>OZ020611.1:152970377-153717636 GCA_963971575.1 Liopterus haemorrhoidalis | reverse complement strand
ATTTCAAGCGTGGCGTTCTCCAGGGAGATAGCATAAGCCCACTTTTATTTTGTATCTCACTTCTTCCACTATAGACCGAGCTCAGACGTGGCAATGGATTGATGGTGGGTCCCTTGTCGAAGTGTAAACACAAAATTACCCATCTTTTTTACATGGACGATTTGAAGCTGTACGTCTCAAAAGAGCGGAATCTTCAAGCCACCTTATATGCTGTTGCTGTTTACACTGCCGCGATAGGTATATAATTCGGATTGAAAAAAGCGCTGTTTTTATTGTCTACAGAGGAAAAGGTTTAAACAACGATGAAGATGTTCAATTGGTTGAGGGGAGCATTATAAAACATCTTAATGCCGAAAGATCTTACACATTTTTGGACATCAGTGGTAAGGATGTCACTCTCATTGAGCAGGTCCTTCGCAGCAAATATATGGCACGACTTAGGCAGATATGGAGATCTTGTATGCGCATACATGCGTGCTGTCCCATTAATTTCATACACTTTTGGTGTAACGAAATGCTATGCTGTTGATCTTAAGGATCTCGACAGAGAACTAGAAAGACCATGAACATCAAGCGAAGTCTTCACCCAAAATCTTCTCTGCAGCACATTTACCTCTCTCGTAAAAACAATAGTCGGAGATTAATTAATTTGGAGTGTTTTTACTTTCGTCTCGTCCTGGTTACAGCTAACAATATCCTCAGAAGTTAGAATCCACAATTACAATTCGTTAGTGAGCACGAATTTAGTGGCAAAGGGGCATTTCTTTGCCGGGCAGTGCGAAGAGCGGCAACGAGATTTAACCTGACAGACTTAAGTCCCTTCAAGGAAACCGTTAGAGTACAATTCTCTCGGGAGGAGTACAACAGAGTTATCAGTTCGGTAAAACGAAAGGAGAAAGACATGTGCACAAAGAACACATGAGTAAAAGTATGCACTCTGTGTTCTTCAAACATATTAAAAGTCTAGAGTTATCCACCGAACTTACGTTCTCGTTTCTTAAGTCTGCGGGTTTGAGATCGGAAACAGAAGGTTTTGTGTTTGCGTGTCAGGATGGTGTTATAAATACTTTGGCGTACAGGGCCCGCATATTCCAAACGGCGGAGTCCCACACTCTGTAGGTTGTTTGCTTGTCCATCTCTTGCAGCGTCGAACTACGTGTTTCGACATAATACTGCTCTCCGCGTGCTCTACTACCATCTTGGACATGCCTATGGTATTGACCAAATACCGGTATAGCGTACGTTGCTTCTGACAGAATCGCTGGTGAAAAATTCCAAGTGCCGCATTTATTGGAATGACTCCTTCTCCACCTTGAGGTTACTGACAGCCACTAAGCCGTACATAACCCTCCTGGATATCGATATATCGAGATATCGAAACAGATGTTTGTGATCGAAGTCTCAAGTCCAGCTGAGAAGAACATCTCACTCAAGGAGGAGGAAAGAGGTCCAAGTATATGGATCTCTTGTCCGAGCTTAGAAAGCCGTATCCAGGGTATAAAGTTAAGCTTGTGGGTGGTATGAAAGCCTCCTACGAAAGGGAAATCGAGTCCATTCCCGCTTTAGATCTTTTGCCACCACTTTGATCTGCAGGATGCAGAAAGCAATGTTACTCGGGTCACTTCGCATTTTGGGGGCACTGGATCTGCGTAATTTCCGCGTCCGCATATCTCCAGGTTTTGGTTGCATTCGTGCGTATTTAGCTCCACTATTCTCTAGTATGACGCGGCTCAAAAGGTTGCTGAAGTTTGCGATTAGTGGACGCTTGTCAAGACCTGACAAGCACCTGCAATATTGTACGAAAATTTTTGACTTACCTGAGTATTTATAATTAATATAATTACTTACCTGTACTTTGCTCATTGTTAGCCGTCACACAAGTTAGCCACGTTACTCACGTGAGTATAAATGTATAATAAAGTCATAATAATAATAATAATAAGTAACAAAATAAATCATACAACTTTTGATCTTTGATCTTTTGATCTTGTAATATAATAATACAGGTAAATACTGTAACTGAGCATATAAATATTTTATATGCTCAGTTACAGTATTTACCTTCTTGAGCATTTGCATTGCACGCTGGGGAGGTTAATTCCACGTTACAACGTAAGTTAAATTAAAAATAAGATAATAATAATAATAACCAGACAGTTGCAAAAGGCAGCCCTATAGGGAACAGTACGAATTTTGCGAAGATAGCTTTGCGACTCTTAGGTCCTTGGTTAGGACCCGAATTGTAACGAGGACCTTTTTTCTTCCTTCTTAATAATTATTATTGTATTATTTTTTATTTTATTTATTAGGCCAATCCAACAAGACAAGATGTCCCAATTACAGGTTTGGCACTACATACAACACAAAATTACAAAAACAAAAAATCATCTGTACTATAAACTTAAGGCTAGAAACTTATTAAAATTACATAAAGAAATTGACAAGATGTATAATTAAATTAAATTTGAAATTTTCTTTTTAAAACTTACAAGAGACGTGCTGAATATGTCTGGGAAACCAGGAAGATCTGAGTAAAACTTATGCAAAATAGATACTCTATTCAAACTAGAGTTTAAATAATAGTTAGTTCGAGTTGGTGCCACAGAAAAAAGTTCAAAATTTCTAATTGAGTAGATAAGTACCCTTAACGAGATTTTCTGAACTAGTTCCGAACAATCTACCAAACCATTCATAATCTTGTACAAGAATACTAGATCCGTTGTTTTACGTCAATTTTCAAGTTGTAAATTAACATTGAAAGTAGGAAATTTTCTATTCATGAAAGAAGTAAATTTATTTTGTACTGGGGGGAACAACAAATGGTTGCAAATTCAAGCTGGCGTTAATTATAATAATAGTAATAAAAATAATAATATTCACGGGTATTGGATTTGGTATAATTTCCGCGTCTGCATACGGGGCTGCGCCAAGCGTGGGTGTAAGGCACCCGGGCGTCACGTCTTGGGGGCGGCTAATAATTGCGTGTAGAACAAAAAAATATTATTTATTCCTTAAAAAATAACATTTTAAATCTCTTTCTACGCGCTTGATCCTAATTTTTTATTGCTTTTAGTAACAAATGGAACCCTGATATGTTGACCACTTGGGACTGTCACTAGTGGATAAATTTACAGTTTCCTTGTGGTGACAGAAAATGTGTTTACAATATTACAAATATATTTATACATTTCATCTAAGAATTAACACAAAAAATGTGATTTGTTTATTTTTACCATTTATGTATTTTTTGTTCTTTAAATTAGATTTTCTAAAGAAACGTGAGAACTGAACAATTTCAAGTTTTTATTTAAAAAAATATATCATAAAAATATGCACGTGCATTTCTGATATTTCTTGCGAATTAAAAACCCCCACTAGAATAAATCTAAGGGTAAGGGCAAAAATTATTACTCATTTACTCATTTTATAGTTTTGTCTATAAGAAGTGCGGGTTTTGCTGTTTTGTGAGTGAAGAGTTTTTTTAGTGACAATATTTGCAAAATAAAAAAACAAAATATTGTCGAAATAGAACATAAATGAAATGGCAAATACCTACGCATTAAATACTTTTCATTGAATTGTGTCTTGTGCGATTAAGGAGAATTCTAAAAATGTAAGTACAATTTTCTGCAATGTCTTATTTTGGAACCTTTGGAACATTTGGAACACTTGATTTTGGAACCTTTAATAAATCCTTTAGGTATATCTTTAATGGTTTTATTTCTATTAAAGTTTTCAATAATTTTAAATCTAATTTCATTAGAATATTTCTATGCTATTTTATTTTTAAAGCAAAAAATTTTAATTTTGATCTAAAAGAAGGGTTATAAATTTTATTCAAAAATTCAAATTCCCACTTTGATCAAAAACCCTATATAAGGTCAATTGAATTAATTTTGTTAGATGTCTGAGAAAAGAAGAAAGCTATCGGGTGCAGCATATAGGAAACGAAAACTTGAAAAAGAAGAAAAAATCAAGAAAGGAAGTACTTCAATTGCACACTTTTTTCAATCTGTTCCATCCTCAAGCAATACAATGCCTACTGAAACTGAAGACAAATCGTCAGATTTTTCATGTAAAGAATATAAGGATGAAATCGATGTGAATGAAGGAGGGGGAAACAGTTTCTCTTCTGCGTCAATAGAAATAGAGAAAATATCGTTACGATTGGAGGTCGAGGTACCAAGTCAAATAAATACTACGGAAGATGAGGAACCGGAATCTACTTTTACTCATATTACAAATGGAAGTAAAGATGTATCAAATATTTCTCAATTAGATTTAAATGATCCAGGTCTATGGCCTAAAATAATTACAGACAAAATTACAATGTTATTAATAGAAATAGGACCAAAACAAGTTAAAAAATTTAACTTTTCGGTAAATAATAAAAGATTTTTTGCAGACTTAAAACATTAAGTAATGGAGAAAAAGTTAATAGAGATTGGCTAGTTTATTCTACATCAAAAAATTCAGTATATTGTTTTTATTGTAAAATACTTGCAAACAATGCCTTTATAATGGAAATATGTATTGTAATTGGAAACAATTATCACGAACTATAGAAAGACACGAAAAAAGTAGATCTCATTTGAACAGGTTTAAATCTGTTATTGATTTATGTAATTATTGAGTTATGAAAATATGTAATAATAGCTGCTTTCCTTTTACAAGTTAAAATGCTTGGCTAAGCTAAGAAGTTAGTCAAATATCTTAGCAAGGGAAAGGGGGAAGGAAAAAACTTAGCTTATCTTTGCCAGTGTCTTATAAATGGAACGCTCTTACAACTTAGATTAACTTAGCTTAGCTTAGATTTCTTAAGTAAAGTGGTAAAAGGAAAGCGCCTAATATACACTACCGACAGAAAGTTTGAGGAAGGTTATGAATTTATACTTTCAAGATATAAATATATTCAAATTGTTTATTTTCTTGACTTCAATGAGTGTCTTTATGTTTTAATTTATGATTCTAGTATATCAGTAACAAGTTTAGACCAATCCAGCATATTTCAATCAACAATAGGCATTAACTTGCTTACTTATAAAATAAACATTTGTACATTTATACTTGAGTATTCAATTTGAAAACAAAAAACTGTACCATTAGTGTGTTTTACTTCGGTTATAATTAATTTAATTTTAAAAAAATCTTTTTTTTAGTTAAAACATTTTTTTTTTATTAAAAAAATATATAAGTGAAATTTTATTTTACAATTAAAAATGGGTAAGCGAGGAAAATTAAGCACGGCCGAAAGAGAAAGAATTCTCGTTTATCACGAAGAATGTTATTCGCAAGTCCAAATTACAAAAAAAAAATGAAATTTTCAAGATGTTGTGCAAGGACATTGCAGCGATACGAAGAAAATGATGCCCATGCAAGTAAAAAACGCTCTGGGAGACCTAGAAAAACTAGTAAATTACAGGATAGAGAAATAAAAAAGATTTCCCTATCAAATAGAAGGTACACCGCCGAAAAAATCAGATCTGTGTACAATCAGTTAGGACTTCCACTGTCAAAGATCGACTGAAGCAATTCGGCTTACATGGGCGTGTAGCCGCTCGTAAACCCTTATTAAGACCAGTTAATAAGACAAAAAGGTTAAACTGGGCTAGAAAACATAAAAATTGGTTAATCGAACAATGGAAGAACGTCCTTTAGACAGATGAGTCAAAATTTGGTTCAAAACGCCGTGTTTTCGTTCGGAGATATGCGGGAGAAAGGTATTCTGAAGATTATTTGATACCAACAGTAAAACATGGGGCTCTGTCACTGTTTCGGGATGTTTTGGTGGAGAAAACGTTGGAATTTTACATAGAATCGAGGGAATAATGACAAAAGAAATTTATAAAGACATTTTAGAGCATCAATTACTACCATCTGGTGAGAGATTATTTTCCAATCAGAATGTTTTTATGCATGATAATGATCAAAAACATACCAGCAAAATCTGTAAAAACTATTTCAAAGAACTTGAAAGTCTTGAAAGTTCTAAAAATAATGGAATGGCCACCACAGTCACCAGATTTTAACCCGATTGAGTTACTATGGGCAGAACTTGACAGAAATGTACAAAAACAGCAGCCGTTTTCTATAGAAAACCTTTGGCACATGTTGCAAGTAAAATGGAACGCAATACAACCCGAAACACTGCGTAGATTAATTAATCGTATGCCGAAGATCTGGGCAGCCGTAATAAAGAATCGAGGAGGTTATTTTGATGAAGCAAAAATTTAAGCAAAATGTAATATTTTTAATTTGAAATTGTTGATAAAAAATGTTTAATTCATGTAACCATAATAAAGTACAAATTTGACTTATTTTATAAAGGTTTATTTATTTAGCTATTTCTAAAAATTCAGTACCTGCTTCAAACTTTCTGTCGGTAGTGTATATATATATATATTAAATTTAAAATATTTTATAATAAAATATTATATTATATAATAAAATATTTAAAAATTAAATTTAAGCTAAAATCTATTCAGCTTATTAGGGGCGGCAACTTTTGCCTGGTACCCCGGCGCCAACATACCTTGGCGTGACCCTGTCTGCATATCACCAGGATTTGGAATGCAGCCGTTTGTATTTAGGTCCACTAATCCCTAATATAACTCGGCTCAAAATGTTACTGAAGTTTGGGACTAGATCATGCATGTCAAGATCTGACAAATATTTTAAATGTCTTACTGTTCTCCATGTCTCACTTTTACTCATGTTTCCCTACCTTCTTTTGCTTGTTAAATTACCTGGTATATATTGTTCGTAAGGCCGATAACCCAAATTTCTATAAGCATTAACCCAAAGTGTTGACCGCAAAATTATGAGAAAAGTTGCAGTTAATTTGAAGTATTTCATTTTAGAAATTGAATAGTGCTTTTCTAACTTAGTTACAGCTTAACTGTTTATTTCTTCATAATTATCTATGATGCATATATTTATAGAATTAAAAATAATTAATTTCACGGTTATTCTGAAGCAGTGCCAGCAAAACACAATGAAACAATGAACTCAATTACAAAATATTAATTACTAATTATTTTGGTATTACTTTGAGTTAAGAAAGCGCAAAATTAATCATATTTCTTGGTAATAACTTTTAATATACAGGGTGTAAATATTTAATAGTGACAAACTTGTAGAGGAAATAGTTGCAGTATTTTTGGAGTGGCAGCTTTTGGAGTTGCTTTGGTTTAAGCTTGGAACAGAATGCACAGCGCGCTACGTCGTCAGCGCGCCGTCATTTGCGACGGCGTTGCTGAGAACGCCGTTGAATTTTCGCCTGCCCACAATGCAATCATTTTTAACGCCGTCAAGTGTCACGTGACAACCTATATCTGTGTTTATACGTGCGCTTTCCTTTATTAAAAGTATAATGGATGATGAAGACTTGTGTGTGATGTTATTTATGTTGTATGCAAGTTATTTATACATACAAACACTTTACCATTCAGTAAAAACTGAGGTTAGGTGTTCTGCGTCAACGTTCAACGGCGTCAAAAGTTGGAAGTTGACGAACATTCAATATCAACGGCGTTCGAACGTCGTAGGACGTTGTTTATTCTGTGCACTTGCGTAGTACAGCCTTGTTTTTAACTTTGCGCTGACAGTGTGCGCCGTCCAACGGCGTCAACGCGCTGTCAAACTCGTTGCATTCTGTTTCCCACTTTAGAACAGAAGCCGGCCCGTGGGCAGGTTCATCGTGAGCAGTGGCGCACACAGATTATAGGCATAATTTTTATAAAGAAATATTATATATTTAAAAGTTATAATAAACAATAACAATGATTATGAAATTTATTGTAATATTATTTATAATTTATAATCATTTTGGCAATGTTTTTAAGAACATGTATTTCAACGTAGGTACACTTAAAATTTTGGTACGGGGGAGGTCTGGACCTGTTGGAAGCCCCCCCCCCCTTGTGTGCGCCAGTGGTCGCGAGCGTCTTGGCCGCTTGCGTGCAAAAACGGCATTTAACTACTTTAAATCCAGACAGATGAAATATTCGGCCCCCAAAATTATTTTTTATTTAGTTACTAGCTGGTGTCCCCCTGCTTTGCTACGGCATTTAACTCCTCTAAATCCAGATAGTAGAACATAACGCTCATAACATTAAAGTTAAATATATAATTCGATAATATAATTCGCAATTAACTATTAGGCGATGGGAAATAAAGAAATCTCCAGCAGTGCCATCTATTGGTAAGTTCAGCACCAAATAGCGCCATACATATACAACTTTCAATATTTCTGTGCATGCGTACACTTTACACTGTGATAACTTCGTTATTATCAATTGATACATAGAGTAAAATATTACAGTTTTTGTGTTTTTGACAAACTTAATTATTTTTATAATTATTGGCTAAATTGTGGTTAACAATGTTTTTTTTTTTGTTCATTTTATGGCTTAGAAGTAGATACAGCCTTGGACAAATGTATGGAGCATCCTAAGTTTTATTAAATTTTAGGATTATTACAGGAAAAATGGCAAATAAAATAATACATACAGCTTTTAATGACAACTTTAATCAAAATTATTTATATTTTGTGGTACCTCCCCGTACCTTAATTACCGCACGTACCCTTTTAGGCATACTGTCCACAAGTTTTTTATGTACATCGGATTTTACATTGAACCATTCGTCCATAATCATTTTCTTCAATTCTTCTTTTGCATTTGTAAAGAGACACCTTGTTTATCAGAACCGACCATAAATTTTCAATTTGCGATAAATCTAGTGACTGGGGGGCCATGCAAAAAGTGGTGCATTGTTTTTGGAAAACTATTAATTTGCCGATTTGGCTTTGTGAATAATGCCCCCTTTATTTTGTAGAAAAACATATTCTGGATTATCTTCATCAGATAATTTTAATATTGATGGCTAAAAAACTTCATCAAGCATGGTAATATAACAACAGAATAATGCGTCCGTCGCACAAAAAGATTTCGCCTGAGCCACTGGCGGACATGCACCCCCAGATCATGATGCTACCACCACCAAATTTGACCGTAGGAATGATGTTGTCAGAATGAAATGCTTCACCCGACCTACGTCTTACAAAGATGGCTCGAGGTTGTCCAAAAAGCTGATCTACAAAAGAAAAAAAAGAAACCTTAATTTAGTAAATTAAATTTTATATTGTAGTGCAATAATTGCTTAGAAATATATTTTTCTGTTAAACCCGTAAATACATTAAACCATTACAATGCTTATTTCTATACTGGACTCATTAGATCAAATTATTTTCGCTCATTCATCAGGTGTCCAATTTAAATGTCTTTTGGCCCACTCAAGGTGAAGTTTTTTGTGTCGCTCGGTCAACAGTTGTTTTCGCCAAGTTCTTCTTCCATGCATATTAGATTCCACTATACGTCTTCTAATTGTTCTAGAATAAGCTTTAACTCCTCTATGCTCCCACAGATCACCTGCCAGCTCTTTTGGCGATATTGAGCGTTTACGAAGAGCACTTCTCTTCATAAAACGATCATTTCTGGAAGTGGTTGCATGTTTTCTTCCGGTTTTTGGTCTGTTTTCTTAAGTCTCTTGCAACCTTTTGATGGTAATTTTCACGGCTTTTCATGAACACACATTTTTTTTTTTTGAAATTTTCACCTGCGCCTGTCCTTGTGAATAGAACAATACAATTTTACTCCTTTCTGCCACAGTGAGTTTTTTAGTCATAATATAATTAAAAATACTTACTCGAACTCAATAAAACATGAAAAAGACAGTGTTCACTTCAAACGCATGTGTAATAATGATTCAAGCCCTAGTTTTTTATTTTTATGTAAACAAAACATAACAGATCTGAGCCTATATTTATTTGTATTTCAAGATTTATCATAACTCTGTTTACATTTTCGGTTATCTGATTAGACGTACGTCTTTTAGAATGTGTCAAAGATATTTTAAAAACATTTTGTTGCTTCTGCACTGTCCCTAATTACTGTGTCAAACATGAGCGCCATCTGTCGACCAGTTTGTTTACATCGGCTGTTTTAGTTAACACACTTCAGTAGTGCGTCGCGATTTTTACAATGAACAAAATTACTGAACAAAGAGTTTGCCTTAAATTTTGTGTTGCGAATGGAACAACGTGTGCCGACTTGTTAAAAATGTTGGAAAAGTGTTATGGTGAATCAGCTTTATCAAAAACACGGGCGTACGAGTAGTACAAAGCGTTTAAAAACGGTCGAGAGATCATCAAAGACAAACCACGTTCCGGACGGCCTTTGACCGCTTCAATCAACGAAAACATCGAAAAAGTAAAGGAAATTGTGCTCAATAATCGGCGTTCTAGCTTAAGAGAGATTTCACGTGATTTGAACTTTTCTCACGAGTCCGTTCGGTCGATTTTGGTGAATAATTTGGGCATGAGACGCGTTGCCGCTCGTCTCGTTCCAACAGAGAAAGAACAGTACCGTAAACAAGTCTCTTTAGACATGCTGGATCGCGTCAATTTTGATCCCACATTCATGAAACGCATCATAACAAGTGATGAGACATGGGTCTATGAATTTGACATGCAAACAAGTCAGCAGGTATCAGAATGGCGGACAAAACGAACCAAAACCAAAAAAACCACGCCAAAGTCGCTCAAAAGTCAAGGTCATGCTCATTCTTTTCTTTGATTTCGTGGTTTGGTGCATCATGAATTCGTCCCGACAGGGCAGACGGTCTGTGAAGAATATTATTTGGCCATATTGAAACGTTTGCGTGAAGAAATTCGTCAAAAACGACCAAAATTGTGGAAGAACAATTCGTGGATTTTACATGATGATAATGCACCATCGCATAGAGCAACAATTGTGACTGAATTTGAGGCCAAAAACGGGACAAATACCATCGAGCAACCACCGTATTCACCAGATTTGGCTCCGTCTGACTTCATTTATTTCTGAAATTAAAATTGCCGCTACGTGAAACCCGTTTTAAGTCGATCAAGGCCATAAAAGAAAATTCGTGGAATGAGCTGAAGACTATACCGGAAAGCGCCTATATAAGGTGTTTCGAAAACTGGAAAAAACGCTGGAAAATGTGTGTTGCTTCAAATGGAGATATGTATCTAAAAGCCTTCTACCATATATGGTGTAAGTTGCATTTCTTTCTCTTTTCTTGTTTTTTCTTGGCGCAAATAGTCTTTGTTGCTGTGTGCCAAAACTAAATAACTAACTCTTTCCTTTTCTTTGTTTTATGGCGTTACGGATTTATATATGAATTTAGCCTTATCTTTTTTATTCCTTGCCATTTTTTGGCTTCCGTAGTCTTTTTTTCTTTCTCTTCTAGTATCTCTTTTAATGTTTTATTCCATGTGTTTCTTAGTCTTCCCACTTTTTCCTTTCCGTATGTTCTCGTCTCCCAGACTTGTTTCACTTTTCTTGTGTCTTGTAATCTTTGCATGTGTACCCACCAGTTACCTTAGTTATCTATTTTCTATGAATTTTTCTATTGGCTCTGTTAAGTTCTTTTTTTATCTCCGTACTTCTAATTCTATCCATTTTCGTCACTCCTTTTACTCTTTTTAGATACTTCATTTCTGCAGCTTGAATTTTAAAAATAATATATATAAAACAATAATATAATTTGCAATTAACTTTACGCAATGGAAAATAAAGAATTCTCCAGCAGTGCCATTTATTGGTAAGTTCCGCACCAAATAGCGACATGTAACACTTTCAACATTTCTGTGCAAGTGTACACTTTACACTGTGATAACTTCGTTATTATCAATCTTTGATGTATAGTGTAAAATACTGTATGATTCTGCGAGAAATTCTCTAATTTATTATTCTAAATAATTGATACGTCACTATAAAACCATCGATGTTATGCACCCACAAACTTTATAACGCAAAATCTATTACGTTTAAAAATAGAAAATTGCCCAATACACGATATCGGTGCATAATAGGTATATGCTCTTTCGGAATTTTTTAGGGTTTTGTAGGTATGACCAAAAAACCTTTATACCGTCATTTTGTCGTCTGTCTGTCTGTTCGGTAAAAATTGTAGCCAAAGGGCTAAGCTTAGAGAGTTGAAATTTGGCATGCTTATGCAACTCTTTGACCCGCACATAAGAAAAATACTAAAACATCTAAAAAACATAGCCCCTAAAAAATAAACAAATATGTGCTCATCGAAAAAAAAAAAAATATTTTTTTTTAATTCTAGGTTTTCGAGTAGGATATCAAATGAAAGTCCTTAGTACGTGGGTTAGCGATCAAAATTTTATTTTTGCAAAATACATAATTTTGAAGCGATTTTTGCCAAAATTGTGCAAAATTTTTTTGTCCCACACCCTGTAGCCCAGCTAAACTGTAAATCTGAAAAAATTCTAAGTAATGTATATTGGTGTGAACCGGAATAGTACAAAAGGAATTTTTGATCAGATTATTTTCAGTTTTATTTTCAGTTCTCGAAAAATATCGCATTTTTTGTGTTTTTTTGGTTGACGTTTTACAAAAGTTATAGTTATGTAACACACTAGACTAGAAGACGTATCATGTGCTAATGGTTAGCATGCTCGCTAGCTACCCAGAATTCTAGGGTTCGTCCCGGGCAGAGAAGACATTTTTTTCATTTTTTTTTTCATTTTTTTTTTCATTTTTATTTTTTTTAAATTATTTTGTTAAAATTCTAGTTATATTTTGGCAAATGTTGCATTTAATTTTTAAGAGAGTAAATTTAATAACCAGTTGGAATGTTGGAATTATGTTTTCATTTCATTCTATGTATCATGTATACGAAACCAAAGGAGCGGAGCATGACAATCAATGGAAGCCATAGGTGCAATTTTCAAAATCTGAAAATTGAACCTATGCACTTTGCTATATAAAAAAATACTGCACATATTTAGAAACCTAAATAATGGTATTGGGTATTCGAATTAAAATTAACAAAAAATATTTTAACATAAAATTTGTTTTTATAACTCTTAGATTAACAGACTAATAAATTATTTTAAAAATATCGTTAATTTTGCCGTGATTACTACAAAGCAAAATTTGTCCTACATACTCAGCATTCCGCCTTCACTTATTATATACCTGCGAAACCCTGAAATGTGTGAAAATTCACATCAATTTTTTTAGATCTAGATCAGATCTACATTTTGATGTGTACATTATGTGAATATATCTCTTAAAATTTGGCCAATGTAATTAATTCAAACTGCACGGAGAGTGCGAAACTAATGGTTTACCCCCCATAACGCCCGCTAGGGAGACATGAGCTAAGGTGGAACCAGCACCGCAGCAACGGGGTAGCGTCGGTGCATTTGCCAGAGGCGCGAGGTTTTTTAAGGGCGCGGGGTCTCATGAGGGGCGCCATTGCGGGTGAAAACCTTTTTTTTTTGCTCTTCACTTGAATTTTGGAGGTGAGGACCTTTTTTTTGCTCTTCATTTGCCAAGGGCGTCGAAAACATTGCTATGGCTCTGGGTGGAACCCTTACTTTACCCCCCTGTACAAAATTTGGTGAAAATTGGTCTATTCGTTTGGCTTTGTATAATGAACAGACAGACAAACAAACAAATAAACAAACAAACAAACAAACATAAATGCATCTTTATATGTAAGATATAATGAACTTTTTTCTTCATAATCAGACAAACTGCCCCACAAATGAAGCAGTTATTGGTCCACAACAAAATAAAGAAATGTTAAATATAGCAGAGACATTGTCTCCATCTAACATCCATTGTGCTGTGTCGTATTTTCGTTGCACGGTAGTTCCGTAGCGCGTCGCTTCCGGCAAAGCATCAACAGCGACAACTATAACATCAGTCACTCTCATTTTCACTGCAAACGAAGATCCACTGACATACAAACGCGCATTTCAATGTCACTACCCCCACCACATAGCACTATAGTCACCTCAGCGGTCGATGGTTGCCATGGTTACGCCACTGTCACACGCCGTAAGCCGTACGCACCGAATAACGACGTACGCTATGCGTGACGGTTCACCTTTCGCTTTTAGGGGTTGCGCGCCAATTCGCTGAACTCATGGACCAGACGGGATTTACTTTCGCTTTTCAATGGTTGAAAACGATATTTTAAGCTATCGATTTGTTTACTATTCCATATGTTTTTACTACTGCAATTTGGATGGAATATTTTTGAACATTTCGACAAATTGTTGATGAAATTGTCACCATTTTAAAAGCTGTTGGTTCTATGTACAGTTCTGGATAAAATTTTCTTGTTCCTATTGAAAATTATTTTAGGCTGGATGTTAAATGCTGGTTCTCAGTTTATTTCATTGCTGCAAGGTTAATTCATTCTTCAGGATGAAGAATATATGCTCTCATTATCTGAATCTGAATTAATAATTAAATAATATTTACGGCCAGTACTGGATTTACCATTAGGCTAAAACCTTGTGGCCCACAGTCGACTAGGCCCCCTTGCAGATAAAAGTAAAAAAGAAAAATGTATTTTATACATAATAAAACATGATTTTATTGATAAACCAAGATGTCTCACACATCATGATATAGACCGTTTATTTTGAAAGTGGTGTAAGTCCATTTTTGAAAAAAATAAGATATCACGTAATTCATGCTTAACTTAATGTAAATTTTTTATGTATAACTAGTCCGTGTTGAATTTCTTAAAAAATTTCCATGTTTTGTAAAACTTAAAATCGGTCGGTAAATGAAATTGCATTATCATCGATTATGAAAGTGGTGTAAGTCCAATTGGCCGATCAGTAGTCTGTTATTTTACATGACAAATTCATTTTACATGAAATGAAACGAGAGAATTTCTTTTCAATAAAAAATCTTCAAAATGCGATTAAACAACAGATAAGAAAAAATACTAATGGAGAACAGGTAAATTGGTTGCAAATATGTTGGATGAGGTTTCTTAGAAGTGCACCATACACTATTTTATATAAAATATCGATAAAGGACAAAGAATTTAAAACTGTAAATTTCTTACCTACACGTCCTGGAAGACCGCTAAAATTTGTGAAAATCGCCCTGACGCCTTTGTACCAAAATGCCAGGCCTATTACTTATGAAAAATATAAAGACATCAAGCAGTTATTACTTTATATACCTCCGGTGCATCATGCATACTTCGAAACACTGCCACATGCAGAGCTTAAGTAAATACTATCAAGATCTTGTAATTTTGACGATGTAATTATCGTCTAAAATTAAAAATACTACTATTTTATGTCATGTCATGCGTATTTATAAACAAAATTGGTATTAAAATGAAGTATATTTTAAGTGATATTTCAGTTTTCAAAATTGAAATTAAACGATTTTTACAATTGTCTAATTTTGAAAGTGGTGTAAGTCCATTTACAGTCTATAAATACATATTATTATAGTCTAATTCGCCTAAAACAAATTTATATAATCAAATTCAATATTGATAAAACAGTAGAAACATTGCCACTCTCATATAATTTGCCTAAATTTTTTAATTAACAGATATGCTAACCTTTAATTTTCTCGAAACAAGAGAAAATGGACTTACACCACTTTCAAAATAAACGGTCCATATATTCTCTACTATTCTACTTACATAAAACAATATGTCTTAGCAACGATGTAGCAGTACCGGCTCATGACAATATTGAGTGGTAGAGCCAATCTCGGTCCAATCCCCTACCCGCCCTTCTATTTTACCAATTTTACAAAGTTTTGAAGCAGGTCAGTTTGCATTAATTTATTACCTCGATTGTTACCAATTTAAAAAAAAAACCGACACAAAAATTTTAATGTAGACAAATTGAGAATTTATTTAAAAATGAAAAATACATTAAGTACTTATATACTTAAATATAGATACTTAAAATAAATGGAAGTGACTAACCAAAAACTCAGATGTGCACTAAATCCGTAATACCGTTCTTCGTCCATATTAATTCTCCCCCAAATAAAACGCAAAGATAACAAAAACAGCTTGCTTTTCGTTGCATCCACAAATCCAATTGTTCTTTGAGTAAATGTTTCTTTTAAATTTTCTTGTCCGTCTTTAAGAAGCAGAGGCAGAAACATTCTGAGTTTTTAAAATGTCCAAATCCGGTAGCGGTCTTCCCAGTTGTTTTATTTCGAGAAAATGTTTGTTTCAAAAGGTTACTGATACCGTTCATTTCTAATAGTAACACAAAACAACACACACACACACGACACGACACAGTGATAAAACAATATAATAGACGGCGCTGACTATATGCAAGCGTAACTCAAACTAACGGGCCAGTATACAGCTGGCTCGGCTTCAATGTAGCTCTAACGCATGGTCTAACTACCTCCCTCTTCCCGCCGACTCTCCGCGGAGGCCAAGAAGCTGTCTGAAAACAGAGCCAGTTTCGATTTGGCGCGCCTGCTTAAATAAATATAAAGCTTGCTTCGTCGCCTCAAATGCAAGTCGATAGCACGGTTCCGTACTTAAACGCGTATATATTTATTTGTATTTATCGGTATTTTTAAAGAAAATAAAAGCTTTTGAATGATTAATTTGTGATGGTGTTGCCATAATTTTGCAATGGTAGGGTCTTGACTCCTTGGCTCTTCATGAGGAGCCGCCACTGCGATATAGCACACCACGATTAAGGATAAAGAGTTATTTTAGCTAATACGGCCAGAATTATATGCGGAACGTTCTCGGTACGCAACTGCATTCTTCACACCGTTAACAGCATTATTGCTACCAGCAACAGCAACCTGCATATTGCCAATGGTTTGCTCCATACCAACAACAAAATTTCGCATACCAGCAGCACTACCCTACAGGCCGGCAACAGAATCCTGCATCTAGCACACCAATAACAGCATCCTGCATACCAGGATCTCCATTCTTGAGCTGATCCATCATCCATCTTCTACTGCTTCTTCGATGTCTTCACCTAATTTATAATCTGTAAATAGAGAGATAGATCTGTAAATTTATAATCTTTCATAAAATCAACCTTGTAATCAATTAGTAAAAATAAATATTTGTTTAAAGCAAAACCTTTCAGAAGAAACGTATAAATCGTCATCGAAGGCTTAGAGATTTTTATCATTTCATTTCTCTACCACGAACTCAGGGACTAGATCAACAAGCTCAGATACTTAGTAAATATCTATGGTTTCTTTCATTGTAGGTTGTCTACAGAAAAACAAGCTCAGTGACCATCTTTTCGTCTTTGCATACAGTGCCTTATTATTCACACCCTCTGCCACCATGGTTACAGAACTATCACTGGACTGATGCCATTGGCAGCGGTACGAAGGGCGATTGAAATGTAATCGGCCTAGGCAAGAAAACACAACTTTTTCGAAAAACTCAATTTATTTCTCATCATCATCATCATTTCGTGTCCGCAATACCACGTCATATACACTTCTCCCAAAATCTTTTTACCAAGATCCATTGAGGTGCAATCCAGGTGGCCAACGCCTGATCCTCCAGAGTTCTATCCTCCGGTTCATGGGAGTGAGCGGTGTGGCAGTTGTAGAACGTAAAAAACTTTTTCGGGATTTTGTTGTTTCAGCTTCGTGATTAAACAGTGGGTGTCTGTGGTCTGTATCCACCTAAAAAATTTTCTGCTTCTGTAGCGACCTATCTTCTGATATCTGGAGGTGCTATCCCAATGATGGGATATAGTTTATTAACAGGTGTTGGTTTTAAACATCCTGTTACTATTCGGACAGTGTCATTTATCGCCGTATCTACACGTTTAGCATGCATCGAGTTATTCCAATCTGGTGCTGCATATTCGGCAGCAGAAAAACTCAAAGCTAGAGCCGATGTTCGTAAAACCTCTGGTTTTGCACCCCATATGGACCCTGTTAATTTCCTAAGTATGTTATTTCTAGCGCAGACTTTAAGCTTGGTGTCACAACAATGCTGTTTAAAAGATAACGTGCGATCTAATTTGACTCCTAGTTAGTTTGGAGAATCTGTATGCTCCAGCAGATGGCCTCTCCAAGTAATTTCTAATTTTCTTCGTGCTTCACGATTTCGTAGGTCAAAGGCACATACTTGCGTTTTAGTGAGATTTGGCTTCAGTGAGTTGTTTTCGTAATACACTGCCACATCATTCAGGACGTTTTGAAGGAAATTTTCAACCTCTCGAAAAGTGTTTCCTTGGGCTAGTTTCAATAGTTGTATCGTCTGCATATATAAACTGTTTTACTGCTGGGTCAATTGGTTGGTCATTGGTGTATATATTGTAGAGAATCGGCGCCAGTACACTACCTTGTGGCAGTCCACTCCTCTGCGTTCTCCAGCGGCTGCTTTTTTGTTGTAGGTTGACGTAAAAGCAACGATTTGTTAAAATTGTCTGTACAAATTTGTCAAGACGGAAATCTTTCGATATCGCTTATATCCTTGTCAGGAGTTTTCGGTGGTTAACTGTATCGTACGCTGCCGCAAGGTCGATGAATGCTACCCCAGTAATTTGCTTGCTTTCAAATCCATCCTCGATATGTTGCGTTAAGTTTAGTATTTGCCCGCAGCATGATTTTCAAGGTCTAAAACCAGCCTGTTGAGGTATTATTTTTTCATCTATCAGATCTGATATACGGATATAAGTACCATTCTTTCCATGATCTTAAACAGGTGGCATAGAAGAGAAATAGGTCTAAAACTTTTGACATCGTCTGGATCTTTGCCCTATTAAAAGGCTAATTTCATGGTCTCAATTCCAAAGTTCTTTATTTGTTCTATTCTTATTTCGTCCAGACCTGGTTCGACAAAACGGATCTTCGACATTTTTCTGAGCTTGATTTGCTATCCTGGCCCTTACAAAATTGAGATCAGTATTATAACCTCGTTTCCACCTGCCGCTGTTGCAAGAAGATGGTAATTTGTGATCGGGAATCAGTTGTAAATTTTCCAGTTCAGCCCATTGTTCAAGAGATTCTCCGTTGTCATCGGTTGTATTTCTCATCATAGTCTCCTATTAGAACCATACACTTCGTCCAACGATTCTTCAATTTTTCGAAGCCCTTCGTACAATACGATTTCTCGAAGCCCTCAAAATAGGCATCATTTTCAGCGATGACCTCCTAATTCGACCCAAATCTCTTACAAACGAGCCATTTCTTCAAGTTTGGAAATAAACAATAGTCGCAGGAGGTAAATCTGGCAAATATGGTGTATGAGGAACTAATTTATAGTGCAATTCATGGAGTTTTGCCACTGCGACTGCGTACTTGTGGATCGGTGCGTTGTCCTGGTAGAACAACACTTTTTTCTTCGCCAAAATGCGGCCGCTTTCGCATCAAATCGACGTCGAATCGGTCCAACAGCTCTGCATAATATACGCCCGTCAACGTTTTGACCTTTTCCACTTAGATGATGTAAATGATACCGTGCGCATCTCAAAAAATTGTGGCCATGACTTTGTTAGCTGACAGAACATCGTTAAAGATAACAAAACTTGGATTTATTCATATCAATCGAAAACTAAGCAACAATTCACTGTTTGGGTCTTCCCAAACATCCCACATGTCATTAACAAATACATGGTGTAAAAACAAATGCAGTGTGGTTCCCAACCTCTGGGCCGCGCCCCAATTGTGGGTCGTGAGTGATTTTGGATAGGTTCATGAAATGTTTAATATTAAATAAAATAAATTGAAAATTCTTGTAGAATTTTCAAGTGATGCAGATAAGGGGCACTTATATACAATTATAGATAAATATTGGTTTGCAAAACTATCTTATTTGGGTGATATATTTAGTCATCTGAATGAGTAAAATTCAAATATGCAAGGTTGTAACCAAACATGTTACTCTCATTCGTTTTTCGTAGCTTTTGAACGGCCGTAAAAATAGTACTAAATGCAACACTAAATGAAAATGGATCCTTATAATGAAAACTAAGTTTTTGAATAAATATTGTTGTTATTTTGATTTTGAGTGGGTCGCGTGTAATTTTGGATAGGTTCATGAAAAGTTTAATATTAAATAAAAAAAATTGAAAATTCTTGTAGTATTTTTAAGTGATGCAGATAAGGGGCGCTTATATACAATTATAGACAAATATTGGGTTGCAAAACTATCTTATTTGGGTGATATATTTTAGTCATCTGAATGAATAAAATTCAAATATGCAAGGTTGTAACCAAACTATTATTGACGTTGCTGAGAGCATTTCTTCATTCAAGATGAAAATAAATCTCTGGAAAGAAAAGATGTCAACAATAAAGATTTCTTCATTCCCGACCCTAAATTTAGTGTTGGAAGATACTTTTGAGATCGATTTTTGTAGTTTTGGAAACATTGTTTCAGGAACATTTAACAAACCTCCAAGATAAAATGACGCAATTCATGCTAGAGATAAATGATCTCGAAAAGAAAAGCTGGATTAGAAATCCATTTGATGTGTATGTTCTGGAGGTTCTGGAACCAGTATTGAGCAACGAAGCTGAAAAAATATTATTGCCATTCCCCATCACATACCTAAGCAAAGTGGGATTTTCAAGTCTTGTGGCCATAAGAACCAAAGCAAGAAATAAACTTAATCCTGAGCATGATCTGCGATGTGCTTTGTCAATAAATGTGAAGCCTCGATATGAGAAGTTACTGGAAAAAATCGACCATCATCAAGGATGTCACTGATATCATTCACTAAGATATATATTGATGTTGTTTTTGTCTTTAATGAATATCATTAAATTAATATAATAACAGTGTATTTTTGTATAAATTTATGATTTTTACCTTTCCATGCGTTGGGTCGCGAAGACATGGTTTTTTGAAAATTTGGGTCACTAACAATAAAGGTTAGGAACCACTGGCGTATAGAGTAATAATAAATTAATATTATTTCTTTTTATTAATTCAATATTAACAATGTTTCACCGAGAATACACGGCCCCTTCTGTCAATTATATATTTCTTATTAATTTAATAAATACTTTAATAAATTTTTAATTATCAAAAAACCCTTATTAAAACAATATTCTTAGACGACCAGCATTCTGTTGGGTTCTTACACTTATTAAATACCTACAAAAGCCAGAAAAGTGTGAAAATTCACACCACATCCCGTTAGCCCGTTATTCGACGGGGTACAGGTAATTACCAAATTAAAAAGAAACTCTCCGCACAATATTAGAGCAGTGGTGGCCTTTATTGATAAGTCATATACCTAGCCTTCTTTCTAAATGTAATAAAATGTCAAGTAAATGCCCAGTAAGGCAAAGGAAATAAACTGATTAAAAAAAGAAACTATAAACATCTGTAAAACAATTATAAAGGGTAGCGAATATTTAAACCATCTTCGTCACAGACAAAACCGTAGCAACGGATTGGCGTCGGGGTATTTGCCAGGGGCGCGGCACCTGATGAAGGCCGCCATTGCAGGTGAAAACCTTTTTAGCTTTGCTTTTCACTTGAATTTGGGAGGTGAGGACTTTTTTGTTTGCTCTTCACTTGTATTTGGGAGGCGAGGACCTTTTTCTTGCTCTTCACTTGGATTTGAGGAAGTAAATTTTATCGATTTAGTTTATTTGCCAAGGGCGCCAAAAACATTGCTACGGTTTTGGTCACAGATTACAGAAAAAGTGTGAAAATTCACACCACATCCCGTTAGCCCGTTATTCGACGGGGTACAGGTAATTACCAAATTAAAAAGAAACTCTCCGCACAATATTAGAGCAGTGGTGGCCTTTATTGATAAGTCATATACCTAGCTTTCTTTCTAAATGTAATAAAATGTCAAGTAAATGCCTAGTAAAGCAAAGGAAATAAACTGATTAAAAAAAGAAACTATAAACATCTGTAAAACAATTATAAAGGGTAGCAAATATTTAAACCATCTTCGTCACAGACAGAACCGTAGCAACAGATTGGCGTCGGGGTATTTGCCAGGGGCGCGGCACCTGATGAAGGCCGCCATTGCAGGTGGAAACCTTTTTAGTTTTGCTTTTCACTGGAATTTGGGAGGTCAGGACTTTTTTGTTTGCTCTTCACTTGGATTTGGGAAGCGAGGACCTTTTTCTTGCTCTTCACTTGGATTTGAGGAAGTAAATTTTATCAATTTAGTTTATTTGCCAAGGGCGTCAAAAACATTGCTACGGTTCTGGTCACAGATTACAGAAACAGAAATTAATATGGAGCTCCTACCATTGTTAAACAGCAACTTAGGTTACTCATAATAAAAACAGGAAAAAAATTGATAATAATGATTTTAAAATAAATTAAGTTGTGTTAATATGTTTGCAAGAACACCACACAACTTCTTCGAAAACTACTTTTTTTGCAAAAAACGATTCACTTCTCTAGGAGTTTCCCATTAGTAATCCTATTCGTTATGCCCTTCACCTTATCGTCCGACGCACGGCGTACCCGTTAAAAGGCTTCGTAGAGCTGCTTATCGCTGAACACTGCATTGGACAGATACACTCCCACCTTTTCTAGGGTTTGACCTTCCGATTCATTAATTGTGATGGAAAATGGAAACTGCCTTCGGCGTAAAATGAAGGGCAAGTCAGGATCAGTGGGACCTAAATCAATCTTAGGAATGAAAGCTGGATTTCCTTGGGAAGTTACAGTTAAAACAGTGGCAATTAGATTTTTTTTAAATTTTGTCACCGCTAGAAGTGATGAATCATCACTTCTCGTGAGCGCTGAAGACGGAAACAGATTGTTGAGCAGTTTCCGAAACGTCCGAATTTATATATTTTATATACTCATGAAGTATTATATCTTTTTGATACTAATACTCATTATATTGTACTATTCTAGCCTATACTATCAGCAATGGCAAACGTCCAAAATAACGGTGTCCACAACATAATTATTGCCCCTACTTTTAAGTTAAATTTGTAAGGTGACATCCCTGAAAGGGTAAGATCATCCAAAAATTCTATTGCAATTATAGTTTCCTGTTCCTGAGGCGTCCTCACAGTCTATTGAATCGATGCTAAGATATGTTGCAGACTCGTCCTTCAAAAGGTTCAGAACATCTTCGTTGAAGCTTGTAGCATCTTCATTTCGGGGGCAAAGGATGGCTGTATTGGAATAGTTAAGGATATCGCTGGCAGTCTAACTGCTTCCAAATGTAGCCGTCATTGATTCATAGATGATGAGCTTATCTGAAATTTCAATCATATTATTATATTTCCTAGAGACGCGGGGCTCAAAGGCGGTTGCCTACTCTGCCTATTAGGTATTCCGGCACTGGTGAAAAACCACTGGTACAGGGAGACACGCATGCGAAACCCTAAAAACCAAATTGTGTTCAGCAGTAATAAAGGGGTAGCATTGTTGTAATGTATCTAAATACAGTAACTAGATACTTTTTCAAGTATCTAGATACAAATTAGATACTTTTTGAAATATGTATCTGTATCTGTATCTAGATATTTAAACTTAAGTATCTTCTATCTGTATTTCAGATACTTTGCTCGTTACTTTATTTTTATACAGCGATACCGAGCTGATATAATAAGGGATAGGCATGATTTTTTTTTTTAATTTGAAGGCTTAAAAGAATCATAAATGTATGTAGCTTGCGAAAACCACGTGTGACGTCAAAACCTACCTAGTGTACTGCGTACGCCTACCTAGTCTACAGCGTACAGCCTACACAGTCTGTCGTGAATTTATTTGCTTGTATAACTTTTATAGATTGTGTAAAGTTGTTTTTAGAGTGATTTAGAAAAGTGATTTTAATTAAAATAAAGTTATTCTACATGTTTACTGAATTAAATTATATATTAAAATATATAAAACATGGAAGATCCAGGGCACAGTACTTCGAAACATCGAAAATATTGTTTAGTACCGATGTGAACAAATACTTTGTTTAGAACTCCACAAAAACAATTTATTTCATTACCTAATTGTGAAAAACAAAAGAAAAGGAAGAAAATAATCAATGTTGGGTAAATTGTCACTCTGATCCCTAACAAAATCTTTATCTGCCATTTTACTAATAAATGCGTGAAAAATTGTTTAAAAACAAATACAAAACTTTTGAACAATACAATATACACACGTAAAGATTATGTTGTAGTCTGGGCCGTCTAGGGTTTGACGTCATGCTCAGTCGTATTTACTCGGCAACATTCGCGCTGTGGTCGGCTTATTTCAAATTTATAATATTTTAATTAAAAAATTTGGCTGAAATATTAATTAAAATGTGATTTTTGTTTTGCTAGGTGACATAACTAACACTAAAGGAAAATGGATCCATATTAATGAAAACTATGTTTTTGAATAAATATTGTTGCTATTCTGATGACCAATTGACTAAAACCATATGAAAAATTATATCTACTTAAGTGGTATGGAAGTGGACCGTGGTTTTGTGAGGCCTTGGGCAAAACAAATTAAGGCCCTTCAAAAGTATACAGTGATTTAAAGTACACTTTGATCATTTTTTTGAGGCATTTCATCACTTGAGGCCTGGCTCTAGTCCGCCTCACCCAATAGACCGGGAGCTCATGACAGTTTTGGGTCTCCGATTTCATACAGCATGCCTTTTGGAGGAGAGAATATTTACCCTGTGACAACAAAAAAGGGATGGTACTAAACCCCTGCACGCTTTCCGGTCATAGGGAAAATTGCATTTCCACTTAAACACAAAATTTGTGTGCTTTTCTCTGATTTAATATTGCTTGCCCTTTTGTCAAAAGAAAGTTATAACAAATTTAAAGTCTTTTAAATATATGCATGCGATTCGGAGGGTCCCAAAGGGCTCAAACGGTCATGTGATCTTGTCATAAAAAAATATGATTTTCCGCGTTTTCATACAGCATGCCTATAATTAAAAGATTTTGACAAAAGGGCAAGCAATATTAAATCAGAGAAAAGCACAAAAAATTTGTGCAAGTGGAAATGTAATTTTCCCTATGACCGGAAAGCGTGCAGGGGTTTAGTACCATCCCTTTTTTGTTGTCACAGGGTAAATATTCTCTCCTCCAAAAGGCGTGCTGTATGAAATCGGAGACCAAAAATGTCATGAGCTCCCGGTCTACAAGAGCCGGCCATGCTAATGTGGATATAAGTTCCTAATTGTAATCAGTAAGGTAAGTAGGTGTGTTTCCTAAAGGACATAGAAAAACATTATTTTTTGATATTTCATATATATTTAATTTGTAAGCGTCAGAATGCCAACTGAAATGTTGTTTATAAATTAAAATTGCATGGAATGTAAAAAAATATATATAATTCTAATCAGTAATTTTTTGTTAGTGACAACAATGATCGTGACATTAGAAAAATTGAACTGCAATTAGGGCTAATTTGATTGAAAGGAACATCACCTTAACAAGAACATAGCTGCGTATCTATAAGACTAACAATAGTACAAAATTATTCCGTAGAATAGTGTTTTACCTTGAAATTAGTGGACTTTTTGTGACGTCCAGTCATTTTGGACAGCCTGTATAATACTGATTACATGCACGATTTGTTTAATTATAATGCATTGTTAATTGTTAGCTATTATATGTATTTCAATAAAAATAAATTCCTGAACACATTTTTCGATGGTATTATCATTTTTCGTGTTAAAAATATCTAGCTGTATCTAGATACATTTTGTTTTGTCATGTATCTGTATTTAGATATTTTTTATAATTCTGTATCTGTATCTGTTTCTAGATATATTTTTTTACCGACCGCCAACATATATAAATAAGGGAGGTATTGTGATCATACCGATTTTGACATTTCGAGATTTCGATGGATCTCCACGAATTGAGGTCCCTACATAACGTTTTGACTATTTTTAGCATGATGTCTGTCGGTCTGTCTGTCCGTCCGTCTGTCCGTCCGTCCGTCTATCCGTCCGTCTATCCGTCCGTCCGTCCGTCCGTCCGTCCGTCCGTCCGTCCGTCCGTCTGTCTGTCTGTGTACACGTGCAGAGCAAATTCGGCTAAAAGGATTTTTATGAAACTTCATATTTAAGCTTCTGCCATCAATGGCACAAGTTGAGCAACTTTTAGTAGAAATTTTTGATCCACATATAGGAAAACTATAGAGAGTTCAAAAAAATCCAGCGCGGGATAAATATAAACAAATATGTATTTAATGGGAAAATAAGTATTTTTTTAAATTTTGAGTGGGGCATCAAATCAAATCTTTTAATACGTGGATGCACAAACAAATTTTTATTTTTGCAAACTAATTTTATTTTATGGGGTTTTTGTCAATATAATGGCAAAAAATTTATGTCCCCCACCCTATCTCCCAGAGGGGTTGAACCAAAAATCTGAAAAAAATCTCAATAATGTACATTGATGGGAAATGAAATAGTTCAATAGGAAATTTTGATCAAATTGATTTTTCGCAAAATATTGAATTTCTGTGTCGTCGAAATAAAATGTTTTTTTTAAATTTATTGTGTGATAAAAAAAAAGCTCTTAAGACGTAGATTAAGAGAACGGGAAGTAGTTTTTTATTTTTATTTTAATACGATTTTTGCCAAAAAGTACTAAAAAAAAAGTGTCCCGCACCCTTTAACCCTAAGGGGTTAAATTAAAAATCTCAAAAAAATTCCAAGCAATGTATATTGCTATGAACCAGAAACATACGAAAGGAATTTTTTATTCGATTTCGTTTTTGGAAAATATTACAGATTTTGTGTTATTGAAAAAAAAATATTTAAATTTTATTGTGGGAATATTAAATGAAAGCTCTTTATGTGCAGATTAAGGAACGGTAATTGATTTTTGAAATGCATTTCATTTTGACTAAATTTTGCAAAGTATTAAGATTTTTGTTTAATATCTTAGCTAAAATTAAAACATATATTTGTATATACATTGATACATTTTGTTATGGGTAGAGAAGAGGTACGTAAATTTAGTTTGCAAATATCGACCAGGATAATAAATAAATAACTGGCCGTTAGCTGGGATTCGATTTCTAGTAGAGAATCTGTTAGTTTTTCATATAGTCGCAATATAAACAATGTCTATGTAGGCGTTATGCTATTGTGTCACAAAATATGGCCCGCAATATTGCCAGGTCTGGATTTGAATAATATTTTTGCAAGTATACAAAAAAAAAAAGGCGTTAAAATATATATTATGGTATTATTAAAGATATATGAACACCAAGTTAGAAGAGTTCTAGGGTAATTAATACACGGTGGAAAAAATCTAACTGCAACCTTCTTGTCGTGCCTATTGTGTTATGTAGTGACCGACATTCATCGTTTGGCCATCTAATAATCATCATTCACTGACTAAATACCTATAGAACCCTGAAATGTGTGAAAATTCATACTTCATCATTTTTAGGGTTTTGTAGGTCTGACCAAAAAACCCTTATACCGTCATTTTGTCTGTCTGTCTGTCTGTCTATCTGTCTGTCTGTTCGGTAAAAATTGTAGCCAAACGGCTAAACTTAGAGAGTTGAAATTTGGCATGCTAATACAACTCTTTGACCCGCACATGGGAAAAATACTAAAACATCTAAAAAACATATCCCCCTAAAAATATAAACAAATATGTGCTCATCGAAAAAAAAATATATTTTTTTATAATTCTGAGTAGGTATCAAATGAAATTCTTTGGTACGTGGATTAACGATCAAATTTTTATTTTTGCAAAATAAATTATTTTGAAGCGATTTTTGACAAAATTGTGCAAAAAAAAATTTTGTCCCACACCCTGTAGCCCAGATGGTTTAAACTAAAAATCTGAAAAAATTCTAAGTTCACATTGGTGTGAACTGGAATAGTACAACAGGAATTTTTGACCAGATTACGTTTTTGGAAAAAAAGGCATTTTTTGTGATTTTTTGCTAATAATGTACACAAGTTATAGTTTTGTAACACGCTACAATGGAACGTGTGTGCTGGTGTAGTGGTTTTGATGATGGCGTTTCACCTAAGTAACTCGATCCGAAAGGGATCGAACCCTGCGAGAAGAGACAATATTATTTTTTTTTTTTTTTTAATTTTTATATTGTTTAAATTATTTTTTCAAAATTCTAGTTATATTTTGGCAAATGTTGGCAAAATTTGTTTTGACATCCCAAATAATCATCATTCACTTACTAAATACCTGCAAAAGCCTGAAATGTGTGAAAATTCACACTTCACATCATTTTTTTGTTTGTTGTATATTATCCGTATTAATTCTATGGAATTCGCCTTTCATATACCTACGTTATGAACCCATAGTTACGCGTTACGCCAATGAGTTGAAACTACCGAGTTATAGGAAAATTAAATGAATTCTTATAAAATCAATGATAAAAGATTATATTATCAGTTGAAGTCCCTTAGAACGTTTAATTTTTCGTCAGTCCACTTATTAGCATAATTATGCTTGACGAATCGAAGAATGGCATACAAGGAACGGTGGTGAAAAAGTGCTGCACTACACTTTGACGGTGCTACCCAAACGTACACTAGAGAAAGACGGGAAATTCGCAGGGAAGTCTATGATAGGACCTGAAAGATGCACTGCGTAAAATTACGCATTGATTTTTTACAATATTGTTCAGATGTGATTGGATTTTAAATTTACTTCAAATATATTTAACATGTTGTAATTATATTAGGGAAAATAACAGTTGTAAATTATATTTTGTTATAATTATTTTGTTTATTTGTTTTAATTATTTTCTAACCTTGAGGGGGTATTTTCATTTTAAATGTAAATTTATACGAATAAGTTAATTTTTTTGTTAGTTTCCTGTTTGAAAATGTTTTCTTGCTTTTTAAACAAAATCGAGTGAAATATTTACGGTTCGCTAACTAAAATTTGAAGGTTTTATATGTTAAGTGCATTTGAAGGTTAAAGTTAATAAAACAGTGATTTCCAACTGGGGGTACGCGTACCCCCAGTGGTATGCGGTTGTTTATTTAGAGGTGTACGAAACAAAGTAATAATGGCAGAAAAAGATGCATTAAGTTCATTCACAATAACTATGAAATGAAGTCATATATTGTAACTATCATGGAAGCATTAATCAGTTGTTACATTTGGCAGGCAAAGGTTGGTAGTCCTTTCCTAAGTTGCAACATCTTTTATCAGCTAAAGCTAACGGAGTGGCCGAGCGCAGTAAGTCGTGCGGTTTTAGACTGGTAGAAACAGTCTAAGGTCTGGGCGGTCGGTGGTTCGAGCCTCCTTCGTTGGTGATATTATTCGGGCAAGAATAATATGTTTACATTACTCTCATTTTCACAATTATTCACCCCTCATCCAGGTGTAGGAACTCGCCCCCTGGCATCGGCGATTAGCCACGTTGCAGAAATAGGCCGATGTAAAATAAATAAATTTTAAAAAAATATCAGAGAAAGATTACTCGACAAGACAAATAACTTCTGCATAATCCAAATCTTCGAACCTAGAGGAGCGAGTTCAGCGTATGCCACGTGGGACAGGTGTTACGAGTTAATCTGGGTTCGCAACTCTAAAATTAGTTGACTATGTACTGTACGTTGTGGATAAATTTAGTAGACAGTTTTAACGTTTAAGATAGCGTTCACAGCTATGAAAATTAATGCGTGACGAATGTTGTGACATTTATGTTTTTTTCAAACCAACTACGATGGAATAAATACATTTATGTGTTCTTTTTACGAACCCACTATTAGCGAGATCGTGATTTTCTACTAAATTTTAATAACAATTATAACCGGAACTACAGCAATTCTTTTTCGTTTCACGATTTCCGAAATTTGTTGAAAATTGTGCGATAGTATTTTTTAAGTTATGTAAAGTGAGATAGCTAATGTTTGTTTATATGTCTGTCTCATTAAAACAACGCACTAACTATTAGTTTGGAAAATAGTCGACTGTCGACAACGCATAATCCAGTGATTCTTAAACTGGGGTCCGCGGACCTTTGGAGGTCCGCGAAACAATTTAGACATTAACTTTAAATCCCCCAACTTTTCGCTTTTATTCAAATTTATTTAATAAAAATCCTACATGGTCAAGACTTTTTGTATTTGCTGTTACCTAACTAGTTATTGACATAACTAAACTATTTAGTTATTGACATTACTATTTTTATTCATTTTATGTATTTTATTCTATATGCTAATAAAAATGTTCATCTCTATTAATGCGCAAGACCATTTATTAAAATAACCAGCGATATATTTTTATCAATATTTATTATAACGTAGTGCCTATGAGATTATTGAGCCAGGAAAGGGGTCCGCAAAAAAAAATGTCCTAGAGGGGATCCTCGGACTACATAAGTTTTAGAACCCCTGGCATAATCTATTAAATTAAAAACTGTGAAAGGTCGCTTGCGTTACCATATGACAAACTTGTTAGTGACAATCAACAGTGAACAACTCATAACGTATAGTCTATTCATTTTAAAGCTGTGAACGTAGCCTTAGATGGAAATATTTTATTGACAGTGTATGCTCTTCTTTAGCGGCAGTCCAAAAACACTCAATGATAGACAGTGGCACAGCCAAGGGGGGGGGGGGGCTGGGTTCCTCCCAGAATCAGCAGATTACACGGCGCTGCTCGGAGAGTTGAAGATAAAATTTGTAAACCACAACAGTAGTTAATTTTTAAAATACAACAGTATTGGCATTTTTTTTTTTTTTTCGTATAAATAAACGTTTGTTTAAGATTGCCTACTCTTGATAAAGTGACATAATTATTGTTCAAGTGAAAATACATCACTTTCCAAATATGCTCCAACGAATTATATGAAGGGGAGCGTTGATCCTTTTTCCCCCTGACACATCGACTAAAACATTCGCCCTGTCAAATGATAAAACTGTTTTAAACAACTAATTACTCGATTCAGATAAGATAAAGTGGAAATCTGACTTCGGTATAACCTTCAGACTGTAATTTTAAAATGACACATCAAACGTGAAATAGAGTAGAAATAGTAGAAATATAATAAAGAGAGTAGTTTTGGAGACAATCGCACTCTTAAAATCGGTATTTGGTTTTATTTTGTAGATAAATGTGAATATCAATATCTTCTTAGGTATTTTTGAAATTATGATGTTTTACACACAAAAAGGACTGATATAAGTTGACTGATTAAGGGGGGGGGGGCACAAGCCCCTCTCTGAAGGTCAAATGAAATGAAAATTTAACAAATTTATCGTAATCATATAGCAAAATAACTTATGTATTTTACAATAATAATAATAGTCTGGTGCCTACGTCGAAAGATACTGCACTTGATGATAATGGAATGCCGTTTGGCACACGTGTTCCTTATAAAAATTAAATCATTTTGACCTGCAGCACCTATTTGTGAATCGAGGCAAATTCAAGATGGCGGCGAACCTAGCGCGCCAATTACGATAACGATAACTGATTCTTATGATACAGCAAAATAGCTAAATACATATTTGTACAATGAACCTTTAGCTACAATTTGCCGCATCGTACGCGAATTTCCGTCACTTAGTTTACAAGATACCGTCCATAATTCATTCTCAGACGCAAAAAAGTGATTTCCGAAATGGCTAACGAATTTCGTATGATATGGCTCGTTTTCTATTAATTTAATACCGTAGATTACGAATCTGTTATCAAAATGGAGAAAATTTGAAATTTTGATAGATTTTTTTCCCAAATTCGAGACATGATGATATTCTCTATCACTGCAAATCTGCGTATATTAATATTTTGTTTCAATTCTTCCTAAATCTGTAGGGCATATTCTTGGCTACAAGAATATGTGCGGAATTTTTCTCTGCGGGGCGCCAAAATTAAGGTAGCGGCCGAAATCTGTAAAGTCTCAACTTCGTATTATTTTGACACTCTTTATATCGTTTTTGACCAAATCGGACCTGCAAATTACAAAAATTAAATAAAAAATGGCATATGACTTGTTATTATTCGGGTTTTACCCGAAATGAAATAAAAAAAATTACATATACGGCCGGAATGGCTGTAAATTATGACATTTAAGTAAGATACTCTATGCGTATACGGAATGCATCAATTTGCTTGGGTTTGTTGCAGCACCTGGTCTCAAATGAAGCCGCTTTCGAAATAACGCTCGAAAATCGAATTTTGCTATTTACATAAAATTTGTTGAGTTGTATATCAATTTCGGGTATATTGAAGTCGTAGATTTCGAAAATTGTGTTAATTTAAAGATTTGCTACACATAAGATTGTATTTTACCCGAAAAAAAAAAAACAAATATTATTTACATAGCAGTGAGATTCATTACACGACAGTGAAGTGTCTCTCCATCCAAAAGAGTAGTATTTAGCAGTTCTGACAAAATAATATAGATTACTACACACTTAATACGATTCCAATGGTGACCGAAAACTATTCTTTCGAAAATGGTTAAAATATTCTCTAATATTTTTAGCAGTTATTAGGTCAACATTTTAATGTGTTGATAGTTCCTTTATGTTTGCTAATAATACTGACTTCCCGTCCTACCTTACAAAATAATTTATTTTGTTTACAAATCTAAGTCGAAAGCCTCACTAATTGGGTGGGCCTATGTAAAGATAAAATTCTAGTGAGATAGAATATGTCCATTCATGCCATCAATTGTACTGATTATTGCCATTATTAATTTTAATTTTGGTTTATTTTAAATTTTTAAAGGGGTAAAATATTTCAAAATTATATTTTTAAAAACTACGCCTATGAAAACGCCAAGTCAAGTTCAGGGGCTAATTACGTCCGTTCCCGAATAATTAAAAATTACTTATTATTTCTTAAATTAAAGTTTATTTAAAATGTTTCTTCAATTAATTATGCAAAATAATGTTTCACACCAGGTTTCGACTTCGATTCAGACTAGTGTTGAATAAGAATTCATCGAATATCTTCATTTTGTATAGAATTACGTAGTAGAGGAAGTCAGTATTATTGGCACATATAGAGGATATATCAACACATTAAAATGTTGTCTTGATAACTGGTAAAAATGTCTGAGAATATTTAAACCATTTTCGAAAGAATAGTTTTCGGCCACCATTAGAATCATATTAAGTGTGTAGTAATCTATATTATTTTGTCAGAACTGCTATTTACTACTCTTTTGGATGGAGAGACACTTCACTGCCGTGTAATGAATCTCATTGCTATGTAAAGAATACATGTAATTATTTTTTTCGGGCAAAATAAAATATTATGTGTAGCAAATCTTTAAATTAACTTCATTTTCGAAATCTGCGACTTCAATATACCCGAAATTGATATACAACTCAACAAATTTGATGTAATTAGCAAAATCCGATTTTCGAGCGTTATTTCGAAAGCGGCTTCATTTGAGACGAGGTGCTGCGAACAAACCTAAGCAAATTGATGCATTCCGTATATGCATGGAGTATCTTACTTAAATGTCATAATTTACAGCCGTTCCGACCGTATATGTAATTTTTTTTATTTCATTTCGGGCAAAATCCGAATAATAACAAGTAATATGCCATTTTTTATTTCATTTTTGTAATTTACAGGTCCAATTTAGTCGAAAACGATATAAAGAGTATCAAAATAATACGAAGTTGAGATTTTACACATTTCGGTCGCTACCTAATTTTGGCGCCCCGGAAAGAAAAATTCCGCACATATTCTTGTAGCCAAGGATATGCCCTACAGATTTAGGAAGAATTGAAACAAAATATTAATATGCGCAGATTTGCAGTGATAGAGAATATCATCATGTCTCGAATTTGGGAAAAAAATCTATCAAAATTTCAAATTTTCGCCATTTTGATGACAGATTCGTAATCTACGGCATTAAATTAATAGAAAACGAGCCATATCATACGAAATTCGTTAGCCATTTCGGAAATCACTTTTTTGCGTCTGAGAATGAATTATGGACGGTATCTTGTAAACTAAGTAACGGAAATTCGCGTACGATGCGGCAAATTGTAGCTAAAGGTCCATTGTACAAATATGTATTTAGCTATTTTGCTGTATCATAAGAATTAGTTATCGTTATCGTAATTGGCGCGCTAGGTTCGCCGCCATCTTGAATTTGCCTCGATTCACAAATAGGTGCTGCGGGTCAAAATGATTTAATTTTTATAAGGAACACGTGTGCCAAATAGCATTCCATTATCATTAAGTGCAGTATCAACATAAAATATGGTGCGTAGGCACTAGACTATAAGCTATAATTTATTATGATTAGTGTTGAAATTAACAGAAAATGCATATTTACATGTTATTTTTAGGTTTTCGTAGGTATAATCAAGATATCCTTATTCCGTAACATGAGTCTGTTCGTTTGGTACAAATTGTGGCCAAGCGGCTGATTTAAAGAACTGAACATAAGTTGGAGAAATATTGAGACTTCAAAAATATATCCCGCGAAAAATATAAATAAATATGTATTTATCGAAGAAAAAATCAAGTGTTAACAATTCCATTTTTTTATCAACAAATAATGGAATTATTATTTGATATAAACATCAATATCCAACAGCAGGGGAGTCGAACTGATTTGGGTCGCAGTCTATTTTACATACAAAATGATAAGCGGTGACGAAACTTTAAATATCCCGAAAGGTTTCTTGACATTTATTTATAAACAGAAAGTATATTTTACATTTTTAAATATATTTTTCCCCTAAATAAGCTGAAGTGATTTTGATTACCGCTCCAGGGACCACAAAAAAATAAGGTTGAGGGCCGTATGCGGCCCGCGTGCCCTCGAAATTTGCTTCGGCCCTCCCCAAGACAAAATCTTGGCTGCGCCACTGATGATAGACTAGATGTGATGATGATTATGATGATTGGTACCAATTCACAGTGAAATATAGAAATTAAACTAGTCTCTCATTTTGTTTGATTGAATTTCTTGTGTCTGCTGACAATGAGATTCTATTTCGCGTATGTGTTATATTTCTAATTTAATACCTAACTAGCCTAACCCTTTTATCTAGCTCATATGTAATGGTTAGAAGTTAATGTATTATCATAAATAATAATTTCGAGAATTTAATATGTCTGTTAGACTAGCACCAACGCATAATTAAATTTTAATGCAACATCCATCTTTGAACTTCCACCAAAGTTCGTAAACAATTGCGTAGTGCTTCACGCACTTTAATTGTGAATCCTATTAGAAAATATTTTTATGGTAAACTTTGTACTGAACTTTTGGAGAACATTTAAATTCAAAAGTTGAAGTGAAATATATCCATCAAATTTGTCATATTCCGACTACAATTTAAAAGTGTCCTGTCATTTGCGTACAATTGTAGTCATTTTAGTGCAAATTAGTAAATAATAGTTATAGATTTGCCAATATCGCATTACTTAACACGTTTCAAAGATTTCTCAAGAATTTTTCATTATTTTGTTATTATTTTACGGAAAATATATTTCAGGGTGTTTTAGCAACAATATTCCTGTTTGTTTTGTTTTCTTTAACAAAGAATTATACGTTTTTGATATATTTTAACTTGCCCGACCTTAATATATAAGGGGCAAGTATTGTAATCGCGAAAATTTTCGACGTCGAGATTTTGACTGATGACCACGTTTCATGGTCCAGGGAATCCAAAAAACCTATTTTCGAAGTGCCGTCCGTATGAGTGTGTGTCTGTGTGGGTGTGTGTGTGTGTCTGTGTGTATACACGATAACTCAAAAATGGTTTAACTTACAGAGTTCGTTCTGGTACTAAAAAATTCTCCTAATAATTGGGAAGAACCATATCGTTTTTTATTAAAACCCGAAACCGGAAACGGAAGTTATTAAACTTTAAAATTTAAAAAAATTCGTAACTAGTAAACCAAGCCTTGGACCAAAATTTGTATAGAACATAATTTTGATGTATTTTTGAAGATTTACCTAAATCTTTTTTTAAATTTAAAAAAATATATTAGAAAAGACATTAATATATAAGGGGCAAGTATTGTAATCGCGAAAATTTTCGATGTCGAGATTTTGACGGATGACCACGTTTCATGGTCCAGGGAATCCAAAAAAACTATTTTCGAAGTGCCGTCCGTATGTGTGTGTGTCTGTGTGTGTGTCTGTGTGTGTGTCTGTGTGTGTGTGTGTGTCTGTGTGTCTGTGTGTCTGTGTGTCTGTGTGTCTGTGTGTCTGTGTGTCTGTGTGTCTGTGTGTCTGTGTGTATACACGATAACTCAAAAACGGTTTAACTTAAAGAGTTCGTTCTGATATTAAAAAATTCTCCTAATAATTGGGAAGAACCCTATTGTTTTTTATTAAAATCCGAAACCGGAAATGGAAGTTATTAAACTTTAAAATTTAAAAAAATTCGTAACTAGTAAATCAAGCCTTTGACAAAAAATTGTATAGTACATAATTTGATGTATTTTTGAAGATTTACCTAAATAATTTTTTTTATTATTTTTTTTTTGAGAGCAAGTCTAGCGGAGGTCTCCCTTCGCCACTGTTTTTTTATGGGAGGTCAAGTCAAGCGGAGGTCTCCCTTCGCCAATGGTTTTTATATACCTTCAAATAGTGCAATTTTTTACCTATTTTTCTCAAATTGCACCCCGCATTTCTTAACTCGCACCTTGTATCAGTGACGTATACAGAACTCATGGTTAGGTTGGGGGGGGGCACTTATGATGTTATCTGTATAACAGGAGACAGGTGGCTTGCGGGCCGCATAATACTCGCAACATATTATTTTTGGCTCCTAAAGCGTTAATGAATATAGCCTGAGTTTATTTAGGATAAAAATATATTTAAAAATGTAAAATATATTCTATTCTCCCTTTAATATAGAGTAGGGTAGGGCGGGGCAGAAAGTGCCATTTTACCTATATTTGTGTATATCTAAGAAATTATTAGGATTAAGTTAATTTTTTTGGACTCGAGTAGTTCCATTCAATAGCTACAAACACTACAACTATCAGAGTATACTTTCATGCAAGTTGTGCGATATGCACGTTTTAAATGGTCAAGTTGTTTGTCTCTTTTTGCCCCACTAGCGAGGTTAAAAGTTCCTGCTACGGGGTAAGTTGGACCAAGAATAGTAAAATTATTTTTTCTAGGGAATAGATGGAAATAATTGCATCAAAATTAGTTTGATAATCAGAATTTTTATTCACTTCACAACAATTAATACATTTGCACATGACTTATCTCTTATAATTACATTACTTAGTAAAATAATCAGTCTTTATCTGAATTACAATTATTAAAAACATAGTAAAGAGGTGTGGAATTGCTGGAACATTTTTTATGAGCCCAACCCTTACAAACGGTGCACTGAATCCAGCCTTCTCCTGGAACGCTCTTATAGTATGATTCTTAGCAGATTTAACAGAAGTATTCTTCTTCAGAACTCGAATTATCATGTTCCGACTTTTGTAAAATCTTTCTTTTAACTTGTTTTCTTTTTTCGATATTTCTTTTCTTTACCACTTTCTTACTGACTTTTTGTTTCTAATTTTATTTTTCTAAATGTAAGTCGTTTTTCTCAGGAGTATCAGTCAAAATGGCAGCCATACGACGTTTTCTAATTTTTGGACTTCCAGCTTTGGGAAAAGGTTTAACAGATTCGGGGAAGAAATCTTTTGAGACAAAATTTCTTTGTTCAGTGCAGCTACTTGATCCACCCACAATTGATAATTGTCCGGGTTTGAGCGATCCGTAACGAAACTTGGTGCAAAATCAAAATCCACAAATTTATTTTTATTAAATGAGAAAATCCCCGTTTTCTCAAATCCACTCATTATATTAACTGGTGTCAAGGATGGTGGTAAAGATGTGCGAACTATACGTGGAATGTCATAGATAGTCATCGTTTTCCTCGCATTATTTCGTATCCATGCATTTTGAGTCGATGATAGGTATTTTTTGAATGGTCTACCGATCGATACATCTAACGGCTGCAGCTTATGGAAACAATGAGGAGGCAATGAAAGCATCACCACTCCATTATCTTTAGCTAGGTCCAATGTTGGCAATGATAAATGTGACGATTGTCCAAAATCAGCAATACAGGCGAATCTTTAGTAGGTTTCACATGCTTGATGAAATGCCGCATAAATATGAAAAATTCAATATCCGTCATCCAGCCGTTTGTATTACCCACACCAATGCAATCAGGGGGGCATCTCGCACAAAATGATCCTGATCCCTTTTTTCGTGGAAACACAAACATGGGTGGTACAAAAGATGCTGAATCTGCAACAGCTACCAATAATGTCACGTTAGTTTCTGATTGTAACTTATCCAACATTACACTTACCCTTTGCGGCAACTATTTTTGATGGTTTGGAGACGGTCGAAACACCAGTTTCATCAGCGTTTCATATGGAAGAAGCTGTAAACTCATAACGGTCCATAACATCTACTAACTTGTCAAAAATGCTTCAACGTTATTTTTGTTAAAGAAAATAGCTCTACTCAGACTCATTGCCTCCGGCTTTCTAACAGACAAAGATTGATTTCGTTTAAGAAAGGCTGACATCTACTCTTTGCCTATATTCCTAGTATCTGGAACATTTATATTATATTTAACTGCACAATCATATGCCAGTCGACGTACTTCTTTAGGTCCTATCCCATGAAAAATTTGGGCAAGTCTAAGCAAATATTGTATGAGACTGGATTCTTGCTCTGGCTTAAAAAAATTTCTTGGTGTTTCATAACCAAATCTTGAGCATTCGGAATTATCTTTAATTTGATATATAAATCTTGCTATTGATGTTCTGCATATTTCGTACTCCCGATACACCTTTCTTAGGGGTTGATTCTCTTTCATCACTAGTTTGGCTGCACGTTGCATCAAGGCGACCGATTGAATGCCTCGGTCAGTTTTTCGTTTATAATTACGCATTCTGAAACAAAGGAATAACAAAACAGAGTGAAACTCATGATGAGGTAATAAAGTCCACAGTGGGGCACAAAAGACCACCACTGATCTTTTTACCCCAACAGTAGTTGCTTGTAATTTTGAGGTTAAGTAAAATAAACTAACATACGAATCTCAATTTAGGCGATATTATACGAAACTTGTAACATTTGACGACAATAAGGTATTGTACAAAATACCACCACCAAAATATTATACCGAAATAATATCAGATGGAAAATTTTACTTACGTATACTTTCACTGCTGTAACCTCACACAACCGAGCAGAATGTTAGAACTAAACTGGGCTAAGTGGGAACGGCCATGTCGCGCGCAATCTTCTCCCAGCCTATGACGCAATATGCTGACAGATAGTCAGAATTACGAATACATAGGGCGGCACTTTTTCCCCAATTAACTAAAAACCCCGCCCTACCCTACGAAGGGCTCTATAATTCACCCCGAATTTTTATTCCTCACTTTAGGGTTTTATTAAGTCCTGAATAATCCTGAATTTTGTTTTTATACATGTGTATCAGTAAAATTTCTGAGCTAAAACCTTATCGATATCTCATCTGTCCTAAGAGATATTAAAAAATCTATAAAAATATTTTACCCCTTTTCGCCCCTTTATTGGCCAAAATTCGAAAAATTACTTAATGGGTGTTTACTTCATCAAAGGAATATATCCCTGAATTTCGTGTTTCTAGGTCCAAGGAATGTTCTATCGAAAAAATACAAAGTTACTCTTTTAGGGGTGAAATTAATGAGATATTAAATTAGATTACCTATATTTTGTTGTTTACTAATATTCAATAAAATAAGAGTTTTTATTATTATTATTTTTTTTTAATGTAAATTTCGTTTAATAAACTTTATTTTTCTTCCGGGAACGCCAGGTATTTCTGTTAGTAAATTATATGACAAATTATATATTTTTGAATAGATTTGAGTAACTTCAATACTAGTTCCATGAATCATTATAACATGATAATTCAAACAAAGTTGAGTGAGATAAAGATAAGTTTGACATCTTTACAACAGGGAGGGTTATCACACAACACATGTACTAAATTTGCTGTGTGCTGTGTCGCTGCGTCTGATGAACTCTGGGAGAGGGTAAGCTTCTGAGTTAAGTTGCCGGTCGCCCTAGGTGACAATAGGTGCCCTCCTCTCCTAAGGGAGTGAATTATTTTTGTTCCAGAAACTTTTATATCGTATTCTATTAATCACTTATAATGTTTGTACTAATTATAGTAAAACAACAGAAGAAGCAACAGGAATTACATAAAAAGAACTAAAAGATTTATGTCAATGGTAATTTCACACAAACGAGGTGTGATCAAAAAGTTCGTGCAATTTTTGAAATTACTGCGCTACATTTGTCGGATTGATAAACTATTTTGTTGTCATGTTGGTTAACATGACTTTAACGATTGTCTCAATGGGCAGCTAATTATAGAAGTTGTGTTTCTGTTTATTCGGCGATTTTTTCACAATTAGGAACCAAAGAATATGCATTAAATTTTGCGTGAAAAATGAAATCAAGTGCTGTAAAGTAGTGAAAATGTTGCAGAATACATTTGGCGAACGAGAGACTTAAGTGGGGAACAGAATGCAACGAGTTCTAGGGCGCGTTGGCGGCGTTTCGACGGCGCTATCTGTTAGAGAAAAGTTAAAACCAAGCTATCGTACGCAAGTGCGCAGAATGTGTAACGTTCTAGCGGCGTTCGAACGCCGGTGATACTGATGGTATGTTCGTCAACTTCCAACTTTTGACGCCGTTGAACGTTGACGCAGAACACCTAACCTCAGTTTTTACTGAATGGTAAAGTGTTTGTATGTATAAATAACTTGCATACAACATAAATAACATCACACACAAGTCTTCATCATCCATTATAATTTTAATAAAAGAAAGCGCACGTATAAACACAGATATAGGTTGTCACGTGACACTTTGACGGCGTCAAAAATGATTGCATTGTGTGCAGGCGAAAATTCAACGGCGTTCTCAACGGCGCTAACGCAACGCCGTCGCAAATGACGGCGCGCTGACGGCGTAGCACGCTGTGCATTCTGTTCCAGGCTTTACAGTATAAAAACTTTCAAGATGGCCGTGAATCAGTTGAAGATGATGATAGATTTGGGAGACCTAGCACTTCAATCATCGGAAAAAGCGTGGAAGAAGTTAAGAAAAAATTCCTGAAAACCGTCGAATTACAATTAGAGAGGTTGCTGAAGAAGTTGAATTATAGTATGGTTCAGGCAAAAAAAAAAAAAAAATCACTAATGTTTTAGGCCTTAGGCGAATGGCAGCAAAATTTGTTCCGAAATTATCAAAATTTGAACTAAAAATGTATCGTAAAGAAGTCGCTCAGGAAATTGTAGATGATGTCGTCAATGACTCAATATTTCTCCTGTGCATCATAACGGGTGACGAGACGTGGCGTGCTATTATGACATCGAAACAAAGGCTCAATTATCTCAATGGAATCTTCCGAATGAACTAAGATACAAAAAAGTACGCCAAGTTCGATCGAATGTTTAAGTTCTTCTCACTGTTTTTCTCGATTATCGTAGTATTGTTAAAGTGACCACATTTTCATGGCGAATTAGTAATGAAAGCTGACCAATAATTAAAAAAATATATTTTTTATTGTATAAACGCGTCAATATATTAATAAAAATGCATTTATTATTATTATTATTATTATTTATTTTAAGGTAACTACAAAAATATATTTGAAAAACAATAATGTGAACAATAAACAAAAATTAATATATTAAACAAAATTATGATTTTTTTTCTCGGTTATATTTTTGATCCGAGTGAATACTTTTTAGTAGGTTAGGACAGCGATTCCCAAACTGTGCACCGCGACGCCGTGGGGCGCTGTAGATGGGTTACAGGGGCACCGCGAAAATATTACAATATTTCTTCAACTGCGTTAGTTAGATCAGTTTTTACTTGGGGCATCGCGGAAAAATTCTGATACATTAAGGGCACCGGGAACCGAAAAAGTTTGAAAATGAATGAAAATTTTGAGGCTTAATTTGTTCAGCGTATTTTAAAATTATGACAAATTTTAATATGGCGTGATTTATAGAAATTTTCATCTTCGCATGGACGTATCTGAAAAACGAAATGCGATAAATCCCTCGGTTGAATTTTTTTAAATCTTGAGGTCCTAATTGATTTTTAACCACGTCTTGAAACAACCAAATTTTTAAAATTTTTTTTATATCCTAACTATAAAATGGTTAGGGATAGAAATCTGCGGTTTGAATTTTTAAAATCCACCTAGATTGTTTAGTTTAAAAAGGGCTTTAATAAACCGATTATTAAGTTTTGTATGGGCAGTAATCCAAAACCCTTGAAAATGGCCAAATATCGTAAGGGGAAGACCTTAAAACAATCGTGAATTTTAATCTGCAGTTTTATTGAAAATTGGTATATGTATTTTTGGTCATAGATCAACAAAATTTGGTCCATTTTGAAGTTTGGGCAAAAATTTTGGAATTATTGGCGAAAAACTTACCCAAATCGGCTCTAATTCAAAAACTAGGAAAGCATGTATTTTTTAAATATTGTTTTCATAATCCTCGCCCCAAAATTAGCTTAACCCATTTAAGCCCACAATTTTTAAAGATTTGGTACTCTTTAGTGCCCGTAATTATTTTTTGTTATAATTTAGATTTTTTCACAATATGTTTAATAAATAAAATTCAAAACAGATTTTACTGTATTTAATATATAAAAATTTATTTATTTTATTAGATTTTAGACATGGTGCGAAAACGACTATTTGGTCTGATTCTCTGTTATGGTCGTTTGCGACCATTTGGGTTTAAATGGGTTAAAAAAATATTTTGGCTAAAATTGGAATCAAAAATTTTTTCACCAAAATTTCAAAATTTTAGTAGATTTTTTTTTTTAAATTTTGTTACTAAATTGCTATACTCATATATTATTAACCTTAGATCACAAATATATGGTCACTTTTCAGTTACGAGTCTGGACTGTGTGGTCAGTTGTTCGATTTTCCGTTGGTGATATTATTCGGGCGAGAATAATATGTTTACATTACTCTCATTTCACAATTATTCACCCCTCAGCTAGGTGTAGGAGCTCGCGCCCTGGCATTTGCAGCAAAAGATTAAATAAAAAAAAAAACAGTCCACAATAAGGTTCACAGTCGATGAAATTAGCCTGTTAGCCTGTCCCGTTTTTTTAACTATCTTTATAAACTAATACTTCTATCTAATATACTATTATCCTATTAATACTATTTATCTATGTCAGCAATTCCCAAACTGTGCGCCGCGGAAATATTCCAATATTCCTCCAATTGCGTTAGTTAGACCAATGTTTTGACTTGGGGTGCCGCAGAAAAATTCTGAAACATTAAGGGCGCCGGGAACCGAAAAGTTTGGGAACCACTGGGTTAGGATCATTTATCAAAAAATATCGTAAAACTTCTCACATGAATTTGTTAAATTATACTTAACGTTCAATTTGGATTATATATTTTTTATAGTACATTTAAACTGAGAGACGCAGATATTTTCTCAAAAGCGGGACTTTTTTAAAACTTAACGGGACGCGGGACATTCCTTTAAAAAGCGGGACTGTCCCGTCAAAATCGGGACGTGTGGTAACTTTAGGTATTGTGTACCATAATTTTTGCCGCAAGGTGTTACCGTCACCAAAGAAGACTAGGGCTCGAAATATACCGAACCAAACCGGGGACGGTATTCCAGTTCGTGTAATTATAAAAGATGTTGTATTGTTTACTTGTACAATAATTCTGAAATCCGAAAAACGTTCCAGTTCATGAAATTTTTCATTTCGAGACCTACGTAAAACCGAAATACGAGGTTTGATCAAAAAGTTCGGGCAATTTTTTGATTTATAGAACAATATCAATTTTTATATTTATCCCCTTCAACATAGTACACATCGGATATAAGTCACTTATACCACCAGTCTTCCGTTTTTTTCAGTCTTCCGAACACATCTGAAACACAGGTTTTTGTACAGCGTTCAGCTCTTTCAGCGATTTTGCTTTAATTTCTTCAACTACGACCGTTGAAGAAATTCGTTATCGTTATTCGTTATTCGTTAAGAAAAACGTTATCTTTCATTGTTTTTTTCATTTTTGGGAAGAGAAAAAGTCACATGGGGCCATATCTGGTAAAAAGGATAGTTGCGGTATCATTACAGTGCTATTTTTGGATAGAAAATTTCGAACAAGCAATGAAGTATTAGCTGGTGCGTTAACATGGTGCAATTTCCAAGAGTTGTCCTTCCGTAAATCTTGCCGTTTTCTACGAATTGCTTCACGCAGCCGACGCAACAAGCTCAAATATTATTCTTTAGTAACTGTAACATCTTGCGGTAAAAATTCATGGCACACAATACCACGATAATTATAAAAAACAGTGAGAAGAACTTTAACATTCCAACTTCTTCAGCAACATCTCATTGTGAAACGGTTATCAAGAACTCTTTTCTTAACTTCTTCCACATTTTTTCCGGTATTGGAAATGCTGGGTCTCCCAACTCTATCATCATCTTCAACTGATTCACGGCCATCTTGAAAGCGTTTATACTATTTGTAAAACGTTCGTTTCAATGAGTAAACAAGCGTTACCAAATACTCGACTTACCAAATTACTTCTGCAACATTTCCACTACTTTACAGCACTTCATTTCATTTCTCACGCAATTCGACAAAGATAGCGCGGGAATTTCAAAAATTGCATAAAATTCTGAGAGGAAGCTACCGATAGAAACGCCACAAAGAAGCCCAAATACTGATAAATGATGACATAAACAAAGTGATTACTCTGATCATTAATCCTAAACAATGACAGCAACATATCACATCTACAAAATCACCTGTGCAATGCCGTGCAAATCAGCCAGTATATTTATTACAGAAAAATAAAAGAACAATTTCTATCTACGCGCAGTTTTATCTGCTCTCGAGTCTGTAATTATCGGGGGTGGGGCGGAATTATTGTTTTTTCTGGGGCCCGGACCCGTTCTCGGCATTCCTGGTGGTTGGTAGTTGGTAGCTCATTTTAATAAAGCCAAACATAAATCTGGTCTGATTAAAAAGCGTTAAAACAACCCACTTTAAAGTACTAACATACAAATTAGGTGATTTATATAATATTTTTGTAAGGCTAGGAAGAGAAGAACAAGTTAACAAGTGGCTGATATACCCGCATATCTGCGAGGTGTTAAAGTTCCCAAGTAAATTAACAGCAAAGTCCCGAACTCCATTGTTCAAAGCTGTGATTCACGGTTGTGTAATGAGGGTAAATACCTCTGAATCTTGCGTGATATATCTTGGGAGGCCGGGCTAGAGAGGCGGACTAACCCCCCGCCCCCAGGCCGACAACCAGGGCCTGCCTGTCCGACAGACAGCCACTGACAAGTTATTTCATTGAAACAATCCGCAGATGACGAGCTTCATCATATCCTGATGTAGGTAGCTGTGTGCTGTCTACTGTGTGAATCAGACGATGATTTTCAGCTTGCTTTCACCCGCTAATTGATCCAATTAATTTTTACCTTTTTACTTTGAAATATTAGAGGTTGTTCGAGCATATTTAAGGCTTTTAATTATAGTAAACGAAAATAGTTTTTAGAGTATTGTCGAATTTTTATAAGATGAACATGGCGTCACCGAACAATCAAAGACATATGTATACAGGCGCACACCTTGGAATTTCTCATGGGGGCTCAGAAGACAAAATTATTTAAAAGGGGTGAAAATCGAAGAATTATTCGGTACAAGTACAATTTTACAAAATGTAAGTATTAACCTAGGCACAGGGTTAGGAAAAGTAAATTAATTTTTGGAGAAGAAGCTGTAGAAAATCAAAAGTGGACAGAATAAGAAATGAAACAATTAGAAAAATAGCAAAAATACAAAAAAATATAATTGACACGATCGAAACCAAACAGCTAGTCTGGTTCGGTCACGCAAATAGAATGACGGAAGATAGATGGCCGAAAAGGATACTAACCTAGATATCAGAGAAGAAAAGAAAACAAGGAAGACCTAAACGAAGTTGGAGAGCTAGAATAGAGGAAGCAATGTCGACGAGGGGACTAACAGAAGACTTATGTCATGACAGAAATTCCTAAAACTCGAGAACGGAGAAGTGGCGCCAATCGCATTGAATCCATTCTTCTCTGATATCTAGGTTAGTATCCTTATATATATATATATATATACTAACCTAAATTATTAGTATTAACCTAAAGAAAGTCCTCACTTCCGAAATACAAGTGAGACCTAAAAGAAGGTCCTTGCTTCTGAAATATAAGTGATGATCTAAAACAAAAAAGGTCCTCACTTCCAAACTACAAGTAATGACCTGAAAAGTCTTCACTTCCAAAATACGAGTAATAATGACTAAAACAAAGATAGCTCTTTTGCTCTATAATTTAAGTATATTCCTTGAAAGCAATAAAACCAGCTGTTTTTTAACTCTTGTGGGGCGGGGGCGGGGGGGGGGGTGCTCAAGTCTGTGAGCTCCCTTTGGGGGCGTGGTTCCAAACTATTTTAGATTTAAAAGTAAAAGATGCCAAGGACATTATCGCTGAAAGAAAAATGTATATGCTAGCGCTTTTGGTCCGCTTGGATATAGTATGTAGCAAATGTTTCGATTGCGAAGATTTCTGCATTGAAAATTGTTGGGAAGGTACCAAGGGCTTGAGAAAACTTGAAGTTTGGCCCGTAAATTCTTATCCCAACGTTTTCATTAATATAGGAAACATACCAACTAAAGCCTTCTTTTAAATTCGGGTCCTGTAGAACTCTATGTTTGACGGTCAGGAATGACTGTTTCAAACGGGAGTTCAAAGTATTTTTTGTGAGTTGTCTGAAGGGATTTTAGTTAAGTGTTCCTTCTTAATAAGATACATTACTGCAAGATAATTATTTTTTATTTATTTATTTATTTATTTATCCTTTTATTTATTTATTTATTTATTTATTTATTTATTTATTTATGTATTTATTTATTTATTTATTTATTTATTTATTTGTTTTATTTTTTGTACATTTATCCTGTTCAGATTTAATTTCATGTTAATCGTAACTCCCATCTTTCAAATGTTCTCTTCTGTCGTGAAATAAATCCAATTTGTCGTGAACTCATTTATGACTATAATGACATAATTTGTAGGGTTGGCGCGCCAAAATATGTACTCATATTTTGTCGCGCTAAATTTGTCGTTTGAAGTATATATTATGTTGTACCGTTATATTTCCACCTTCGTGCATGTCAGAGAGACTTGTTATGATCTGTCGTCAAGTCTTGGATGATGCCCTAATTTTATTTTTCTATTCTAATATTGTCCAAATTCTAGGAGCGGGTTATTTCGTAAATCTACAAACCAGTGGCGGCTGGTATACAAGAGCTGCAGAGCTGCAGCACCCGTAAAATTAAATTAATTTAAACATTACAGACGTTTATAATATTTTTCATTCTCTCCATCTCTAAATTTATTTAATTTTTAATTAAAACCTCTCACTATTATTGTGCGTCATGCGTAAAACAGGTAATTCGTCTACAGTTATTATGTACAATGTGCTACAGACTCTGTCAGCTCGGATTGTTATAGGGTCATTCCATGTCAAGTGGTCTAATTTTAAAAAAGTGCCCCGCGCGACCCACACGGATTTGGCTGAAATTTTGTGTGGAGGACTCCCTGTCCCAAACAAACTTTGGTAAAATTTTAGGTTCACCGGCGGAATATTTGTGGAGCTATAGCTCTTTGTTTGACCCCATACTGGAACCCGCGACAGTACGCCAGCGAGATTTCAACAACTTTGAGGCCCAATATCTCATTCACAAGCTTTTCAAAATGCACGAAATTTTGCCAACTTGTACAACTTTATGGGCTTTATTCAATGATATTAATTAAACTTTTTATATGTTGCACCCAAAAAGTGTAAAGTGGTTCAAAGTTGGCCAAAAATTTTACGGTTCAGAAAAAATGTAAAGTTTAGTTTTCTACAGCTATGGCTGTAGTTAAGCTACAGTCGTGATACTTTGCACATAGTTTCTCTGTATAACTCTCTTTTCAAATGTTTGGTTTTAACTTTCTAGCTACTCTTGTTAGCTTACAAATTTAGTGTAAAGTTTGCGATTTGTGTAAAGTGGCCAAAAATAGGGTATTTTCAAAGCGATTTTGCGGAAAAGAGTCACCCAGAAACTTTTTGAAACCTACTCCATTAGAAAGAGCATATTTTAGACCCCCTAAAAAAGTTGGATAGATGTTTCAACGCAGACATATAAGGCCCTAAAACCAGGTGTAAATCAGGGCGTCATTGCCACGGCGATGCTGTATATGTACTGTCGCGGGTTCCAGTATGGGGTCAAACAAAGGGCTATAGCTCCACAAATATTCCGCCGGCGAACCTAAAATTTTACCAAAGTTTGTTTGGGACATATGGAGTCGTCCACACAAAATTTCAGCTAAATCTGAAATGGTCGCGCGGGGAGCCCTAGACCACTTGACATGGAATGACCCTATAGTAACGCGGCGATTGGCATTGAGTGGGGATATGGACTGCTTATGCACTTCGGAGCTGCAAACGTTTGCAGTTAAAAGCTTGCGAAGTATACGTTTTCTGTACAGAACATAAAACGTTGATTTTCTCCTACTTAACTAATACATATCAAATCATAAAATGTAATAATAGGACGTAGCATTGAAAGCCGCTGTTGACGTGTATATGGCTCTAGGTGTGTATGCTGTGGTAGTGAGAGATGTTCCTTATGTCATTTTGAAGTGTGAACATTTCCCACTAAAATTCAGTCATCAGACGTCACCTTTGTTTACACATGTTCTTTTCTATGACCGAATTAAAATGGAATGCGGTAAGTTGTTTTTCCGATGTGTACTTGTACGCTAATTTGATTTGAAAAAAAGTGCAGCTGAAGCTCATCGATTGCTTGTGAGAACTTATAGTGAATGTGCTCCATCGAAAACAGTATGTAAAAATTGGTTTCGACGATTCAAAACTGGTTATTGCGACGTTCACGACAAACAACGGCCATGTCAATTAAAAAAGTTCTAAGATGAACAACTGCAAGCTCTATAAGAAGAAAACCTTGCTCAAACACTCAAAGAATTGGCTTAACAGCTCGAAGTCGATAAAAAATTTTTGTTTCATTGCATCAAATCGCCAGAAAGTGAATCTTCTCCATGATAAAGCTCGGCCTCATGTTGCTTTAGCCATGGAAGAAACACTGATGGAGCTCGAATGGGAGGTTCTCCCGCACTAAGCGTATTTTCCGGACCTGGCCTCAAGCATTACCATCTGTTCCGATCGAAGCAACACGCTTTGGAAAATATACATTTCCATAACTACGGAGAAGTCGAAAATTGGGTTGCTGATCGGATTGGCTCAAAAGCCAGACTATTCTTTCGTCGCGGAATTCTACTTCTGCCAGAAAAGTGGGAAAAAGTCGTAGCTTCCGAGGGCAAATATTTTGATTCATTTATTCACACATTTTGTTATTGAAATAAATACGAAAAAGTTCAAGAAAACAGCAACTTTCAATACAACCTCCTATAAATAATATTTCTGTATATTATATGATTTCATTTATAAACGTACCTATATGTATAATAAAGTAGTGTATATCTTTTTATGTCCATCTTAATAATAATTTACTTTCTCGAAACGTACCAAATGTAATCGTATTTAAAATTAAAATCTCAATCCTATTTCTGGCTACAACACCCCCATTAGAAATTTTCACGAGCCGCCACTGCTACAAACACACAAACAATAGGTTCTATGAAGGCATAAGATTGTGGTTCTTCTTTTTTTAAAGTAAATCACAATCAAATAAAGAGGTAATTTTGAAGTTTATTAAGAACGATAATTGCATGCCATTTGCAAATAAATGAAATTGCTTTCCCGAAAAATTAGGAACATTGCGTAAAATTAATAGCTAATTTCCTTTTAGAAATAATGGAAATAGGTAGAGTCAGATAGCCTCAAGGAACATTTCAAATCAAGCAGCCAACTTAATGTTTACTCACAACAAATATACATCTGTACAATGTTATTATCAATTTTATGCGTAAAGTACAAATTCGAGGTACTAAAATGTGAATTTTCACTCATTTCAGTAAGCTTTTGACACTGTATGGCACAATGGTCTTGTCTACAAACTTATTAAATATAACTTCCCACCATATATAATTCATTTATTGAAAACATATTTAGCAAATAGGCAATTTAAAGTACAATTAAATAATAATCTTTCTCTTAATCGAACCATAATTGAAGGTGTACCTCAAGGAAGTGTGTTAGGACCAACCATTTTCAATATTTATGTCAATGACATACCGAAAACTGAACATATCAATTTAAGTCTCTATGCTGACGATACAGCTTTGTTCACTACATCGTTTAGATTGGATACTATTACCAACAGGTTAAATAACAATTTGCATAAAATCAATAAACATTTTAACAAATGGAGAATCAAATTAAACGCATAAAAAACAGAATTTATAATATTAACTAAAAGACGTCCCAACCTTAATAATATCTATGTTCAAATAAACAATGAAAATTTTTATCATAATCCCTTCATCAAATATCTAGGAGTAATACTAGACAAATCCCTAAATTTTACTGAACATATCAAAAAAACTACCAATACTGCTAATACAATTCTTTTTCAGTTATTTAAAATATACAATAAGAAGATCGTTTTTATCTTAAAACAATAAATTACTAATATATAAATCAATAGTATAACCCAGTGGCGCAGCCAGGATTTTGTCTTGGGGAGGGCCAAAGGAAATTTCGAGGGCACGCGGGCCGCCTACGGCCCTCAACCACATATTTTGTGGCCCCTGAAGCGGTAATAAAATCACTTGAGCTTATTTAGGGGAAAAATATATTTAAAAATGTAAAATATACTCTCTTTCCCTTTTCTGTTTATAAAAAAATGACAAGAAACCCTTCGGGATATTTAAAGTTCCGTCACTGCTTATCATTTTGTATGTAAAATAGACCGCGACCCAAATCAGTTCGACACCCCTGTTGTTGGATATTGATGTTTATATCAAATAATAATTCCATTATTTGTTGATAAAAAAATTGAATTGTTAATCCATGTATCAAAAACTTTCACTTGATTTTTTCTTCGATAAATACATATTTATTTATATTTTTCGCGGGATATATTTTTGAAGTCTCAATATTTCTCTTATTTTGTTCAGTTCTCTAAATCAGCTGCTTGGCCACAATTTGTACCGAACGAACAGACTCATGTGACGGACTAAGGATTTCTTGATTATACCTACGAAAACCTAAAAATAACATGTAAATATGCATTTTCTGTTAATTTCAACACTAATCATAATAAAATATAGCTTATTATTTTTGTAAAATACATAAGTTATTTTGCTGTACGATTATGATAAATTTGTTAAATTTTCATTTCATTGGACCTTCAGAGGGGGTTTGTGCCCACCCCCTGAATACGCCGTTATTGTTCAGTACAACTTATATCAGTCCTTTTTGTGTGTAAAACATCATAATTTCAAAAATACCTAAGAAGATATTGATATTCACATTTATCTACAAAATAAAACCAAATACCGATTTTAAGAGCGTATTGTCTCCAAAACTACTCTCTTTATTATATTTCTACTATTTCTACTCTATTTCACGTTTGAGATGTAATTTTAAAATTACATTCTGAAGGTTATACCGAAGTCAGATTTCCATTTTATCTTATCTGAATCGAGTAATTAGTTGTTTAAAACAGTTTTATCATTTGACTGGGCGAATGTTTTAGTCGATGTGTCAGGGGCAAAAAGGATCAACGCTCCCCTTCATATAATTCGTTGGAGCATATTTGGAAAATGATGTATTTTTACTTGAACAATAATTATGTCACTTTATCAAGAGTAGGCAATCTAAAAAAAAGTTTATTTATACGAAAAAAAAAAAAAATGCCAGGGGCCCAGCAAGACCAGTATTAACTTACGCTTGCCCAGTCTGGCATATAGGTAATGTATTTAATTTAAACAAGTTACAGGTAATTCAAAACAAGGGCTTACGTAGCATTGGTAAATATCCCAGATATGAAATGATCAGTAGGATGCATAAAAATATCAAAATAGAAACTATTTCTGAACATATACACAAACTATCAACCAAATACTTTATGAAAACTAGGCAACATAAAAACGAACTTGTTTCGAACATCGGTAAATTGTTTTAAAAACGAAATCTAAAAAAAATAAACGTATCAAACTTGATACTTAAATCAAAACATTTTTATACAACTTCGTTAAAATATTCGAAATTTTTCGGAAATTAAAATATTGTAATATTGATGTTAAGGTGTTATTAAATTTTTACCTTCAAGTCATAATTATCTAACTCTAAATTAAAATTTCTATTTGTTAATAGAGTCAATAAAAATAAAAATAAAGCTTTATTTTAATTTTTAATTCAGTCATTTCAGTGTTTCTTTATTTATTATTATTATTATTACAATAAGAGCTGAAGCCAAATGGCTTGATAAGCCCAAAATATATATAAAACAAAAACAAAATACAAAGTATACAGTGTACAGTATAAATATTACAGAGATAAACAAAACAAAAATAAAATAAAATACTAAATATAAATATTGCGGAGTGAAAATATATTAATATAAAGTTTTTATTCGAACATGGGCGAGATCTTGGCCTTGAAAGAATTAATAGTCGGCGCCGAAATAGTATCTTCAGAGAGAGAGAGAGTTCCATAACTCAAAGACACGGTTGGACAGAAAGTTTTCCCTATTTTGCTTCTTGTAGATCTCGTGTTTTAGTTTCAGTATATGACCACGCATTGCGCTGTTGAGACTGAGTGAGTATAGTGTGGACATATCTGTTGAGAATTTGCCAGTGGTGATGCGATACATCTGGATAAGGTCTCCAAGAGATCTGCGCTGGGTAAGGGTCGGCAAGTTCAAAACTTCAAGGCGTTCTTCATAGCGGAGATGTCGAAATTCTGGGGGCATACGCGTAGCTCGTCGTTGAATTCCTTTAAGAAGAAGTACGTCACGCTGCAAAAACGGCGACCAAACAACAAAAGCATATTCCAAGTGTGGGCGAATATATGTGGTATAGATTTTGCGAAAAAGAACAGGAGAAAGTAATAATAATAATAATAATAATAGACTATAAATTAAATTTTAAGGAATATGTGCAATTGTTAGAAAAGAAAGTTGCAAAAAAAGTAGGTTTTTTAAGACGTTTGTCTTATACTAAATGTTTATCTCGCTGGACTAAGACGACAATATATAATACAATTATTTTGCCACATTTTAATTATTGTTCAACTGTATTATATATGGCAAATAAAGGAAGGCTACATAAATTACAAATGTTACAAAATAGAGCAGCTCGGAAAATATTAGGATGTGATAAATATACTAGAGTTAGAGATATGTTAAATAATTTAAACTGGTTATATATAGACAGGTTTCTGGAATATAACGCAATGGTGTTTTTGCACAAAGTTAAGAGAGGCATATTACCAGAATATCTAAGTAGAAATTTAATAAAAGGGAGTGATATTCATTTGCACTGCACTAGATATAAGGATAACTTTTTTATCTCAGGGAAAAATAAGACTGCGACCAAAAACAGTATTTTTGATAATGGTTTAGTAAGCTATAATAAGTTACCAAGTAAAATTAGGGATAGGGATAATATTAATACATTTAAGATAGAATTAAAACAGTATTTTATAAGTATTATGTAGATTTTAAATGATATTTTTTTTAATTATTATTTCTTTTTTCTATATGGTATTTTTAGAATAGGTATATATTGTTTACTATTAGAATATTTTCGTATATTTTTTACTATGTAGTAAAATATGTAGCCAATTGTGCTATTTAATAAATATTATTATTATTATTATTATTATTATTTTGGGGTTTGTCAGGTCTTGACAAGCGTCCACTAATCTCAAACTTCAGCAACCTTTTGAGCCGCGTCATACTTAGAGACTAGTGGAGCTAAATACACACGACTGCATCCCAAACCCTGGCGATATGCAGCCGCGGAAATTACGCCAGATCCAGTGCCCGCACAATGCGGAGCGACCCGAGCAGCAACTGCTTTCTGCATCCTGCAGATCAAAGAGTTGGCAGAAGATCTACAGGCGGGAATGGACTCGATTTCCCTTCGATAGGAGGCTTTCATGCCACCCAAAACACCAACTATCAGGACTACAAGCTTAACTTTATACCCGGGATACAGCTTTCTAAGCTCGGACAAGAGGTCCATACACTTGGACCTCTTTTTCTCCTCCTTGAGAGAGATATTCTTCTCAGCTGGACTTGAGAATTCGATCACAAACATCTGTTTGGTCTCGATATCCAGGAGGGTTATGTCCGGCTTAGTGGCTGTCAGTAACCTCGAGGTGGGGAAGGAGTAATTCCAATAAATTCGGCACTTGGAATTTTCCACCACCGATTCTATGTCAGTAGGGACGTACGGTATAACCGGTATTTGGTCAATATCATAGGCATGTCTAAGATGATAGTAGAGCACGCGGAGAGCAGCATTATGTCGAGACACGTAGCTCGACGCTGCAAGAGATGGACAAGCAGACAGAATGTGCATTATCGTTTCAGAATGGTGGTGGCACAACCTACAGAGTGTGGACTCCGCTATTTGGAATATGCGGGCCCTGTATGCCAAAGTATTTATAACACCATCCTGACACGCAAACACAAAACCTTCTGTTTCCGATCTCAAACCAGCAGACTTAAGAAACGAGAACGTGAGTTCGGTGGACAACTCTAGACTTTTAATATGTTTGAAGAACACAGAGTGCATACTTTTACTCATGTGTTCTTTTGTCAACATGTCTGTCTCGCCTCGTTTCACCGAACCGGTAACTCTGTTGTACTCCTCCCGAGAGAGTTGTACTCCAGCGTTTTCCCTGACGGGACTCAAGTCTGCCAGGTTAAATCTCGTTGCTGCTCTTCGCGCTGCCTGGTAAAGAAACGCCCCTTTGCCACTAAATTCGTGCTCACTAACGAATTTTAATAGTGGGTCCTGACTTCTGAGGATACTGTTAGCTGTAACCAGGACGAGTCGATCGTGCAAGCACTCCAGATTTAGTAATCCCCGACCCCCATTTTGACGAGGGAGGTAAATGCGCTGCACAGAAGATTTCGGGTGAAGACTTCGGTTGATGTTCATGATCTTTCTGGTTCTTCTGTCGAGATCCTTAAGATCATCAACATTCCATTTCATTACACCAAAAGTGTATGAAATTAATGGGACAGCAAGCATGTTTGTGGCAGCGATCTTGTTCTTGCCAGACAGACATGATCTCCATATCTGCCTAAGTCGTGCCGAATACTTGCTGCGAAGGGCCTGCTTAATAAGAGTGACATCTTGGACACCTCTCTCACTGATGCCTAAAAATGTGTAAGACTCTTCGGCATTAAGATGTTTTATAATAAGATGTTTTATAATGCTCCCATCAACCAATTGAACGTCTTCACCGTTGTCTAAACCTTTTCCTCTGTAGATATGAAAAACAGCGCATTTTTCCAACCCGAATTGCATACCTATCGCGGCAGTGTACTCAGCAACAGTATCTAAGGCGGTCTGCAGATTCCTCTCGTTCGAGGCGTAGAGCTTCAAATCATCCATGTAAAAGAGATGGGTAATTTTGTGCTTACGCTTCGACGGGGGACCCGCCATGTAGCCACTGCCGCGCCTAAGAAGAAGTGAGATGCAAAATAGTAGCGGGCTTAGGGAATCTCCCTGGAAAACCCCACGCTTGAAATATATCCACTCTGTCGACACTGCAGTTGATCCGCTTGGGACAACAAATTGTGTCTTCCAGAGGGACATAAGTTGCCCAATGCATCTCTCTATCTCCGGGTGGACTCGTAACATGCGCAATAATGTTAAAATGAGAGCGTGTGACGTAGTGTCATAAGCTTTTGCGTAGTCCACCCAAGCCATTGACAGGTTGCGTTTGAAATACGACGCGTCATGACAGACTGACCGGTCGATAATAAGGTTTTCTTTGCAACCTGCTTGGCCCCTCTTCGATCCCCTCTGTTCGTAGATGTCTGACCAAACAGAGGCAATGGAGCTCAGTACCCGCTCGTTTAATACGCTGGTGAAGATCTTATACAGCGTATTGAGACAAGTAATAGGTCTGTAGTTCTTCGGGTTGGTTAAATCACCTTTTTTGGGGATTAATACTGTACGCCTCTCTGGTAACCAAGATGGTATTGGTATTTCTCCACGGATAAAAGAAGTAAAATTTCGTGCAAGATGGCCGTGCACGCTTGTGAATGACTTCCACCAGAAAGCAATAATACCACCAACTCCTGGTGCAGCGAAATTGCGCGCTTTCGAAATAGCACGTGTAACTTCTTCCGTGGTAACAGGGGGGCATGCCTGAGGATCTGTCAGGTGTTGTGAACAGAATTCCTCAAATCTCTCCAAAACTGGAGTGTCCTGCACGATCGCCTCGTGTTCATAAAGTTCCCTCCAGAAAGTCTCTGTCCTGTCGACTGATAATGACGGTTCAGAAACCTCAGGTTTGGCCATGAAAAGGCGTGACGGGCTCGTGAGGAACATAGTATTTTCCTCCATGGTCCTAACCCGGTTGACCAGTTTCTTTCTTGCCAGGGCTAGTGCTCTCAATTTGTCCACCGCTTTCTGCTTTAGCAGAGAGAGAGTGGACAAATTCAGTGTGTGATGCTTTATGCGCAATTGATATAATATGCGCTTAGTATTCGCACTTAGCGGCTTAATACTTCGTAAAGCATCAATACCACACTGAATATGAGAAGCTTCCTGACGTGAACGCGTCATTTTCATCTCTAATTGCTGTATACGCAGTTTGCCGTTAAAAGCCTTAGCCCGCTTTGGCGTCAGCACAGCTGCTGCAGCGTATACAGCACAGTCGATATCCCAGAGACTACTCTGAGGGGAAATTTGCTTGTCAATAAGTTCATAAAGTCGCGTGAGGTCATCAGCACGAACTTTGAACTTATTGTGTCCGAGTCGGGTACGTTCAGAATGAGGCGAGAGAAGGGCTAGAAAATCCTCGCTGTGGGAAGGACCCGTTGTGGGAAGCTCTATGGTTTCTTATATTATCTTGAACCATTTATACGTTTCATGGGAAGGTTGGCCCCATGAAACGGTGGCAGGATTCATCGACCAGATGATAGGGTCGACGTTACCCCCAATTGGTTCCTGCCGTGGTAGCAGTGTGGTAGCGATCCGGGGGGAAAGGGCGCTAAGCCTTTTCGGTCAAAAGACCGCCGTACCCCGATTATTATTATTATTATTCAGGATACGTGGGATCATCAGGCCCAAAAGCTCGATATGGTCAGATGTTGCGACCATTGCGAACTTTCCTTGCGTGATTCAGGGTTCGCGGGATCATCAGGCCCGAAAGCTTATTATTATTATTATTATTATATAGTTTAGAGAAGGATTTGTGCACTATATAAAGGAGAGTATTAGATACCTACATCTAATAAATGAGGATTCACAATAAAGTAAGTGCGACTTTAATGTAAAGGTAAATGAGCAATGCCGCCCGAACTTTTCTTTTGTATTTTTATATATTAATAGTTATAAATTTTATTTAATAATAATACGAGTAATAACCCAATATTTGACAGCAATTATTATATTATAATGTTCTAGACATTATTATCTATCATTTATTTTGCAGGAAAATTTAAAAACCAATTGAGAACCATTGAAGATGTTATGTTCACTATAGATATGAAGCGTACAGTTACATACAGGCTATACCAAACGTTTAGGCGGAACTAATTGGGAATTTCGTTCTTTTAGGTTGTCGCGAGAAGGGACCTTGCTTGGGTTATTTCATTTTTCACGTTGGCAGGTGAAAATTTAAACAGTGAAACAATGAATACGAATGACATATTATGTCAAAAATAAAATACTTTTTTAGATATTTTAATGACTAAAAAATAAATAAATGGGAAATCTGTATTAAGAATGACACAAAAAATTAAAATATAAAGAAAATGACATTTTAAAATGATATTGACCTTAACCAAAAAATGTTTATTGTAAGTATGATTTACAAAGCTTAAATAAAACGGCCAAAAAGCACGATTCAAACGATGAAAGTAACTAGATCGCAAAATCTAGTTGCGCCTAAACGTTTGGAATCGCCTATATATTCATATTAGGGTTGCCAACTAGTGTTAGGTGCGTGAATAAAATTCTGTAACGATCACGCAGGCTCGTGAACTCGAATTCAATATTAAACGATTACGAAATTATAAATTACACAGAATTATAATGAACACAGTACCTATATGCTGTTCACTTTTGTAAAAACAAATTAAGAGGAAATTTTGATTTCAATAGTTTGCACCTGTGAATAAAAAATTATAAAAATATCACTTTCTTAATATGTTAATCCATTTGACATATGTAATGAATTTAACTAATTATAATGATCATAACCAACAAATCTGAAGTCTGTTTTACAGCGTAAGGATTATTTTTAAATGACAGTTAAAAAAAGTCTTAACTTTTAATAGGTTCATCTTGCCCTTTTAATTTCATGTTCTTTTCAATGTTCTTTTCAGACTTAATTCTGCCCAAGTTAGGGAACGTTACATACCTACATGCTTCAATGTTGGTTATGACAATTATGGAATTGTCAATAGCAAAGAACCCTGGTTCTTTATGTTAATATGTACTATATTTATATTTTCACACCTCGTGAGGGCTAGGGCTTCTCATTTCCCGCAATTTTCAAATCCCGGTATCCCGAGATGAAATTTGATCTATTCCCGGGGCTGCATGAATACAACTAATTAGTCATGTTGTGTGTGCAGAAATATCTTTAATTCAGATTCAGAATTCAAAAAAATATTACTACTAATTTACAAAAAAGAGATTATTTTTATTTAGAATAACTTAAATAATAATACAAAAATAATTAATCTTAAATATAATTCAAAATAATTGTGAGAACCGAAAAATAAATTTCGTTAGGAAATATTAAGTTTTATAATAATTTTTCAAAAAAAAATAAGGTGTCAATCTATCACTTAATGATGACCGAATTTTTGTGACGAATTGACCTGTCGCAGAATAGGCTCTTTCAGATTCATTCGATGCACTAATGACCATTGACAAACAGTCAATTGTCATTAGTGCATCATATAATTTTTCTAAGTTATTGGTGAGTTTTCCCGTTGCTTCATAGATATTAATTTCTTTTGCGATGTTTTTGAGGTCATATAGAAAACATTCGGCATTCTCAACTCGTGTTCACATTCGAAATAGCAACAGATGAAGTGATAATTCAGACGTGATTTCTCGCTCTGCCATTAGTGAATTTTTAACCTCATCATCATTACTATCTAAATCTTCCATACTACAAGTATCCGCATTTGCAACAAAAAGTTTAGCAATTAACTTTTTAGCTGTTGCTTGCAATACTGATTTAGACGGCAGTAGTAATATGGAATTTACTTCCGATTCGTATATAGTGTTAGGTATTTTAGTAAGCCAACTAAATTATTATTCGTTTCGAACGTTCGACAATTCTCTGTTGGACAAATTCCAGCATTTTAGACGAAAAACTATTATTGTTTTTGCATAACGCATCCAAAATAAACATAAATACACTCTCTGCTTCAAGTAGTGTTGCGCCGCGTCGGCCAAGTCTCTCAATACCAATTTTTAATGACTAATGCCGTTACCACGTTGTTAATTACTAAATATTCCTTCTCCGACAAAAGCGGGATTCCTAGGTTGAAATCCCAGGATAACGGGATGTATTTTTTCATACGGGATCCCGGGAAAACGGGACAGTTTAAGAAGCCTTATTGAGGGCTCATGAGGAAGAACAGTTCTTGTGTTCTTACAATGACAGATCATGGACTGATCCATTGTACAAATTATTATTATTATTTGTAAAACTCTAACTATTTTATCTTGTACTTTGGATATAAATAAACAAATTAAAAAAAGAAAAAATTTAAAGTCAGTAATACACTATAAGAGTAACCAAAATAACCATATTTGGTTTGTCCTTACAAAATTGAACGCAATATATATATATATAAAACATATTATAAAACGTGAAAATTATTTAAATAATATCTATATCGGTGCATAAGATGGCATGTTCTACTTTGGTTTATTAACAAATTTTATCCACTCCATTCGTTGGTCTATGTTTGCAGGAAAACTGTAACAAATAAAAATAAAGTAAAATAAAGTAAAAATAAATAATTAAAATAAATAAAAATAAACTGCGACGCCTCTGATTCACTGTTTCTACGCACAACCTTAAACAAAAATTTAATAATTTTCTTTTTTCAAATGTTATACGAACTAACAATTACTTGTTCTAAAAAAGTACTTTACGATGAAAAATAATTTCATCTTGCTAGTTTTGAAATGTAATGAAAAGTAAAAAATGTCGAACAAATATAGGCCATTTTTAATTACGTCAAACAGGTTTCCGGATTATGTCTAAAGGTTGAACTACAGTAGGACGGGTATAAGATGATATATGTGACCATTGCCCTCATCAAAGCAGATTCTGGTTCTTCTGTTTTTTTTTTTTTTTTTTATCTCACAATACTTAACTACTAGTGCTGGGAACCGAAACCGGTTTTCGGGTAGCCAGTTCCGGTTTTCGGGTAAAACCGGGTTTGTAATTTTCGCGTTACCCGGATACCCGGTTCCGGTTTCCGAAACCGGTTTTTTTGAACCGGTTACGGTTCCGTCAAGATCAATTTCTGACAGCACTAGAAGCTACATATACGTATGTCCTTATACCGTCACTCATAAGTCTGTCTATCTGTTCGGTAGAAATTGTAGCCAAACGACCGGATTTAAAGAATTGAAATTTTCCATGTGTATACAATGTGTATGTGTATACGTGGATTGACAATCACATTTTTTATCAAACAAGAATGATTCTTTTTATTATCTTTTTTTCTTATATATTTACATCAATATTCTACAGCAGGGGTGTCAAACTCATTTGGTTCTTGGGCCCTTTTTCATACAAAAGAATAATAAGCAGAGACGGAACTTTAAATATCCCATAGAGCTCATTTAATATTTTAGATATTGAAAAGGGAGAAGAGAGTATATTTTACTTTTTTACTTATATTTTTATTCTAAATAAGCACATTATTATTATTTGCTTGCAGAAATATCCGTAGGTAATATAATTAATGAATTAATGCCATGCGGACCAATCAAAAATAAAACAAAAAGTATTTTATCTACGACCATCAAATAATAAATGCATTATATATTGCAAGAAGTATAAAAAAGTGAGGCGCATGCGTGCTCGCCCGTTTAAAATTACAGCAAATCTATTTAGTACTGGCGTGTGGGAAATCAGTTTCGCGCAGAGGAAGAACGCATTCGGAAAGAAAGAGAGGGTCGAGCGCTTGGACTGTACAGTACGAGACACAAGTTTTCATCAAAATATTAATTTTTTCCACAATTTAATGGATTACTTTTTATATTTCATATTTTCTGTTCACTTCTTTCTTTCTGTTTTCTAGGTGACGAAAATGTGGAACATTCATCTGAATTTAGAAAATAATAATGTATAAATTATATAACAATGAAATAAAAATGAAAAGCCTGTTAAGAACTGAACTAAGTTTACCAAACAAAATAAATGTTTTTATTGAACAGCTTTGTTGCGTCTTATAACAAAGATATTTATTATGATTGTTAATTTCGAACGTGAAATTTCGGATTCTTTTGTTCAAAATATTTGTTCCGTCCGTGTCTCATCTTTGTATTAAAGTTATATTGTATTACAACTTTTAACTTGTCTAACCTTTAGACATTTTTTTTTTCCTTTATAAAATCTACTTAAACTTCTTGCAGAAACGCCTGTGCACACTGAAACTCGATCCAAAAATTCTTCAAAGGTATAATCACGTTCCCTGCTGCAGCTTACTTAGTCATAAAGTCAATCACATTACTAATAATCTCCTTACACTGACTATGGTTTACGCGCCCGCATAATTTCGTCTTAAATTCCATTATACTTTTTCATCCGAATGTACTTTCACTGATGCTTGCAGCAAGACAGTCTGAAGTCAACTGACGTCCCCACTCCAATTTCTAGTGATTGCTACTGCGCACCCAAGGTCATCTGCCAGGCTTAAATAGATGGACTGTAACGCTTTTTACAGTGTAAGTTTTTATTTAGTAAGTTATTAATTAGTTAAAATGTTTGGCGCTCAGCAATCATTGCTATTTTTGCCTCACACAGTCCAACTTTACAACTAGAATATCATTTATAATTTAGAATAAATAAAACAATAAATAATAGTGTTTTCAACTTTGTTATATAATTCAATCAGCCGATGGTTTGGCAACCATCGTGATGACGTGGGTTCTGAAGTTAAACAACTGACACTCAGATTTTCTGTGATTTTAATTTAAATTTAATATTTTTTTAAAGATAAAACTATATAGTTGTATATAAAATATTGTATTTGACTTACGAGTCATATATAATAGCTAAATTTCACACGAATGATTACAACTCTCGCGTAGGTACGGCTCGGGTGAATTTCCTCCATAATATGCTTGTTATATAAAATACAGGTGTACCTCGGTTTTCGTTGACTTCGGTTATCGTCGGTTTCGGTTTTCGTCGATTTTTTCACGAAACATATGTTTCGGTTTTCGTTGGTTGCCTCGATTTCGTCGGCGTACCGCGACCCACGCGCTACGTAGCGTTGCGTTTGTTCCGTTGTGTGAGCATCTAGCCCGCCCGTCTAGCCAAACAATTCCATTGCTTTCCAGTGTTAGTGTTTTTGTGCTTTTTTTATTGTATGAGTATTGAGGTTTAATAATTGCCTCGGTTTTCGTCGGTTTCGGATTTCAACGATTGTTTTCAGACGGATTATCGACGAAAACCGAGGTACCACTGTACTATTATTTATTTATTTTATTTTTCATTGAATTTTACTTATTTATGTATTTTATTATTTTAAGAATACCCAATACATCCAAAATCAAGACTACGGGGTTCACAGAATAACCCGGGTACATCTTTCTTAGCTCGGAAAAGAGGTCTTGGTACTTGGTTCTCTTCTCGTCCTCTTTGAAAGAGATGTTCTCAGCGGAACAGGATAATTCGATGACAAAAATGTCTTTTGCGTCGAAATCCCGCAGGACAATGTCCGGTTTAATGGCTGGGAGTAGCTTGGTTGTGGAAAACAGTGGCGCACCAGGATTTTTTTTGGAGGGGGCCCGGAACCCAAAGCTATGAATAAGGTTCTCACTTCTAAATTTCAAGTGATGATCTAAAAAAAATCCTCGCCTCGGGAATGCAAGAGAAGACCTAAAATAAAAAAAAAATGACGTGAATTGCCTTGTAGTAATCACGGCAAAATGAACGATATTTTTAAAATAATTTATCGTCTGTTAATCTAAGAGCTTTAAAACAAATTTTATGTTAAAATATTTTTTTGTTTATTTTAATTTGAATACCTAATACCATTATTTAGGTTTCTAAATACATATATGCAGATTTTTTTTTTTTTTAATAGCAAAGTTCATTAATATTTTGAAAAATGCGCCTATGGCTTCCATTGAATGTATTAAGTCATATGCTCCGCCCCTCTGGTTTCGTATACATAGTACATAGAATGAAAATATAATTCCAACAATTCCAACTGCTTATTAAATATACGCTCTTAAAAATTAAATGCCACATTTGCCAAAATATAACTAGAATTTTGACAAAATAAAAATGGAAAAAACACAAAAAATAAAATTGTGTTCTCTGCATTGGGAGGGTACCCTAGTGTGCTGTGCAGTAAGAAAGCAAGCTAACTATTAGACCAGGATACGCCTTCTAGTATAGTGTGTTACATAACTATAACTTTTGTACATCGTCAATCCAAAAAAAAAGCGTTATTTTCCGAAAACTTAATCTGATCCTAAATTCCTGTTGTACTATTCCGGTTCACACCAATGTACATTACTTAGAATTTTTTCAGATTTTTAGTTTAAACCATCTGGTCTACAGGGTGTGCGGCAAAATTTTTTTTTGCGCAATTTTGGCAAAAATCGAATCAAAAATGGCAAAAATAAAATGTTGATCGTTAATTCACGTACTAAGGGCTTTCATTTGACCCACTCAGAATTTAATTTTTTTTTTTTTTCGAAGAGCACATTAGTGTTTTTATTTTTAGAAGGATCTGTTTTTTAGATGTTTTAGTATTTATCCTATGTGCGGATCAAAGAGTTGTAGAAGCATGTCAAATTTCAACTCTCTAGGTTTTGCCGTCTGGCTACAATTTTTACCGAACAGACAGACAGACAACAAAATGACGGTATAAGGGTGTTTTGGTCATACCTACAAAACCATAAAAAGGTCACTTCTAAAATACAAGTGACGAAAAAAACAAGTCCTCATCTCTATTTTTAAATATTTACCTAAAACGATGGTGAAAATGTTTTAGTGTATTTGTAGGTTTTTATTTTTATTTCCTTATTTCTTGGGGGGGCTCCCCTGGGTGCGCTACTGGTAGAAAATGCATAATTTTCACCACTGCTTCAATGTCAGTAGGAGGGTAAGGTAAGGCAGGAATTGTGTCAATACCATATTCTGTTATTATCACTATTTTCATTAAAGATGGACGAGCTACAAACAATATGTTGCAGACCTAAGAGGGCACGCGAGCTGCTAATCTACTCTTAAGCCGCATTCAGAGCTCTTAAAATACCTTATGCACTGTAGATTATAGACTATTCACTATTATCAGAAAGTTTGTCATATGGTAAGACGTGAAACCGTTCAGACCTTCAAATTTAATACGCTGTTTGTTGTGGATTGTGCATAATTTTCTAAACTTATAGCTAGTGATATGTTTTAATGAGACAGACATATAAACACATTGGCTATCGCATTCTATCAGTGACACCGTAGTTATCGAATGCCTTTACATAACCTAACATAATGTCATCATTAACAAATCTTGCTCAAAATTACAAAGACGGACAGTAAATATGATCAATTTAGGTAATTAGGTAGTTAAAATCTAAGACAACAGAATTATAAGAACGATAATACATATAAAATATTTTACGAAGCTAAATAGTAGGTTTCAAATTTCACAGATGGCGGACTATTCGTAACGTATTAATTTCTAATTCGGTATGAATGCTATGAGCAACGTTAAAAAGAATGCATAGAAACATAAGTTACAGCTAACAAAGCACAGTCTACAACCTCTTAATTTAAACAGCTCTGAATGCGGCTTAATACCCTTTTCACACTAGATCTTTAAGATCGGATGTTAAAGTGAATGTATCTTTAAACGCTAATGTGAAACCGTACGGCCTCGTCTAAACACGACCGATGTTTAAGACAGAGATCTGCGTCTTAAACTTCGTACGCATTGCCAACTTAATTTCTATTATAAAAAAATATTCCTTGAATTTGTGCTGTCAACATTTTATATTATCATAAACAAGAATACTGTAATATATCGACGTTATAAGAAGTTTATACTTATTCTTATAATAAAATTATTTATTTTAATAATGTGTTTAATAAAATACAGAGCTACAATAATTGAGATAAAATGTATCGACTTACATGTTAATACAGGTGTAACATATTCTTTATTGTAGTGCCTTTATTGTAGAATGAAATGAAATATCCTTAATTGTTTATAATAATTCAAAATGTGCGTCTGCGCAGACAGTTCAAAACTGGTAATTTCATGACGGTAACTTAAGGACAAAATTACTGTAACTGATGACAGCACCAGAGATTTAAACATCAAGTATGAAAGCATTCCGATCTTAAACATCGGTGAACTTTAAGTTCACTCGTCTTAAAGATCTAGTGTGAACAAGGTATTAGAGATAAATATCATAAATGCTGTGCCCCATCCAACTGGTGTGCCCTCCCGATTCATGATTCGCCATGAATATGCAACTGTATATTTGCCCTGCTCTTAAAACAAAATTATAGTTTGCAACCATAATTCACACACTTATGTAGCCAATAAGTTTCAAAAGGTTCTACATTATTTTATTACCACTATTATGAATGTACACTTCATATGCATATTGCATAAAACTGCATTTTTGCTAGAGAAGCGTTAAGTTGAAAGGTCAGAAAGGAAGCAGTGAGATGGCAGTAACCGGTGTGTACTGTGTACCCAAGTAGGTAGTCGAGTTGTCTCAGCCCGAGCAGATGTGAACGAATCCACGAATTTTTCAAACCCTTAGATTTTTAAAGAGAAATTTTAAGAGAAGTTCATAACCGCAGATAAGAGCAATATTAATACATATTTTATAATATAATCACGGTTTCTTGCCAAGATTTTCTAATTATTTTACGAAATTGGATTGAACTAAAAACTCTTTCGCTTTATATATTTATACGTTTATCAGGTTATGTCGGAAACAACTCAATAATTTCTTGACGTTTAACCCCTTGAAATTTTAATTACTTTTTAAAAATTCAATTTTTAATTTTTATTATATTATACGTACAGATTAAAAAATTCTTAAACGAAATCCAATAATTAAATGAGAAATTTTACTTATAATTTTTTAAAGATTTTAATAAGAAAATGTGACACAGTAAACTTGCAAATATGCAAGTATTATCTGAAAGTAATAACACGTTTTTGTTTAAAGCATTTGTGGCTATCAGCGCTTCAAAGTAATGTAATACAATATACCTAAACTATGTCTATTATCCAGAATCATTGAAACAACAAATATTGTTACAAAGACTAGATAAAAGAAAATTAGGAAGGCCCAAGCTTAAGGCCTTATCACACTAAATTTAATATTAACGTCAAGAATTGTAAAATTAAAGTTTTCGCATTCGAATCGAAGTCATTTTGAAAGACTAGGCAAATGAAACATGATTAAATTCCTTCGTCTTTCTATCCAAGTTTTTCAAAAAGCGCTGTTCTTTCGCTCTCAGTTGCATTTTTGGTTTTTGTTTACGTTGAGGTTTGTTGTAAAATTGTTATTATCAAATATAATATTTAAAAAAAAAAGACTTTTGAAGAAAAATTAATTAAGTGGCATCTCACAAATAAACTTTTCAAAGTAAAATTGTCAACTGTCAAAATAACACAATGCACGGATACGCATACAAAGAATTTTCAAGTCTTAAGTAATATTCAAATACCGTGTGATAAGTTAAGTATGAACAACTAAAAAGAATGCTTCTTGTACGCACACTTTTTGGTACATATTAAATTTATTTCAGATACTAAGTACGTCCTAACACTACTGATTACTAAACTAATCATTATTTTACAGCTCTGGTATCAAGCGAAAGGTGCTAACATACTAAATTTAAAACTGTAAAATTGATATTTAACAATGTAAGGTGTAACGAGTAAGGTCTTTTTATATATTTAGGGCATAGTAGAGGGTAGCAATAAACTAGTTGTGTAACTGCCATTTTTTTGATCTAGAGTCACTATGCCAGACAAGTTAGCTATGCTCCCCTCACTGTTTGGGGGTTTGTATTATCTGTTCCTAGCACAACAAAGGAATCGTTTTACTAGCTATGCCCAACTCTGCTTGAAAGTGTAATAAAAGATGGCGGACTGCAAAAATCGATAATATTTTATTGACTTATCTGTGAATTTAGAATTTACTGGTACATATAAGGCTGATAGCTTGCTAGGTTTGGGATAAAAATATTTTTTCTATTCTTTATTGATGCATTTAGCCTTAGAACATATGATACAAAAAAAGTTATTAACAGAATTGTATTTTAGCAGTAAAGTTTTATTTTGCAGTACTCCAAATTAAATAAAAGGCAAAAATATTAGTGGACAGTCAACAGAATAAGAATGAGGTATCATTGTGGTCAGGGCTGGATTTCCCTATAGTCTAAGTAGGCTTAAGCCTAGGGCCTCCTAAGTTCAGAGGGCCTCAATAGGTATTCAAAAAGATGCATATGTACTAAAAACATTTTAAAAATATGCTATAACTCAAGAAACATAGACCATACGAAGGGTTTTATAATTTACCCTAAATCTATTTTTTCCCTTTCTAGGTTAACTAGGGCAAATACGTTTTTGAACATGTTTATGGGTAGCAAAAAGTCGATATCTCATTGGGTCTAAGAGATATTGAGGAATCCGTAAAAAAGCATTTCAATCCTTTAGAAGAACTCCCTCAGTTTATGCAGACCTCTACCAAATAATGCATAAAGAAAAAGTACAGATGGCTTTACCTAATATAGAAACAGTCCTACGATTACTTCTTACTTTAATGGTCACTATACTCTATCTCAGAAAGACTGATAGTAATAAAATTTATTATTTGTAAAAAGTTATTGTTTTTTCACACAGAAGTGGCAAAACAAAAGCGACAAAATATGAATAGTTCGAAACGAAATATTGTTAAAAACAACCGAGTGTGCCGCACATATTATATAGGAATACAAACTAGGGTTAAACACAATAGATCATAAAAATTTGACCCTAAAATTTTGAGGAAAATATGGTCACAGCGGTGTGTTTAATTATATGATAAATATGGTCACAGGCGTGCGTTTAATAAAATGATAAACAGTAATATAGAAATACACAAAACCAATTTAAACGTGTATAAAATGTGCACGCCACTGGTAACTGCCTGACAAAATGATTTATTACTATCAGTCTTTCTGAGATAGAGTATAACTGCTTTGAAGAAAGGACTTTTTCAAACTTAAAAGAATTAAAAATGAATTAAGGAGCACAAAGTCTGAAGACTGATGATCCGCACTAAGCATTCTGAGCATTGAAAGTGATAAACTTAGAAATATTAAAAAAAATCAGCTATGGACACCACAGGACCGACCGCCATCATAAAGTACTTGTATAAAATACATTCTAGCAGCAGAGTAGAAATAACTTGTCCTAATATTTTCTAACAGAGATATTATTTATCTTGACCATGGAAGCGTTACATATACCAGGTCTACAAGTATGAAATGCGGATTTTTTTCAAATTTGCCGCGCAAACAGAGTGTATAGTTCAAAGTTTCAACACATATGGCGTTTTGTTGAGTTATCATTAAGTGTCAAATGCGTATAGGTTATAATTTTAAAAGTGATCATATAGTTTTGTTTTATTGTGTTAAAAATGTCAAATTTTGTGCCAAATAAAGAGCATTCGCAGACAGTACTACTGTTTTGTTTTCATTTGAAAAAAACTGCTGATGAATCATACCGACTGCTTCGAGAAGCTTATGGTGAATATGCTCCATCGCAAGATACGTGTGAACGATGGTTTCGGCGTTTCAAAAGTGGTGACTTTGATCTTACAGACAAAGAACATGGAAAACCTCCAAAAAAATATGAAGATACAAAATTGGAAACATTGCTACAGGAAGACGATAGTCAACCACAAAAACAACTAGCAGAGCAGTTAGGCGTTAGTCAACAAGCTGTTTCCAATCGCCTACGAGAGATGGGTAAGATCCAGAAAGTCGGCAGATGGGTTCCACATGCATTGAATGAGAGGCAGATGGAAAAACGCAAAAACACTTGCGAAATTTTGCTTGCACGATACAAAAGAAAGTCTTTTTTGCATCGTATCATTACTGGCGATGAAAAATGGATTTATTTTGAAAATACCAAACGCAAAAAATCATGGGTGAACCCAGGCTCTCCATCCACATCAACTGTAAGACCGAATCGCTTTGGCAAAAAGACAATGCTCTGTACTTGGTGGGACCAAAAGGGTGTGGTCTATTATGAATTGTTAAAACCTAGTGAAACAGTTAATACCAAACGCTACCAACAACAACTGATAGAATTGAACCATTCGCTGCTCATAAAACGACCAGAATACGAAAGAAGACAGCACAAGGTAATCTTTCTTCACGATAACGCTTCATCACATAAGGCAAAAGCAGTTTGCAACACATTGGAGGCACTCAAGTGGGAAGTGCTACCCCATGCCGCTTACTCACCAGACTTGGCCCCTTCAGATTACCACTTGTTCGCATCGATGGGTCACGCACTTGCCGAGCAGCACTTTTGTTCATATGAAAATATGGCCAGATGAATGGTTTGCGGGGAAAGGGGAAGAGTTCTACTGGCGAGGTATTCACAAATTGCCTGAAAGATGGGGAAAATGTATAACTTCTAATGGAGCATACTTTGAATAAATAAAGTTTTACTGTTCTTTTGAGTTTAATGTGTTTTATTTTAAAAAAAAAATCCGCATTTCATACTTGTAGACCTGGTAAGTATGAAAAAATAGATACTTAGAAAAAAAAATTCAAAATTTTTCAAAATTTTTTCGTGTATTAAAATTGTTTCGAATAAAAGTTATTAGTTATTGCATTTATAGAAACTTTTGTTAAATAATTTTTTTCGAAATATTTTTCTGTTGCTAAATATTCGCAAAAATCTTAAAATCGACATAAGTAAACTCCCATTTCTGGTAAACCGAATTTTACCAAAAGTTGATCAACTCGTGCCATTGATGTCAAAAGCTTAAATATGCAGTTTCATAAAAATACTTTTAGCCGAATTTGCTCTGCACGTGTGCACAGACATACGGACGGACGGACGGACAGACAGACGGACAGACCGACCGACAGACATCATGCTAACAATAGTCAAAACGTTGGGACCTCAATTCGTGGAGATCCATCGAAGTGTCAAAATCGGTATGATCACAGTACCTCCCTTATGTTGGCGGTCGGAAAAAAGAGGTAGTCTATTGAAGGGGCCTAAAAATTTGAGTAGCTTAGGGCCTCGCGTTATGTAAATCCAGCCCTGATTTTGGTCCCTCTATATCAACGTTTCTGAACCGGAGTTCCCCGAGAAATAGTGATGAATAGACTAATCATATTTAAATGTGTTTTTGAGTAATTTTAGTGTTTAATTTCATATTCATAATTTTATTATACACGTATGACGTATTCTTGGAAATTATAAGTCTTCAACCTATACATATCATTTATAGGCGGTTGCTAAAAAATGAGTTAAGTGTTTTACAGGACTCGAAATGCAACGGAGCAAACCAAAATTATTGAAAATATTGGTCCGGTTCGTGAAAAACATTCAGATTTCTGTTCATCCGATAAATAATATTTAAATGTACTGTTTTCAACTGAAAACTACAACTGCTTACCTTCACCGCTCTCCTTTGAAAATAAACTTATATAAGAATTTAAAAAAAAGCGTTTCTTGTACGCAAGACGCCCTTTTTTCTATCGACCGTCACATATTGAGATGGAAGTAGGTAGAGTAATCATACAAATTTTTACTTTTCGAAATTTTTAGAGATAAGCACGAATTGGACTTTTTGTAACACAAATTAAATGTTCATAGCGTGTTGTCGGTCTGTCGACACCTGTAAAGCAAATTAAGTTGAACGGATTTATAAAAATTATCATACTTGAATATCTCAATTTGATTAATTTTTGGTATAGATCTTTCCACCGGAATGGATAGTTTACTGTCGATTTTATATGTTTCACGAATATTTAGCAACAGAAATATTTCGAAAATATTTATTTTACAAAAGTTGCTGTTTATGCAATAACTAAGATCTTTTATTTGATACGAATTAATAAATTTTTATAACTTTTCATATTTTTTAAGGAAACAGGATCTACCACATTTGACCATTTGTTTGGAACTCGAACTCTTCTAGAAAAAAACTACTGAATATTAATCTACATAGCGTTTCTAGATTATGAAAACTTTGATACAGTATAAATTTGGGTTATACTCCATACCTTACAGAATAGCAGGATCAGGATATCTGGAGTCTGATATACCAGTGTTTCTCAAACTGTGGTCCGCGCACAGAAAATTTCATTAGTATTAATAATGGGCCTTTTCGCAAAACAATTTTTTTCTTGATGTTGGTGGTCCGCGATTACCGTGGAATTCTGTGGTCCACAACTGTCGAAAGTGAGAAACACTGTGATACACAACACTAATTAAAAATATTTACAAGGATGCCAAAATGTCCAAAAAGAGACATCCTATATTCCAACAGAGGTGAGTAAGACAAGGAGGTAAAATCTCCTCCAAATCATTTATTATGGCCTTAAAAATATATTTTAAAAATTATCTTGAAAAAATAAAAGTATCAATATCAACAAAAAAAGTTAAATTATCTTAGATATGCTAATGATGTGGTATTCTTCTCTGAAACCGAAGATCTTCAAGCCATGATAACACAGCTAGAAGAAGAATCGAAAAAAATCGGCCGGAGAATAAATATGAAGACAAAAATCATTACAAACACAAAAAAAAATGAACAATATTTTAGAACAAAATAAAGAATATATTCATACGGGGCAACTGCTGAATCCAAATATAGCAAATCAGGAGTTGCACATTACGTTGAGAGACAGAAAAACTAATCTGTGGATTCGACAGAAAACCAAAGTCGTAGACGTCATCCAAAGACTAACGACTCTAAAAGGAAGATTTGCGGGGCATAATGTTAGATACAAAGATGGTCGATGAAATTAAATCACCCTGCAGTGGCGGACCGGAAAGAGACAAAGAGGAAGACCTCAAATGACGTGGTCAGACGATATCAAGAAAAACACAGGTGCTAGATGGCACAGCGTGGCGCAAGATAGAGAACTGTGGAAAAATCTAAGGGAAGCCTGTATCCAAAGATGGATGGAAAACAGGTAAGGAGAATATAGATACTATGTAGTGCTAGAATTGTTTAGTAAGACACCATTACGTTCTATAAATAGAAACTATTTCTATTTTTAAAAATGCAGGTACAACAAATAAATACTTTATTCGATATCAATTCTCTGATAAAAGATAAGTGCAATAGGCATTGAATACAGTTGAATACATTGAAATGTTCAGCTATTGCTTCTAAAATGTTACTTCTACTAGTATCGTCACCAACTGTTTTGATTCTATTTTGACAGTTTATATTTGATAATCGAGCAGAGTAAATGTGGCCAAATTGTTACGGAGCGTTTTATTATTCAACAAAGCGTTGTTATTATTAAAACATACATCGATTTTTTATTATTATTATTTTTTTTTAGAATATCATAATGAGTGGCAAGAGCTGTTTCTACCTCGCATAGGTGCACCGCATCCGGGCGCCAGATTTCTTGGGTAGATTAGCTGCAAGGAGGGATGTAACGTCCGTCATGTTTCTTTATAAGTTCTGTAACAATTTAATTAACGATTCTAATATTCTATCCAGAATTTAGGCTCATTATTTATATCTAAAGAGCCACCACGCAGCACTACAGAATGAGCCCGCTGCATAAAACGGCAACTCTTTACAACCGTATCCCTGCAAACAGATCTATTGGTATAATTAATGCAAGTCATGCGTTATCCATGTAATTACAGACAAACATTTATTATTTTGTAGATATCGTCTTATAATTATCTGAAACGTGTGGAAACCAAATATGAGGCCGAAAACATAACAGATAAAGTCCCCAATTATATTAATATAGACTAGCTGGAGTACCAGTACTTCGTACGGTTTTTATATTGTACCTTTTTGTTGAGTGAGATATTTCAATATCAAGTCGAACAAAAAATAATCGTTTCTTTATTCTAAACCACTTTTGTATATATTTTCAATATTATGTGAGTAACAAGTGAGATACTTCATTTATAAGTAGCTCTCCCCATAGCTCCCCAAATATATATCTTATTAAAAACTACATTGAACAAAGAGGAATAGTTTCTTTTCTCATTTTCATTTTTGCTGGTAAGTAAATAGTAAATTAGATACCTCAACTTTATAAGTAACATTTTCCTTGCCTCTAAATTATCTTCTGATAAAAACAGCATTAAGGACAAAAAAAAAAAAAAAAAAAATGCTTCCTCATATACATTTTTGATATAAACTAAATAAGCGAGGTATTTCAAGATTTTAGCTTATCTTCTCAAATATTCATCCAATCAAAAAAGTATATAAAATAAAAAAGATTTGTTTTCTTATTATAATAGTATAATATGTTACTAGGAGTAGAACGCGCTCTTTTTTGTGCTGAGCCCAAATGTTGCTGCCGAGGCGCAGCCGAGGCTTGCATATTGAGCGAAGCACAAAAAAGGCGTTCTACTCCGAGTGACATATACTATTTTTTCTTCAAGCGTAGGTATTAAAAATTTGCAACCATAAATACTTTATATAATAACAGATTTATTTATTTAGTAATTCTAAAAGTACAATTGTTTATTGAACACTTTTGGTATATTCATGTCGATTGTTTCTAACAAAGTACTATACTCTAACTCTGAAAGACTGATAGTAATAAATCATTTTGACAGGAAGTTACCAGTGGCGTGCACATTTTAAACACGTTTAAATTGGTTTTTTGTATTTCTATATTACTATTTATCATTTTATTAAACGTACGGCTGTGACCATATTTATCATATCATTAAACACACCCCTGTAACCATATTTTTCCTCAAAATTTTACGGTCAAATTTTTATGGTCTATTGTATTTAACCCTATTTCGTATTCCCATGTAATATGTGCGGCACACTCGGTTGTTTTTAACAATATTTCGTTTCGAACTATTCATATTTCGCCGCTTCTGTGTGATAATACAATAACTTTTTACAAATAATAAATTTTATTACTATCAGTCTTTCGGATATAGAGTATATTATGAGATGTTTTGACACTTTCTAAATCATGTATATTATAGTCCAGTGTAGCGGAAGTGCTCGGTAAATTATAATCAACTGGAGACAATATTTTTTCTGCAACGCGTTGCTTGTTTGTAATTGATTCTTCTATGTAACCCTCAGCAACACTACTGGATTTCCACCCTCCGTGCCTTTTTAACGAAGTAATGTCTTCACCGCAGTCTACCAATAGTGTTGCTGAAGTTCTTCTCAAGCAATGGCCGGTGTATTCGCTTGGATTTGATAATTTTAAGTACCTTGCTGTTTCTTTTGGTACACCTGAAATTTTATGTATGCCCATAACAACTTTGTGACATCGGCCATTTTGATATTTGAGAAAAAATCTTGTTATGTCTGTGTCTTTTGGTCGAAGTGCTTTATATTTTCATAATATACTTAAGTAAAAATCACCAACAATGGTGAATGAACAAGATTTGTTAGTTTTCGTGTCTGGAATTTTTAGGAATACCAATTTCTGTAAATCTTCGATATCATCGATGGTCATTCTTACGAGTTCATCACATCGACAAGCACCAGAAATTCCAAATATGAATACAAGCTAAAATAAATAATAGTTATTTAAAAAAATTCTACCTATTTCATATAAGCACTTCTTACATAGTAAATTGACAGATGTTTTGTTTATGGCGACTGCTGCCATCAGTGCCATCTGTTGATAACTATATGAACTATTTACTAGTATAATAATGTTCACATTATTTTATTAGTAAAATAATGTATCATTTCTACCGAATGTATTGAACAATGTAATGTTAGCATTATAATCCGCTTGAAGAAAAACATTTTTTTTCATATACGGTTTTTCTGTTAAGTCAATAATAAGGGAGATATTTTAAAAGTTTAGCTTTAGGGTGCTAGGGGCCCAAATAATCATCTAAATGAAAAAATGCCAAAAATTAAAGATTTATTTTCTTATTATAAACTATATTTGTCATATAAGATTTTGCTTGCAAGTCTATAATAAGGGAGATATTTTAATTTAATAAAAAAACTTAATTTTAATATGCCTTATAGCCTATGTTCGAATTCTGGTTTTACCAAATTACGTGAAAATATGTCAAAAAAAGAAAAACAGATATAGTGTCCAATTTTTAAATATAGATAGACTAGCTGGAATACCCGTACTTCATACTTCTTATATTCAATTATAAACAATTCTTGTTATATAGGTTTTTGCTGCAAAGTCTATAATACAAGAGATATTTCAAAAGTTTATCTGAAGGGTGTTCCCCTGTAACTCCCCAACTATGCATCCAAATTAAAAAAATGCATAGAAATAAAAGATTTTTTTTCTTATTATAATTTTTTTGCCATATAGACAGACAGACAGACAGACATACAGACAGACAGACTGACAGACAGACTGGCAGACAGACAGACAGACAAACAGACAGATTTTTGCAATATTGGCTATTTATCTGAAACGTGTAAAAACCAAATACGAGGGTTGCCTTTTACATTTTGAGATTTGAGATCTTCAAATAAATATTATTTATCAACAAAAGTGGCTTTATTGTTTTTCAAAATATTCTGCATGCAGATCAATACACTTTTGCATGCGTTTGAACCAATTTTCGAAGCACTTTGTCCACTCCGATTGAGGCATTTTCCACTGCGATTGTCCAATTATGTGGGATCTAACGCGAACAAATCATTATAACGGCCAAATCTTCATGCAATAGTGAATGTATGCTGGACCCACTAATGCCCAAGGATACCTCAATCTCACGATAAGTCACATGACGATCTTGCAGTATCAGTTCACGCACAGCATCAATACAACAACCAATTTTGGACAACCTTCACGAAATTCGTCCTTAAGCGAACTACGGCCCCGATTGAAGTCGGCAAACCACCGATAAACAGTAGTCCTTGATGGTGCTTCATCGCCTAAAGTCGAATTAAGTTCATCGATGCACTGTTGTTGGGTTAATCCACGTCAAAAGTTGTAAAAAATAATCGATCGAAAAAGTTTCACGAAAAAGTTTCACGAAGTTCACGATTTAATTGCATTTTTAGATGAAATTTTTAAAGTTACTGTATACAACACAAATAGTGCTCGTACGTTAAAACGTTTTGAGTACGTATACTGTCAAAAATGTCAAACTTTAGATAGATGCGTCAGTTGCCAGATGGCAGCACTAGTTTAGCGCAATACCGAAATATGAGGCAACCCTCGTATGTGGCTGAAAAAATAACAAAACTTATATAGCCTGTAATTTTCATAATATAAATTTACTCGCAATTTGTTAGCACATACTAAATATCTACAAAACCCTGAAATGTGTGAAAATTAACAATTCACATCATTTTTTTCTCCGCTCTTACTGTTATTTTATACCAAATTTCAATAGCAATGTTATTGAACCAGTTAGTAAATTATTAGTATTGGAGGTAACATGCAAATCCTAAATATCTCGCAACCATATTTCACTTGGAGCAAAAAATGCTTGTAATTGGTCATGCGGTTGACACATTTCGTAACTCAGGTCATTATATACCTAAGACCGAGTCTGAATAAAATGTGCGTCTGCCTAAAATTTCATTGTACAGCTGCAGACTTTAGAGATTACGTGTGAGCCACTTTTTCATTGACCTGGCTTTTGATTATTATAAAAAAAATACTATTATTTAAGTTGAATTTTAGTGTTGATATACCTGGACCCGACGTCTCAACTTACCAAACCAAATATTTAGCTTCATTTACTTCCGTCCAGAGGAAGAGTGTCGTAATGTAATGTCAAATATTTGTTGTAAAATCAATATGAGTTTCAATTAAAATTTTAATCTAAGCCCTTTCTTTAACTTTATTAAATGCATTTTTGTTCTTTATGAAAATTTAAATTAAATAAAGTAATAAGTTTCAATTTAAAATTACCTCGAAAGAAAATGTTTTTAAAAATTAAGAACTCAATGTAATACTATCGAGTTCCATTTTGAAATATGTGCACCGAAGAAATATTGTTTTTAGGGTTTTGTAGGTATGACCAAAAACCCTTATACCGTCATTTTGTCGTCTGTCTGTCTGTCTGTCTGTCTGTCTGTCTGTCTGTCTGTCTGTCTGTCTGTCTGTCTGTCTGTCTGTCTGTCTGTCTGTCTGTCTGTCTGTCTGTCTGTCTGTCTGTCTGTCTGTCTGTCTGTCTGTCTGTCTGTCTGTCTGTCTGTCTGTCTGTCTGTCTGTCTGTCTGTCTGTCTGTCTGTCTGTCTGTCTGTCTGTCTGTCTGTCTGTCTGTCTGTCTGTCTGTCTGTCTGTCTGTCTGTCTGTCTGTCTGTCTGTCTGTCTGTCTGTCTGTCTGTCTGTCTGTCTGTCTGTCTGTCTGTCTGTCTGTCTGTCTGTCTGTCTGTCTGTCTGTCTGTCTGTCTGTCTGTCTGTCTGTCTGTCTGTCTGTCTGTCTAAGTGGAAATTTAAAGTCTTTTAAATATATGCATGCGATTCGGAGGGTTCCGAAGGGCTCAAACGGTCATGTGATCTTGTAATAAAAAAATATGATTTTCCGCGTTTTCATACAGCATGACTATAATTAAAAGACTTTAAATTTGTTATAACTTTCTTTTGACAAAAGGGCAAGCAATATTAAGTCAGAGAAAAACACAAAAATTTTGTGCAAGTGGAAATGCAATTTTCCCTATGACCGGAAAGCGTGGAGGGGTTTAGTACCATCCCTTTTTTGTTGTCACAGGGTAAATATTCTCTCCTCCAAAAGGCATGCTGTATGAAATTGGAGACCAAAAATGTCATGAGCTCCCGGTCTATATGTAACACTCCAGATCAGTAACTCTGGTAACTCAGTTGGTTTTGTGATGCACTTTGTAATTTGCAGTGCGAACGCTGCAATCGTTCGAATCCTTTTAATTTTATTTTTTTCTGTATTTTTTTTTTTTTGCATTTTTATTTTGTCAAAATTCTAGTTATATTTTGTTAAATGTTGCATTTATTTTTTAAAAGCGTAAATTTAATAACCAGTGGGAAGTGTTGAAATTATAATTTAATTCTGTTTGACGAAATCAGAGGGCGGGACTTGATATAAGCAACCAATGGAAGCCATAGGCGCAATTTTAAAAATCTTACTGAACCTTGCTATATAAATAAAATACTGCACATATTTAGAAACTTAAATAATGGTATTAGGCATTCGAATTAAAATTCATAAAAAAATATTTTGACATAAAATTTATTTTGGCATCCCAAATAATCATCATTCAGTTACCTGCAAATACCTGCAAAACCCAGAAATGTGTGAAGATTCACACTTCACATAATTTTTTTTTTTGTATTATCTATATATATAAAAGGCAGTGTCCTGACTGACTGACTGACTGACTCATTCACTCATCAACGCCCAGCCCGAACCCCTGGGCCTTGGAACTTGAAATTCGGAGAGTATATTCCCTTCATGACGTAAGCACCCACTAAGAAGAGATTTTTCGAAATTCCACTCCTAAGGGATGAAAAGGGGTGAAATGTGATTTCACGAATTCCTTAATATCTCTTAGGGCCGATGGGATATCGACTTAGTTTTTGCTTACAAGTATTACCCATACAAATGCCGAAAAAGCAATTTCAGGATTTTGCCCTAATCAACCCCTAAAAGGGTGAACCTACAATCGGGGTGGATTATACATCCCGTTGTATTTCCTGTGTTCGTTTTGTTGCAAGATTACTTTTTGGCACATAGGTGTCTTTTTAAAATATCTCGAAATGGTATTGACAGTTTTTTGAAATTTCACCCCTAAAAGCTGAAAAGGGGTGAATTGTGATTTTAAGGATTCTTTAATATCTCTTAAGACCAATAAGATATCGACTTGCTTTTTGCTTACAAAGATTACCCATACAAATACCGAATCACCAATTTCAGGATTTTGTCCTAATCAACCCCTAAAGGGGTGGATCTACAATCGGGGTGAATTATACATCCCGTCGTATTTCCTGTGTTCGTTTAGTTGCAATATTACTTTTTAGCACATAGGAGTCTTTTTAAAATATCTCGAAAAGGTTTTGGTAGTTTTTTAAAATTTCACCCCTAAGGGTTGAAAAGGAGTGAATTGTGATTTCAAGGATTCCTTAATATCTCTTAGAACCAATAAGATATCGACTTGCTTTTTGCTTACAAAGATTACCTATACAAATACCGAAAAACATATTTCAGGTTTTTGTCCTAATCAACGCCTAAAGGGGTGGATCTACAATCAGGGTGAATTATACATCCCGTCGTATTTCCTGTGTTCATTAGTTGCAGCATTACTTTTTGGCACATAGGTGTCTTTTTAAAATATCTCGAAACGGGTTTGACAGTTTTTTAAAATTTCACTCAGGGTTGAAAAGGAGTGAATTGTGATTTCAAGGATTCCTTAATATCTCTTAGGACCAATAAGATATGGACTTACTGTTTGCTTGCAAAGATTATCCATACAATTACCGAAAAACTTATTTCAGGAATTTGTCCTAATCAACCCCTAAAGGGGTGGATCTACAATCGGGGTGAGTTATATATTCCGTGGTATTTCCTGTGTTCGTTTAGTTACAACATTACTTTTTAGCACATAGGTGTCTTTTTAAAATATATCGAAAAGGTTTTGATAGTTTTTTAAAATTTCACCCCTAAAGGGTGAAAAGGGGTGAATTGTGATTTCGAGGTTTCCTTAAATCTCTTAGGGCCAATAAGATATTGACTTGCTTTTTGATTACAAAGATTACCCATACAAATACCGAAAAATATATTTCAGGATTTGGTCCTAATCAACCCCTAAAGGATGGATCTACAATCGAGGTGAATTATACATCCCGTCGTATTCCCTGTGTTTATTGAGATATAAGGTTTTTTTTTGGCACATAGGCGTCTTTTTAAAATATCTCGAAATGGTTTTGACAACTTTTTTAAATTTAACCCCTAAAGGGCGAAAAGGGGTGAAATGTGATTTCAAGGATTGTTTATGTCAAAATATTTTTTAATACCAATAAGACAACGACTTGGTTTTTGCTTACAAAAACTACCCTTGCAAATGCCGACAAACCAATTTTTTGATTTTGTCCTAATCAACCCCTTAAGGGGTGGATCTGCAATCGGGGTGAATTATACATCCCGCCGTATTTCCTGTGTTCGTTTAGTTGCAACATTACTTTTTGGCACATAGGTGTTTTTTTTTTTTTTTAATATCTCGAAATTATTTTGACATTTTTTTTTTAATTTCACCCCTTAAGGGTGAAAAGGGGTGAAATGTGATTTCAGTAATTCCTTAATTTTTTTAGGACCAATAAGATATCGACTTGGTGTTTGCTTACAAAAATTACCCATACAAATGCCGAAAAACTTATTTCAGGATTACGTCCTAATCAACCCCTAAAGGGGCGATTCTACAAACGGGGTAGATTATACATCGCGTCGTATTTCCTGTGTTTTTTTAAAATGTCTCGAAATGGTTTTAACAGTTTTTTACCTTTAACAAATATCACCCCTAAAGGGTGAAAAGAGGGAATTGTGATTTCAAGGATGCCTTAATATCTTCTAGGATCAATAAGATATAGACTTGGTTTTTGCTTATAAAGATTACCCATACAAATGCCGAAAAATGTATTTCAGGATTTTATCTTAATCAACCCCTAAAGTGGTGAATCTACATTCGGGGTGAATTATAGAACCCTTTGTATTTCCAGCGGTTGTTGAGTTATAACATTCCATTTTGGCATATATGTTTTCACAGTTTGACAGTTTTCTTTCACTCCTAAAGGGTAACTTAGTATTTTTTTGTTAAAAATAAAAAATTCGGAGAGTACATTTTTCAGTATGAAGTAAGAACCCACTAAGAAATGATTTTTTCAAGTTCGACCCCTATCTGGTGAAAAAGAGTAAAATGTTTTTTCACGGGTTCCTCAATATCTCTAAGAACAGATGAGATATCGATTAGATTTTTTGTTACAAAGGTTACCAATACACAAGTTTAAAAACAAACTGCGGATTTTATGCCAATGAGACCATCAATATACCGTAGCGAAGCACGGGTTTTCAGCTAGTTTGTATATATTATTCTAATATTTTGCTCTATAAGCTATTCCAAACGATTAGACGGAACTAGATTTTGCTAGTTACGTTCATAATTTGAATCGTGCTTTTTGGCCGTTTTGTTTAAGCTTTGTAAATCATACTTACAATAAACATTTTTTGGTTAAGGTTAATATCGTATTAAAAAATTTTTATATTTTGATTTTTTATGTCATTATTAATACAAATTTCCTATTTATTTATTTTTTTGTCATTAATATATGTGAAAAAGAATTCTATTTGGAATTTAATCACTGTTGGAATTTAAAATTTTCACATGCCAACGTCAAAAATGAAATAACCCAAATAAGGTCCTTGACAACCTAAAAGAAATAAATTCCCATTTAGTTCCGCCTAAACGTTTGGAAGACTATTCCAGCTTTGACCAGCAATCCCATGAGTGAAAAAATATGTTTTATGCATATGTTTCACACAATATTTTTTCTACGATTGCCTTTAATTGAAAAAATAAAAAATGGAATGTAATCTATGCGTTTTATTTGGCAACAATTTCAAAAAATAACAAATTATGAACTTTCCATCATAACAGTAATATTAAAAGTACAGTTGTGGGATTATTTATAGTAAATTTAGATCAAAACAATTTCTTTTATTTCTTCTCTTGAAAATATTTGTGATTTTTTGCTTTATATCCAACTGATTGTAGTTTAAGATAAGCTTTAAGCTTGGAATATTTACTAATATCTACATTATTATTAATAATTAATGTGGCTTTCAATTTCGAGTACGTGGACCATATTGTGTATGATTTAAAATTTATTGATTTTTCCTCGAAATAAACAAACACTACTCGTTCTGTAAAGAAATTTATTTTCTTTTGATTTCGCCATTCCATGAACAAGTTATATTCTTTTAAATAAACATCTTTAGATTTTTGAATCAATAAGTTTTGCTCTGCCTTATTTGCCGTAGCGATTATATCTTCTGGAGTACATATTTCAATATTTGAATCTTCTTGTAATTCCATATTTATATATTTCACAATATTTAAGATCACAAATTGAAAATTGATTTGAATTGTTTTCAAAGCACTCTCTGATTCTTCTTCGGACTGTACCGATAACAATGAAGTTATATAACAATGAGATTTGCCGACCGGCGTAGCGTAGTGGTAACACATCTGCTCTGCGTTGCGAAGGTCTCGGGTTCGAATCCCGTTCAGGCATGGAAATTTTCTCAAATATAAATTGTCCTGGCTAATTGCCACAGCAGCAAAGGCCATAAAATAAAAAAAAAAAAACAATGAGATTTATGACTGAGAGCATGCGTCTTGTTGTGAAGCCAACAATAAAGACAACAAACATTTATAAGACGAATTATTATTACTTCAATAGTTTGAAGACAATAATTGCAAGAAATAAATGAAAATTAGGGCTACTACACTCTGTGGCAAATATTCCTTTCGTCTCAACGTGGTTTTGACTTCAAAGCATTGAATGCTTAAGTATAGTCTATAGCAGGGGGCGGCAACCTTTTTTACTAAGTGGGCATATTTCAGAAATGCGGGAGATCAGCGGGCACCGTGGAACAAAGGGGGGGAAGGGTAAAATTTAAATTTTTTCCGTGCAAGGGGGCCTTTTTATCTCCGCGAGATAACTGGAACAATAATATTAACATTATTGCTTTCTTTCATATTGGGTCTATATTGGGAATAGTTTTAAAATTTAGTTTTACAATTAAATTTAATTAATATTAAATTATATTTATTTATAAAACTATAACACTTCTAGTCTTCTTGACAGTACTTTTATAGGGGAAACTTTTTAAGATCGCAGCGCCATATGCGGCAAAGCTGGAACACTCAAAAGTGACATTAAACTGTTACTCGTGTATTTGTTTACGTGGTAAAAATGAACACGAGTTGTATTTTTCCTGTTTTCGGAGCTTTTTTTAATTTAAAGTAATCTACGATTTACAAGTAATAATATACGATTCTAAAGAAATTTCAAGGAAATTGTTTTTCATTGTATTTTTAATTCTTTTTGACTGTCTATCAATATAATAACAATAAAAATATGGTAAATATATTAGTAAAAATTAATATCTCTGAAAAAGTAGAAGGACCTTTTAATATATCAACTGATGATTTAGGCAAATTTTGGGTGCGATAAATGCTTTTTTCAGTCTTTTTTTGGACGTAAAAAATCACTTTCCATAAAATGCCACGAGCAAACGTGCATGCATGGGCTTGGATTTTTGCCCGTATTTTAGTTTTTGAGTCCATAAAAACCTACGATCCACTTTCTCTGTGCCTTTAAACGTCGTTTCAAATGATATTTTTTTTTGATTTAGGTAAATTATGGAATGATTAAGAAGGATTCTTCCTTATTCACGATTTACATTGCGGCACACAACAAAATTGATTGTTTTTTTTTTCATGATACACAAAAATAAAACACAAACAACAAAAAAACACGTATTTCTCCATTGAACAACACAAAACAATGTGACTTTCGTATCTTTCGCAAATTGCCACCAGATGTCAGGGCGCTTAGGAAGTTTCCCCTATTACTAAAAGCGGCTCGAAAATAGAATTTCGCATGGTTAGGCCGGCACTTAGAAATTGCTTCGCGGGCACCCTGGTGCCCGCGGGCATCGCGTTGCCGACCTCTGGTCTATAGTATATGACGTCCATGACGGGCGAGTTTGAGTCCGTGGAAGCATTTGTGTAAACCCCAATGTTTTGTTTTGTTCATATGACAGGAGTGAAAAAAATGGCACGTTATGGCACTCTTTTTTAGGCTTTTTACTTTTTTTAACTCTTATCATAAAAAGCCATTTTATGCACTAAAACAAATGAAATATTGTACAGTATTTTTTAACAGAAGTAGAATAGGCACTTTACGCACACATTACAGTGTCTAAAATTGCACTTTTAAGCACTGTTGTGCAAAATGTTGCCATGGCAACCAACTGTCAATACCAAAAATTATCAAGTGTTCACTTTCATGTTAAGAAACATGTAATTGAAAGTCATAAGAGCATGGAAATACTTTCATCAGTTTAACTGACTTAAATCTAAATACCAATAATAAATCATATAACCAACAATATAGCTATTAGTCTGCCTTATTATGTTGCTATGGTAAGCAGTGGTCAAAATTCTAAAAAATCATACATTCTGGATATTATAGGCTATTCCAAACTTTTAGGCGGAACTAGATTTTTATAGTTTGATTCAAGCTTTTGACCGTTTTGGTTAAGCTTTGTAAATTATATTTACAATAAACATTTTTAGGTTAAAATTAATATCATTATAAAATGTCATTTTCATAACATTTTGATTTTTTGTGACATTCTTAATACAAATGTCTCATTTCATAAATTCTTACATTTTCCAAATATTCAAAAATGTATTATTTATTTTATTTTTCTAATAAATGTCACTTAATAATAAATGCCAACATGAAAAATTAAATCACAAATTATAAAACAAGGAAGATAGCGGACTCCCACGTTACGGCTTTGGACAGCGATAGTTGCGACATTCGTGGTTGTAATATGAACTAGGATATATTTTTATATTTTAAATTGGTATGAATCGCGCGTTTCAGTTTTCAATTTTCTACCAAAATTGAAAAATAAAATGTAATTTTGATAGAAAATTAAAGATTGCCTTGAACCGAAAATTATGATTAATTTATTTACAACTCTCCTAATTAATTTCCTAAAATTAAAATTAATTACAATTGTTAAAAGTTAATACTTCAGTAAGCATTAAGTTTTATTATTTTATTTGCAAGCAAGCATATGAAATAAATAAACAAGTATTTATTTTTTACTTTTATATTTACTTTTATTGTACATATTAAATTTAGTCTGTGCCATTTTTTTTTATTACACTATTTATATTTCTTTTGCATTTACCATTTAAAATATTATTAATTACACTACACCATTTAAAAATAAAAAAATGGTGCTACAGTCTGTTCCAAACGGTTAAGCGGAACTAAATGGGAATTTAGTTCTTTTATTTTAGTTCTTGGGTTATTTCATTTTTCACGTTGGGATGTCAAAATTTAAAATTCCAACAATGAAACCATGGAAACGAATGACATATGTCAAAATTAAATATTTTTTTTTTATATTTTAATGACAAAAAAATAAATAAATGGGAAATTTGTATTAAGAATGACACAAAAAATCAAAATATAAAGAAAATGACATTTTAAAATGATATTAACTTTAACCAAAAAATGTTTATTGTAAGTATGATTTACAAAGCTTAAACAAAACAGCCGAAAGGCACGATTTAAACGATGAAAGTAACTAGATTGCAAAATCTAGTTCCGCTTAACCGTTTGGAACAGACTGTAATATTTAAAATTTCTTATAAAATTCATCACTGTCACAATCACAATTTACTGTCACCTATCGTTACAACGTCAAAAACAATTGCCGCAAATTACCGATAATGAAGTGTTCTCAAAATGTTGGTTAAAAAAAATGCTTTTAGCGCTGTCGGTGGATGGAATATAACTTAAAAATACGAAACTAAAAAAGGCGGAACTAAATGAAGATTTAGTTCCGTCTAAACCAAAGAAATTACCTATAGTTTGCAATCTTGTATGGAATATCGGTACTAAAGGTAGAATATGTAATACATTTTTACCCAAATACTTTGAATTTGTTACTATTTTCGGTGTTAGCGTTTTTTTCTTTTGTATGCCATACGAGATTTTTTTCAATCTCGTGCCACCATTTTCACCTCACGGCAGAACTTTAAGCTGGGTCCAGATTTGCGAGCCGAACCTGTAATGTACCATGTAACGTAATGCTCGCTTGAAATCTCCGTATCACGAATGTATTGCAAACTTCTTGTGAACAGTCCAAGAGTACAACATAGCCAGAATATTTAAAGTTAAAGGGTATTCTACATAATGTAAGTCATTTTATGCAAAGTTTCGTAGAAAAAAATACTGCTGCATTACTGGGTTAAGATATGTTAGGTTAGAAAAACTTTACATTGTAGTTTTATTAAATTCTTGCTAAAACTTTTCATCTTCAAGAAACTAAAGTGCTGTCCGAACATGTCGAAAAATAATTTACAAACCACCCGGTTTGTGCCCGTGATATCGTCCAAACTAGGCCAAAATGTGACACGGCGTGTTACATTACGAGGTTTAGTGTTCCGTGAACTTGTTACAGTCTGTGTTGGTAAATGGCGTCGGTGCAAATTCACGCTAAATTTGAATAAAATTCCCACATTTATAGTGCTTGCCCATTTCTGGAATAACAATTTTCATTAATAAAAAACTAAATAAATAAAAAATAATTTAACTAAAGAATAATAAAACGAATGGTAATTGTACATTTTTATCAAATTACAAGTTATATAAAAAAAAGTAAAATAAAATTTTCATGAAAATGTAAATTTTCTTACGGGTCGGATGGTAAAGTGCCATTTGACGGGAGTAGAACTGCCCAGCTTTATAATGTTCTCTGGACAACACGTCATTATGTCCCCTTGGTTTATTTGCAAACAGTTAGATACTAAATCAAATTTAAATACTCCCATATTTTCAGTACTTTTACTTGAAATTGTACAACACTTACATATACAGGGTGTTTGTTTGAAACGGGGCACCTCGAAAATCTCCTTTATTTGTAAAGATACAAAAAATCTTCAGAACAAAAGATAAACTAGACAAAAAGGCCCATCTAAAGGTTACTTTATAGTAACCTTTAGATGGATTCTGAGGCAATTCCGGTTTCACCGGAAATGATGTCAACTTTTGATCTAGTATAGGGAATCGATAATTTTATATTTCTTTCCTAAAAGTACATTAAATTAGCTTTACAATGACACCAAAAAGTCATATTTTTATGTTAACCATTTCAAAATGGCGATCATTTATTTACAAAATAATAATTAACATAAGTTTTACAAAGTTGAACGTAGCAAACATTGAAAACAATAATAAAAGAAACAAAATATCTCTAAAATAAACTGTTATAACTAGTTATTAAGAATGAGAAAATGTGTGGACAATAATGGTGGTTTGATCGAACATTTGTAATTTTTTTTTTGTAAAATAATTGTAAAAAGTAATAGTTTTTTTTCTAAATAGTCAAATAGTTTATTTTAGAGATATTTTGTTTCTTTTTTTATTGTTTTCAAAGCTTGCTACGTTCAACTTTGTAAAACTTATGTTGATTATTATTTTGTAAATAAATGGTCGCCATTTTGAAATGGTTAACATAAAAATATGATTTTTTGGTGTCATTGTAAAGCTAATTTAATGTACTTTTAGAAAAAAATATAAAATTATCGATTCCCAATGTTAGATCAAAAGTTGAAATAATTTCCAGTAAAACCGGAAGTGCCTCAGAATTCTTATAGTAACTCTTAGATGGGCCATTTTGTCTAGTTTAACTTTTGTTCTGAAGATTTTTTGTATCTTTACAAATAAAGGAGATTTTCGGGGTGCCCCGTTTCTAACAAACACCCTGTATACTAACAGTACAGAAAAACCTAATAAACAAATACCTGGTAAAGAGCCGAAAGAACTAAATTTTGTTGTTCCTTGAGGACAAGTGCTCTCCGCTTAAGATGTTTAAACATTTCCAAAGATTGCAGAAGTTCAGAATGTGTAAAGGTTTTAAATAATTACTGTTAACAGAGACACTATATTTCCGTTAGAAATATAGTTAAAATCTTTAAGATGGTTGCTAAAAGTATGTTGATATATGTTTAAATTTGAATTAAGGGTCCTAGTGTGTTCTTTTCATCTAATATTGTTGAGGTATTAATTTCCATTCATCTATAAGTGCAATAGCTAATGTGTTCAAGTCATTTAGTAGTCCATTGCGTAAAAATTCTTTTCCCATGCAATCAATAAGAGGTTTTCAATCAGATTTATATCCGGACTGTTAGATAACCAGTTCATTACCTCTATAATTCCGTTGATATTATCTGTCTCACTTTGTAATTCGGAACTAAAAGTAAAAATTCATTTTTTATGTTGTATATTGACAATACATTTATAATATTGTCATGGTATTGATTCACATGGATAGGTCAAAGTCTGTTTACACCACAACAGTCACCAAAGTAACCAGATCTAGTTTCGTATTACAAATTGAGACGGATTATAAAAACATTTCTCATCTACTACTTTAGCCACTTGTGATCAGATGCAGGCTGGGCATAACGGTTACCGGGTAAACTCCTGTAGGCCGGTACCATCACTGGAGCTGGTTGGTCAACCAACACCATATACAAGGTGTGATCAAAAACTTCGTGCAATTTTTTAAATTCCCGCGCTACATTTGTTGGATTGATAAACTTTTTTGTTATCATGTTGGTTAACCTGTCTTTGACGACTGTCTCAATTGGCAGCCATATTGGATGTTTATTTTAGATTTGACAGTTAATTAACGAAGTTGTGTTTCTGTGTATTCAGCGATTTTTTATTTTTCACAATGAGGAATCAAAGAATTTACATTATATTTTGCGTAAAAAATGAAATCAAGTGCTCTAAAGTAGTGGAATTATAGTCATTTAGTGAGTCCAGTATGAATGAACGCTCGATTTGCAAATGGTATAAACCCTTTCAAGATGGCCGTAAATCAGTTGAAGATGTTGTTAGAGTTGGGAGAGGCAGCACTTCAATCACAGAAAAAAGCGTGGTAGAAGTTAAAAAAAAATCTTAATAACCGTCGAATTACAATTAGTTAAATTGCTGAAGAATTTACTATATCGTATGGTTCATGCAAAGAAATTTTGACAGTAAATTTGTTGTAAAGAAGTCGTTCAGAAAATAATAGATGTTGTCGTCAATGACTCAATATTGCTGCAGCGCATCATAACAGATGACGAGACGTGTTTGTATCATCGAAACAGAGGCTCAATTATCTCAATGGAAGCTTCCGAATGAATCAAGACCCAAAAAAGCACGCCGAATGTTAAATTTCTTTCCACTGTTTTTTTATATTCGATTATCGTAATATTGTGTACCATGAATTTTTTCCGCAAGGTGTTATAGTTATTAAAGAATACTATTTGAGCTTTTTGCGTTGGCTGCATAAAACAATTCATATGAAACGGCAAGATGGAAGGAAAATTCTTGATAATTGCACCATGATAACGCATCAACTCGTACAACATTGCTTGTTGTAATTACCGTGACAAATCAAGTTTTGAATGTTACCTCCTCAAATAGATTGTAAAATATAATATGAATAATGTTTTAATTTAAACAAACGTACAGATAATTATAATTTCGGGTTGTACCAATAACAGTAAAAAGTAAAATTGACCAGAATTCGATTTTGATGGTAATTTTGATATTCATTCAATTGGTAATTTAAACAGGCACAGTTATTAGGTTCCCCTCCAGATGTTTCTCTGTGCAGTATTGTGCTGAGCTGCAAAATGGTCAACAACTGTATATGTACCTATCTACCCTAAATAACCCCCTGCTGATGAAAATGTACAAGTGTAAGTATGATACGCCGATGAAAAAGTACATGTAAATATAAATTAATTACACATTATTAATGATTCTGACACTTCTAAGTTTATAGATTTAATATTAATGGACATGTCTTCAGCGATATTTTCAGTTTTAAAGCAATCTGATCTAAACGACTCAGCACTCTGAGATAAAATAATTAGATAAAATGCTTTAACACTTTCAAATACTGTTTACTTGAGGAGGATTTACTTGACCGACACCTTCCAGAAGGAAGGTATGGTTCAGTCTAGATCAGTGCTTCTTAAACTTTTTGACGTCGCGGCTCCCCTGCAACTCAAATCGATAACCCACGGCCCCCACTAAATTTTTTATTGGAACCCAGGTTGGCTAAAAAACAATATATTTTGTTTCATATAGACATATATTTTTTTACGCTCAAATCATTCAATAATATACGAGGTGTAGAAATTAAGTAACCGGACTGGCAACATAGCGTTTGATCTGGCAATATAGCGTTTGATCTGGCAACATTTGGGACGCGGGACTTGGAGAGGCGGCAGGTGAACATGTGATACACCTTCAGTACGAGTTTGAACTCGCTAGAGTAATTTTGTTGTCCGTAGCGTTTTTTTCGTGAAACTATTTTTTCTAGTGCGTTCTAAAAATGAGTGACATTCATTTCGAGAAACGATGTGCTATCAGGTTTTGCTTCAGACTTAGGCACAGTGCAACGGAAACTTTTGCAAAACTGCAGCGGGCCTACGGAGACAATGTTTTGTCAAGGACCCAGGTTTTTTGGTGGTTTAAGGCATTTTCAGAAGGAAGAGAGTTGAAGATGAATCACGTAGCGGAAGTCCTTCATCTTCAAGAACCGATGAAAATGTCAACAGAATCCGGGATCTTGTGCGTTCAGATCGTCGGTTGACAGTCAGAATGATCGGGGAAGAGTTGAATTTGACTCACACTACCGTTCATCAGATTTTGGTCAATGAATTGGGGATGACAAAATCTGTGCAAAAATGGCTCCAAAAAACCTTTCACATGACCAAAAGGAAGCAAAGGTGCCTTGACTTTTTGGAACCGATTAAAAATGATACCCATTTTCTGGAACGTGTCATTACTGGTGACGAGACTTAGGTATTTGAGTACGACCCGGAAACCAAGCTAGAGCATGGAATGGCACACTTCAAGCTCTCCGTAACCGACCAGCTATTCAAGTATTCGTGTTCTAGCACTGCTATCAGGAATGGAAAAACCGTCTCCAGCGCTGTGTGGCTTGCCAAGGAAGTTATTTTGAGGGAGACATGGTTGAATTATATTAAAGCTACGTATCATTTTAAAATAATAAAACAATTAATAAGTGTTATATGCACGGTTCTTCGCGGTCCCCTTTTGGGAAGGCCACGTCCCCCTAGGGGGCCGCGGTCCACCACCTTAAGAAGCCCTGGTCTAGATCACAAAAATTAAGTGATACTTTTGGTTCAGATGGTGAGAAAGAATTATGGTCTTGTTTCACTTGCTCTATTGACAGCTGCAATCAGTGGCGGATCTACATACGAGCTAATAGGGCTGAAGCCCTGGGCCCCGGATCTGGAAGGGGCCCCCAACCTCTTCACTTGGAGGACCTTTTTTTTTGCTCTTCACTTGGATTTGGTAGGTGAGGACGAGGACTTTTTTTTTTGCTCTTCACTTGGTTTTGGGAGGTGAGGACCTTTTTTTGCTCTTCATTTATAAAAAATATTCAACATAAGTGAAGAGCATGTATAGGGCCCCTTGGCATTTTTAAGCCCTGGGCCCCCAAAAAGCTAGATCCGTCTCTGGCTGCAATAGAAGCACTCTATAAACAAAAACACACACACACATGTTTATTTCAATATATTCAAATAAGGTATAACAAACGAAGATAAAAACTACGGACGTATGTTTGGTATTAAAAGCTTACAGACGTCACGGAACTTTGGTTCGGTGACATATCCGCATAAGAAGAATGTTCAAGCAAACAATGCCCACAGAAAAGTGCGCACAGTCATACGTGCTCACACGAAAATTCCTCACACGGAATTATGCTCACATAGAAAATTCCCTACACCGAAAATAACGCACAGTGATAAATACTTACACGAAAATTGGTTACACTGAAACATGCTCACACGGAAAATTACCCACTTTTATAAATCCGCACATGAACAATACCCACAAAACATATTTTTGCTATAGTTATTAGATTTCACATTGGTAGAAAAGCAAATTTCTTTATTCTTATTTTCCTTATTCTTAACGATGACAAAACTTGTTGAAAATATTTTATAGCCCTTAATTGCTCATTGAAAATCTTTTTTATAATAACCACTAATCATTTATTCTGAACTTAGGTAATTGAGTATCAAGTCATTTAATTTTATGAAAAATAAACACTATTTTAATAAATTATTCAAATTAATATATTACATATTTCTACTTTTAAAAACACAGTACATCGTTGCTTATTTATGTGAAATCTAATAACTGTTGCAAAAATATTTTTTGTGGGCATTGGCTATTTGAGGATTTATAAAAGTGGTTAATTTTGCACTGTGGGGTTAATTTACGGTGTGGGGAATTTTCTATGTGAGTCTAATTCCATGTGAGGTGTTTTCGTGTGAGTACTTATGACTGCGCACTTTTCTGTGGGCATTTTTCGCGTGAGTATTCTTCTTGTGCAGATATGTCTGGTCACGCTGAACTTTACATAGAACTGTGTATGGGTTGTCTATGGAACTGTCAAGCCTGCTGTGTGAAGCAGGCGAACCGTCACTGTACAGTCGACCTAAAATTCTATCCCTGTGACATATAGCTGTACTCAGTGCCAAGCCAAATCATTCTTCGTATGACCCCATTCTACAAAATAGGCACATGGACACATCATAGAAAACCAGGAGCCAATAGGCCTTTGAGTCTGAGAGCTCTCGACATTCTGAGCGATATTGATTTTAATATGCCCGAAATGGCAAATTTAATTTTGTGTCCCACCATAAACGCTCCCGCGTCTGCTTCTGAATCTCACATTAACTAAGTTTGATAAAGATACTACGTTGCCTATCGAATACAAACATGAGTTACAAAGGACACTGGTCCCTAGTTTCGAGGATACTGTCATATTTACTGACGAATCAAGATCTGGAACCAGGGTCAGGTGAGCGTTCGTTGTCCTGAATCCACGTTAGCAGTTTCAGTACCGTTTGCACTCCATAACGAATCTTTACACTGCTGAGCTGTACGCTAGTTTCAAGGCCCTGTGTTTTGTTTCTTCAGAGTAAAGTTGTTCAAGTGATATCTTGACGGACTCGCCAAGCGCTCTGAACAATTTCGAAGATCCAGATCCAGTGCATCTTCTTGTACTAAAGATCCGGTTGTTACTCCGCAATCGGAATGTGCAGGGGGTACAGCTGTTTTGGATACTGGGATGTGTTGGAATTCAGTCGACTAAGGAAACACAGAGCTCTAGGCAAGGTTTCCATTGCGAGCCCTATTAGTTAAAAAAATCATAAAATAATGGAAAAATGTATAATGTATAATAAAACCATTTTAAAATACGGGCCCTAGGCAGTTGCCTAGTCTGCCTAGGCCAAACTTCGCCCCTGTTGGCATAGCAGGTAATTAAGTTGTTGATACAGCTGCAAAAGCCGCTTCCCACAGACCTATAATTGATACGAATTTCATAATTCCAGATGACGCAAATAGTTATCTGAAACATCAAGTGTTAGCCAAATGGCAACATGAATGAAACAGCATACAAAATGTAAAGGTGAGACAGATTAAGGGAGGCGTTAAACCTTGGGGGTTCTTCCTCCACGATTAACCACAAAGAGGAAACTGTTATCACACGCCTCCGTATAGGACACTGTTGGTGGACTCATAGACACCTCCTTCGAGGTAACGAGCCTCCTATTTGTGAGACGTGTAACACAGATTTGTCTGTGACGCTTTTTAACTCAGTTCGAGGATGTCAGGGAGAGGTTAGGCCTGGGCTATGCCCTGTCAGTTGCTTTAAGTGACGACAGCGTACTCATGGCCTGCCCATGAGTACGCTGTCTGATACTCTTCCTGAGGGAATCAAACTTACTGTTTTATGTGTGGTCTTGCACTTTATTTCAATGTGTTTTATTATTTTCTGTGATATTTGATGGTAATTGGCACCTTTACAGCCCATTACCATCACCCTGCATCTGTTAAATTTTTCGAACAGACATTTATCCTTCTAAAGTATTTCTAATACTGACATTTTCGGACAACAAATATCATATACAAATACCACGAAGAAAGTATTTGCAAATCCAGATACCAAGAGCATTTTTTTATATTTTTTAAAATTTAATTTTAATAACATTTCATAATACCAGGTAATTTTTTTTAAATACATTATTTCAAAAATTCCCTGCTCTGCTCTCATCGAACAGTAAAATCAGTATGAAATAATTATGTAAAAAGCATTCAGCAGTAGGTCAAAAACTGCGTTTTAAATTGTTTATCAATATAGAAAGAGCCGCATCAAAAACATAAAAGAACCGCATCAAAAACACAAAAGAGCCGCATGTGGCTCGTGAGTCGCAGTTTGACTAAGATTTTCGTTTTTAAATTAGATTAAATTACTTGAATATATAATTTACTACAATTGATTAAAAATATAAATATTTGAGTTTACTGTAACTAAATATTATTTATAGAAATATAATTTACATTGATTATTTTCATTTACTTTTAATTATTTAGTTTACATATTTGGTGACCGATTTATTTATAATTATTATCTATAAAAACTTTATACTAAAAATAAACAACTGGCTAAAAATTATTTGCTACACGCAACTCTTTAGTACCTACTAGCGGAAATTCTAAAAGAAATCATAATTATATTCTCCAAATCCTTCAAAATAAACTAAATAACACAAAAACTAAACGGAAATAAAGGAATAAAATATAAAACTGCGTACTACCACTAAAGTATTTACTTTTTTTACCACTGTAAATACTGCAAGCAAAAAAAATTCTGAAAACAAATGCACACGCATGATGTCGTACGCATGAGCCAATGAACAAGCGGTCGGAACACGCAATCTGATTGGTTAGAATATTGGCAGATGTTACCCGCGACAAACGAACACTACGCAGGAAGGACCAGTCGTTATTTAACTATACGTGTGTTAGGTTGTGTGCGTGAGTGATTTTTTTTCATTTCCACATGGTTAGTACCGATGGATTTTTTATATTTCAATCGTATGGATAGTTCCGCTGGAATTAAGGTTTAATTTAATATTAAGTTGCATGATAGGGTAGTTTGTTTATTGTTTTGAAAGCTTTGTTTACAAATATTGTTATCACACTTTTAACAACAGATAAGATTTTGTTTATATTAGGACAAAAACAGTGCAATACAACTTGTTACAAAATAGAATTCTAAAATAAACTGTTATCCTTTCCTTTTAATATAACCTACAAATATTTTTGCATTTTCATACATTAATTCGCTATAAAAGTATTTAATTCATATTACAATTGCATCGAATGGCACAATAGTTGCGGGCAAATTGCTTTGTGTTTAAAAATTATTTAATTTACAAATTTGGCTACTCATTTTGAAATATAGTGTGAGAAAGGGTTATATTTATATGATTAAGGCGACCAGATTTTGCCAAATCCGAAACTTGGGAAGGAGCTCCTTCAACCAAAAAGGAAACATTTTTTCAAATTATTTCACAAGTGTGATAATTACAACAGTAAGTCGATGAATGAGTTTTTAGGAGCAAATAGATGTTATTGCTGTGCGCCAAAATTGGTGACTAAAAGGAGTGTGTTAAATTTTTTTGTGTTTTTTGTGTTACGTGTTTTTAAGAGGATCCTACACTTTATACGCAAGGAAATCACTATTTTTATATAGTTACGAATTTAGAAAAAAATAACAACATAATTAATAAATAATATATGATCTTTACATATATTTTTGTTTGATTTTGATCAGTTGCATAGTTGTATAACATATTTTTTTCGTGGAGGTCTATAGGAACTGTGTTCTGTTTGACCACTCAAACAATAAATAAATAACTAAATTTAATAATTAGACAGATATTACTCATGATATTCAATCGATCAATAGGTCATATATTATATGTTGATGCTGTTGCATTATTTTTTCCAAATTCGTAATCCTTTATGAATTATTTACAAATACAGTGATTTTCTTGCTTGTACAGTGTAGGATCCTCTTATGATGCATTTTATCCGTGTGTAACCGATGGTAGCAAGTAAATAGATGCTAATAGCTCTTGTTGTTGTACGCCAAAAATTTAATTAACCAACTGGAACCATTGAAATAAAATGCTTCTAGGCATTTTTTCTAATTTAAACTATGGGAGCCTGTAAACAAGCGCTATTAGCCATTTTTGATAGGCGCCAAACATTTTAACCAACAGGAGCGTGTAAATGTAAAAAAAGATGTCTGTTTTTTATAATTGTTTTTCATTTTATTTGTTTTTTTTATTTGAAACTGGGACAAAAATGCTTTATAACGAGACGCCAGGATTCAAAACCAGGCTTCTAATTTCTTTATTATGATTTGTTGAATTAATACAGATTATAGCAACGCGATTTCTTGAGCAGCATTCTTTTTGTTTATAAACGGAATTCTTTAAGTCCTGTCATTAGTTTGTAATAACGAGAGATCAGAGATTAACGTTCAAGGGTTGTTTAATCATTCACAGTACTAAATAAAAATATTGTTGTATTCATGCTTTTGAAATTTAAAAACCGGGACAAAAGGGTTTATTTCGTGACGCCGGGATAAAAATCGATTTGTTTGTCTTAACTATTATAGGTTGTTCACAAATTTTAGCAACGCGACATTTTATGCATGTTGTTTACTATTGTTTTCTTGTCTATAATTGTATTTTATAAGATTATTTTGATGATAATTATCAATGAAATTTACGAGGGATTAGAGTTATTATCCATTGTTATAAGTTGTTGAGTAAATGCATATTCTAGCAACGCGACATGAATGAAATGCAATTCATAAGCCATTATTTTTACAATAATTTTTAATGTCGAATTACGTCGAATCCAAGCATTGTCATCCATTCTGTAAATCTTGCGAAAAATGCAAGAAAAGCTGGTAGGAAATACAGTTCGATATGATTATACAGTGTATAGTTTTATTTTATTTAACCCTTCTGGCATACATTTGTCTTACCGCTAACTCCAAATAGATACTGCATTATAAAACTACCAGATAATGCAGTCCAGCAAGCATATTAAGCTTACACTTATGTATCTTTATAAAATATATAATAAGGATCGTCTTTCTGTCTATCTGATTGTCTGTTCGTATGTGCCCTTTTCACTGGAGAATTGCTACTTCGATTTTCATGCGTTTTTTTTTTTTTTTTTTGGTATCTGTAGCTAAATCATCTAGTCAGTTGTTTGGCAATGTTTTAATACAATCAATTCTAAAGTTATAGTGATATTTTTGTGGGCGGGTAAAACAAAATCTATATTTTACGTTCATATTTAACCCATTTTCGTGAAATTATAAGTATTTTCAATGACTAACTTGGTAAACGATTTATACATTAACCAAAATTGAATGAATTTTTAAAAACGGTTCAGTAGTTCCAAAATTACGATAATTTTTTAGTATATAAAAAGTTGTTATTGGGAAATCTGTATTCTCATATAGTTATCTATATTTTTTACCTTTTTTGAAACTTTTAGTGACAATATATATATACTGTCTAAAAAAGAATATTATTTCAAACCCCAAAGTTGCTGCATTTTCAATAATAACGAATTGTTCTCGAGCGAAGCCGGGCGAGACATCTAGTATAAATATATAAATTAGTTCGTTTGTGTGTATGTATCTACGTTACCTAAAAACTAAAAATCGGCTGCACCGATTAAAAATATTAATAAATAAGACGTATTCATGGCATTATTTATGGTAAAATAGGCCTATTTTTATGACTCAGGGTCCCTGAATTGAATAATTAAAATCAAGCGAAAACTATAAAATTATGTGGAAATTAATTCCCTAAAACATAATTGCTAAGAGTTATTATAAGAAATAATTTTTATAAAAAACCTTCTTAAAACACTATACAGTGCGTTGATAAGCGAGGGAAATATTGGTTTAACTGCAACGGACACGCCAGTTAGTATTTAATATATATACTCGGTGAAACTCGTACCTATATAGGTAATAGGTTCTAAATGGGATATTTGCAGAGGCGGATCTACATATGGGCTAATAGGGCTTAAGCCCTGGGCCCCAGATCCGTAAGGGGGCCCCAACCTCTCGGATAGATACCTTTTTTTTTTGCTCTTCACTTATTCACTTAGGTTTGGGAGGTGAGGACCTTTTTTTTGCTCTTCACTTACATTTGGAAGGTGAGGACCTTTTTTTTGCTCTTCACTTGGATTTGGTAGGTGAGGACCTTTTTTTTGCTCTTCGCTTATAAAATATTCAACATAAGTGAAGAGCATGTGTTGGGCCCCTTTGGCATTTTTAAGCCCTGGGCCGCCAAAAAGCTAGATCCGCCACTGGATATTTGGTAAAGTTTCATTAATATTTTTATTAATCATGCTGACTACAGTTTCGGCTTGAATCATTTTCAAAGCTACAATGGTTGTTATATTTAATTTAGCACTCTTCTGTCACATATTTATATAGCCACTAACTCCAGATACTAAACCTACTACAAACACTAACGCCTCGAACAGAATGCACAGCGCGCCGTCATTTGCGACGGCGTTGCTGAGAACGCCGTTGAATTTTCGCCTGCCCACAATGCAATCATTTTTAGCGCCGTCAAGTGTCACGTGACAACCTATATCTGTGTTTATACGTGCGCTTTCTTTTATTAAAAGTATAATGGATGATGAAGACTTGTGTGTGATGTTATTTATGTTGTATGCAAGTTATTTATACATACAAACACTTTACCATTCAGTAAAAACTGAGGTTAGGTGTTCTGCGTCAACGTTCAACGGCGTCAAAAGTTGGAAGTTGACGAACATTCAGTATCAACGGCGTTCGAATGCCGTAGGACGTTGTTCATTGTGTGCACTTGCGTAGTACAGCCTTGCTTTTAACTTTACGCTGACAGTTCGCGCCGTCCAACGGCGTCAACGCGCCGTCAAACTCGTTGCATTCTGTTTCCCACTTTAAGCTCCTAAAAATAAACAAAATTAGCATAGGCAATCATCACATTAATACCTAAAAGTTACTCAAATTTCACCCATTATTTAATTAACATTAAAATATATAATAAGAGTGATTTGGATTAAAGAATCGATTATTCTCTGCGTTCCACTTGAAACTGAAATATCTCACATATAATTTACGTTACAGCAAAAATGTACATTACAAAAACCGTACGAAGTACGGGTACTCCAGCTAGTTAGTATTAAAAAAGAGCAATTTTGTCTTCCTAGATACTATAGTGGAATGCCAGAAGTTATTGAGGGAGTTGAAAGCTTGTCTTGCCTGCGTATCCTGACATTTATGTCAGTGCCTGTTCCTCCATTTTCGCTTTCTATACTACCTACGTAGCTGTCATTATATTACCATTTATTGTTAAGACGTAATAAACAAAGAACCTAAATAATTTGCTAACTAATAATTTTTAACTAAATCATAATTTAGTTTGTTCAAATACTTAATCTGTTGAAAAATATTGTATGGTACAGCATATAAAATGTGAAGTTGAGACAAAATAAGGGAGACATTAAACCATAGGGTCCTTCCTGCAGGATTAACCGCTGGGAGGAAACCGCTATCACACGCCTCCGTACAGGCCATTGTTGGTGGACTATGGAAGTCTCCTTCGATGGGGAAGCCTCCTATTTGTGAGACGTGTTTGTCTGTGTTGCACATTTTAGTGCAGTGTGTAAAGTTCGAGGATGTCAGGGAGAGGTTAAGCCTGTGTATGACCTGTCAGTTGCTATAGGAGACGACGCTTTAGGGAATCGAATTTATTGTTTTATGTGTGAAGTCTTGCACCTTATTTTAATTAGTTTTATAATTTTCTGTGATATTTAATGGATACTGGCCCCTTTACAGCCAGTTACCATCATTCTGCGTCTGTTCATTTTTACCGACCGCCAACATATATAAGGGAGGTATTGTGATCATACCAATTTTGACGTTTCGAGATTTCGATGGATCTCCACGAATTGAGGTCCCTACATAACGTTTTGACTATTTTTAGCATGATGTCTGTCCGGCCGTCTGTCTGTTCGTAAGTCTGTCCGAAAAATTTCGAATAATTTCTCTCATTTTTTCGAATTTTTTTTTTTGAAATTCTCAATTTTTTCATATTTATATGTAACGTTTCCATGGTCATGATAAATAATATCTCTGTTAGAAAATATTAGGTCAAGTTATTTCTACTCTGCTGCTAGAATGTAATTTATATAAGTACTTTATAATGGCGGTCGGTCCTGTGGTGGCCACAGCTGATTTTTTTTAACAGAATTTTGTCATATTTATTTGTGTTACTCCGTGCAAAGTTTCTTTCATTGAGTATGTGTATATGATTTTAATAATTTAGTTATTGTTTTATTTATTCTTTTAATATATACTCTAGTCATTTATATGTTTGGCGCAAATAGTCAATATTGCTGTGCAGCAAAAATTTTAACTAACTACCATAATTAACTGTTGTAAAAATATAAGTTATTTAAGTATAAAATTATTTCAGAATTATTATTCAAATTTGAAAACTATAGGTTTCTAGCGATAAACGTGAGACTAAAAATTTCGTGCAAGCTGTACCTACAAAAAAAAACTGCAAAACGTTTTAAATTTTAGAAAGCTCCAACCACTTGACAAAGAAAAATGTAAACATTTAGAAGTAGGGAATAAAATGTACAAGACTGTATTTGACTGTTGTGAAGACTTTTGATATAGGGAAGAGTTTGCAAACGATTTTAATTATTATTGAATAACAACTGTGTACACGTGATAGTGATAATATGTATAAAAGAAAGTTATTGTTCTTAAGAAGGGATATAAATAAAGTCCTAAAAAAAAAGTCAGAATTTTTCGATTTTAAATAATGAATTATCATGAAATTGGCGAGGTTGTAGTCAGCGTTTTTCGAATAAATGCACCTAATTTGTTATTATTGGCAAGTCCCAGAATTCATCGCTTGAGTAATCGATTTACCGTTTCTAAATTAATCGATTTTATTAATCGACGAGTTTCTAAATTCATCGATCTAAAATCTGATTAGGTATCGGTTCCATGGAATGAAAAGATTGATTCAAGCAATAGCAACTCTGTTAAGAGGTATATGGTTAGCCATGATTGAACCGTAACTTAAATTAAATTCATGCCGCCATTTTACAATGATTGATGTATAATCTTAAAATGTTTCTCGGAATCATCTTTGCAATATTTATTCACTAGTGCTACATAATTGCTGATTTTGCCTTGTATTGTTTTGTTACGAATTCAAAACAATTTTCCATCTGGATCGTTTAATTCATCAGCATCAGACGAAAGTGATGTATCATTTTGCTCTAATTTTGAAAATAATAATAGAGCCATGATGGTAGCAAAAATTTTAGGTTAAGTAAATAGTATACAAATCAACGAATCAAAGGAATCGTTCCAAATTTCAATACTAACCATTACGCGTCGGTTCCTTCGATTACGTCATTGACTGAATGAATCGATTAATTTGCTGATGTATTCTGGAACTTGACCATTCTCGATGTTTATTTTATTTATTCTCAAATTTGCCAGACAAGCGATAATTAAAAAAAAAATTGTCTCATGTTTTTTTTTAACTATTTATAAAATAAGCTCGTGGTCTTAATTATTCGTGTCTTGAATGACCTGAAAGCCTCTTTTAATTGGAAAATCAATATCATTCTCGCCTACAAATCTTCTACCAACTTATTGATTTGCAGGATTCAGAAAACGGTAATACTAGGGTTACTTATTTTGCGTGTTCAGGATCTGACATAATCCACAATGCCAATTTTGTCAGGGTTTGGGATGCAATCGTATGTATTCAGATTTATTGATCACTTGTTTTACGTACTCTCTAGGAGTCTGAAGTGTTGGATCGATTTATACTTATTAATACATTGGCAAACCCAATAATAATAGTTTTATTGATTCTGTAGATTATATAATTCATTAACGATGTTCCCTCATTTGAGTAGGCCATGATATTTTTTTTGTTGCATGATTTTGACATATTTATATCTAACTAAATATATTGCCAGTGTTGCCGAATGAATATTTCTTGTAGAATGTCACATGAATGTTATTTTAAAACATTATTATTTATTTATTCAAATGTTTCGATATTTTTCATGACTACCAACAAAACTGACACCCTAACACTTAATTATGGCCGGCTCTAATATTTCTAAAATATTTAATATTTTTAAAACATACAACAGCGTTCAGATATGTCCGATTTATCACTTATATTAGTGTAAATTAAGCAGAAATTTAAATGTATAACCTCACTTTCAGCACGAGATTATTCCAATCGTGGAATTAAAAAATGGACGCTAAATGGACTATGTACACTACAAAAATGGACGTAATACTGACTAATATTACTCCTAAATGTACATAGATTGAATACATGGTCTTGAAACCCTGGAAACTCACCTTGGGCTGTCGCGCCAATGATGATAGTATTAAAAAATAGTTTACATTCTCCATCGTCATTGTCATTCTATTTGTAGTTTTTAAAAATATAGCCAAAGTTGTAAAGGCAACAAGTCCGCCCATATACCTCTATATAATCTTATTAATATAATATAATTAATTATAATCTTGATTAGATGAGTTACGTCCGTAAGTTAGAAATTATAGTTGAAGGTAATGGGATTCGGACCAGTCAGAAAATAAAAACAAATTTATTAACTTCGCTAACGTTTCGATTTTATTTAAATCTTCATCAGAGCTTAGTTAATAGTAATATTTTATATCGTGACTATTAACTAAGCTCTGATGAAGATTTAAATAAAATCGAAACGTTAGCGAAGTTAATAAATTTGTTTTTATTTTCTGACTGGTCCGAATCCCATTACCTTCAACTATAATTAATTATAATTATTCAAAACACAATTGTGAAAATTTTGTTTTCTTCCAGGTTTCTGGTCCATTTAAGAGTTCTTAACTAAAATATATGCGATATACATAAATTCGTGGAACTCAAAAATGCTAAAGTCGAGTACATTAAAACCGCATACTAATTTGTTACACAGAACGCTTCTATGGTTTTCCAGTGCTCCAATTTAAATGTTTTAAAATCATAAAAAATAAAACCGATTAGTGATTTATTTGGATATCTAAATGAGCCTAAAAAATGTACTCAGTTTTAATATTTTTAAGTTTTTCGAATGTTTGAGAAGAGTTACTATGAGCGTTGCCTCTTATATTTCGGAATTGCGCCAAACTATTGCTCTGGCAACTGACGCTTCTATCGTGAAGTTTGATGTTTTTTACGGTATACGTACTCGGAACGTTTTGACGTACGACCGCTATTTGTGTTGTTTACAGTAACTTGAAAAAATTTATCTCGGCTAAAAATGGAATTAAATCCTGAACATTTTAGCGATTATTTTTTACAACTTTCGACGTGGATTAATCCAACAACAGTGCGTCGATGAACTTAATTCGACTTTTGACGATGAAGTACCATCAAGTACTGTTTATCGATGGTTTGCCGACTTCAATCGTGATCTTAGTTCGCTTAAGGACGAATTTGGTTAAGGTCGTCCAAAATCGGTTGTTGTTCCGTAAGCATTGATGCTGTGCGTGCACTGATACTGCTAGATCGTCATGTGACTTATCGTGATATTGAGGTATCCTTGGGCATTAGTGGGGCCAGCATATATTCAATATTGCATGAACATTTGGCCGTCAAAAAGATTTGTTCACGTTGGATTCCATATAATTTGAAAATCGCAGTAAAAAAAGCCTCAATCGGAGTGGACAAAGTGCTTCGAAAATTGGTTCAAATGCATGCAAAAGTGTACTGATCTTCGTGAAGAATATTTTGGAAAACAATAAAGCCACTTTTGTTGATAAATAATTGTTTTTGACCTCAAATCCCGAAATATAAAAGGCAACCCTCGTAAATGAACCAATCACAACCCTGCCAGAAAAAGTTAATTTTGACAGTTGTGTTTTAAATATCACTTTTCTTTGTTACCAAAATCTTAATTTCTGGTTAAATTTACATTAATTTAATTGATAAATTATTTGTGGATATATCTGAACGTTGTAACCAGTTTCCATTATTTTAATAATAATTATTAAATAGATTTGCCTTCATTTTGCGGTCAAAATGGGTCTTAAAATAAAGTGCTAGATGTGAAAATTGCCAGTAATTTTGTCTAGTGTTTACGAAACAAATCCTTCGTTTTTATTCATGTCATTTTAAAATATTAACAAAGTTCGTATCTACCCTTCGATCAGCGATTATTATTTATACTTCTAACCAAAAATTCAAAAATGAAATCAAGCATAGCTTAATGCAATTGAACAATATTCGCGCGAGCAGTAATGCGATAGGCCTAAAAGAAGTTCGTAATATTTACGCAGCAAATAGTAGGCATTGGCGGGAACTGTTGTTTTTTTTTTTTTTTAGTAAACAAAAGAACGCATTATCTTTACGCACGCCTTGTTTTGTTTGCATGGGAAAATAATATTTTGCCCATTCGGTATACTTATTAACAAAACAGCTGCTCTTATATTGAAATAGCATGTTTAATATTAAAATATTTTGTTTAATTCGGTTAATTTAATAATTTAGTTTTAGATTTTTATCACGTTTTATACAGCTGAAAATTATTGTATTTGGAAATAATTTGGAAACAGTCAGTTGAAAAATATTATGAATTTGGTTAGTTCACCAGTCAGCCAATTAATCGCAACACCACTTTGATTTAATATAAAATTAACAACAGTTTTATTATTGACATAATAATCGAAGTATTTTACAGCGTTCTTCGTTCACTGTGCCTAGTTGTCTCTTTCGTAGCAAAGTGGAAAATTGGTGTTTGCTGAGGAGTGTTTAGTATCCAAGGCAACCCAATCGAAAAATACTTTCCGCTCTAGCGCAGAAAGTATTTTCCGATTGGTCAATATAAATTAAATAATACTACACATTTAAGTTTATTTTTTGTAATTAATTGTTATTTGACAATTATTTAAAAATTAAAATTAATTCCTCCTTCGAACAAAGAGTTGTAATAAACTATTATATATACCATGACTTCAAAAAGAAATTACGTAAGGGTATGCTATGGAAATATAAAATAATGTCTACTGCAAGCTTTATATAATAATAAATAACTTATGACAACGAAACAGAGATGACAGTTAATTAATTCTAAAGTTTAATGCTGACATAACTTTTATTTTCCATAGCCAACCCTTATGTAATTTATTTCTGAACTCATGGTATTATTACCTTTCTCTTGACTTTTGCGGGAAGAGTTCTAACACTATTTTCTTTGCCGCTTCCTCTATCTCCTCGTCAGCCTCGCTGCTTACTTCACATTGGTATTTGTACGTTTGTTAAATAATCATGTATGAAGATACATGATTATTTAACAAACGTACAAATACCAATGTATTTTAAAATAATTATTTTGACATTGCTTTCATTGTTTATGAACATCGTAGCAAAGACAAGCCACCTATTATGTATATAAATGTAACATACATAGTGATTTCTATATCTTATTTTTTGAATTTTTTAAAATAAGTGTTCGTAGAAAAAATAGCATGTGTGACACGCGCAGAAAGTACATTTACTGATTTCGATAGATTGCCGCGTGAGCGTAGCGAGTAAATGTATACTTTCTGCGCTTGTTACACAATATACTATTTCAGGCCATCTGCATACCTTAAAAACTTGTGATATCCATTGAGTTATACCCAGGGCTGCGTTAAAGGTTGTTGCCGATTTGGTGCAAAATATTATTTGTCGTCTTTTCTCAAACGGTAAAAAAAATACTTTATGTAACAATAGCGACAACAGCGGAAAAAAATTGCACTGTAGGAAAAGAAATCATATAAAGACTGTAACGTATTACATTAAGTAAGTCTGAAGAGCAACATAATTGAAAAGAAATTTACTTTCTTGCTTAGCTTGTAGCAAAGTCTTTCATGATAACGTCTAAATCCCAAGATTTGTAAAAAATATTCATTGCAAATCGTAACATTCAATAAAACACTTCATAACTTTTTTACCGACCGTCAACATATATAAAGGAGGTATTGTGATCATACCGATTTTGACATTTCGAGATTTCGATAGATATCCACAAATTGAGGTCCTTACATAACGTTTTGACTATTTTTAGCATGATGTCTGTTGGTCTGTTTGAGTTATTATAACAAATTGCGAGTTACTAATGCCTACAGTTTTCGAGGGTTGCTCATAACTTTCCGAATTTTTTTGTGCCTCACTTTCTCTCTCCTAGTTAAAGTTATATCCGCTACTCTTCTCCAGAAATTGATTTGTGTCACATTAAGCATTTTTCGAATTTCTTTTCAAGTGACCAAACTTCACTGCTATATACTGTTAAGATCTTAACAATGGTGTTGAACACTGTTTTTTTTTTCTTTAGATATACTTTATCCCATAACACACTGTTAATAGACTTCATAAATAATAGAGGGTGTAAAGGTTTTTATGTGAAAATTTTGTTATTTTGTCACTAATTATGCGTTTGATATATATATATATATATTTTTTTTTGTATTTTTGTTAGTTTTAAATTATACCCTTTTCAATTCATTACAGTTTTTTTTTTTTTTTTTTGTAAACATTAAAAAATATTTACTGTTTTGTTCAGTTCAATAATTAAACTTGTTCAATGGAGGGAGTTTTAATTAAATTATATGTGAAATGAATAAACAAATGTTTATATTTCCAATAAAAAGTTCAAGAGAAAATAAATATTTTAATATAAATTTAATATAATATTATGTAATACTAAATATTAATACTAACAGGAACAAAGAACATATATTTACGTTAAAACTTTATTGAAGAGAAGATTAAATAACGATATTAGAATTGTTTACTTGTTTAGTTTAATATTATTTTCATAATAACTTAAAGAGTTCACGGAAAATGATATTAATGAAAACATATTTACATCAATATAATAATAATTAAAAAAATTTATGTGAAGTGTGATTTTTTAAACATTTCAGGCTTTGTAGGTATTTAATAATTGTAAGAAGCCAACATAATACTGGATGTCTAGGAATATTGGCCTATAATCACATCAAAATCAACAGTTTTTTGATAATCACAATAATCATTGATAATCAAATGTTAGTTATTTGAGAACTAAGAGCTTCCATTTAATTTTTTTAAACAAAATTTAAATAATTTGCCAAAAATCCCAGCGTTTTTGTCGGATGCCAATGTAGACACATTGGCTCCGTATTCAAGTCTTCATTAGATTAATAAGAAATATATTGATGTATGGCTTCATTTTTTTCAATTTTAGAAACGTATTTCTCACAATTAACACTGTGCTATTTGTTTTATAAGTATTTCATTGCTATAAATTATATATTCCTCTTTAATACCTTAAAAACAAAAATCTAAAGTCATTCATTCAATAGTTGAATCACAACGTGTAATAGTATAATAAAATAACAAAACACTCCAACACTACACTCTACAGTAGAAAGTATTGCGGTGTGGTGTGTGCAACACGGTTCGCAACTGTTCAAATATTTTATTTTTATTTTATTTATAATTTCAAAAAAATACACGCACTATCTTAGCTATAAATACAAAAAAAACATGACATTATTAACCATAATTTAGCCATGAATTAAAAAAATAATTAATTTTGTCAAAAACATAAAAACTGCAATATTTTCCAAAAACACAATCTGATCAAAAATTTCTCTCGTAAGTTTCCGCCTCAGATTAATGTAAATTACCTATAATTTTTTCAGATTAAATACATATTTGTTTATATTTTTCTTAAGATTTCTTTTTTTGAACTCTCAGTATTTTTCCTATATGTGGGTCAAAGAGTTGTATTAGCATGCCAAATTTCAACTTTCTATATTAAGCCGTTTGGCTACAATTTCTACCGTACAGACGCATGAGTGACGTTATAAGTGTTTTTTGGTGGTCATACCTACAAAACCCTAAAAACAATATTAAAAAATATTATTTTAGAAATATTTTGTACGCTAAACAATGGCGGCTGGTGGAAACTTCTGATGGAGGTGCTGTAACCATAAGTATAATTGAGATTTTCTTTCAGGAAAATAAATTATTATTAACATGGACAGTTTAACTACATATACATTCACAAATAAAATCATATAAAATACAAGAATATTACATTTTATGCTTTAATATGTAATAGTCAAGTAGAAGAAAATTCACATTTTATGTGCTGTGCAGAACCTTACATTCTTATTTATTCTTTAAAACATTAATTCTTTAAAAATACAAATATATCTAATGTAATGTAATCAGATGTGCACTTAATTTAAGTTTTTAACTGCAAACAACTGCAGTAACGAAAGTGTATAAGAAGCCGTTACCCCCCACTCATTTGCCGCGTTACTATAACAGCTCGAGCTGCTAGTGATTGCAGCACATTGTATATGACAACTTGTAGACAAACTATTTGTTTTACGCATTAAGCCTGGTTTATATAGGTCCATAACTTGTGCATACGCATATCCATAAAGATTTCACAAATAGTTTCACTGTACTGAACATCTGTTTGTAATCAACAAAACAAAGATATTACTGTGATTTTTATGCAATGGCTATGTTATGTATTTATTACAAACGAGGCTTTATGCACGACAGTAGTGTTTATTCTAATACAAAATTTAGTAAATTTAGAGATAAAGTGAAAAATGTCATAAATATCTGTAATGTTTAAATTAATTTAATTTTGGGAGTGCTGTAGTTCCGCAGTTCTTATTTACTGGTCGCTATTGAACGTCACTCATGTGTCTGTCTGTCTGTCTGTCAGTATGTACGGTAGAAATTATGACCAAACGCCTAGATGCAGAAAGTTGAAATTTGGCATGCTTGTACAATTCTTTGTCCCACATATAGGAAAACTATCGCGATATCAAAAAAGCACAACGCGAGTTAAATATAAATGAAAAATATAAACAAATATATATCAATAATGAACTCGAAATAATGCGCTTAGTTCAAAATTAACCGGCCAAAAAATCATTTGTATCGTAAAAACTAAAAATAATAGAAGTTTTATAGTTTATTGTTTGTTGAGAGCAGTTTGTTGTTAAAGTTACTCGGTTAATACTAACTTAATAATTCGTCTGCAATAATGAAACTAAAGTCATTTTTTTTAACAGACGAGGTACGTAATAAACTAATATATTGTTATAACAATGCGTTTTATTGTGTCTTGTGTCGTGTGCTATGGAAATCAGACTTAACAATATAATTTTGAAGGAACTGTACCATTTGACTTTGCTCTTGAGTGCTGCACCCTTGGAGCAAATAAGGGTTTTTTAGCTGTCACTTTAATTAGGAAAGTGCATCAGGCTAATAATGAAATTTAAGAAAGTGCTAAAGAATTTTTTTTGACTAATTGCTGTGTCTCATCAGTTGGGAAGGGTTGACAATAAATCCAATGGAAACTTTCATACAATTAGTATCTTATAAAAGTTCAATTGCCTAAACTGAAAACAATTAGAAAATGCTAAAAAATTTCGTATAATATTTGGCGAAAAATACTGTAGTCAACTGAGGGTGGTGCAACGGCTAGTGGTGGAGTTTTATAAGGGAAAAATCTTCAGAAAGGCTGCTGTGGACAACGTTGCACAATCTAATATACGTTACTATATAATAGCAGAACATTTCGTAATTAATTTTAGCACTGTCCTGATTTATAACTAAATACAGGCATAGATTTTGAATGTTTTGTTCTTTTTGTTAATGTTGTGCGATGATGATTATATTAAGGATGAAAGCAATGATTCTAAACTCAATTCTTTGATCAAAAAGTATTACAAAATCTAAGCTGTACTTACTATATACAAATAAAAAGCACCATGATTTGTGGTGACAAGGTATAGTAAACAGGTAAAAGACAGAAGAAAAAAAAACTGCTAGCCAATAAAATGGACTTCTGGAGACGATCAACCAGTCTCAAATGGATTGTTTCCTGCATGATCTTCGATTCAGTCCATTTTCTGCATTTGCTTCCCAGTTCATTACATTAGCTGTCTTTAAATCATAGGCAGCACCAATAATAAATAGCTGTGCTAGCACTTATTACCCAGAAAAAAAGAAAACTCAAGACTGAATAAACTTAAACATGAAAAGATCCGGGAAATGATGAACGTAATATTTGACTTCAAAGACTGGAGTTGCTAAGAAAAACAACTTATCTGGTACGGTCATGTCCAGCAAATAATCGAGAAAACAAAACAAGTACTGCATTTTGCCAACGGACAGCCGGAAAAAATTAAGATCAAATAATATTTAGATAAAAGAAGCTATGCTGAAATCTGAATGAAATGTTGCTCTAGGAGACTGGAATGATTGTTAGAGGGTCTACTGAGAAATTGTTGGCCCTTCAAATGTGTGCCACGTATACAAAGATATCAAAAGCCACTGTAATATACAATATTTTATAATTGTATATCCCAAGTGTTGAAGTTCGTAGCAAAATTGAATAACCAAGAAGTTTGTTTAAAATTTTTAATAAAACATTAACCAGTTGTAGTTTAGCTTACATTTTTCGAATCTATCTTCTTCTTGATGATTTTGAGGCCTGGATACTTGAAAGAAATTGTGAGTAAAAAGTCGAAGAAAAATTAAAAATGTGTTCCGGCAAATGGAGAAACAATCTGAGGTCCTTAATAAAATAAAATAAGGAAAAAAGAAACGCGAAATTCAATATTTTGGCCTTTTCATGAAATGCTGACTAACGTATAATTACTTAAGGCGAAACTGAAGGAAAAAAGGGACTTTGAAGAACATCCTGGCTATAGAGCAGGGGTGGGCGGACGGTCCATCGCGATCGACTGACATATCGCGTGATCATGTGAGATTCGTAATAGATATATCAATGCGAGTTAAAACGATCTTAAAGAAAAGTACTTCATATTATCAACAAAAGTGTCCCCCGGTCATAATGTATTTCAAATTACGAAAAAGAACAGTAGCTCACAATGAGGTGAAGAAGTCACCATAAACTTGCCCGTGTCTGCTATAGAACTTGAACCAATAGTTTGGGCGTAGTAAAAAACTTCTTTCTAAAAAGGCAATCGATAAGGTGCAAATTATATCGTCGGCTTACTGCAAAAACCAGGTAACTTCCAAATTTGAAAAGACTTAATAAATCATATTGGAAAATAAAAGTTGTGTTGATATGCGCATGCCCTTGACCATTTAAGCTCACAGTTAACTTTTTAGAACGTACATACTACACACAATTATATGTATCAAAGTGTACTAAATGAAAATAATGGAGTTATCTTGTTGCAGTTACCCGACGATATTATTGATCGCCAATGTTCTTGGAAGACCTAATGAAAAATAAACTAAATTTGATTTATATTTGTTTTATATTAAGCTTGGCATGCAAAATCGTTAAACAAATGCCAGCATATAGTTTTCATACATTATTAACTGATGTTTTGTTGCTGATGAAAGAAAATCAGCTATCCAATGTTATAAAACAATATTTAAACGACCAGTTAAATGCAGTTATTACTTTTTAATGTCAGATATCCTGATTGTAATGTGTACTGTCGCCAAATAGTGTCGTGGAAAGCTTTTCGTCATATTTTTTCCCTGCAACTGTACCGTGCTAATTTCATTGATCAGTGCTGTATTCGACGAAGCCTACACCCTATTGCAAAGAATGACTCATGATGCATCCCCGCTTGCATTTCACACAAACGCACACACATACACTTACATATATATACAGAGCACGCATACAAAACCGCTTAGAATGTCGTCTACGCACACGCTTCGAATATCCGCGATTTGCCAGAAATTCAGCAGCTTGAACGACGATTGAGTATTGATTTACTATGGTTGATTTTCGGTATTTGAAATCGTTTGCATCCAGCAAGTCTGCCAGCTGCAGATATGACATTAGTTAACGTACTTTTATAGTTTGACGCTGTAGATTATTGACCGGGTGAAAAGAAGGTTTACTACCAAACCAGTTTGCTTTTCAGGGTGACAAAAAATTATTTATGTGACATGAACACTATTATTTAGACGTGGTTGTTGCACGACTTGAAGCATTATGATTTACATATCGTTTATTAACATTTTATATTTGATTCAAAAAAATTTTGTTCGTAGTTTATTCTTTTTTGATTTTGAAAGAATTTCATGAGATATTTATTGTGCTTAGTGTCTAGAATTAGGTAATTTACGTCATCATTGGCGCGAAAGCCCGAGTTGAGCCTAGGCTTCCCGTTTCCAGGTTTCATACTATGTTTTCAATCTATGTACATTCAGGAGCAATATGGTCAGTATTACGTCCATTTTATAAGGCACCTACCGTTTATAGTCGGTTGCGAACGGCTAAGCAGAACCTGTAATTTGTATAAATATCTTTACACAAATTATTTGACATAAGCAGGAGTTGAACTCACGTCCGTGCCCTTGCAAACAGCAGATACAAGCGGTTTAACGCTTGCAGCCACATGCTTGCTCTTTTCGGTAGTTTATTTCTGCGTTTATGCACCACCAATGGAAGCCTATTATTATTGGGTTTGTTTAAGTTTTTATTTTTGTTTGATTTTGATCAACTGAAGAACATGAATAAAATCTGTCCGATTGATATAAATAAAATCCCGCTTGCTCAGTTTTTGCTAGCTATTTAATTGATGAATATCAAATAAAAGTATATGTATATACCATTGATTATTAGTTGTTTCAATTGTATTATTATTATTTTTTTAATTCGTTACGTTTTGTAAATTGATTATAAATGCAATGATCATTTTACATAAAGTCCTTTTAAGTGCAAGGTACTCTTAAGCTGGGACTACTTACTATAAAGTATATCCTATAGATATGGGTTGCTTTTGAAGGCAGCGGAAACCGTGTTGTATAAAACTTTTTGTACAGTACTGATGTAAATACGTGCACTAATATGACGAAAATTAATTATTTAATCCCTCAGTCTATCTACCTTGCAGTATAATGCTTTGGTTGTTAATTATTTTCCGGCGGTCTTGTCCAAATTGGTTTTCATCGTATTCTGAATACAAGTATTGTCCTGTGTATTTTCTTCCACTTTGCATCACTCTTCGTTATAGCTTTTATTTCTTGTTGACAACTCTTTCTCGGTCTTCCTGATAATGCTGTTTCTTCGTTGTTCTTTCTTCAGAAACACTTGTTACTATGTTGTCTTCGCCATTCTTTATATACATATGTCTCAAATATCTTAGCTGTCCTTCTTTTATAATGGTCTTCACTGGCTTTGTATCTATTTTTTTTCGTTCTTTCATTTCTAATTCGGTTTTAATCCCGTTATTACCACGGTCAATATCCCTATTTTCCACGCTCAAGCGTCACCATCTCCAGTTGTAGACATTGATCTTTTGCAGATCTTTATGTACGTAGTCCATTCATTTATCTACCAGATACTCTTGTTTGTATTTCAAAGTCAGTACTGAGAATCCAGAATACAGGCGATATCAAAATACGGAATTCACCTTCGTAAAAGCAATATCAAAAAAGCTAAATTGTTGTAAACCTGTAATTTTTAAAGATCTATAACAAAAACATCTGCAACTGCCTTTTTCCCGTAACAGTGCTTCAGAGCATGTCTTATCTATTTGAGCATAATCTTCCTGAGTATAGGTATACAGGAACTAGGAAGATACTGCATTATTCGTATGACATTCGATATGTATAAGGGTGTGATTAGTCATAGGAGGTATAGTCCCTTTGTGAATACAACAAAGGCAATCTTGGATTTCACAAGAATCTCACATTGTTATCATTAAATATGCATCTGCAGAATATGCATTTATATTACTTCTATAGGATCATTTTCATATATTTTATAGTGAATACCATTAAATTGTGTCCATTTGCTCTGAAGATTGCAATAAATCTCATGAGTTGATTCCTATTGTAAAACATTTTCCCACACATGCTTTTTACTTTCTCATATATAATTTTTAATATATGCATGTATAAAATTGAATGACGATACTAAGAGAATAACCGGATTTGGTTATTGTTAGCCCAAGTCAGAAAGAAAGTAATTGGGAGACCAGTGTTTAGCAGTGGACGAATTCAGTTGGTAGATTATTTAATTTAATTTATAGTATGTACCATAAATACTATATTTCAACCAATAATGTGATATTTCGTTCCGAAAATACAAGATCGAATTACTCCCCTCCACTTTTTATGGCGCGAAACTGTCCTCTGTTCAAATAATCCATGATAAATTCATCATCATCGCTTTCAATCGACGATGTATCAGTTAATAGTTAAAATTATCTCGTTTAATAAATATTGTTGATACATATTTACATATAAATTGTAATGTACAGAACACCATATGAAATATTGAGGTTATGGTTTTAGACAGAACTGTCAATTTAATAAAGTCCCTTAGATAATCAACTGCCAACAAGAATCATTACTAATCGCGACCAGATATCTGGTTACTCTTTTTTTCTGTTTACCGTACATACTATTTAATTATTGGATATCACAAACCGATGGTCCTGTGTTGTGCCCATATACTCATACAGACATACAAAAATTTGTAAATGAATATTTTCAGAGTTTATAATATTGGTGCTAGGTTATACTCACAGAGAAAATAAAATATTGAACTTAAAACATTTATTTGAATACTTAATATCTTCACTTTTCTCTAGAAATTAAACTGGTAATTTATTCTACACAAGAAAACTGTCAAATATTTGCAAACTAACACACTTACGGAACATCCACATGAAATAACAAACGGTTTTAATTATATTAACTATAGTTTAGTCAACATTAAACGATTTTTTTGCACATGTGAGACAGGAAAAATTCGTTAAAAGCGTTAAAAGCTTGTTTAAAAACATCTGAACAGTAGAAATTCCCTTCAATAAATAGAAACAAAATTTTAGAATCATTAATAATCTTTATTCTTCACTTGTAGCAAAATATAAGTATAAATGATGCATTTATTAACTTTTAAGGCATTTTTCTCGTTGGTTAAAATTAAATTGCAGAACTAATAAAGAAACTTTGTCATATACTATAATTTTTATAATCAAATTAATCTAATGTTGGAAGAGGTTCTTCCTCTGAATGACAACCATACACAAACAAGGAGTATTTAATCTTTTTTTCTTAAAATTATCACTTTATTTGTTATAATGGAGTGAAAATGGACAGAAACAAAAAAATACATGCTGAACTATACGTAAACAATGACAGTATACAAGAAGTTTTCGCTTTATTGCCGCTAGAGGGATATGCGTTAATTTTAGTTACCAATTACTTCGATACCAACCAGTTACATCATGGATCACATAATACTGTAAAATCATGTATGACTTGCATTAAATATACCAATAGATATGCTTGCAAAGAGAAGACGGTTGTAGAGATACGCCATTTTATGCAGCAAGCTCATTCTATAGTGCTCCGTGGTGTCCCTTTTACATACAAATAATGCGCCTAAATTCTGGATAGAATGTAGAGCTGGGTTCATATTAGCGAACTGGTCCTGTAATGTATCGCGTAGGTAATGCTGGCTTGAAATCCATATGTCGCGAACGTATTACAATCTTCCTGTGTACAGTCCGAGAGTGAAGCATGCTACAAACATAAACAACATATTAAAATTTAAGCTACGAGGTATTCTAAATACATAATGTAACTCAGTTTATGCCAAGTTTCGTAGAAAAAATTACTCCGGCATTGCTGGGTTAAAATAGGTTGGGATAAACTTTACATTGTAGTTTTATTATACGCTATTTCGGTAAACTCTTTTATTAAATACTCATTTTATTAAATGCTTGTTAAAACTTTATATGAATAAAACACACAACACACAAAAAATCTTGAAGAAGCTAAACTGCTCTAAAAAATATTAAAAGAAATTTATTAACTATACTATATTGTCTGGAACAATGCAGTCGTTTGTTAAGTCGTGTGACGTAAGTGCGTTGATTCGCCGACGCTAGTATAACATTTTTTATCTAATATAGATTATGTAAACTTTCTGTCCATACTTGCGAGCTTCAAAACTACCTCGAACGCGCCCAAACAAATTAGGCTAACTCCTTTGTGTTTGCGACAAAAACGAACACAGAGCGAATCAGGTTGAGTGTTATGCGAACCGTTCGGCTTCTGCTTGCGATCCTGTCCAAACTAAACAAAAATGTTACATGACGTATTGTCTTACGCGATACATTACAGGATTGATTTGTTAATGTGGAACCATCTTTAGAATCTTCGATTAAGTTTTTACAGACCTTATAAAGAAACATGACTGACATTATGGTATATGCCTCCTTGCAGACAGTTTGTCTAGAAAATCTGCCCCCCGGATGCGGTGCACCGCTTGTACCTCTAGATTTCGGCGGACCTGGTACTAATGATGCATTTATTATAACACATGAATAAATATAAAATTAAATTTGAATAAAGAATATGTTTTCACAAAAGAAATTGTACATCAAAGTAAAAAAGATAGTTATTGAAAACAAAGTTTATATCGACATGCTACTTGCTACTTGAAAATCATGTGGCGAACGAGAGCTTTGTGTAGCACGAATGTTATTCCATGGAGTAAACTTAACTTCGGATACGGACGTGTAATAGTAAACAGCTAAACAGTTGCCATGACAACCGCTTCAGAACAAAATGTACTCATTCATGCTAGGATGAATGGTAGCGTTACGTGCAATCAATAAAATTTGGCGCGCTTCTTGCGACGACCTCTCTAGAAACGAGAAACGACACAAGGAATCCGTTAAGCGCTTGTTTGTAAATACAACGTGCTTTTTAGGATTTTCGCTCTGTTTTTAATGAGTCACTACTTCTGTTATTTTAATATGTATTATTAAACAAATGTTTTTGCCTGCTAACAATCGTTTTGACGTAGAATACGTCTATCGTTTATTTCCAGTACTGGATCTCTCGGTAAAAATCCGTATGTCCCAAAAAAGTGTATACTAGATTTCCTTCAATAATTCCTAAATTATAAAAGCTAGCAACAATATAATAACTGCGTTGAAGAGGGGAAGATTCAAAGAGTTTACCGAAATAGCGTTCAAGGTCACATGGCGGTATAAGGAGCAGCGCGCCCGTCTTCCATTTTGTGGTGAAATCGGCGTTCGGTGCGTACGGTAATATTAGTATAACTCGAGACCGCGACCTGTTAGCACTTACCATGAGGTGCAATTCCTTTCGTCTACGCGATATTACGCGCTTATCGATATTAGTGAGAAAACTTGATTAGATAGCTAAAATAATAATAATAAGCACAGTAAAATAAATTTCTCCAATAAACTCTGCGCATACACTCATTTCTAACATCCAGCAGCCACGCGACGTATTCTACGATGAAACCTGCGGCTGTAGCTTGTAGAGATGGGGTACGCCCCAAGCGCTGCATTGACATCCTTTCGATTTCTCTGTTTGGTTTTTATTATTGATATGGCTGAAAAAGTCTTTTCGCACAATAGGAAGTCTAATAAAAACGACCAATAATTTGATAGCTTTATAACTCAAAGATGGATGTTCTTTTTCTTGCGATTTCCAAAATTGAGACAAAGATTGCATTTTATGTCTGGACACCAGAGTTGCATCAGAAGATAACTCGATCAGCTTTTTTTTCACGAGGATCAAGTGCAAATGACTTTATATCTTTCAAGAATGGATTATTAATCCAGAGGTTACAGTTACGAGGATCCTCATTTTAAGGGAAATAATTATTAACATTTTCAGCTAATGCTTTTAAATGTTGACTTATTATGTTGAATATGACTTTCTGGTTGATATCAACAGCAATCAAAAATTCTTCCAAAAGTGGAAACATTTCTATATCTTCCTCTTGTAAGTGACTATTCCAAAGAACTAGCTTCTTTTTGAACGTATCCATTATATTTATTAAATTAAAAATATTTGTATATGACCTCTGCAGACAAACTTCATTGGGCAGATTGAATATGTCAGCCATGTAAGCAAGTTTTGCCAGCACTCAAATGCACGGCAAAAATCTGGAAACACGATCTAAAGAAGTATGAAAAATAGGCGCGAAAAGCGTTGTATTGGGGTTAGTAAATATTAAATAAATCATGGTTCGGACAAAAGTTAGCATCGGCGTCGACTAAAAAAATGTGCTATAATTCGTGAACAGAGTGTGCATCTACATGAATTGGTCGAAATTTTTCGCGGGCCGGCAGAAATTTTCTGCGGGCCGGCACCGATCCGCGGATCACGGGTTGAGGAACACTGCTGTCTTTCTTTTTTCTTTAATACGGGCTACCCGAACGACCGTATTCTCGCGGCTCCTCGATTTTAGAGTACAGCTACGTTAGGTTATAATATGTTTTAATCCTATTTCATAGGGAAAAACTATCGTTCTTTTTAATTTAATAGAATTAAAACTTATTAACACTTAGATTGACCGTTTTTTAATCATTACGCATGTTGTACTGGAAATGTTTGGTAACATGTTTGGTAACATTTCCAGTTACGAATAAATTAGTAATAAGTAATAAACTAATTGGAACGTATCACTTTGATTTGATATCATACTAAAATTTTCTGATATAGTTCATCATTTGTTAATACTGTTGGAGATTTCAACGCTGCGCAAAATACATCGTAAAGAGTTTCATTTAAAACGTAACGTATAATGATAGGAAATAATCAGAAACCAAAACAGTAGGGTAAATATTTTGAAATGAAGAATTTATTGATTATAATACGGTGACTAAGAAGAATAATATCTGTTCTAGAAGTTTCTAGAAATGTTTGCTGCGCGCAACGAACTGGAACAGAATAATTGTATAATATTAAAACGATTGCCAACAAATATTTTTGTAAATTTCAGTCTAAATTGCTGTTGCCAAATTTTTTAAATACAAATACAACAAATAGAGTTCTGCTGACTATAGTTTCGATAAAAAAATAAAAGTTTTGCAGAAATTTAAAGATCATATCTATTCTTTTGACTTTGCTTATAGTGATGGTGTGTTTGGACAGTTTTAACTCCCTGTTCGTTTTCCATCAATTGAAATAGGTAAAGATAAACGATGTTGTATACCGCTGCTTCTCCCCAAATCTTATTTACAATTTTGCCCACTGGCATCTTTACTACATGATTAATCTACTGTAATCGTTTGCCTTTTATATCTTTTGATACTCGGATTTGAATGTAGTGTTGTCGTATTCTTCTTGCGAATCCATTTAACAATAATTTGGATGGGGCTAAAGATTCAACGTTTCTCTTGTCTTTACTTCTTCACCATTTTGCCCTCTCTCATCATGTGCTCAGTTCACTATAATCGTCTATTTGTGTCTATTTTCTATGCTTGGTTTAATACTTGTCTTTGTGTATCACAATCATTATCCTTTAGCCGTCCGAATCCACTGCTGGATATAGGCCTCCCTTAAATATTTCCAATTTTCTCTGTCTTGTGGTTCTTTCAGTCAGTTCGTACATATACACTTTAGGTCATCAGTCCAGCGAGTGGGTGGTCTTCCTCGGCTACGTTTATATGCCCATCTAGTTACTTTTATAAGGAAGTTGCTTAGTTTTGTTTGTTGACGAATTTCAACATTTAGTATTTTATCTCACAGCTTTGCAGAAGCTTTGGTCAGTGTAAGGGTTTCCGAACCGTAGGTTAAGACGGGTATAATACAGAATTCGAAAGTTTTATTTTTAAGGCATATTGGGATTTCATTTTTAAAAATGTTTCGTAGTTTATCAAATGCTGCCTATCTTTCGGATATTCTCTGAAGACACGTTTGATTGTCTATGTCAATTCGTATAATGAAATACGAATTGGCTTTGTGTATAGTGCCCAGATATTACTATTCTTTTCCATTTACCATTAATATAAATGGGACGAAAGATTCAACATTTTTGTTTTCTTCACCATTTGTCATTTTGCCCTCTTTCATCCTAATGACATGTTCTATTCACTATCTATCACTAATTTCTTGTGCTTGTCTCAAAATTTGACTTTGTTTTTAGTGATAAGATATCCTAATTCATGTTTTTCCATTTTCCAATATGAATCGGACTAAAGAATCGTTGTAGTATTTTACGATCGTGTTATCGATGTCATGTCGTTAGAGGCTTAAAGGCTCGATAACATTGAGCGATTTTACTCGCCGGCTAATTTACTCGTTGGCTAGTTAATTGGCTGCTTGCTTTACCCTAACGAGTCTAGTTGAAGACCGGGCTACTTTATTGTTACTTTCAGGTGACTAACAAGATATTTCACTCTCTGGCAAGTAAAATCACGGGATGTTTAGTAGCCGAAATGTCTAGAGAAGTAATTTTATAGTAAAAAAGAATAATATTGTGACTGTTCCACTTCGTTCTAATAAAAATAATATAAATAAAATAGCAATTGGAAAACAACGCGACACTACTGAGCGAGTAAGCGAGTTAACTAGCTGTCTGTAAACGACATTTGTTGACTGATTCACTCGTGCGCGTCTATACTCGCCGACTCGCTCACTTGTTCGCGTCTTTACTCGCTAGCGAGCAGCTATTAAACTTGATCATTGTATTCAGCCTTAACTATCCTGACAGTAATCCATGCTTAGAAATGCTCTATTGAATTATGGTATGAAGAAGAAGAATGTAATTGCATGTTTTATACCAGCAACTTCTTAGAGATATGCGGAGAAGATCAGAATTGCAATCTTAATTTATTTCACCACTTTTCAAAGGAATTATTGAAGCAGTATTGATCCAGAATATATTCTCAGTTTTAAAGTAATCACTGAAAATGTTTACAGTATCCTTTTTTATTCTTCTGAAATATAAAATTCTGAGATGACGCTATCAAATAGATCTATCTTATTGGAGGATAAAATTTGTTTGGGAAATATTGCAAACAAAATTTGCCAATATTCAATAAAAGTATCCGAAATTTGCAGAGTTTCTGGTGCTGCAAGTTAAGTTAAGAGGGGTAGGTGGCCTCCGCTGTGTTAGTACCTACATAATCGACCGGTAGTTTGGGCGCATGCGTTCACGCACTATTCAGTTAGCGGCCGTGACCTGTCTGACAACAAGGAAATGCGTTCTGCGTGCCCTGCGGACGACCGTTGCTCTCGCGCGTTAAACGTTTGACGGTGACAGCTCGCACGACGGAATGCTCAACGATATTTGTTACCCCTTTTACGCTCAACTGTCATAAAACCATGCCATTTGCCATTTGCCCACTCCGACATTTACTCATGCAATTTTTAAAAATTTTCACATTTGCCAAGTAGGATTTATGTCATTTCTTTGTTGTCCTGATATGGTATAAAATTTATAGAGGATATACATTTAAAAGTAATCTAATGTGGCTTTTTAAAATATTATACCATTGTTCATTACGCTTAGCACTACCACTCAGAGAGCGCCTAAATTTTGTTACTTACGTAGTTTATTTACAGAAGAAGGAGGCGCGTAAAGATATTAGGTATATAATCTAAAAAGGCAAACAAGCATTTGCATATTCTATTGTTCTGTTGAACATTAACTGTCCGAATGTCATTTCGAACTATGGAGAATAAGAAAAGAAAATGGAGATGGCTTTGCCAAAGAAGCTCTACGGTGGAATCCGCAAGGTATACGAAGAGTAGAAAGACTCAAAAACAACAGGAGAAGAATCATTGACAAAGAAATACAACAAAATTAGGAAGTCTTGGGGGAGAAATACATCATACTGCCCAGAATCGCCCCCAATTGGGTTGTCTAGTGGATACTCTTTGCTCCTTCTAAGATGTAGGATTTGAAATATATTCACTACGCTTACTGATTGATTATTTACTCCTTCTTCTTCTTCTTCTTCTTCTCTTTCTATTCTACTGGAAATTGACTAATATTAGGACTGTATATACTTTGGATACAGAAATATATTCAGGGAACAAGGCAATTGTGCTTTTCTCATACTAGCCTCTGAGATTTTCTAACCAAGATGATTTTGTTTTTCCAGGGCCTATTTTTCCTTCTATTTCCCTGTTATAAATAATTGCAGTAAAAAAAAAAAAATTGTAACCAGTCAAAAAAATTCCGTTCAAACAAAGCTAATGAAAATTAGTGGTTTTAAGACACAGCTTTATTTGCAGGCCATTTTTACAGAAATTAAATCTGTAAATTGGTCTTATACCTTTACTACTTTTATTATTTTAGTATATTTTCTATCTAAAGTGATTGTTATATATATATCAATCAATTTGTCATGCTGTTTATTAACATGTGATATTTTTGTTGCAGATTTTTTATTCACATCACCAACCTTCAAGAGAATAATTTTAAAACCAAAGTGCGTAATATATTATTTTTGTTACCGCAACATAACAGTACAAATCTTCGCAAAGTACAAATAAAAGAAGTCTGAAATTAAATTTTCTACATAAAAAGATAATATAGGACTTTAAAACAAATCTCAGTGAGAATCAGGTTTTTTTATACAATGACAATAACCTAAAGTAAACGCGAAAATAAATAACTAATAGGTATACAAACGCAGTATTTCTCCTTGCTCAATTAAATCAAAAAGAAGATATCAGTGTACAAAAGTATCAGATGATGCATTGTGAAATGTCCAAAAAGACGATGAGAAGATGAGCGAAACATTAAGCCAGGACCCCGAATCGCTGGGTTCTGGATACAATCTCCAAAGCGGCGGAGTGGCCGCTTATCCATCGCAGCCCGCGACCCCAAGTTCCACGGTACAAGACGTACCCACCTCTAGTCTACCACCATTTGCCACGTTCGCCAGCGACATAGACGCCAACACGGGCTTCCCGAGCGACCGTCTCTTCACGGACACGCGGCTCCTCGACATCTCCAACTGGGACTACTATGGTGAGGGTCTCACAGGGCGGTTGCTAGAACGTTCCGAGAACGGTCTCTCCAACATCTCCTCTCAACCGCCTGGTTACCGACCTTGGGAGTCCAAATCCATCGACTCGGCATCATTTACGTTGAGCGCACCGGTTACCACTTTCGCGGATGCGTTCGCGCAAAATGGAGTATCCAAGTTACCTTCTTTCCAGTCACAATTCCAAAGTTACAACGATCCTAATGGGAGCGCTACCAGTGAACCTAGTCTTACCACGTTAACGAATCTCACACCAGTATCACCAAATTCATCTTCTAGTCCACAGTCACAAAATCTTACGACTCTAAACAGTAATTTCCACACATTAAGCACAGTCAGCCCGAGAAACTATCCCTTAGTGCCAGCACCAGTGCAAGCGCGTGAAATCCCTTCTATTCAGCAACAGTTTCTCGACGAGAGGCATATACAAATGTATACACACGCACCCGGCAGTCTAACAACGCTCAATAGTACAATTCACCCGTCGAATATATTCCCAGGACATAACGGAGCAATAATACAAAACAATCAATTAATCCAGGGTCCAACGGTGGTGACAGTTTTAAAACCAGAACCGAGTAATCTAGTCGATTTTAAATTGGGATCCAATCTTACATCACTCACATCAGATAATATAAAGATTCAAAATGTCGCAGTCGGCTTACATCCGACTCAGTTCCAAAACCCTATGTCCACAATGTTGGATAACGGATACAATGGTGGCCTTGAAAAGAAAGTGAATGGTTTTAACGTGGCGATGGGATCACCTACGAGGAATGACTTTAGAAAGAAAGAGAGGAGAAAAATCCGTGCGTCTAGTTTAGAAAGCTCAGCGACTGAGAGCGACGGAGCTTCTAGTAACATGGAGATCGGTGCGGAAAATTCCGGGCAGGTTGCCGCGATATCTAGCACCGCCGGCTTTAAATCCCCGCATCAGACGATGCCTACGAACGGTGGTATGGAGGTTGACGAGATTAGTGGCGGGAACGGTGACAAACAAGTGAAGAAAAAACGAAAACGGTGCGGCGAATGTATCGGGTGTCAGAGGAAAGACAATTGTGGTGATTGTGCTCCTTGTAGAAACGATAAAAGTCATCAGATCTGCAAACAACGGAGATGCGAGAAACTCACCGAGAAAAAGGTAAGATCATTTTACAAATAATTTTACCTTCTCATATTTGCACTTCATTTATTATTTATTTCTTTGATGTCATTCTTGTAACTATACTCTCTCAAACTCACTGCTTCGCTTATACAGGCCAAAAAATAATTTCTATAACTTTCAGTTTCAATAATTCTTTATTATAAACTATAGTGAAACCTCGAAACAACGTTTGAAGTTAATGAAAAACAATTGATAAATATGGAAAAACAATATTTAGTGAAAATTACTAAAAACTACATAAAAAAAGTATTTACCACTGCCCAGACGTAGTTCGGTTAATATATATATAACCTTTGTTACGGAGCAGTCGTATTATGTACAGGTGGCTAAAAATTATTTTTACAACTTTAATTTTATATAATTCTTATACTAAATACAAACAGTAAATATATTTATATAAATGCTTTATATTGTCCTCTATTGTCGACCTCTAAGTGGAATGCCCGCCTTTTGCTGCTACATAATTGAATGCTCTTTCAAGAGCATTTCTCCAATTTTCAGGCGATATTTCAACTGTTGTTGCTCAAATAGTGTTTTTTAGTTCTTCAATCGGCGTTGCCTTGTTAATATTTAGACACGTGGTAAGATGTGCCCACATAAAAAAGTCTAAAGTGGTTAAATCTGGAATCTTGGCGGCCAGTCGTTGTCACTGATTTTAGAGACTTTTTAATTTTGATTTTAGCTCGTGCTGTGTGACATGTAACCATCTTGCTGAACCCACATATTTTTCAAATTCAGTATAATTAACGTAACCAAAATGGCGGTCAATGTAAGTTGTAAAACAAATTTTTGGCCACCCAGTATCTCGTTTTATGGTATTAATTAATTTTTAAAATTAAAATATTTTGTTTAACAAATTTTTAAAACATTTTTTGAAACGTGAAACTTGTTTCACAAAATATTTTTAATAAATATAATTTTTTTATATTGAACGCTTAGCACGCGCAGAACACATTTTCGAATCACAGGAAACTTTTTTTAAAGGAATGCTTATGTTTTTTAGTGAGTTTGGTTAAAGCATGCATATGCATATCACATGTTTTTCTTACAGTTCTATAAAAAATTAAAACCGATTCGTTAAAAATGTGAACATTATGTCATATAAGCTACAATATCCGTTTCCGAAAAATATTCAGATTGTCTCAACTATGATATATTGCTATAAGTTTTTTTTTTTTTTAAGAAAAAAAATAATTGTGCAAAATAATAACAATTATGCAATAAAAATGTTTACAAACACGGTAATTAGTATTTATTTGCAATAGAATATTTGAATATGTCTAGAACTGCGTGGAACCTGCGGGAACAGTTCCGATTCCAGTTTTACTCTTCTCCTTACTACGCCACCCTCGTACGAAGGTTTACGATCATCCTGATGATTTTTGTCTTATTTATAGCTGATAGAAATGCTAAATAGTTGATAATTGAATTTATTCATAATGTCGAACAGCTTATACCCTTTTCACATTAGATCTTTAAGACGAGTGAACTTAAAGTTGACCGATGTTTAAGATCGGTATGCTTTCACACTTGATGTTTAAATCTCTGGTGCTGTCATCAGTTACAGTAATTTTGTCCTTAAGTTACCGTCATGAAATTACCAGTTTTGAACTGTCTGCGCAGACGTACATTTTGAATTATTATAAACAAATATGTATATTTCATTTCATTCTACAATAAAGACACTACAATAAAGAATATATTACACCTGTATTCACATGTAAGTCGATACATTTTATCTCAATTATTGTAGCTCTGTATTTTATTAAACACATTATTAAAATAAATAATTTTATTATAACAATAAGTATAAACTTCTTATAACGTCGATATAATACAGTATACTTGTATGATAATATAAAATGTTGACAGCACAAATTCAAGGAGTATTTTTTTATAATAGAAATTAAGTTGGCAATGCGGGCGAAGTTTAAGACGCTGATCTCTGTCTTAAACATCGCTCGTATTTAGACGAGGCCATACGGTTTCACATTAGCGTTTAAAGATACATTTACTTTAACATCCGATCTTAAAGATCTAGTGTGAAAAGGGTATTAGAAAACACGAGAAACCTCTAGCCTAACAGTGGTCTTCAACTTTCTTACATCTTCGGAAACCTACAGTTTAAATGTTATTTCTTAGGAACTCCAAGGCAAAAAGCCACAATAGGTTGCCTTTTTTTTATTTTAAGGTCAAATGTTTTAAAATAATAATTTAGATGTTTATTATTGAATTTATGTCTTGATCGAAAATGATATTTTATAGCTGACTGTATTTCTATACATTTTAAATGTAGGTATACTATTTTACTTATTAAATAATGCAATGCCTACCTAATAGAATTTTTAATGCAAATTACTAATAAAAATTGATATGCTGTTTTGAATCTTACATATTTATTTATTATAAATATTTATTAGCATAAATGCATAATCATTATAAACCTAAAATCAAAGTACCTATAATCTATCTCAAAAAGACTGATAGTAATAAAATTTATTATTTGTAAAAAGTTATTGTTTTTTCACACAGAAGCGGTGAAACAAAAGCGACAAAATATGAATAGTTCGAAACAAAATATTGTTAAAAACAACCGAGTGTGCCGCACATATTATATGGGAATACAAACTAGGGTTAAACACAATAGATCATAAAAATTTGACCCTAAAATTTTGAGGAAAAATATGGTAACAGGGGTGTGTTTAATGATATGATAAATATAGTCACAGGCGCGCGTTTAATAAAATGATAAATAGTAATATAGATATACACAAAACCAATTTAAACGTGTTTAAAATGTGCACGCCACTGGTAACTGCCTGACAAAATGATTTATTACTATCAGTCTTTCTGAGATAGAGTATAATAGAGTAATTTATAAACATAAAATCCAATAATACAGTACAAAGTACATATTTAAATGGTAGGTGATATAAGAAGTAAATAATAATCACTACTCAACAAATTTTTTGTCTTTACTTATTAGTAAAATTAGCTGTTTTGGAATAAATATGACCTACTGATGACGAAAATGGTGATTTTGAAAAGAAATTTGTAGCACCCTTAGATTTTAGAAGTTATTTTTTTATTACAATTTTTAAATTTTACCAAAATTATTGTATCGAAGCAAAGAATCATTAAAAAACAGAATAAAATCATTTAATTAAACTTGTTGAACCCCTGAAAACGTTCCACGCGACCCTGGGGTTCCGCGGAACATAGGTTGAATACCACTGCTCTAGAACATTATGGAATTTTGTAGAACAAATTTGTCTTATAGGATATCGAATTTTATCTTATAGGATATTTTTAACTGTAAAAAATTGTCAGGTAATTCTAAATAAACAAATTTTATTAAAGATGCCATCTTGTAAACGAATCGATGCATAAATGCGTACGAAGCGGCGAATTGTAGTTAAGGTTTGATACTACAAATATGTTTGTAGCTATTTTGTTTTATTATTAAAAGTACTTACTTATTTTTTGTACTTGGGGGGGGGGGGCACACGGATCCCCCCCCCCGAGCTTACAAAACACGTGGATTTAGTGTTAAAGAAATACACTTGAATTTTAGAAGCGAGGTACTTTTTGTTTTTAGTCATCACTCGTATTATGGAGGTGGAGACCTTTTTTTTAGGTCAACACTTGTATTTTGGAAAATTAAGTGTTAATGTGTTGGTGAGTTTTTGGCCAGCATCTATTGTCGAGTAATATCTCGATTCCAACCATTTTAAAACAATTTTGTATTTGGGCCTCCCCCAGGAAAAATTTCTGGGTGCGCGCCTGCATCCCACCAATTTCCAAAACTTGCACAAAACATTCTTTCGAAAACTACGCATTTCCTGGACTATAATTGCTCGTCTGCGAATAGCCAAAAACGAAAAATGAAATCTTTACGAAGAATAAAGTTAATTCTTATAATTTTTGTCGTAGAATTATAATTATCTTAACAAAAATAAGTGTAATCTAAATTTTGACAAAAAAATGTAACTGTTTGAAACAAACAAATCCGTGTTGTGAAAGGGTTATCTCGGTAGTAAAATTTTGTAGTGGCAGTGCCGTTATCAAGGCCTGGGGCGAGGCATCCTATGAGGTTGTTTCAATTACCTGTCTTTGTTCGGGCCCCGATACACAGTTAGATACTTCACACATAAAAACACACTTCAACCCCTAATACCGTTACTGCCGAAATGTTCAAAATAAATAAAGGGGTTACTAAATAGGTGTTAAAATCTGGATAAGTTAAATATCGGGAAGGAAGTACCTGCTGTGGTTCTTTCCTAAAATATATGTTACGTTTGACGCAAAATAAATGAAATGGTTTTTAGGGTTTTGTAGGTATGATCAAAAAATCTCTTATGCCGTGAGTTACTAAATAAGTGGTAAAATCTGGATAAGTTAAATATTGCGAAGGAAGTACCTGCTGTGGTTCTGTACTGAAATATATGTAATGTTTACCGTAATATAAATGAAACGATTTTTAGGGTTTTATAGATATAATATAAAAATTCCTTATACCAGTGTTTTACAACCGAAAACGTACCACAGACCAGTAAAATATTTAATTTTCTACCACAGACCACAAAAAATAAATGTACTATTAAACAAATTTATTGTATATGTAGACTATTCATCTATATAATATCTTAGTAATAAAAAATCACTTGAAAATGAACAAAAGATCATAAGAAAATTATCAAAAAAATCTCAAAAATAATTATTTATAAGCCTTTCGAGGACCACTAAAATTTTGCTAAGGACCACCTGTGGTCCGCGGACCACCGGTTGAGAAACACTGCCTTATACCATCACTCATGTGTCTGGCTGTTGTCTGTTGGTTAAAAATTGTGGCCAAACGGCTGGACCTGGAAAGTTAAAATTTGGCAGGCTTGTACAACTTTTTAACCCACATATGGGATATATGTGGGTTACTTTACTATTGAGAGTTCAAAATAATGGCGGGAAAACAAATATGTGTTCAAGGAAAAAATAAATACATTTTTTTTTAAATTTTGAGTAAGGTATCAAATAAAACCACTTAATTTGTGGATTAACCAACAAATTTTTATTTTTGGAAATTCAATTGTTTTAAAAATTTAGCATAACTTTTGTTCTTCACCCTATTTCCTTTAGAGATTGGCAACGAAGTGCATTAATGGGAATTCCACAGGAATTTTTGATCAGATTATTATTTCGAAATATATCGACTTTTGAGTATTAATTTTTTTTTTTTTTCGCAAATTTGTTTTATGGTACCAAATGAACTTTTTTAAGACTTAGATAAAAACGAAAGTACTTTGTTGAAACGAAAAGAAGTTTTTTGCCAAAAATGTGCTAAAATTGTCCCATACCGTGTAAGGTAACCAAGAGAGATCAATCTAAAAATTTGCAGAAATTCTGGGTAATGAACAATGGTGTGAACCGTAATAATAATATAATATAATATAAATTTATTGACCATATTACAATACAAATTTGTTTCTAGTCAGTCAAAAACATTTAAACATTTTAAGTAAAATAAAAATATACTATTTAATATAAATATAAATCACAGCTACTAATTAACTAGAAAGCTTATCACATATGAAATTGAATTGAAACGGAGGTACATATATAATAGTTTCATTCAATATGGAGATAAAAAAACTCATCTATTGAATAGACAGGATTTGAAACTAATATATCTCTTACAGAGCTCTTGAAACTCCGTACAGGTAGACTTTTGAGATTCTCTGGTAGTTTATTAAAACATAGAGCAGAATAGTAATTTAGGCTATTTTTTGTTTTATTGGTACGGCAAAATTTGGGAATTAGATTATTTTTGTGTCTGGTGTCGTGATTATGATATACAGAATGGGAAGCGAATTTGTCTTTATTATTGTAGGTATAGAGGATACATAGGTAAATAAATAGGCTAGGGAGGGTCATGATCTTTAGAGTTATAAAAGAGCGTCTACAATCCTCTCTGTAAAATTTACTATCAATAACTCTTAAAGCTCTACGTTGAAGGGAAAAGATTCTTCCAGCAGCTGAAGAGTGACCCTAAGCTAGAAGAGCATATGAGATGTGCGACTGGAAGAGTGAAAAGTATACTGTTTTTAATATTTCTAGCTTAACGGAGCCCACAAGGTTCCACAAGAGATATATAGTTTTGCTTAATTTACTACTGAGTTGATCTACATGTTGTTCCCAAGTTAATTTAGGATCAACATATACACGCAGAAGCTGGATTATTGAAAGTATTTTTTCTTAATGTAAAAAGAAGTCGTTCAGTTTTGTCCGCATTTAGAGATAACTTATTAGCAATCATCCAGCTACGGGCCAGTTCAAATTCAGCATCACATGTGCTTAATACATCGTGAATTGAGGAGGATCTCGCAATTAAATTTGAGTCGTCTGCATAAAGAATACATTTGGAATTGAGAAAGTTAGGAAAGTCATTTATGTATATGAGGAAAAGAAGTGGGCCAAGGATTGATCCTTGAGGAACACCTATTAAAATATTTTTCATATCAGAAATCTTATTATTATCTACGTGGACATATTGATGTATTATAGTACATCAGGAATTTTTAGTCAGATTTTCAGAAGATGTTGTTCTTTGTGTTTTTTACAAAATTAATTATTTTTTAATTAATGGCTAAATAGTGTTAAGTATTATTTATTTTATAGATATATGACTAAGGTTTGTATACGTTTTCTTTTGAAATTATAAACATTATAAATAAAATATAAAAAAAAAAAAACAGCTGAGAATCGGCTTATGCGGAGCATGTTGCGTAGCGATCGTGTGTGAAAGCTCCGTTATTATTATGCGTCATGATTTGGTTAACAACTAGCATATTTTAACCTGTTATTATTTTATATTTTAGTTTTTAAGGTATTAAAAAGAAATAATTCATTTATAGTAGTGAAATACTTCCTTATATATTTTTTATTAATTTAATGAAGACTTAGGTACGAAGCAAAGCGTAGAATAAATCGCTGGAATTTTTTAATTTAAATTTTATTGTGAGGAAATTTTCGAAATTATTGAAAGCTCTTAGTACTCAAATTAACAAATAAAAGTAATTACCAAAAATCTGTTGATTTTGATGTGATTATAGAAAGAAATATTGTCTTGAAGATATCCTACATTCTGTTGGATTCTTACAAATATTAAATACCTACAAAACCCTCAAATGTGTGAAAATCCATACTTAAATCCGTTTTTTTTTTTTGTTAATGTTGTTTAAATTTTATGTAAATAATTATCAGTAATCAATAGGTAATTTAGTATTTTTTAATGTTCTCCCTTTGTCACAATTCTTTTCACAATTACAGTTGAGATAATTGTGTATACACGTGTTCAATAATTATTTGTGTTTGGTAATACAAGGGTGTGAAGCACTGAACTGGAAGAACATATTGCACCGTTGCACTTACTTTCCAATGAACACTTTATTTTCAAATGATGTCATGCACCAGTTAAAAAATTGTTTTACCAATTTTTTTAAAATTGACAATTAAAATTAACGATTCATTTTGTATCGATAAAATAATTCTTTTTCTTGTTTGGGGACCCCTGGGGGTCCGCGAAACAATTTTGACATTAACTTTACATCTCCCAACTTTTCGCTTTTATGCAAATAACTCATTTAATAAAAATCCGATGGTCAGAATCTTTGTATTTTTTTGTTACCTAACTAGTTATTGACATAACTAAACAATAATTAGGAAAAATTTAATTATTTTTATTCAACTGCAAATTATTTACAGAAAACATATTGTAATAAGATCTATTTTGACCAATATTTGACCAAGAAATGATTGTATGCGCTTAACGTATTATAATTTGTAACTTTTCTAATTCTTTTTACTACTATTTTTATTCATTTTATGTTTTTATTCGTAATGTTAATAAAAATTTTTAGCTCTATAAATGCGCAAGACCATTTATTAAAATAACCAGCGATACATTTTTACTAATATTTATTATAACGTAGTGCCTATGAGATTACTGAGCCAGAAATTCAGACTCAAGAACAACGTAAAATGCCTAGGGTAGGGATGAGGTCCGCAAAAAAAAGTTGTTCAAGAGGGGGTCCTCGGACTACATAATTTTAAGAACCCCTGCTCTAAAATGTACAGGAGAGCCAATTTCCGCATTTAGTGTTTAACTGCTACTTTCCGCGTTTCGTTTCACACACGGTATGTTTTTCAAATTTTCGAGAACCGAAGAGTTTTAGCCTTGTACCGGCAGCGGTCTGTAGACTGGTGATATGGCACTAAATACATTCACTGGTGAAGATTTCAGACTGCTAATAGTACGACGTAGGAGCGCAGTATTCATTCTGAACGACAATCGTAATCGCAAAAGCGATAAATGGAATACAGATTGTATTTAATTTATACATAGCTATTTCTTGCAATAACGGTCCAATGTAAAAAATTGCATTAAGTATTTAATATATTTGATTTTAATACTTAATTGTAATTTTATATAATTTAATTTTTAATAATGGGTTTATCAGCCGGCTCGTGCGAGTCGGTTCGAAAACACCACTGCCTACAGCCTTCTATACCCAATTCGAAATGCAGAAATAGTAATAAAATCACGTGAAAGATTGAAGTCGTCACCCTATTGGCTATCACATAAATGTTACTGTTCAACAGCCAACGAGCCACGAGAGTTCGACAAAATTATCACGTGAAATTGCATGATTACTACTTGATTTTGAACAGAGTATAGATCTCTGGTCAGACGGAAAAATGCATAGAGATCAAAATCACTCGTCAATAAACAGCCGATCTGTATTCGCGGGCTTGACATTCGCGGTTTTCAAAATTCGCGTTATTTTTTCTTCCGTTTTTAAGCAAATTACACAAGTTAGAGTTACTCTCGGATTTACCACATTCGTGGGGACTCTAGGAATGTAACCCCCGCGAATTCAAGAGTCTTCTGTATTAGTTTTCGTAATTTTTCCTTACGGTGTTGAAACTTGGACTTTCGGAAAAAGTCAAAACTAAGATATTTATTATAGTCAAAGTTAAGATATTTATTAAGCACACAATAATAATGATAATAAAATAGTACAGTCCTTGTTGGGAGTATTGATATAACCGCTAATATCAATGTATGATAGGAGTCAGATTTGAATATAACTGTACGCTTCTTATGAATTTTGCACATAAATAGTTAGTATTTCTTTCATATCTTTTGACGCGCTTAATATACCTATGAGTCACGTATTTTGTTTTCTTAGAATAAATTGTGTAAAAGTCCATGACATTCATGATTATTTTATGCAAAATTATAAAAGGGGTAAAGTAATAATTAAAATTAATTTATACGAAATAATTTAGTCTCTCCAATATCTGCATACAGTAACACACAGGATAACCTCATCATATGTTCTTAAAATTTAGAACGCGAAAGGAAATAGCGTTATGCGAGGTCATTTTAATGTAAACACAGATTGCTCTGGAGAGCAGGGCATTATTTCCGTAGCACCCTGCCTAGCTTTATAGTTCCGTTCATAATCTGGGCCAATTTTGTACAAACTGATCATTAATTTCGAAGATTATTGTAACATATTTGTTCAAGTCGGTAGTTAGCCGGTCACCATGGCGTAGTGGTTAGTGTAGCGATGCACTGGCTTCTAGACCATGAGGGCTCGGGTTCGAATCCCGGTTATGGCATGGAATTTTCAAAAACAAATGCGTCTACTGGATAATGGCCATAGTAGCTAAGTCCAAAAATAAAAAACATAAAAAAAGTCGGTAGTTGGCGTTATAATGAAATATCGTTAAACGAGGTACTGTTAACAACATACACTGTATACTAAACAGTGCTGACATCGCCGCCATTAAGAGTCCAAACCAACAATACAAAATCAAAAATATAATATGATACAAGAGTACAAAAATATAATACAAAATCTTAAATAAGAAACTGAAATAAAATTAAAAACAATCTAAAAATGCATCAATATTCGTTTCGAATTTTTATTTAATAGAATATTTTTAAATTTTGGAGATAAAATTGTTCTAAAAATGTTGTCGCTCAATAACTTAATAATAAATATGAGACAGCTGTTTTGTAATTTTTTAAATATATTTTTGGGCTTTAAATAACTTTTATATTTATATATTTTGTGTAAAAATGTTCAAATAATGCGTCAAAAAAAATTTCGACAGGATTGTTTATAGTTTAAAAACTTCGTCGAAAAATATTATACTTAATGGAAATGGATTGCCACTTGGTATACGTGTTCTTTACGAAAATGAAATCATGTTCCATCACCCGCAGTACCTATATTAAGAACCGTGGCAGATTCAAAGTGGTGGCAAAAAGAATACCTACCAAGTACGATAACTATAAGTAGTTTTTAAAATAGAACAAAATATCTACATACATATTTGTAGAATGAAACTTTAACTACAATTTGTCGCGTCGTACTTCATGGTGCACTAAAAAAAAAAGACTTTTAGTGTGCCATAAAAACTCTCTCTTTTAGTGTTAATTATTTATACTTATTTTTTGGCTAACTTTAGTGTAAAAGTTAAATTATGGTGTTAGAAAATAAATAGTGTTAAAGTAGTGTTAATTTTAACACTAAACAAGTTATATTTCATAAAAATAACACTATCTGAATAAATGAAGATTTACACGGTGATTTGGTTAAAAATCGTGAACTTTTTACATTTTTTAAATGGAAATTTTAAGACTAAAATCTTAACCAAACTGAGAATGAAGTTTTATACTTATTTTTTGCTGCGTACGTCTAATAGTTTAAGAGATGGCGTCTATAATGCAATTTGTTTATTTACAATTACACGACATTTAAAATTTTTATCAATTACATTTTTTACAATAAAAAATATCCTATTAGATAGAAGAAAAACCACTGCAAATTTTGATGCATAGATGCTGATATTATTTCTATTAGTTATGTATAAGAAATTATACCGTTGTGCGCCCCATTATACATCGACTCCTAAACTATTATTCGTTTCTTAGCTTTGTGCGGAATTAGATTTTCAAATCTAGTAACATTCAACGATTGAAAGAGACTTTTAATAATTTTGTTGAGCAAAGGCCCAATTCAACCGTTAAAATATGAGCTCGTAACAACCTAAAATAATAAAATTTATTAAATTCCGCACAAAACCAAGAAGCGATTTATAATTGCACAGATCGGTAGATGAAAATTTCGAAGTGGTATCCGGGATTTGAATCCACATCTTTGTGCTAAGTAGGTAATCGGTTACTATGAAGCCACGGTAACTATTGCATAGTGATTGTATTTAATTTTCTAATTAAAACGTGAGTTGTAATAATTTAAATATGAGTGAAAATGATAATTATAATATAAATTATAGTATGAAATATATTGAATAAAATACTAAATGATGAAAATATTACAGATAATTAAATTAATAAATTTAATATAAACAAAACTAATTCTATACAGTTAATTTATGATTTAAATGCGTTGATATTAATATTTTAAATATTAATGTTTCAAACAAATTAATGATAGAACGAACCCAGTCTTTATGAACTGAACGAACTCCATATGCCACAATAAGCTTATTAAAAACATCGCGTCTTTGCAACAGCAGACTGATTTAATTAAATTAAATCCGTAATGAAAGAAGAAGAATGCGTTTTCAATTGTTTGGGGGTTGAAAATGCTTGCCTACCCCTATAACATGGACTCGACCCAATTTACAGTGTATACGGTGTGCGTACGGTGCGTGTAGATGTGTGAGTGTGAGGCGCATTGCGTGTGCACAGACGGAGATTCTGAACGGTCCCACGGGCAACTTACCAAACGATCTGCTTTTTACACCGTGAAAAATTGACCAGAAATTTGTCATTTTGTCAATGGGATATTATAGGTTATTTTTATGTAGAAATTTACACATTTTTCAATGGAGATTTTATGTCAAGAATAATGTTGACATTTTAATTTATTCTGAAGAATATATAATTTGGCAATTGCCTTTGGGGAAATATGTAACGCCACGTTAAAATATTTACATTGAACGACAAATGTTGCACGATATATTACGTAATTATACCAACAAAGAACTAAAACAATAGAGATCTTACAAATCTTATAACGTTGTCGGCTGTACGTTAAAAGCACGTGATGATTTAACTGCGCACGCGTACTCAAATTTTTAACGTAATTCAAATGATGGAGTACGTCTTTGTTTTAAGTTTGTCGTATAGTTTTTACGTTGTATTCCATAACCTAAAAGAGAGACAATTGAAAATATTTACAATGGTAAATTGTTTTTAATACACGTTAGTTATTTATACCGTTTGCAAAAATTATCTATTAACTAAATTTGGTTCTTTGCACAATAGAAGGTGACTTTAAACTATAGTCCGTTCAGTTTGCAGAATGCAGTATTACTCTTATGTGAAATAAGAGCGGTGTTGTTAAATGTTGTATAATTGTCAAATATGTCAATGAATCCAAAAATATTATACGGAATTTTATATTCTTTTATTGTTAATGTATTGAAATTAAATGGAAAAAGTATCAGACAAAAATGAACAACCATTTGTACCGCGTTTTCATAGACCATAGATATTTACAGCTAGCAAAATTGCCAAAAAATAAAATGATATCGTTACTGAAAAAGAACTACTCCATTTACTTTATTCGTTATTGTGCGCGCCAAAAGAAATTGCAATTAGTATGTTAGTTACAAACAACTGATTGCAATATAAATATTTAGGATTTCAGGATTTTGTAGGTATTTACTAAGTTATAACAAATTATGGGTACTTATTAAAAATCATAAATTTAGATAATTTTTGAACGAATAAACCACATCTTCTATCTAGAGACTTCTCCAGTCAGTCAGATATATGTTGTAGGCACAGTTAAATATTGGTTAAATATAAATAACTTTCGAAATAATTATCAGAACAAAAAGGTTCATATTAATGGCCATTAGTCAGATTTGTTTTTTTTTCAAATTTTTAAATTTACCTCCCTGGGTTCTTGGGTGTAGGAAAAGAGTTTTTTTAGCACACTTTTGACAAAAATCTCGTTATAAAAAAGTTTAAAAAAACTGCTTTTGGTTCCTTAATCTACGTTTTAAGAGCTTTTGATATCACACAGTAAATTTTTAAAAATAATAATTTTAAGACACAAAATTTTGATTTTTTTGAATTATGCCGATTTCCATCAATGTACACCATCGAGAATTTTTTTCAGAATTTAATCTACTGATGACCATTAACCGGTATATCTTTTATTTTTATTTTGAGTCTTTAGTAATTTTATGACAAATACAAACATCCATGTCATCGCTGGAATTCGAACCCGTGCCCACATGATAAGCAGTCAAATGACCTGACCTCTACACCATAATGAGCGGCAAAAGTTTTTTAACACATTTTTGGCGAAAATCCAATAAAAAATTGGATTTTTCAAAAATAAAAATTTAGTAGTTTATCCACTCCTGAACTTTATAACAAATTCAAAATAAAACAAAAAAATTCGTCGAAACATACAGTTTTCACTCTTCACTTTGACTATATACCAAATTTGCAAATTCACGTTTTTATTGTTTTTATTTTTGTGGCAAAAAAGTGTCTAGAAAACAAATTTCGTGTCGGCATGTCAAAACAAAATTTTATCAATAATTTATGTATCAAATTTTAAGATTTAACAATACGCAATTTAAAAAATATAAAAGTTATCAAGGTTATGTTTAGATATTGCGTTGTGCGATGAAGATAAGGTCAATCATGCATTAATTTCTTTTTCACCCTCTTAAACTTGCAGCATTCTTTACGCACGTATTTATACAAATCTGCTGGAAGTGACTGTATATTTAAATTTCAATCCGCGATATATTAATGAAATACAACTCTAGTGAGGGTGAAAGGTTAAGGTTACTACGAATTAAATCATTTTAATGTTAAATTAGGGACGAAAAATGTGGGGCAAATGGTTTCCGACTGCTCTAGGGTTAGTTCCATGCAAACATTTTGACCTGGACCTGGGTATATCCAATACAGTCTTTTCAGCAAATGTTGTCACGAAAACATGTTAAAACAGGTTAACAGAAAAATTTTAACAAAGTTATTGCTTATAACAAGGTTTGTTATCGCAAAATAAAGTAAGGAGAAACAAAAAAACTTTCAAATCCTACAGTAACATCTGGCGTTTCATTGGGTGCGTTTTGTTGGTGGCTAGTTAGCTTAGGTTAGGTTACACAATTTTGATCGTGAAGTAAACATGGAATGACATTTGCATGGAGGTTAAGTCATATGGTCGTAGAATATCCTAGACTCTGGCTGCGTGTAAAAATCAACATATTTCACCTAAATAAATTGATAATCTAAATAATAAATGCAGAAGAGGAAAACTTTATATTTGAAGCAAATATTCTAGAACGTAATGTTTTAGAAGGAATAATTGAATTCTACATACATTTTAAGTTAAGATTTAACAATACTATATTAAAATTATATAGGTATTTATTTTAGGACACAAAATGAGAATATATCTAAAAGTGAGTATAAGTATTTTGAAGCAGTAACCCCAAGATTTAATTCTAATACATTTAAAACCAAATGAGAACAACTGCATTCAAATATTACTTTTAATCCCCACCACACTTATTCATTCTAGTCGTTCGACCTCAAATCATCGAATAAGTAGAATAAATAGAATGAGAATATTGTCTCAACAAAACGCGTATTCTGATTAAACCGAAACCAGAATTAGCACAACAAAACGCACTCATTATAATACTAGGAAGACAAAAAATGTGCATTTTGAATACTTATTGGTTTGTTTGTAAAGTCATTTTCAACTGTTTATTACCATCAAACGCAAGCGCAGAGTTCGTAGGTGTGCATTTAAGTTAACCTGCACTTGCGCTTGATGATAATAAGCCATTGGAGCAGACCTAGTAATAGTTTTATTCGCGGATGATATTTGAAATACTTTTTAATTTCTACTAATTCTTTTTCACTGTTTAAAATATTGGTTATAAACGTTAAAGTGTTAAAGCAACAGAAAAACCACGAAATATAGTATAGGCATCTACCGGTCAGTTGTATAACTAACGTTTGGTCGGTAAATCTTGAGACTAAATTATTTTAGTTGTGAACTAGATAGTTAGTTGGCTGTCCTGATTTATAATACCGAAATTAAATAACTTGTTATATTAGTTATCAACTAAATTTAGTTTACAACTAGTTAGTTGGACCTTTAGTTAGGTTTTTATAATATCGGCCATTAGTCAGCTAAATTTGGCATTAGCGGTGACAAGAATATCTAACTTGTTTCAAGCTGAACATGCGTATTAAATCTGTTCATGAACTTACTAACTCAGTGGTTCTTAACCTTTTCAGAATCATGGAACACTTACAATTTTACAAAAATTTTGCGGGACAGAATAAAATAAAACAGTATATATATATTTTATATATTACATAGGTAATATATTAAAAATCGCGTATATAACAGTTTACGTATCAGTCAATAGCAAATAACAATCAGTAAAATGAAATAAAAAAAAAAAGAAAATTATTACAATCTTTTTAATGGAATATTTGGGCGTGATGACTTTGACAAATGTTTACAATATCTGGTCTAAATATGTGAAATAGCTACTCTCGTATTTGAATAGAAATCCAAAATTCTTCAACTGTTATTTAGGAAAATTTCATTTTAAGAGTACGATCTGTTATAAAAATCGGTAAAAGCTAACATAAGTACCACTAAAGACGAGAAAACAATGACTTATGCCTTTTCTTTTTCGTTTTTTTTCCCTTCTTAATAACTGTTTTTACTGATAATTTTTCACTGATTTTAAAATTTTGGTGGAACACTTTCTCTAAGTTCACGGTACACCAGTGTTCCGCGAAATACCGATTAATAAACACTGCCTTAACTGTTGGTATATTGTTATAAACTACATTCGCGAACGAAGCTGTTAAATCTGTTCTACTGTATACAAAAATCATTCAATAAGTAAACAAGAAAATGACTATAGGCATTATAAAAATGTATTTAAAAATACAAAATTATAGTAATTTTTAACATAATTCCTATCTTTCGAAATACATTTAGGTCCACCTTGTAAAATGATCTATAAAAAATGATCTATACTCCAAGTATTTGTATAAATTTGTAGGTTAGATATAACTGTCAGAGTCAAGAACGCGCACTTACCACGCCACTAACGCTACCATGTAATAGTCATATCACGCTTGTCGCTCTTGCCGCCACTATGAAAATGATGCATTATGTTAGTTGTTACGTTTATCATTTCTCGATTTTTTTATTTGGAACTTTATTTGCTCGTACAATTTGTGTACAATTTTTTTGTAAATTTATTTTTTTACACCAGCAAGGTGTAGATACTTTTGTTTTATGATGACACCAGCCCGTATCCCAACTGCCTTATAATTTTACTTATTAGTGACCTTGAATTAAGCTCAGTAAAAATTATTCTACTAACTTCGTGGAAAGTAATGAATGTTATTTTATGTTGTAAGGTCAAAATTTGTGTGTTACAACAGTAATTAACATAATGCAAAATTTTATCTCATTATGAAACGAAATGCAGTTGCTAAAATGATATAACTGCTTTGTAAATTGCCGGTTGTCCCTAGATTCCCTTATTAGTATTAATTTGTACGCAACATATGTTACTTTGTAACTTCCGCTCTAAAGCACACCATTGTATTTTACTTTAAAAATTCACCAACTACTAATTTTCTATAACAAAAATGTTACATATAACACAATGTAATAATACTAGTTTAGTGTAACAATTTTAAATATAGTTTGCATTTGATATATCTCTGTGATATTAAATAGATCAATGTTTCTTAAAGTTTTGTACCACGTGGATCAATTTTCGGGTAGTACTCTTAATCATCATTACTAATTTTAGAAAACTTAAGCATCAGATTTTGGAAAACTTTTTCCTTGACTAAGGACTTTTTGAGGGTTTGCGTAGTTCGATGAACTTTTTATAGTGGTGTTTTTTCGTGATGCCGAACCAGTTTTATAGACAACTTTTACGTTTTCTCTTCCCGTCAACTTTTCCCTGGACTTTGGTCTTCTGTCAATCTTCAGGAATCGGTAACCTCTTTGTAAAGAAGGGCGCTTTTAATGGCTGACTAATGACGACATGAACAAAAGAAATTACATATAACTTTAATATGACATTTGGCGTTATATCTTATCAGCTAATTTCTTGTAATCAGGCACGTAGATTGAAATCCGCTTCTCAGGCAATTTTTCTGTGTCAGAAAGTCAGGAACGACACTTTGATTTTAAATGCTTCAAATTTGAAAAAACATATTCTCACGAATATGTTGCATATGTTGTTACATTCTCTTAATAAAGGCTAACTATTTTTATCAATCAAATTCCAGAATAGTTCATCATTCTGATGTGATTTGAAAATTATGTCTTTTTTTAAATTTATTATTTCCAATTCCAAACATTCCACATCATAAATAATTTGCAATATTACCAGACTTTCTGTAGTTGTAAAAAGATTTACAAAAAATGTTAGGAATGAATCCATTTCGGAAATTTCCTGAAATCTAGATCTAAACGACGGAGGCGAAAAAGGCAAATACTATAAGAAATGAATTATATTTTTTTTAGAATTGTTGAAAAAATATTTATTAGAATTATTTTATTTTCCTTTATCATCTATTTTGTTTCTCCAACAGTATGAAATAAACAGAAAGTTGGCATTGTTTTGACGCTCATCGTAGTAAACGTCTGTCAACAAAACTTATTTTATAAAACTCCATTAATATTTTTTAAATTTAGCATCGGGCACCTCAAAACGACTTCTCGGGCATGAGGTTGCCGATCCCTGCGTAGATTTATGAAAGATATGCCCTGAAAACTGTAGAATACGGATATATACTAAGGATCAGAGCTGCAAAGTCTAAGATGGAAGCGTTAGTTCTTTTCGATGACAATACATATCAAGTGTCATTTATTTTTTGTTTATAGTTCAAGACTTTGGCTGCGAAGTTTCCGCCCCGTGTCCGTACCATAGAGACAGTTCTATTTAATATCTGACCGAAGTCGAATTCTTATTTCTGGCTAAGTTAAGGTTGTAGCCACACCTACGCCGAGAAGCTTCGGACCACCAAAATTGGAGAAAGACCATATTGATAAGATAGATTTTAGATACATGTCGAAAAATATCGATGCTTAACAGGAAGAGCCATTCACAGATTGCATAACCAAAATGATATTTTGATAAAATCCTTTCAACTGATCTCTTGTTATAGAGTTTCCCTTGAATTATATGTTGGAGGAAATTATTATGAAGTTACCCATAACCCAGATATTTCAGTTTTCGTATTTTGATCTGCTGGGATCTATATTCCTACCTGATATACGTTGTTACTTAAAATCGACATCTCATTCATACATTCGATTGAGAGTTGTAGCATTTAAGTGCCACGATTGCAAAAGGGGTTAGTGCGTTTAAATTTCAGATGGTTTATCTGGTACATTGTTTGAGATTTTGTTGTCATCTTAATTAGGATTTCCTTATATTTGATATTGTCAACCTACGAAATTGCGCAACAGTTTCCTATAAATCAGGGTTGACTAAGACTTCGAACGCAGTCCATCGGTTGACCGTGAGGCCTCTGAAGGTCGGCTGTGAAGCATTTGCAATTCTTAAATTAAATTTAAATTCTGAATTAAAAAACATTAGAAATTAAATATTTTAAAAGCTTTAATAACATATTTTCATCGCTATGAATTTCTGGGGGCAGACTCGGGGAGTTTGGAAGATGAAACAGTAATTATTAAATGTGATGTAATTCTTAAATCAATGGTTTCCGATATGAGCTTCTGGAAATTTATGTGTAATGATAGATATCCAAACATTTGGAAAGTTACTGCATATTTAGTGCATTTTTTGGATCGAAATACTTGTCCGCATTTTCCTCCATAAATGCGAATCAAAACGAAACAGTTCAATTCTAGCAGATCAAAATTTATAATCTAGTTTCAGAATTGCTACAAGTTCGTACTAGCCAAACTTTGATAACCTTGCCGCAGCTACTCAGTGTTTCGCCAAATTAAAAGAATATATATATGTAGTCGGAGACTCAATTAAATGGACAGTACCTACTTTTTCAAACCAATAATTATATCTCCTACTAAACCTTCTTTAATTTAAACCTTCTTAGATTTTGTACAAATATTTATCCAGGATTTTTTCTTGGGGGGCCTTAGAATACAAAATTGTTTTACAGGGGAGGAACGGACCCGGAACTAAATTTTTATCGGGAAATTACTAACCAGACCGTCTCATTGTAACACGTCCCGCCCATCTCTCTAAACACTTGATGACCAAAAACAAAAAAGGGCTTTACTTCCAAAATTCGTGATTTTGAAAAAGTTCATCGCATACAAAATACAAGTGATGACCGAAAATAGGTCCTCGCTTCCAAAATACAAGTGATGACAAAAATAAAGTTCGTGAACACTAAAACTCATGTGAAGGAGCGAAAACTCAAGTTTATTCTTTAAAAACACTAAATCCACGTGTTTTTTGAGTGCTTGGGGGGAGGCATTCAAGCCTATAAGTCCCCCTGGGTGCGCGCTTTGTTAAATTATCCTTTGTTCATATTTTTCATTGGAAAAATATATACTTTTGTTCTTATTATTAATGTTACATCAATATCTTTTGTGCGACAAAATATTGTCTGTTGTATACAACAGACAATATTTTATCCAAAATGAGGGAGGGGGCAATACGTATTTAGCTGATAGGAGACGTTTGTTGCAAAAGGTTGAAAAACACTTCTTTACATGTACATTTTCCGGAGGTTGCGTTACACTAAGAAATATAATAGATTGTAAAACAAAAACCTTGAGAAACACATGTTTAAACGGTGCTTAAAAGTATTTTGCACTATCAAAACTTTTTAATACACTGAACATCTTGAGAAATGGTGGCTTCCATTTTGAATCTCAACAGTTAATACATATGTAGATATCCGGTTCGGAAAATATCTTTTTTTACAACTTTTTTACATCAGATCCAGACTCTTACCTCCGGAATCTATGGTAAAACACTTAAAATACAAAAAAAGTTCCATATGTGACAAACAAAAAAGTAACGAAAAAAAAATACCAAAAAACCTTCGAAAAATCCTCAAAGCCATCAGCGGTAAACAGCAACAGTCATACCAATAAACCAAAATTAAAAGCCCTACTTAATTAACCTGTTTTGATCCGTTGCTAAAATCCCTTAATCTCCGCTTGTGCTGTGCGTTTTCCATGTGTGTGAACGCTGAGAGAAATGGTGATATGTATGTTTGCACCCCAAGTGAAAGCGAGGCGCGGGGTAAAGGGTATTTGCTACTAGGGCACTGAATGTTACAGTGATTGTCAATCTTTTATGGTGGAAAATTGATATTTTGTTCAATCTTGGTGTTAGTGTGTTGATTATCCGATTAGATGAGCTTTTAACGGTTTATCTCTTTGTTGTTTTGGAAGCGACGAATTATGAAATTTTTGCTCGCAGATGTGATGGGTTTTTTTAAATCTTTTGATGTTCGTAAATGCCAGGTTTATGATGATATTCGCACATTAAAGGATAGTTAGTTTATCGTCCATATACGTCATAGTTTTGTAAAAAAATACTGCTAGTTTTTGTGTTAATATAGTACAAAATCTTTAGCTCATTTAAAAAACTAAACATGAAGTCCCTATTCTGAGAGTAAATTTAGTTTTAATAAGGCATACTGCAATGCAAAAGTAAAATCAGTATTTGCTCATTATAGTCGTGTACTCGATATAACCAAGTTCGAGTTTGTATAAAAATACATATTCATGTATAAAGGCTATTCTAAACGTTTAGGCGGAAATGGATTTTAGTAACTTTTACCGATTAAGTGAGGCTTTTGATAATTTTGTTTAGCAAAAGCCTACTTCAAACCATAAAAGAAGAGCTCATGACAACTTACAAAAATTAAAATTCCAGTTAGTTCCGCCTAAACGTTTGGAATAGCCTATATTATAAAATTTTTGGTCGTTTAAAAGTGTGAAACGGATGCAAAAAATTGAAAATCACTAGTCTTTTTGACAATGAACAAGTCGATTATTGTTTTTTTAATCAATTTCATTCAATTAAGTAAAACAACTATAAAATTAAAATTGTAACAGAATCGCTAATTATTCTATATAATTTTTATATCGACTATTAGTATTTGTTTAAATAATGATGCGATATTAGTTATTAAAATACATATAAATTTAAGCATAAGTCGGTTTTACACGGTTCAGTTTATTGATAAATTTGGAAAACACTTTACATATAGGCTATTCCAAACGTTTAAGCGGAACTGACTGGAATTTTCATTTTGTAAATTGTCATGAGCTCTCCTTTTAAGTTTTGAAGTGGGATTTTGCTAAACAAAATAATCAAAAGCCTCACTTAAATGGTAAAAGTTACTAGAACTCAAAATCTAGTTCCGCTTGAACCAAAGGCTATGCATCAATTTATTTATCTTTTTTTTTTACTTTTAAACTGTAAACATTTAATGCAAAAAGTTGCTACACAGTCAATCTGTTGACATATTTTTTTAAATGAAAATATTGAAATTTTTTAACAAGAACGTGAAGAATAACGATCTCTTTATCTCTTGCGAGATCTTCCCACTGGTCGACGGGTATTCAATCTTCCTTCCCATATCTTTCTAACCATTCTGTCCTCCATCATTCTCATAACGTGTCATATCCACTGTAATCGTCTGCCTCTCAGATCTTGTTTGATACTCGGCCTTGAGTACAGTTTTCGGATATCTTTGTTCTTACGGATTCTTTATTCATAAATAAATTGGTCAGTTTATTGATGAAATTTTAATTATAAATTGAAAGTCAACTTTTTCAATTTATTGGTCAATAAATTGAACAGTGTAGAACCCACTTAAAACTACAAATAACAAATAATATTTAATACTTAATTTAGTATAATATTTTAACCATTTAGTATATTTTCTAAGTAAAGAATATTTGAATATTCCAAATCGAACTTAATAATTTTGCAATTATTTAATAACATCTTGAATTCGAAGTTCATGTAAAAAAAATCGACAGTGTATGAAAACCTTTACATTGTGTGTCAGTGATCTAATACACCTATTATTAAGTAACATTTGGTACATGCAATTTTATTCTTCTCTTTGCAAAACAGTTTATATCATTGAATAGTCCTTGTCCTTGAAGGAAAGCACAGTAAATAGGACAAATATTATGTAAATATGAAATGACCTTTAAACTTGTTTGTTCTTTAATGCCATATTTGATCACGTTTTTAAACACGTGTTTCTTTTGCAAATTACAAAACCAAATGATAAAAGAAAACATGTTATTGCCGTCTTTTATAGAATCACCAAATATCAGATTTTCAACCATAAAAAGAATTTTATATAATGAAATTACCATGTTAACATATATTTTGAGAAACACTGGACAAATACACAAACCAAACCAACGAACAGTGCCAAACTTTCTTAAAATAGATGCCTCATGTAGCAAAAGTAAGGCAACTTAAGTAAGCTTTGTTCTACTGTCTTAAATTGTTCCATCGGTAGCAATATTTCACTTCTTTAATTATTTAATTTGTGGAAAAGCAACTTGTTCCGTCTTCTTCGGCGCTATTAGTTTCTTCTTAATGAAGCCTAACCCATCATTGGGTGAAGCCGGACTGGAAAAAAAAAACTGGTTTTCAGTAAAATCCATCTAAATCCACCGTCTTCAAGTTGATGATGTTACTATAAAGTATTTTGTATTGGTTTTAAAAGTTCCGTATATTAATCTTTGACAGTGTTGATCGACGCCATGTTTTCTTGGATCGTCCTGTGTATGGTGGCATAATTCAAACTGCTCTGTTAAATATCGATATTTCCAGGTATCTCATGTAGCAATAGTAGCTGGATCTTCTGATAGCTGACATCTGTTGTTAGGTCCTCTCGTGGGACAACGGATTTTATAATTGAAGTCTTTTTCCCAGATAATATATACCAGCGATTTGAAATCTTTTTTAACAGGTGGGTCAAAATTAAATTTTTAAACTTGAAGCTCAATACGAGGTTAGTACAAAATCTTATTCTTTATAATTTTTAGAACCACTAGGGTCTTTTGTCTGTGTCGATTAAAAATACCCGTGGATCATAGGTTTTCCATTACTGTTCTGTACCATTCTCTCTTAACATTCTTACCAAGTAATTTGTTCTCTGTAATCATCTTCTCATTTCTTGTTATATTCTGCTTTGTTTGTATAAACAAATACAATTGTTTTTATAGTTTGCGGGGTTAAGAGGTTCTTAATTCAGCTAGGTTCCGCGTAATATAAACATGTATTTGTTTCAGCAACAGAATTTAGACCAAATATAATTGGAACAATTTGATTTTTTTTTTATTTGAAGATAAATATTGACCCCGGACTTGCTCCTGTGTAAGTCTAAAGCTAAGTCCATTGATATTGTAATGTATCGCGTAAGGTAACACGCCGTGTAACATTTTAGTCTAGTTTGGTTGCCGAGCCGTTCGAAAAAGCACTCGACCTGATCCGCACTGTGTCGGTTTTTGTTGTGAACACAAAGGAATTCGCCGAATGTGTCTGGACACCTTCGAGATAGGTTTGACGATCGCAAGCATAGTCATTTGACACAAAGTTTACATATTTGTCGACACGTTCCGCCAGCAGTTTAGTTTCTTCAAGATTTTTTGTGTGTTGTATATATTATACATATGAAGTTTTAACAAGAATTTAATAAGACTACAATTTAAAGATTATCTTAACCTAACATATCTTAGTAATGTCGGAGTATTTTGTGAAAATTTCCATAAAATGGTTTACACTGTATATTTAAAATACCCACTAATTGAAATTTGAATTTTTTGGTTTATGTTCGTAGTGTACTCTACTTTTGGACTGTTCACAGGAAATTGGTAAAACGTTCACGACACCTATTTTCCAAGAGAGCATTACCTTACGCGATACATTACAGGATCGATTCGCTAATGTGGATCCAGCTTAAAAAAAAATCTAATTGTCAAAAATGGTTTCCTGCAAGTGAATATTTCTTCATATTTAATTTAATGCTAACTGCAACTTGTAGTTCAAATGACAGCTTCTGTCGTGTGAATCCCAATTTGTCACCCAGTCAGTTGTTGATTATATACTTTGTCGTGCCGTTTTATTTTCCCCTTCAAATGTTTGATCCTCTATTAATCCTTTACGAAAGAGTTTGTCTTTGCTGGACAGGATAATTTAGTAACATATCTACCTATGTTTATAGCCACTATTTATGGAAAGCAAAGGACGACGAATATAGAGAGTCTCAACATTCTTTCGCAGTCTTCCTTCAGGCGTAATGTTTCCCATCCAGTTACATCATCTATAATCCTCATCCAGTAGCATGATGTTCGACATAATAATACTGCAAAGCTAACCAATATTGTTGAAAAACATGATCAGTTTCAACTTTTTCTTACCATGTAGCACACGCAAGTATTATAAAACTATATCCCGTCTAAAACCAAATCCCAAAATACGTAACATTCAATAAGATACCCTTAGTACGGATCATTTCATAAATCCCCGTAAAAATCCCGCAAATTTAAATTCTCACCTCATAAGTCAGAATTTTTCATTTGTAAATATCTTGCGGGCAAGGTTGTCGGTTTGGTTCGAGTTTGTAGTGAGTGAAACCGAAGCTGATCCACCGGTTGGGGTGATCTGTTGACAAGGGCTGGGGGTGAACGGGGTGCACATATTGCGTACGTGCACAACGATGTCACTTTCATTTCATATCGATCGGTAAACATTACGCGTTGTGATGCTGTAATGTAGGTGCCCTTTGCTTTTCATCAACGTAGAAATGTTGACGGTGAATAGGTGCCAGTAGGATGGTTTGCAACAAATATCCCACTTCTTCATTTTCTTCTAGTTAGTGAACTAAGTTTTTATCTTCTTTATTATATCTTTATAACGACTTCGATGTTTTGCCTCTCTTGTTGGTTTAATAACAGAGCAACCATCTTGGTTGCTCAAGGTGGAAATATATTAATTGAAACGCCACGACACCCGACATGTTCATGCACGATGCGAACCGTACACATGTGTAACACACGACGGGACGAAACATAATTTTTGGTCAGTTCGTCAAGAGTAGTGAAGTTTTTCTAAAGGTATAGTCACGTGAAAAGATGTACATACTTCTTAACAACGAATCAGCTGAGACGTAACAAGTAGGGGAAAACTTGATACAGTGGCCACTTTTCATCAAAATTATCTGTAAAAATTTATCTGTTTGAATTATCATCTCAGTGTATAAAACATGATTTATATAACAATTAAAAATAGTCTCCATAAGTGACCACTGTACGTGATTGACTGGTACTGTGGTCATGTGTGTATGGTACTATGGTCATCCGTTATTTCATTGGGAAAGTTAATAAAATATCTGGATTGAGTAGGTTTTAAATAAAAAATGTATTGACAATACATTTTTACAGACAAAGAATTGGTTTTAGCATACATTGTAATTTATAGCAGTGTTCTTCAACCTTTTTGCCCCCGCGGACCGGTGAAAATAGGATAAATATATCGCGGACCGGCTGAAAGCTGAGACACAAATAAAAACCAATATAGATAGTATTTTGTTATTATATAGGTATATGTTATGCTGTTATCTGGTGCTGCTTCGTTGTTAAAAAAAAAATGATATACATGGCTGCAGAGTTGTTTCTGAGACGAAGAGCTGAGTTAACATCCATTCGCCCCCCCCCCTTCCACAAGAAGGAAGGAAATAAAAATACAAACATACAAACACATTAGAAAATTTTAAAAACAGAGATGAGGATCTTTTTTTTTTAGGTCGTCACTTGTATTTTAGTAGTGAGGACCTTTTTTTTTAGGTCATCACTTTGTATTTCCGAAGCGAAGACCTTTTTTTTCCTTAGATCATCACTTGAAATTTAGAAGTGTGAACCTTATTCATAATTTAAATAATTTTATTTTCAGCCCCCCCCAACAAAAATTTCTGGGTGCGCCACTGTCACCTACTGTTTTCGGTTTAGGTAAATGAATCGCAATCAGCTTTTGTAGGATAGGAAAATTTATCACCATGATGTAGTAAGAAGCAAATATTATTTTCATCATTTGTAACATTTATTACTCGTCCGGCATAATATTTAGTATTTTTAGCTAATCTTGCTTAAATGAGTTAAATACCTTTTATGCCTTAATGGATCTGTTTTTCTTATTTCTTTACTTCTGTCCTCTTCTTGAAGCCTTTTGTACACAGATGTACTAGTTAGTATTTCCGCAGGCATTTTGTTTCCCATTTTTTTCCTTGTAGTTGCCGAAGTTACTTTTGGATACGGTTTAATAATTTGTGAACTAATCAAATGTCTTTCTGGTGTTTCCTGGAAAAGACACTGACTAATAGATGGCGAATTAGCAAATTGTTCGCGATTAGCTCCGTATTGAACTAGATCCATTACTGTTGTAGCCATGAAATCATTTTCACTAAATATTTCTTCATTATATGGCAAAAATCCAGTTGCTCTAAATGCCAAAATGATATTTTTTGAACAAACAGCAAAAGGGTATGCGTTACCTCACATTTCTGCGATATTATGGATTCTCTTACCTGAGTTATCCAAAAACCATATTAATCCAACCTCTGGTTTTTTGGGATATGTATGCGGCATTTTTCCTCAAACAATTATAAAAACTGAGGAACAGAGGTCACCCCTTCTTCGACGTAAGAAGTAGTGACCACTGTGCCTTAAAGCGAGATTTTTTATCAAACTTAGCCTACTTGGACCATGCTAATATCTAACACTTCTTAAGTCGGACATGCGCATTAAATCTGTTCATGAATTTATTCCTTAATTATTGACACATTATTATAAACTTCATTCGCGAACAAAGCTACGTATATTTTAAATAAGTAAATAGATAAATCGGTAACAAATCTAAACCCGCAATAATAAACAATTGTTAAAAACTTTGGCCTCCTTCTGTTTGACCTCTATGGTCGGGGCCACATTTGCCATAGCCTCAGTACGTCTCTGCGAATCAGACGATGATGATTTACAATATGTGGTGAAAATGTTCATGAAATAAATCAGCAAAGAAATACGTTTGGAGAATTTCATGTTCTTTTTGAAGACTTGCTGTAAGATGACGATCAATTTCAAATGTATTTTCGAGTAGATAAATTGCAATTTGAGGAAATATATGTATATATCAAAGATGCATTTCATCAAATGACGTGTGGGAGCACGTGTTAAATAGAAATACATTGGTCACGACGCGTCGGGTAGCTCTTTATTGGGGGGTACTTTATTTGAGCGACTGTTTTGCTGAGGTAATCGGTAGTGGGGATAGCGCGTTATAATGAATCAGCAATGAACGATAATTAAAATGATAACCGAGATCTTACAGTACTTGTTTCGTTTATTTTAACACTAGTTTTTTTAATTTTCTAATAGTAATTTTTTACTATCAAACATATTGCATTATAATATTCCTAGAAGCCATCATTTTACTCCAAAATTCACCATGACTAACCTAAAATTCGTTACATCTCTTATGTTCTTCATCACATAGAGAGTTGAACAATTAATATCCCTAAGTATAAAAGGTTAAGTTTTTCGTCTAGACGTTTTCCCATCAAACGACAGTTAAAGGAAAAATAGTTCCCATAGTAAACAAAACTAGAATCCAAACAATAAAACAACTTCCATCTTCATCTAGTTTATCTAGTTTAGATTCGCAGTATCTTCCTTTTGGGGTTACGTTAATCAAACATCTATTATAACTTGTGCAGTGTCTGGATTATCTGATAGTAACGGTGTATTTTTTTAACGACGCGACTATGACAATAGAATATAATAGATAATGTTGAATTTCTGGTTGTGGACCAAGGGATGCAGCAGACGTTGGCCACAAACATAATGGGATTAAAAAGGTATTGTGTCTGCAAAAGTTATTATTAAAGTTTTATTTTGAAATTTGGGGTTCATCAATTGCTACTCTTATTCTTCTTGTCTGTCCTTTTATTATAATATTGTCCTTATTCGTTGATGCCCTGAAAACGTACTCAATTTCGTTCTTAGCCATGAGGTTCTTTTATTTTTTTCCATTACCCTCCTCCACAATTCGCCGTCATTTACTCCAATTCGTCATCATCGTCATTAGATCTACAGCTCGAGGCGAGTATTGGCTTCTTAATAATTTTCTTCTTCTAATAAATTTCTTATTCCGTCTAATTTGATGTATCCGAAGCATTGGAGGTGGTATATACTTGAGAATTGTGAAATGTTTACATAATTAAACGATTCATACAGTTCGAAGTTTTACCGTCTCCTCCATAAATGGATTTCTTGGATGGGTCCAAATATTTTTCGGTCAAATGAGTCCAAGATGTTTACATTCTGTTCTGATAGTGTCCTTTCTCCACAGGCATACGTTAGTATAAATAGTATTAGTCTGATGATTAGTGCACTTCGATTTATAGGGATCCTGCAAGATCGGACTTATCTTATAAAACCGAAATAATTCTTTTGTGCTCGTAGTACACGTCTCTTAATTTTATAGGATGTGTTGTTTTACAGTCTCATCCGTATATCTCCTATAATTCCTTAAAGGCCAGGGATTTATCTCTTTTTTGGTTTTCTTAGGTATAACTAAGATACATTTATACCGTCACTCACTGTCTGTCTGTCTTTGTCAGAAATTCTGACTAAACGATTGGAACTATAGAGTTGAAATGTTGCAGGAATATCCAATTTTTTTAACCCACATATAAGAAAAATATTACGAAAAAACACATCGCACGAATAATATAAACAAATATGTATTTTTTAAATAATAAGTTTTTCTTTTAAATTTTATTTGGGGTATTAAATGCAAGCATTTGATACGGTCATTTGTTAATAAAATATTAGCAAATAAATATAAAATGATTTTTGAAAAAAATATAAATGTTTACGTATTATTTTTACGTGATTTTTGCCAAAAATGTGCCAAAAGTGTGAACACATTTTGTTCTCACTCTGTTTTCCAGAGGGTCTGTTTAAATATCTAAAAATAATCATAGTGATACATATTGATGTTAATCGGAATAGTACGTCTGAAGTTTTTCGGAAATATTTTTTTTTGCTTTTTTTATTATACGGCAGTACTCTTTTCTAGTCACGGCACGCAGAATTCCGCAGTTCACCAAAGTTCTCCCCAGAGTTTATAATATTAAAATTTAGATTAATGGACGAACAAAAATGGTGTTAAATATCTACAAAATTCTGAAATATGTGAAAATTTACACTTCACCTCATTTTTTTGGGCTATTCAACTGTTCTCCTTGGGGTATCGAGTTTTAACGCAAGTTGGCTATCACCAAGTAATCTTGAGTTTTTTTCTCGTTAGCTTTGAAAGGTCCAGAGATGTACTCAAACCAATTTCGCAGTTTTCTTTGCCAGGTTCTTTTGCTTTCACTAACATCCTCCTCCATGATTTGCCTTCACTTATTCCTATCCATATTTTCTATAATTCCCTTCATCATTGCTCAACACTTTTTTTAAAGCTTGTTCATGTGTAATTTGGCTTTCCACAAAACTGTATTTTTGGATAATTACTTTAAAAATTACATTAATTTAATTATTCATCCAAACATTGCGCAAAGTGTACAAAGAATATATTGTAACAGACCAAATTTTTAATTTCAAGTTTATGTTTATCTTGTTCTGAATAAAAATATTTTTAACTAAAATCATACATATTACGTATTAAAATTTAATTACGCAATATTTTTTTAAATCTAGTTCAGAGTCACGTATGCTGTTTATTAAATAATTAAAATTGTATATGATCATAGCTTTAGTAAAAAATTATGTACTATTTAACATGTACAGCTTTTGTTCAACAGGTATATGCGTTATTTTGTTGAATCTTTATCGTCTTTCTCTAAGAGTACAAACACGTAGAAAGATGGCGCGCTTGTTTTTGAACATGACAGCGCTTGTTGACGCTGGATTGTGGACACGTAGAGAGCTGGTAACTGGCAATTGTTTGTTGAAATTTATTTATAAAAAAATAACCTGGTTTATAATAAATGTCCCTGTAATTGCTTGGGGTGCAATATATCTACTAATACGTGTCACTTCTTCGGACCAGAAATTGGAAAGCAAATCAATAACAAAATAATAAAATGTATTCTGCCGAGAAATAATTGTTAATATCGGTAATTCGCTACATCAAATAAAGTTTATTAATAACTATGAAATATAAACGGTTCGCTAGAAAAAAAATTAAGAAAATTTACCAAGTATTAAAAACGGTGAAAAATTAAACAAGCTTAACAATAATAGTTGGCAGAAAAATAAAGTAGATTTGAAATTGGTCACTAAATAGACTAAAGCTGCATTCAGAGCTCTTAAATTAGTACTGTAGACTATAGCTTTTACACTGTTGATAGTAACTAACAAGTTTATCATATGGTAAGGCAAGCAATCGTTCAGACCTCTAAATTTAATACGTTGTCGATTGTGGATAGTTTTCTAAACTTTGTAGTTTGTGAGTTGTTTTAATGAGACAGACATATAAACACATTGGCTATCTCAGTCTATATCGGGGAGAACGTTTACATTGCATGCCTTTACATAACCTAACTACCTAACAGAATGTCATCGCGCCGATTACAACAAATCTCGCCCAAAATTACAAAGACGAACAGTAAATATAATCAATTTAGGTAATTGGGTTAGGTTTAGTTAGTAAAAATCTAGGACAGCAGAATTAGGAAAACGATAATAGATAATAAACATTTTACGAAGCCACCGTTGTTGGTTTAACTCGTAACACACGTAACTCACTAATTTCCTTAAGCTGTAAACGCTACCTCGAACGTTACAACAATCTATTAAACTAATTTAAAGAGCTCTGAATGCAGCTTAACACTGAAATCAGTTTTTATTTGACTTATTTTAATAAAGCTGTATTTTTTTGTGACCTATTTTCATGATGCCTGTTGAAATTTCAACAAATTTTTATTTTGCTTTTGTAATGATACTGAGCTTTTCTGATACCTATTTTATTTATGTGCCTCTTATAAACGGCGCACCAGAGTGTTAATATTTAATACGAACACATAGTAAAAATGTGTGCCATTTAAAAAAAAAAATGAAAATTCGTTCAAATTAAAATAGGTTATAAGAGTTAGTAGTTTAAATTTTAAGAAAATACAATTTTAATTCATTTTCTATTAAGCTTTCTAAACTTTAATAATAACTGTTGAGACGGCGTACCGTAATAGTCTTTTTCTATTTTGCATTCGTAAGAGAGTTATTATATAACTGAATTGTGTTATAATGAATTCCATTGACACTAAACATTTTATTTCATATAATTGGTAAAATTGGTACAGTAATCTCCAAATTTTACGAAACACAAACAGTTTCCTTCAAAAATATAAAAATGTCAAACCAGTCCGTCCACTCGCTACATTTACATACCAAATTCCCTAAACGAGGACATCCAAATTTATCATTTTATAAGGCATGAAAAAGCAAAATAGAAAAAATAGTATAAAATACTCGTTGCATAAAGCTTTTTGCTACACTTGTCGATTAGAAGTCGATTCGCGAGAAATCAGGCCTTATGAAACTTGTGTTTTAGTATATTATTAATAATCAAAACTCAAAATTATAATAATATTTCAAACTAGTACATTTAGGAAAACGGAAAACATACCAAATCATTTATCAAATTTAACTTCTATACAAAAGGGCAACATAGAGTGGCTTTATGTAGCCATTTTGTTAGTTTTGACTGAATCAGTGTTGTCTAAATTAATAAAATAAAATCCTATTCAAGATATCAAACTTAAATATGTAACAAATTTGCAAATTGACACATTTACGAAAACTGTATCAAATACTATAATTAAACAATGGTACAAAACGAAGGTGGAACAAAAGAGACAGTCAGACAGACTAACGGCATTTTTGAAGAAAATAAAAATGATCGGTCGGTCTCGGTATTACTGAACTGAAAACTATATACGAGGCATGGTCCCATCTAACATATGCCATGTTATATGGCATGGCGTATACCTGGTCTACAACAGCTGCATTTAGAGAATAAACTTTTACCAGCTGGTCGCATCGAGTCGACCAAATGGTTAATAAACCATCTTTTCATAGCCTACAGTTATTTAGTTTTTGCGAATAACGTACTGACTGTTTAGTTACACACACATAATAAAGTAAACTTGATGCATTTCAATGATACGTTAAAAAATATACGATTTTTGTTATATTAAGTAACGTTTCTTTTGATAAATATCGGTGTTATATGACGGATTTGTAAAAATTGAATACAAACGGAAATAGAGCAGAAAACCGTTGAATATTTGTGTGCGTTTTGTGAATATTTTTGTTTCTGATGTTTGTTTGAATGTACTGAAATAATTTATGTTTTTAGCTAGCGGATGCCAAATTAAGATCTGCACTAAAAGTAAGTGATATTAATCATTACACAAGCATATATTTCTTACAGGAAACGAAAATATCAGAGGAAATGTCATTTAAAATGCTGGTTAACTGTAGCCTACCAAAATTTTGTAGTTTTTTTGATAAAATTGCAAACAACCATCAAATTTTGGCAAACAGGCAAAGCAAAACGTAATTTGTATACAGGCATATCTTTGTTATTGCAATATACAGTAGCATCTCGCAATAAGGACTACTGGCTTACGATGATTCGCTATTTATTAGCTTTTTCTGGCAATACGCGCTCAACATCTGAGAAGTATGTTGAACGCCATTTTCTTTCCGGGGCGTCATTTTGTTTATCTGTTTATAGCATTTGTGTGTTCGCGTGTATTTGGTAGTAGTAATGTGTCGCTTTGTCGCTGTATGCATGCGCCAGTCAAACAAAGATATTTTGCTAACTAACTTTAAGCATTAAAGATCTATAATTTGCAAGTTAAAGAATTTAACTAATGTTTCAATTCTGCTCAGTTTTCAAGGCCTTTAAACACATAAAACCTCCTTTAAATATTAAAGGCTTGTAGTAGAGGCTATTCTAAACGTTTAAGCGGAACTAACTGGAATTTTCATTTTTGTGAATTGTTACAAGTTCTCCTTTTAAGGTTTGACGTGGGTTTTTTTAAACAAAATGATTAAAAGAATTACTTAAACGGCAAACGTTACTAGAATTCAAAATCTAGTTCCGCTTAAACCAAACATGCTATAGTAACATTATATTCTTACATATTTTATTTATGACGGATAACCATGCTATTGTTTGTAGAATTTTAATAGTTGGAAGTAATATTTAAATTTGTTTGTTAATCTTAAACGTTACTGTTAAAAAACTTAAAAATTAAAAAAGACGTATGAGAAGATTTGCATTTTATTAAATTCTTTAAGTTTGGAAGTTAAGCTGCGTTCAGAGCTTTTAAATTAATAGACTGTAGACTATAACTTGTGCACTGTTGATTGTCACTACAAGTTTGTCATATGGTAAGGCGAGCAATCGTTCAGACCTCTAGATTTAATACGTTGTAGATTGTGGTAGTTTTTTAAACTTCGTAGTTAGTGAGTTGTTTTAATGAGACAGACATATAAACACATTGGCTATCTTAGTCTATATCGGGGAGAACGTTTACATTGTATGCCTTTACATAACCTAACAAAATGTCATCGTGCCGATTACAACAAATCTCGCCCAAAATTACGAAGAGGAACAGTAAATATGTTCAATGTAGGTAATTAGGTTAGGTTTAGTTAGTAAAAATCTAGGACAGCAGAATTAAGAAAACGATAATAGATAATAAACATTTTACGAAGCCACCGTAGTTAGTTTAAAGAAACACAGATGTCACACTATTCGTAATCCACTAATTTCTTGAGCTGTAAACAATGCATTGAATGTTAAAACTATTAAAGATATCCATAACGCACAGTGAACAGTCAACTAACTTAAAGAGCTCTGAACCTAGCTTTACTGAAATCTTTTACTTTTAATTCTTTAACATTTACAGGAATGAACAGAGTTAATTCACTTCAACTGTGATATTCGTTTAACGCCATTGACTGGTCTCTTACTTGCTGTTATTGCGTGCTACTGTATTGTCACTAGTGATGTGCCAGATCACATAAAATCCAGATCCGTGGACACAGATACGAATACGGATTATTTTCGTCCTGATCCGCGGATACGGATCTTGCATTCAAGAAGGAAAACGAACGACGTTGAAGCAATGTCTGACGTGTCGCGCAATTCGTACAAATAAAAACATACCAACTGACACACAATTCAGTTGAGTTCAAAATCACTCACTCATTGTCTTTGATTAAATTAATTTTACTCTAATATGTAATGTATACTAGACCGTTTGTAAACTATCGGTAAGTAATGTGATCCTCGACTAAACATCAATTTAAACGTCAGAGTAAAATTTACTCCACCTTGAAAATTATTAAATTTCAGCTTATATAAAAATTAGTTCAAGTTTAGCTATATGATAGCTGTTTAATATGCGCTTTGGAAAAACGTATACGGACCCGGAAACGTAGTTTTATTTTTTGCGCCACTTTTTTTTATTTATACCACTAATTGTTGAGAGTTGCCGTGGCTCCGTGGTAAGACGGTTGCCTTCGGAGCACAGGGACGCTGGTTCGATACCTCCCATCTTCTTCGGATTTTTATCTTCCGTTATTATTCAGACAGCTCTGGGGTCGACTCAGCCTCAAGTATTTAATACTTATAAATGAGTACCTGTTCGTTCAGGAATAATAGGACCGGTCGAAACGTCACACTGACCACGTGGCTTTCATATCTATGACCGGCGGTCTAGAAACGGAGAACTTACCTTCTCTGCCCCTTATTCGCCTATTTAGGAGTTGGGAACTTATTATTTATTTATTTAATTGTTACAGACATGTACGGACTATTCGTCGAAAAAAGCCTTTTATCATTTGACTTCTCTGCAATCATCTTGTATGTGCTTGACGTAAATATCGCATTTATGTAACACGAAGAAATAAATATTTTCTGACTAAAATATATACTGCACTCATCCGATTTTGTCCTATTTTTTTAAAATAAGTACCATAATGTTACACCATAGTCCTATCAGCTGCAAGATATTCGAGATTTTTTCAAAATTCAATACTGTTATTTAGCGAAACGTTGAAAGTCGAATCGTCGCAAAACGGATTATGGCAGTGAACATATATGTCATTAAATTTCGACAAAGCATATGAAATCTACAAAAAAAAACTTGAGCAAGCAATGATGACTATTTTCACATATCATTTCTGTCTTATACGGGTTTTGGCAACTATTTCAAGCCTAGATTTTCCTATTTTAGTCATTTATGTATGTGTTTAATGCTTCTGAATTATTTAATAATGCAATTATCGTGGCCGAAACATATAAAATGAATTACGACAAATTTGCGCAAAAGTAGAGTGTAAGATCGTGGGTGCGAATCCCGATCAGGACAATGAAATATTGTCATTATCATGTACTTTTTATTTAAATGTACAAAATAAAAACAATACAACGAAGTCGCATATTTCATATCCATTTATCACTGTTCTCAAGCTGGATGTCAGTGGGGTCATCATGTAAGTTGAGATCTGAACTATCACTTCCACTTCCTCAGAGTAATACCCTTTTCACACTAGATCTTTAAGATGAGTGAACTTAAAGTTCACCGATGTTTAACATCGGTATGCTATCACACTTGATGTTTAAATCTCTGGTACTGTCATCAGCTACAGTAATTTTGTCCTTAAGTTACCATCATGAAATTACCAGTTTTGAACTGTCTGCGCAGACGCACATTATGAATTATTATAAACAAATATGGATATTTCATTTCATTCTACAATAAAGACACTACAATAAAGCATATATTACACCTGTATATTAACATGTAAGTCGATACATTTTATCTCAATTATTGTAGCTCTGTATTTTATTATACACATTATTAAAATAAATAATTTTACTATAACAATAAGTATAAACTTCTTATAACGTCGATATAATACAGTATTCTTGTTTATGATAATATAAAATGTTGACAGCACAAATTCAAGGAGTATTTTTTTATAATAGAAATTAAGTTGGCAATGCGAACGAAGTTTAAGACGCAGATCTCTGTCTTAAACATCGCTTGTATTTAGACGAGGCCATACGGTTTCACATTAGCGTTTAAAAATACAGTACCAATTCCAAATACAGGAGCATGACAGTACCAGTACGGTAGAGCTCAACTTATTTTCCGAATATTACTAACATTTTTTCTTATAATTTAATGTTGACAAATTAACTTTGTGAAAATGTTGTATATTTAATAATAGTTCAAATAAAAAACTGTAATTTTTCACTATTTTTATTAATTAACTGCTTACTAATTTCGGCTTTCGCCATTTTCAAAGCAATGAACTAAGTTACAAACATTACAACTTAAATACTATTTACTCGTAAGAATTCAATAATGATAATCCTATGAGAGGGGAGGTAGACAAGTCGGTCATCTCATTAAGGGTTTTTCCTTATTTGTGCAATTTCATAATCCTGTGTGCCTCCAATAAATTTAATTTGGGACCTTTAATGGAAATGGCGAAAGCCGAAACTAGTAAGCAGTTAATTAATAAAAATAGTGAAATTTTACAATGTTTTTTATTTCAACCATTATTAAACATTTTTTCTCTCTGAATAATTAACACATCATTATTTATATGGTTTAGTGGCAGAAGCTGATGTCCAAAATGACAACATTACTGGAGAGGCGATTTAAAGTTACTTGAGCTATTGCCATTCCTCAATTCTCTCCAAACGACATATGAAGTTCAAACAACTTCAATTTCTAATATATATATATAGCCTTACAGTATAAGTAATAAGCTAAGATCATTTACAAAAAAAAAGATATATTAAATTTTGGATATATCCGCTTCTGTCATCAAACCACAGATTTTTTATCTGTGACTTTTTTGAAATTTTGCTTCAAAATGTTACAAATTTTTAAAGAGCCAAAATTTGTGAATGCAAGTTTTCCTAATTTAGTTCAATATACATCCGTTTATAAAACGCGCTCTAACGGTATCGTAAGTCACCAACAGAGTTTTAAATATTCATGCATACCTACATATAGACACACAAACATCAACTAAAAATGGTTTTAATGAAATTTCCAAATGCAAAGACCTGCCGGATTTTCGATCGACATTTTCATTAAAATTTTGTCAGAATATTTCGTAAATAGAATGTAAAAATAGCTTATACCTTGTTGTTAATTGGCTTTACACCTTGAAAGAATTGATTCATAACAGAGCAAGATGAAGAATATATTAGATTGACGCCAAAAACTATCACTGGCAAACAAGATGGAGACAGAGATTGGCTTTATAATAATGGAATAAATCCATTGTTTATATAATATCCATCCTAAATTAATAAATTTGAATATTATTTCTTCCATAAAAGCTTTTATCTTCTGACATTTTATGCCAAAGGTTGTAAATTTTATGATATCTCGATCTGATTTATTTGTCAAAGTGCGCCAACCCATTTTCTCGAACCGCTAACGATTCGATCCTTGTAAAAATCGTAAGTTTAAAGTATCTTCCAATATATTTCAGTTAACAGCCATATAAATAACATCTGAGGTGTTAGAAACGACAAGTCAGGTTATGATTGTTACAATACAGAAGTTAGATTCGGGCTGTCGGCGAAGCACACACCATATTCCGACGACAGACGCCTCCGAGTTGAACGACAGCTGTGCAGGGCACGCGACAAGAAGCCTTTATCTCTCCCAATTGTGTTATTTCATCTGCTGTACATTCAGCTACTAACAGCGGCAGGCCCAGTGCTGCCACCTTTATACCTGAATCAATCACTGTTCTTTGTCTGTTATGTTGGTAACATCGCGATAAATGTTTGTTTTATGTATGTAAATATGAATTTGGTGTTTGTCGGAAGAAAAGAAAATGTGTTATGTTTTAACGCCAGAAACCAGAACTATAAATACTCATTAAAACTAAGAACTGTATTTTAAATCAAATTAAATGTCAGCGTTTTAAATATTTGCAATTATATGATTTTAACGTCGTTTTAGATACTTAGTATTTGGATATTTGGTTTTTTGGCATAACTCGCACAAATTCTCCTTTCTCTTCTGACCGAAATAAGTTCCTAGAGCTCCAACAGGAGCAAAGGTTTACTACGAAGGTCCGATCCTATTTTAAGTTAATTTGTCGTTCCACCATTATGCATCGCCTTTATCCGTAAAGTTCTAGTTTAGCAACATACCTCGAGTATGTTGCAAAACTAGAACTAGAAATGCGTATTAAAACTAAAAACTGAATTAAACATAGATGAAGTTTCAGCGTTTCACACTTATGCATTTTGTTATTATATGACTTATGTTATGGATACATAGCATATCTATTATAAACGAGGATTAAAGCCTCGTAGCATAGATACATAGCACAACCATAGCATAAAAATCACAGTGCTCTGTTCTGTTTATTAGAAACAGATGTTTAGAACAGTGAAACTCTTTTATCCTATCTTTATTAATGTATTATGCAAATGATAGTTATGGAACTTATACATATAAACGAGGCTTTAGAATGGCTATTATTATTAAAGAAAATAAGGAACTGAAGCCATAAGGCTTGTACTATTCCATTTTACATAGATAATAATAATAATAATAATAATAATAATAATAATAATAATATTTATTGAGAAATCATTATTAATTAATTGATCAATAAATTGAAACGTGTAAAACCCACTTTACACGTTTTCGTAATTATTACGTAGGACACGTAGAGTTTCTTGACTATATTAGGAGACAGCCAATAAAACGATTTGGATACAATATTATGCCCACATAAATAATACAGTTAGTTATAATATAATTAAAATAATTACATACTAATTAATTAATTGTTAAATCTTTACAATTCTTATAAATGATCATGCTGAAAGTGAAGGCACTGGTAGATAAATTGTTCCAAGATTTAAAAATCCTATTAGTTTAAAACGTTTCCAACCACATTTTTCTTGAATTTTTGACGATTTAAATTTAAAAAATGGCCCTTCAACTTGGTATCTATATTCAGTGTGTACAGATTCGCCAAATCATATTTAAAATCCCCACGCAGTATTTTAAACATTGTAATAAGGTCTCTACCATGACGTATTTTTGCAAAAGAAGTAAGGTTCAACTTTCGCAGTCTTTCTTCATAGGACAATGAATATAATCCACGATACAACTTTGTAAAATATCCTTGCAACTTGTCCATCACAGAAATGTGTATTTTGAGGCTGTGACCAAACTGACACTGCAGACTTCAAATGAGGCCTTACGTAGGACACGTAGAGTTTCTTGACTATATTAGGAGACAGCCGATAAAACGATTTGGACAGAATGACATATATATATATATATATATTTGCAAATTTTAACACTTGTTTAACCTACTGGGTCCAGTTTAAGTCAGTCGTTATCGAACGCATACTAGTGAACTTAGCAAAATATACTCTTCATGGGTTTATTTTAACTGGGCAAAACCTTACACAAAAATTTCCAGTTTACATCATCCAATTATAATTATTATTCTTCCCGTTTAAATCTTTTAGATGTCTTGTTTGCTGGTATCTCTGGATTTATAATACTTGACTAATCTGATCAGATAATTATTCCTAGCTTTCTATTTAGTTCTCTGCTTTAGGAAATTTACTAAATCTACGCAAATTGCGCTCATCCGTTATTGTTTTATTATATTCTTGGATTCTATTTACTGATTATTATTCTTAAAGTATTTGTTTCTGTAGTTCTTAAGATTGATTTAGTTTTTCCTATCTCTTCGTGGTTTGGCTTGGTATATCGATTATATTATTTTGTTTTGTATATATCTCCTGGTGTTATCTCGAATTTGCTATTTTATTTTATTAATTCGTTCTTTAATGAAATATGATTCCCATCTTAAAGTTTTTGGTAAATTTATATTTATGTTTTATAGTTTCCTGACTAAATTAAATCGTGAACGAAATATTTTAATTCAATTGGCGGTATCGCATAATGCAATTGCAGTCAAAACCTGTATTTAGTACAGCTGCTTCATCAGGTAACCTTTTATCCCTACAGAGATTCATTTGAAAACCAAGTGATACCAGTTCTGTAGTACTTTTATGATTTTCATAGTAAATGATGGGCATTTCTATAAATAATCTAAAATATATTGTTGTTATTAACGTTGAATATTGAAGCTCTGTTGAATCTTAGTCTTTATGGTTAATTCCTTTTTACAAATATTTGGTCACGTATTGCTTAGTATTCTAATTTGTGGTAGAAACTTTTAGAAAAGCTGATCAAAATGGTCTTCAACCACAATTTTACAATATAATTCCGAATCTTAAATGATAATTATGTACGAGGGTTGCCTTTTATATTTCGAGATTTGAGATCAAAAACAATTTATCAACAAAAGTAGCTTTATTGTTTTTCAAAATATTCTCCATGAAGATCAGTACACTTTTGCATGCGTTTGAATCAATTTTCGAAGCACTTTTTCCACTTCGATTGAGGCTTTTTCCACTGCGATTGTCAAATTATGTGAGATCCAACCTGAACAAATCTTTTTGACGGCCAAATGTTCATGCAATAGTGAATGTATACTAGTCCCACTAATGCCCAAGGATACCTCAATCTCACGATAAGTCACATGATGATCTTGCAGTATTAGTTCACGCACAGCATCAATGTTTTCCAGAACAACAACCGATTTTGGACGACCTTCACGAAATTCGTCCTTAAACGAACTACGGTCACGATTGAAGTCGGCAAATCATCGATAAATAGCAGTCCTTGATGGTGCTTCCTCACCAAAAGTCGAATTAAGTTTATCAATGCACTGTTTTTGGGTTAATCTACGTCGAAAGTTGTAAAAAATAGTCGCTCGAAAATGTTCACGATTTAGTTTAATTTTTAGCCGAGATGAATTTTTTCAAGTTACTGTAAACAACACAAATAGCGCTCGTACATCAAAACGTTCTGACTAAATTGGCAAATCGGCAAATTGTAGCTAAAGCTTTAAGCCCGGTTTATAATATATATGTTATAAGCATAAAAATTACACTACTTTCTTTGTTCTGTTTGTTACAAACAGATGTTTTGAAGGGTCAAACCCATTGTTCAATTCTTATGCGTTATGTTTTGCAGTTATTATAAACCAGGCTTTATTCTACAAATATGTTTGTAGCTATTTTGTTCTATTGTGAAAACCATTTATAGTTATTCTACTTGGTAGTTTATTTTTGGCCCCATCTTAAATCTGACCTGGTTCTCAATATAGGTGCCACAGGTAAAACTTATTTATTTTTGGTAAAGAACACTTGTACTAAGTGACGTTCCATTATCATCTAAATTATATGTATATAATCAAATATAATATTTTTCGACGGAGGTTTTAAATTATAAACAATCATATCGAAAAAATGTAGACTTATTACTTGAACATTACTACTCATAACTATATAAATATAAAAGGTATTTGAAGCCCATAAATATATTTAAAAAATTGCAAAACTTTGTCTGATATGTATTATTAACTTATTGAGCGATAACACTTTTTTCTACAATTTAACATATCCCATCAGATAATTAAAAATTTTTTGCAAAATTTAATGTATAGATTATTACTAATTTTGTTTCAGATTATCAGTTTTGTATAAGAAACATGTAATCTCTGGGGATTATATGTAGCGTTAATTTTAATTTTTTAAACCTACATCAAAAAATTAGACTCGTTATATTATGCTTTTACTAATGTGTTGTAGCAAATATGTGCATTGTCTAGTAAATTACTACATTTACTATATGTGGGATAAGGCACGCACCCAGAGGGCTCAAGGGCTTGAGCCTCTCCAAGCACTCAAAAAAGACGTGTTTTTAAGGAAAACACTTGAGATTTTTACGATTTCATTTCAATTTTAGAGCTTTAGACCTTTTCTTTGTCATCACTTGTATTTTAGAAGCAAGGACCTTTTTTTTAGGCCATCACTTGGTTTAACGACGTTTTTGCCCGATCAAAAATTTAGGTCCCGGTCCATTCTTGCCCCTATAAAACAATTTTGTCTTCTAAGCGCCGCCCCTACCCCACCCCCCGAGAAAACATACTGGGCTGCTAGGAATAGTTTAAAATTTTATATTTTGTTGATGCTTCCGCTAAAATCCTATGTAAATGCGGTGGTATAACTTAATTTTTTGGCCTCTGCTCCGAAACATTTTCTTTGGGCCCCTACTAGGTTTGCCAACTTTGTTTAGGTAGAGCAATAACCGAAATCCCTAAATTTGTCGCTTTTGCTGTAACATATATATATACACATATTTAACATATATATATATATATATAAATCTGCCGAAACAAATTTCAAAACACTGTTCAAGATATCAAATGTTTATTTTGTTGTCACGAGTAATATTTTGTAATTGATATTTGTTCGTTGAAAATGTTGGTGAACGTGGGTGTTGTGCTGAATGCACGTTGCCGCTGGTAAATTTGGCAACATTTGACATTTAGCAAGTAGCGAGAAAGCCGATTGATTTTTTCCGTGAGGAAAGTTCGCGTAGTACAGTACACATAGGCCGCGTGGTGGCAAGGCACAGGGAGGTTGAACTAGGCTATGGCTAGGGGTTGCAGGGGGTTGGATGTCGCATGACTCATCATTGCACTCGTATATATACATTCTTATCGATCTTGTGCCGGTTTCAGAAGGTACTGTGCTGTGCTGTGTGCTTTCAGAGCGTGCTGTTGCCAGAGACGCACAAAGTGCGTAGGTTAGTAAAGCACGTTGCACACTAGAGAAAAATAAGATTCTTGTTTACAAAGCACAGCTTTCCACGCGCTTCAATAACAACCAACGTTTTGCTTAGGCTTAACGTGTATTTGTAAATAAATTTGATATTTTTCCAACATCTATTTTAAGAACTACCATTGTTTTACATTATAGCAAAAATTTGTTAACCTTCTACCACAATTAGAAAGAATTTGCAACTTAACTGCGGAATTATAAAAATGTAAACCTTGTTACATCAAATTTAGAGAAAGTTTTTGATATTGAGAAGAGACATGCTCGAATACGCTTACTGGTGGCAAAATAATTTGAGCAGTTTGAGCTTTTTACGTATTTTGTAGTGTTGAATTTGTGTTACAATGTCGACAGAAAAACTATAAAAGCAGAACAAATTCTAGTGTTTTTTGCTGTCATTCAAGAAAGGACAAAGTTTTTTTTTTACTTTTCCTAAGAAGAATGGAGTTTTTTTTTTTTTAATTTTTATTTTGTCTTAACGTCTATGGCCACTAGCCAGGGTACATGTTCTTTTAAATTTAATTACACAATTTTAAACCTTAATACTACCAATACAAATACGAGGGTTGCCTTTTATATTTCGAGATTTTAGATCAAAAACTTTTTTGTTGATAAATAATTATTTATCAACAAAAATGGCTTTATTGTTTTTCAAAATATTCTCCATGAAGATCAATACACTTATGCATGCGTTTGAACCAATTTTTGAAGCACTTTTTCCACTCAGATTGAGGCTTTTTCCACTGCAATTGTCAAATTATGTGGGATCCAACGCGAACAAATCTTTTTGACGGCCAAATATTAATGCAATAGTGAATGAATGCTGGCCCCACTAATGCCCAAGGATACCTCAATCTCACGATAAGTCACATGACGATCTTTCAGTATCAGTTCACGCACAGCATTAATGTTTTCCGGAAAAACAACCGATTTTGGACGACCTTCACTTATTTGTCCTTAAGCGAATTACGGCCACAATTGAAGTCGCCAAACCTTCGATAAACAGTAGTCCTTGATGGTGCTCCATCTCCAAAAGTCGAATTAAGTTCATCGAAGCTCTGTTGTCGGGTAATCCCCATCGAAAGTTGTAAAAAATAATCGCTCGAAAATGGTCACGATTTAATTCCATTTTTAGCCGAGTTGAATTTTTCAAGTTGTAAACAACACAAATAGCACTCGTACGTCAAAATGTTCTAAGTACGTATACCGTCATAAATGTCAAACTTTACGATATAAACGTCCAGTTTAGCGCAATCCTGAAATATAAGAGGCAACCTTCGTACAAACATCCATGCCATCACCGGGATTTGAATCCGAGCCACCCTGGTCTAACAGTCAACTTCAACCGCGGAGGAAAAGGTAATGTTAAGTCCAAATTTTCGCGAGATGTAGGTATAAATAACACTTTAAAATTAAAAAATGTCGCAAATATTTACTCCCATTTATATAAAATAAAAACGAGGTGTGTTTAAATTAACCTGATCGCTACGTGTAAATTGACGGCTAGGTACTGTCGTCAATTATATTTCCTTCCATTTCAGCGCTGCCACCGGTAATGTCACTTCTCAATATTGCTATGAAGAAGGGTGTTACCTATAGAGGGAGGTAATGACCACAGGTCTCGATTAATCGGTATTGACTTTATGCTATAGTTCACGAGCTTTACATGTCGATAGATTGTTGATAGATACCCAACTTATGTTTTTAGTTTTTATCTTCGTTTGTTATATTTGATTATATGCAGATAAACGTGAATGTGTTTTTGTATATGAAACGTTTCTATTGCAGCTGTGAGTAGAGCGAGTGAAAGTGGACAATAGTTCTTTCTCACCATCCGAACCAATAACAACGCTTAATTTTTATGTCCTAGATTGAAACATACCTTTTTCTGGCGGGCGTCGCACCAGTCAGCTAGCGCCTGTCAACTATCTTATGTGAATCTGTTTACATATATTGATACCAGTAAAATGGTTTTACATTGTCATCATAATAATGAGTGAAGTTGCTACCTTTAGTAGCTACTATTTCAATTCCTGAATTGAAATAATAGCTACAATGCTGCAGGAATAATTAAAATATATATCGGCGAAGAAAAACACGTAGTCCAAAAAGATAGTGGATTCAAGAATGGATCAAACAATACATTTGGTGTGTATTATAATTTATTGAAGGAAGTTAAATTTGCAGACCACCAAACTTATATTCACGAATTTAAGACTGCCATTTTCAGTTCTTTAGGCGGCGCCATTTTCAGTCCGTTAGTCGGCGCCATTTTTAGTTTCTCGACTGATACACAAAAGTTCATGTGCTTTCAGCTTTACTAGCGGTGGTAGAATAAGCACGATAATTTTTTTTAAACTTGTAAAATGCTAGTTGATTAGCATTAGCTGGATGGTGTTAGTGAACTAGCATAATATCAACGCCGCTTTAAGACGGGACATTTTCGATTTTTAATAGTATTTCCCGCTTTTTAGAAAAATATCTGCATTCTAGCTATGCTATTTTTATCTGTTGTACTAAACAGGGCCGTATTTATCATTAGACTCATGAGGCGACAGATGGTCCTCTCTGAACAGGGGGGCCCGTGTTGTACTATCTCCAAAATATTTGTTTAAATCACGTATATATTTATTATAACTAAAATATTTTCGTCAGTATAATTAATCAAATTAAATCTTAAATCTATATTAATAAAATTAGAGGTACATATTTAATTTGTTTATTATTTCTTTCGGCCTCTTATTTGCTTTCTACACGTTTCAGATGATTTTAAGACAATATCCGTAAAAAATCAATTTCTGTCCGTCTGTCTGGCTGTTTGTATGTTTGTCCGAGATACACGCAAAACGGTTGGACATATTTTCACGTTATTTGATACGATGATTGAGTAAAACCAGAATTCTACAACTAAGGGAGTATTTCGGGGCCACAAAACTGTTTACAAAAAAAAAAAAAATTAAAATATCTTCTTTATTATTGATTAAATAGAAAAATATATAATATAACAAAGATTGCTTATAATAAGAAAACCAATATGTTTTTATTTAATGCATTTTTTGAATTGGATGAATATTTGGGGAGTTATTGGAGGACATCCTAAAACTAAACTTGAAAAACGTAAAAAGTTGCCTTTCTTATTCAACAAATTTTTTAAATTGCTTTATTAATTACGGGAACCAACTATCTTAATCTAACCTAACCAAAGATATGAACAATTATAAAAAATACTCCACTGACGAAAAATTACTTTTAAAAATTATTTAATTTTAATTAGGAACTTAGGAACTAATTAGCCTTAGGAATCATTTGCGCTTTGGGCCTCGATGTAAGAAAATACTGCCCTGGTTGTATATTATGATTTATACAGGCTGTACAAAGTTAACTCATTGTTAACTCTTTTATTAGGAGAGCTATGATTCTGTTATGACATCCTAATAAAATTTTTACATATATGACGATGGTAAAAACGTCTCAACAATGAACATGTTAAGAGGAGTTTTTTTTTTTTTAAATAGCTGTATTGTTTTTGTGTTTTGCCATTTTCATATCTAGTTTGTTTATTTAATCGTACTCGTAGCTTTGCTAACAATAATCTAACAAGTCAGTTTCTGGAAATTCTCTTAATATCCTTCCATCCGGTAGGTGGTCTGATCAGTACCCTAACTGTTAATGGTAGGTTGCTAAAGAACGAGTTAAATGTTTTAACTCAAGTTATACCCTAACTCATGTTAAAATTATATATTTTTGTATGTTGTTTTGACTCGAGTAACGGATAACTCGAGAATTAACACATTCGTTCTTTAGTAATCGGCCAATAGTGTCGCTAACACAACATAATTCTTAACAAATGTAAGTGTCTCACATTTTAAAAGGCCTCAGGTTTTTGTAAAAGTCGATATGATCGTGCAAGTAGCTACTCCGTGTAAACCATTTTCTTATCTTACTCCATTTGAACAAGTACGTATTACACTAGGCAATTTTACAACTAAAACTTGCAGGAAACTTCCCGAAAAAATCCTAGCTTTGCAATCGATATTACATGGAGAAGTTTCCGTATATAAAATGCAAGTTAACACAAGAATTACAGACCTCGGATAACGCAAAATACGTTCTTAGAATTTAGAACGATATTCGAAATAACCGAAATTTTTTTCAAATAATAACTATTAAACAATTTGCTCAAAATAACAATTACAGTCCCAAAACAGTAGACAATATGTCAAAAAATAAAATCACATCTATACTACTAAAAGAATTATATTTAGTATTTAATATTTATTTATTTAAGACATAGTGCAGAGAATATGCACATATCCTGGGTCACAATACAATTATCTACACTAAAATATCATTCTATAAATCCTACAACTAGCCAAATGTTATTAATTACATAATAATTTTTGTTATTTGTTTAATTATATTTGTACAATATACATTTAAAAATCCATATTCATCGCCATACCTGAACAAGTCTTCAAATATTTATAAAAGAATCAATTACATAATAACAACAGTTTTTAAATTGCGAACATCTTAACACAAAATATTAAATTAGTCAACAACAAATTAAGTCAGAAAGAAAATACTTCCCATTCAGGAATTTACAAAATCAAATTAACATTTGTGATGCGTATTACATAGGTCAAACCAAACGTAATTTTAAAGTTAGATTTCAGGAATCCATGAGAGTTTGATCCATCGGATTTAGCAAAACATTTATTAGAAAACGGTCACCAATGTAAGGAAGAAATTGGAAATTTTACGTATTGAAAATAAGTGCGATAAACCAATGTACTTCTAAGCATTTTAAATTAAATATGCACAACGAAATACATAATCTTATTAACCAGCAACTAGATCTATTTGAATCGCCTGTTCTTAAGACTATGGTCAATGGTTCTTTCCTAATTCCTTCTCACACCAATTTGTATTTAATTAATTCTGTAAATTTAGTTTAAATTGTCAACATTAGTTGTAACACGTTCATTCTTCTTATGATGGCCTAACAAGCCGAAATATATTATTTTAATAAAATATTTTGGTAGAACAATATCAAGAGTGTGTTATTTTTACTATTTGTTAATTTTAACATTACTTAAATAGGAATTGTAGACCTCTTAGTCCGTTATTTTCTTCAAAATGGAATACAGGGTAGCTGAAACATAGGTCTAATTGTAGTTTGTTTTCAATAAATACAGGCCCGCCCTTGGTTGAGTTAAATTAGGCCCGGGCCTCAGGTGATGAAAGGCCTTAAATTTAACAAGGTGCATTTTAAATCACCAGATACTTTTGCAGGACCTCAATTTGATGTTTTGCCTCAAGCCTCACTAAACCACAAACTGGTAATGAATAACGTATAAATGGTATTTAATAATCATTTAGAAGACAAATAGTTTTTGGCACACAGTAGCAATGGCTCATTGCTCCCTTCCATCTGGGTCATTGTCAGTCGGGTTGATTTTCGATTTCACACAACACCGTGTGTGTGTTCTGTGAAATATAAAATCCTCCATTTTGGTCATAAGAATTAGACATTCGCGTAGCCAAGGGGGCAGTAGGCCCTACCCTATATAAGCGATCATAATCCGTAGAATTAAATATCATAAAACGTAAATTTTTATCAATTATTTATTGTACAATATCATTCTAAATACGTTCCTAGAAAATTTTACGATTTTGAGAATTTATAGTTCCATTTTGTTTACATTATTAAGTATCATGAGATATATATTATTCCTCCCAATAATAATTCCCAATAATTATTATTACTCCCCCCCCCCACCTTATACGAAATCCTGGCTGCTCCACTAAAGTTAGGTTTTTTTTGGTTTTGGCAAGTGTATCTGTTAGCGATAATTGAGATCTTGTTATTCTTTTTCTTGCTGCTTATTATTGATTAACTCTTTTTCTCCTTCAGAGATTGGTCTTTGAACTGCTGTACAGCCCAATTCGTGAGCAGACTTGAAAAGACCGAACTATATCAGACCCTTCATGAGGCGAACTCTAGATTAAGCTTGAGCCCAAAATGACAGACAATTATTTAACCTGGGTCTAAGGGTACAGTCCAATACGCCTTATTACTTTATTTTAAATATTAAACCAGAAAATTCTTTATATTGTAGAATGTAAATTGTGTAACTGAGTGAATTGGTCAGCTTTACACATATGTTACACGGGTTGCGGTATTTCACTGTTTACAAGTATTTCCCAAAGCAATGAACGGCAACCCAGAGCTCTAGTCTCGATACTCAAAAAATCTTTTTATGGACCATTTACGTGATATTCTGCTTTTATAACATGTTGTACACGAGGTATTTTGTTTTGAAGAGTCGTTTAGTAGTATAAACCGTCAATAATTTCATCGTAAATAAATATTTTCCCAAGATATTTTGCAAGTTGATCTTTTTTGCGACATCTTTTGAAACGGGGGATGTTCATTCTTCCAAACCAGAAGAATTGAATCTGTTTCTAATGCTTATTATATGAAATTGTTAAATCCTTATTATTTGCAGAAATAAACGAATGTATTCCAGTTTTGATAAAATATAAAACGATAACAAATTGAATGGCGACGAATTTGTTTGAATTAACGCAGCTGTGCAAATTACTACGGGTGTAAACAACATAAATCCAAGCATAAACATCGACACGGTTTTACTTTAGAACCTCAGGTGAACAATGCCCACACCATATTAACTTAAACTGTTCCATTTTTAAATTCTGGTTTGGAACATTTACCACATTTTACCATTACAAAATAAACAAGTTGATTTTCCACAAGCACCTGTGATATAGCTTCGTTACTAACGAGCGCGCTGCATTTTTGGCAACATAAAGGGCATTCAAAAATTACATTAATGCCTAAATTTTGGAAAAAGGTCCTATACCTTTTAAAAAGAAGCCAGAGCTTAATCACCACCGTTTTACATAACACTAATATGCAATTGAAAATCAACATCTTATGACTAACAGTATAATTGTCTAAGAAAAAGTCCAACCCATTAATCCCACCCCTTTACATAACATTAAAATGCTAATAAAATGATTTAGTTATGTATTTAGTTGATTTTTTTATATTTATCTTGTTTTATATAACATAGTTGCTAACGGGATTAACCTGTGAATGCATGAATTAACCCCTTATGATTGCTCAAGAATACATTTAATAGATTTTTTTTAAAATATTTAGATGGTTGAGAAAAGCAATGACGGCAATGCTTTTCTCTTGTCACAATGATATATTACTTTTCGTCCATTTTAAACGAACTATAAGCAGCTTCACACCGCCACCAAAATTTTTTCTAATTGTAGAAGCACTCCTTGTAGACGTTTTTGGGAATAAACTTCCAAATTCTTCTTCCTGTATCTTCATTGTTTGAAAACGGCAGAATGAGTGAAATAACTAACAGCTAATGTATTAGGTAGTTAACAATTTAATAGTTAAAATTGTTTTGGCGACTATCAATTGTGACTATTTTCGCCTAACACAGTTTTATTTAATTTTATAAAAAAACAAATATTGTTTTTGCTACACTGACAAACTGAAATTTTTATTACTTTCGTTAAAATTCGATAGAATTCTTTAGTATCCTATGAATAATAAAAGAAAAATAATAATATGAAAGAACGAATGGTTCAGATAGTTGGAATGAAATTAAACTGATTCATCTGTGTTATCCTGGCTGCCGCTGCCCAGTGGCGCCCTCACAACTGTAACTGGTGATACCACAGAAACAACAAATTTTAATCGTACTAATTGTAATACAAAAACACGACTTTATAAGCTTAAATCAGGCCCGACACTAACCCTTTTAACACTAACCCTTATTGTTGGACAGTTTAATTGACTGTAATTGTTCAGTTATTCCCCAACACGCACGTGCTAACAACTTCTTGTATTATATTTTTTAGCCACTGTTGTTATTAAACTAATTAACTGAATGTAACTTCGCGATTTTCTTATTTTTATGATTGCTACGTATGGATATTGAGTTCAAAATAATATAAAAATGTAGTCTAATGGTAAAATAAAGACAATTCTGAAATAGAAATAGTTTGTATTTATTATTTTATAAACAAAGGCCCACAAAACTAAAATAGTTAAGTGAAATTTTTTGCGCATAAAAACAATGGCTATTTGCTCCATTAAACTGAAATACATGTTGGCAAAATAACTCTCAATATGATTTTTCTGATAAAATTAACTAGAATAAAAATTTATATAAAATATTAAAGCTTAACTTATAGTGCAATTCTGTAGAAAATCTGTAAGCTACAAACGAACGTATCTAAGGAGTTGTTTTCTATATTGTTATGTGCAGTTTCTTATAGATTTTATTTTTAAGCTTACAAATTTGCCCAGAAATGCACCATTAATGTTTTTCATATTAATATACTTTTTTATTTTTAAATATCAGTATCAGCAAAATTGTATAAAATTCGTGTCATACACATACACATGCTTCGATACTTTCAATTTTGAGTTTCAATTTAGAGTTTGTTTTTATTTTTCAAATAGGTAAGATACATTTTAACATATTTACATTTTTTGATCTAAATCAAAAATTTTAGTTGACGTTTCCACAGGCGTTCGGCCTTCGGCTCGTTCATATCGTAAATGTAGGAAATTAAATATTTCACTAAATCAAAATGATTACTCTGATGGTGTACAGCAACTTTCTTCAAATATTTGCTCTGTTATGATACATTCGACAAAAACTTTAAAGTGACATGATTAAATTTCCACTTCCGGCCAACCGAATTTTACCAAAAGTTGATCAAATGGTGTCAAAAGCTCAAATATGAATATTCATAAAATTCATTTAATCAAATTCGTTCTAGATGCACCCACGGACCGACAGACAGACAGACAGATAGACAGACAGACAGACAAACAGATTGCAAGACAAATTTTTGAAATATCAAAATCGGTATGATTACGTTACATTATTTCTGTTTGTGGCAGTCGGTAAAAATATTGTTTTTTTAAATTACGTAGAAATCCGAGACTCTAATTTTTCATTGTTTTCACGTCTTCACATCATCATCGCTATCTACGTAAAAGGTACTAGAGTGCTCTTCCCACGAGAACTGGCTAGTGACGTCATATGCAGAGAAACTAAAATACGTACAATCGCTTCAATGCTAAGCAATGGACGAAGAAACATTTGCAAGTAAAATTTCAATTTTTCACGTCCTTACTTGGCGCATATACTGTGATATTACTAGCCAGTTCTCGTGGGAAAATCATTCTACTAATTTGTTCAATTAATCGTAATCGTAGCTTTTCTAATATGCAGTGACGGACTAAGGAAAAAGTTCTCATTGCGGACTTCTAGTTAAAAAAATCCTAAAATAATAGAAAAAATGTATAATAAAACCGTGCTACGGGCCCTAGGCGGTTGCCTAGTTTGCTGAGGCCAAAGTCCGCCCCTGCTAATAACAGAGTTAGCAATGATACAGTAAACGTTAACTGCCTGTATAATCTTACACTATTTATACGATATTATTTATTTATATTTATATACAATACATTTTTTTTTTTTTTTATTTATATTTTAATTTTAAGTTTCATTTATCGCACCTACTCCCCTTAAAGTCAGAGACGAACTAAGAAAAATTGGGGCCCTAGGCAAGTGTCTCATAGTGGGCTCTACCAATCAAATAAATCACTAAATAACAAAAAAATCTATACATCAAAATGGTTTCACGGGCCCCCAAAAATACGGGCCCTGCTTAAAGTCCTGCCTTGTTGCAGTAAAAACGTGGTGAAAAGGAAAGAACATTTTTATCGAAATTCAGTTGATTTTTTTTTATATTTGTGCATGTGCGACTAAGCAAACAATTTTCAAATTTTTAACATAAAATTTATGTGTTTCATAAATAGTTTTTTACAACTAAACTTTTTTCAGAATTACAATAAAACTTCAGAAAAAGTGTTTTATTTTTATGTCCCAGTTCGCTTTTTTATATTGTGATTATAAAATGGCGAATTTAAAAACAGAATGAATGTTTTTTGGAGAAAAGTGTTATAAATTCACTAACCACGTATATATTTCAATTTACAACCCTTTTTTTGTGAGCTAATGTTGACTATTTACGATTTTTGTAATTTCGTTGTTTCGCTACTCCATTATCTCTTTGTGTCTTGTTTTTGTTACAAATAATTTAAAAATGTGCTAATAAATACGGACTTGTAAAACAAATTAAAAATACATTTTTGTTACTAAAACCATTTTATAAAATATTGTTTAATATTGTTTATTCACAGGTACCTATATTAATAATTACGTAAATTGGTTACATTTTACATAAAATAAAGAACAAAGGCAAAAAGAATGGTTGTTTTAGCAATCTCTCTACCACATGTTTTCAGATTAGTTCTCGCATAGAACTTCACTACGTTATAGGAAAATAAATTTAAGATCGTAGCGCCGTGGTGGTCGGAGATCACGAAAAATAACTCCACTTAGGTACAGATATCAAACAAGGGAGCCTCAAAAAGTATTCGGTACTGGCGCTTTTTGTTTGTTTAAGACTACTGATTTATATCCCCCTTGGCCGCCACCAGGTTTATCGTCCATTTTAGTCGCCATTTTAGTGTCTAGTTTTTCTTTGTCAAATTATTCTAAATATATATTTATAATTATAAAATTTGTCAACGCCATAAAAATGATGAAAATATTGCACAGAATTTATGTTTTTCATTCCACAGTAAGCTTTCAAAAAGAGGATTAAAATTTGTCTCAAATAAAAGTATTAATGTTGAATTTAAAATTTCTAGCTTTATTACAATTTGTTTTATTCTTTATTTTACTTAATCCGCTTTTATTTTTTTAATTTCCTCAAATCAGTGAACCAACTGACTTTTTATAGCATACACATTTTAATAAATAAAAAAACAAACGAATCATCCCATTCATAACAAAATTATAGAGATATAGGTATGTATATAGATCTGGATAGAAAATAAATAAGCTAAGATGGATAGGACACTTGTGGTGAATAGAATTCTATTCTATTGTGACAAATCGAGGGATTATATTGGTGGTTGCCAATATAAACTACTGTTTTTTTTTGTCAACTGTTGAATAGATTTCTATTACTCGTATTCCTACCATTAGAGCGAATGCGTGAAAATAATCCAGCGCGAGAAATCTCCAAACAGTAGGAACTCGGAAAAAGAAGTGTTTGGTAAAAATGAGATATATGTATCAGTTGGAAACAGACATAAAAGAACTCAAAGTTAAATATTGGGAAATTGTTGCTAAGAACAGCCGCGCACCAAGTGAGTGATCTCCGAAGAAAATTATGGGTGCGCGTCTTTTTAAGAACAAGACATATGAGCCAGGACTGGTACTATCTTTGGTATATGGACAATTCGCAAGAAACATTGGCGTAACTATGGACCAGCTACTCCCAGAACCGTGGGAGGACACTTTTTAGTGGTCCATCGAACCTCTCAATGTTTTTTTTTTTTTTTTTTCGTCGCTTGATAGTTAAGGACAATGTTGACAAATCTGCTAGCCCAAAAAATGAAGTAACGCCATTGGCAAGAATATATATATATATATATATATATATATATATATATATATATATATATATATATATATATATATATATATATGAGTACTGTAATCAAAGAGAAGTATAACATACGATTAGGATACAGATCCGTACCGACAACAGGGTGTCAAGATAGGATCAGCTGATAAATCTAGCCAGTGTTGGTATATAAGATACCTTTAAAGACCTGACAATAGAACAAAATGTTGGATTTCTGTGCGACCAAAATTTAACTCGATAAGAGTCGGTTTAACCGTTCTTTGTCTTGTCTGCTATATATTCGTCTTCGTACCATTCTTCAATGGAGGATTGGGTGACCTAAGCTGTTTCTAAACATGGTTTTCTGTCAGGATATAGCAATTTCTAAAGTGCTCAGGGCTAGCAAGTCCTGTTCGCTATTTTTTCAGTAGTATGACCAGGGTATGTAGATTTATTTATTGAAAACAAACTCTAAAGCTACGTTGACAGTTCTAAAATTAGTTGACTATACGCTGTGCCTTGTGGATAAATTTAATAGACAGTTTTAACGTTTAATGACAGCGTTCACAGCTATGAAAATTAATGAGTAACGAATGTTGAGATATCTATGTTTTTCAAACCAACTACGAGGGCATATATGCATTTATGTGATATTTTACGAGGTCCCCATCAGCGTGATTGTGATTTCTTACTAAATTTTAATAACAAAAATGACCGGAGAGTAGCTTAATGTTACTCTCCGGTCCGCTTATGTTGATATTCAAATCAGAGGCGGATTTAACGGTGGGCGCACTAGACGCACGCCTTGGGCCCCGACTTCTGAAGGGCCCCACAAAACCCCAACTTTTCACTTTTTTCTAATGACACTTATGGTTTCAAATGTGTAATATTAATTACGTACAAGTTTACAATCAGCGGTAAAACCTAATAGTTAGTTTATATTCGCTTATTTATATAAAAATACGGTTAACATGTATTTTTTTCCCTGACTCTTTTTTAAGGGGCCCAATATTTTCTTCTGTGCCCGGAGCCTCAACTCATCTTAATTCGCCTCTGATTCAAATAGTGAATTTATATTAAAACCAATGCACTATTTTAATTGGGCTGGAAAAATAAAAGGTTAGATTCAGTTAGTAAAAATTTAGAACAGAAGAAGCCGAAACATGAGAGACATATAATGAATGAAGTTTGAGCGGACCAGTTGTACTTGCACAAAATTGTAGCAGCAACTACAGCAATTCTTTTTCATTTCACGATTTCCGAAATTCGAGCGATAATATTTTTTTGGTTATGTAAAGTGAGATAGCTAATATGTGTTTATATGTCTGTCTCATTAAAACAGTGCACTAACTACAAAGTTTGGAAAACTGTCTAAGTTGACAACGCATAGTGTATTAAATTAAGCGCTGTGAACGGTCGCTCAAGTTACCATATAACAAACTTGTTAGTGACAATCAATAGAGAACAACTCATAACGTATAGTCTATTAATTTTAGACCTGTGAGTGTAACTTTAGCTGACTTAAAATTCATCGAATTAATAATTTCACCTTTTTGTTTTATTGCTTTAAACTTAAATATCTGGTGTTATGGTCTATATTTTTTATAGTGAAACTGAAACAGTTATCCAATCGAATCGGTCCAAAATATTTTTTGTCGTAACACGTCATTTTAACATAACACACATGAGTTTCAAGTTACAGTCGGCAAACAGTTTCTTTCTCAACGGAGTTCATAGGTGACCGGAAACGATTCACAACATATGTGGCCGGTTTCCGTCCGCCATTAGCAACCCCCTCCACCCCTTTAGGCTACTACCTCGCTCAGTGGTTACGTCACATTTCCGCTCGAGGGCACACAGTTCGCCATAATTTATGTGATACGTTTTTTGTAATTAGTAAACACGTAGTTAGGGAAAGAAATTGAGGTATATGGTAGCGAGTGGTAACAGAGAGAATATACCCTCTCTCTCACACAAACCTACACTCTGCTCTTTTTACTCGTTCATTATGGTTATTTATGGTTTTGATAATTTTGTTTGGACCTGAAATGGTTCTTTGCTAAATTTATAGTTTAAAGTTTAATCGATTTTGATGTAATTATGCTGACTGTTTGTTATTTACAATACAAAAAAGAAAGGAAAACAAAATATGAAGGAAATTTGTGAGATTTAGTTATTAATAATGAGTTATATTGTGGCGATTGATATGTTTTTCATATTTTACTCCAATGAAGCCATTAGGTGTTTCCAACCAAAAATCAGAATCAGAAATATCAGAAGTCCTGAGCAGTTTTCTCTTTATTGTTTCGGCACATTTTAGTGAATAGAGTTGCTCTTCACAGTTTTGTTACTTATTTTTGTTTTCACCTCTCCCCAAGGTATGCCTTTTCATGTTCTTTCCTAATACTTCATTTGCATGTCATATTTGGTCGCCCTCTTATCTTTTTATCTAGTAAATTAATTCTAGAACTAAGCTATTTCCCATAATTCCTCGTTCAATATTTGTTTATGAGGCTCCTAAGCAACGCTACAAAGACAAGCTAACAAATAACCTCAAATTATGTCAGCTGCTCAGCCCAGACTGGGAAGAAAAACCCTCAGTCGAAGTACATGGTGCAATCTAGTGAAAACCGGAATACAACAGTACGAATGGATACGTATTGTGCGTGCCATACTAGTACTCAAAAAACGCAAATCCAGACTTCATACGCTGTTGCCTGATTTTGTATATAATTATCTATGTGCTATTTATGGCAAAATGTTCGTATCCAGAATTGGCTTCTTCGGTCATGAACCACCATGCCCACTCTCGTCGAAATTTGTGAAATATGTTTCTTTTAGCAGCTCTGCTGACGTCGATTCGTAGTCGTTATATATATTAGGTCGTCATGGATGAAATTTGTAGAAAAAAAAAGTTGGTTGATAACTTACATATATAAGGAATTATTTTATTCATCAAAGTATGCACCCATATTGTCTATACACTTTTGCCATTTAAGCGGCAGGTTGTTCAGGCCGGTGGTATAAAACCCTGGCGGACGAAAGTCAATGAATTCCTGGAAGGCCAGTTTTACAGCATTGTCGGAATTAAACGGTTTTTCTATTAAAAAGTTGTCCAAATTGCGGAAGAAGTGGTAGTCAGTGGGGGCTAGGTCTGGTGAGTATGGAGGTTGATTTAGAAGTTCCAACTCCCAGTGTGTGGTCTAGCGTTATCATGCAGTAAGATATGACTCGATCTGTTGACCAATCTAGGCTGTTTTTCTTCAAGTTTTTGCATCTTCTAGTTGGTTGCAGTATATTTCTGTTGTGATCGATTAGCTAGGATTTTTTTTTTTTTTTTTTTGTTTCCTAGACTTGTACTAAATTTGGCGAACCAATTTGATATTGTCTGCTGCGTAGTAACACTAGAGATAAATACACGCGTGGTCTGCGATGCCGTAGTTGCACGTAAGAACTCATACTTCATAATGGTGCGAATTTCCGACCGTTTCATTTTCAACAAAATTAGTTTGTAAAACAAGTTTTTAATATTTTTTAGAGCATACAATGATTTTTTTAAAAGGACAAAATGTGTAACTTTCAAAAAAAAAAAAAGAAACAGAACGGTAAAATATTAAGATGTCAAATAATAAGCTATTAATGTTGGCAATATTATTAACTACAAATTTCATCCTTGATGACCTGATACATTTGTTTTGGGCAAAATATGATTACAAATTTTCTCAGGCACTTATTAACAAAAGCCTACAATTTCTTCGTCCTAAATTGCGCTGTCTCAGCATCATACAGAAAAAAAAATTGTGTTGTTTTGTGATGTCAGGTGACTTCTTAAAGTATGCTTTTATATTTTCTGTACATTATTTTTGTTTAGATTTTCTTATGTTCATTTTGACTGTTAATATATGTTTAAAATTACTCTTTTCTAATTAGGCATTTTCAACTAAGATCTAAATTGCGCCATGTCTCAGGTCTGTAGAGAAGTTTCGAATTTTTATCCTTATGGTTTAATATATTTTACCCATTAGATTACTCGATTTCCAAATTTTCCTCAAAGAATTTAATGCATTTTGATTTTCCTACAGTGTGCTGCAGTATGAAATAGGTATATTACTAGATATTAGTGGAGCTACAGTTGTCAAGGCTATCCCTGATCAAACGCCATCACAGTGTGCAACGATCCGAGCTGTATTTACTGCTTTCTGCATGCAGATCAATAGGGGTAGAAATTATTTCGCTCTGCGAAGTATCCTTTCCAGGTGTTTTGTAAACCAATACTCGTTGGATTGTTAGTTGTTTCCTATCTCTCATGAAATTCCTATCTCTTTTGAAATTGTAATTTATAAGAGTATTTATTAAAAAAAAAAAAAAATTGACTTCAAACAGAGGGGTCCGGTGACAGGACCCCCTACTTGCACACTTTTACATACGTTTTGAACATTTTTGGTCCCATATGCTTTTGAACCACGCAGTCAGCGAAAAAATTAGAGGGAACATTGCATAGGACACATTAAGATGCCTTAGCAGCATATATTCTGATTTTGGTTTCTAATTGAATCAGATTTATCGTAATTATAACGATTATTTGAAGGTGCAAATACAATAGTTTTGCAATTTATCTGCACTTTTATAACTGGATCAAGATTCAAAACCGTGGCTGGAAAGAGACTATTATATTATTGCAAAATAAGGCAATACTATTTATTAACAAGATATTAATTTGACATATGGAGCCACTGTCGAGTTCGTCAGCCGGTTACAAGTCATTATAAACAGTGGTGTGCTGTGAACAGTTTAACAAAGGATTCACCCGAGCCCCTGTACCCACAGGGGCTCGGGTGAATCCCCTACAGCCGTGTTTCTTAGATTTTCGACAGTTGCGGACTACTTTCAGAATTCCACGTTAACCGCGAACCACCAACATCAAGAAAAAAAAAAGAAGATTTTGTGAAAAGGTCCGTTATTAATACTAATGAAATTTTGAGTGCGCAGTCCACCAAGAACTAACTCGCGGATCACAGTTTGGGAAACACTGCCCTACAGCACGCCATTGCCCCTATGTAAGTTTGCATAAACCTCTAACAAAGGAAAAGAAAAATAAAAAAAAAAAACTCTAGAGCCTCCTACAGTTAACCACTGATTATAAATCGTTGTCTTATAGTAATGGACTAAGATTATCATTAACCACGAATTATGGCAAATAACTAAGAAAGTAGAGCTATAACTAGAAATCCTCTGACGAAAATTAAAAATGGATTACCATGTCTTATGAAGAAATAACAAGAATATAGACCACAAGAAGATCCTTGACTGGAATCCTCAAGGAAGGTGAGAAAGAAGTCGATAATATGGAAACGTTCGGTCTTGAAGATGGTTGAGCAAGCCAGCGTGACATGAGTAGTAACTAGGCTCCTTGCTAAGGACAAAATCAGGTGGAAGCACTTTCTAAGGGCTCTATGCTCCATTGAGAAGTGACAGGAACGTAATTATTTATTAATTGAACTGTTTTCAGCAGGTTTAACAAAAAAATGTCGTTTTTAAAATGACAATATAAAATGCTATTTCTTATGTCTATAAATTAAAAAGAGACGAACTATTGTCACAAAACAATTAGGTTTATGATCTGAAAAAATTATTGTAACAGTTGGTAGTATTATCTGTAATTTAGTAACATTATTTAATTTAGAATCACGTAAAATATTAAGCTCAATTTACCGAGTGAAGCGTTGTGAGCGAAGTGAAATGCAGTAAGTCGACTTGCGCGAGCGTGCAACAAGCTGATGCATATGAAGCACTCGTTTATAGCTGTTGTAGCGGCTAAACACTAAAGTAGCCAAGCACAGTTAATTTAGGAAATAGATTGTTAAATCTAACATAGTTGAACCTGCATCCGACTGGTTACTTCCTTTGTAAAAATATTCTCATCGTTAGCTTATATTGTTCTAGATTTAAAAATTGCCGCTGCGAAACAATTGAGTTATTTATTTATAGCTAAGTGGTTTATGTGTATACGTAAGTGCGTCTCGTAACATGCAGACTGAAAGGCATTGCTTCAGTTCCAAAGTCCACTTACAATGCACTCGCCACTCTTCATTCAAAATGTTTGTTAGTTTGTTAACATTTGCGCCCAAAGCTTCTGTTGTTTCTAGCATCTCTTATCGCACATTTACTTAACTAAAACATAGGATTTGTACAACGGACATCGCAAATAAGCAGTACCGGCTTTAGAGGGAGGGGCGAGCTTGGGCAACCGCCCAGGGCTCCAGGTCAGGTGGGGCGGCGGACGGCCCCAATAAAAAACTTTCCTGAAAATCTACGACGTGGAGTTTTTTACATAATTTAAAAAATATACCCCGAAAAGACGAACTCATTAAAAACTATGGTGATTTGCAAATGTTACGCACAGTAGGCTCAAAATCAGGTATCGATGGAAATTTACTCTGTGACGAACTTTTAAGTTTTCAAGCTTTTCTTCGGAATGAATTGATAACTCCTATCCAAGGATTCAATTTTATCAAACAGCATAATGTACAACAATTGTATCCAAATATATGGATATCGTTACGTATTTTAGTCACCATACCGGTGAGTGTAGCAAGCGGAGAACGCAGTTTTTCCAAACTGAAATTAATAAAAACATATTTAAGATCGTCAATATCCCAAACAAGGCTGACCAGTGTAGCGACTTCAATTGAAAGTGACATTGCTGAAAACCTAGATTTATCTACTTTAATAAAAGAGTTTAAGAATTGAAAGGCACGAAAGTTAATTTTAAATTTATAATTTAAATTTTTTCTTTTGTGTTAAAAATTATATCATTTAAACAAAAAATGTATTTCTATTATTGAATAAATTATAATTATTAGAATAATTATATTTTTTATGGGGGCGGCGAAAAAATCATGCTCAGGGTGCCAGACTTGCTAAGGCTGGCCCGGCAAATAAGTTAAAATAAATATCTGGTGTCTTGTTTCTGTTAATTTTTCTTTTGCCTTGGATTTGTTTTAGATGTATCTTAAAGTTTGTTTCAACGTTGGCAAAAATCGTTCCATGCATGCGCACTTACAAAAAAGCATTTAAACAGAAATCGGAACCGTTTTTAGAATGGTCTTATGTTTTAACTTTGTTTTCAGTTATAATTGGACCGTTCTAGAACGATCCAAACGATACCTAGTTTCTGCCAGGAACTGTTTGAACTGACTTTGCAGTACTTCGCAATACGTTTGTACGGTAAAAATTGTCCTTGTTACTTATGTTCGTATCTTTCTAAATACACATGAGTATCTATAAAATAAATCTGGGTTATTCTTACGAATCCAAAGATGCAAAACTATCTTCACATGTTGAAACCATGTTCATGCAATTTTATAATGTTTAATTTTAACGGAGTTTGAATCCAAAGTTTAAGAAACGCATTTAAGGACTTAACGTACTTTATATACAGTAAATTCTCTTATTACGTGCGATTTTATTCCAACACGAATAATGTATGAATGCACATTGCTGCACGATTATAAATTTAATCATACTCGTTTCAATGATAAAATAGTAGATGTTTGGATTGATGTCTCAAAGGAATGCTAAAATCATGTGTGGAGTTGTGGAGGAATATTATCCCAGATTTAATTCGTGATTTCCAAAGATTTTAAGCTTCAGATAAAGTAAACAGATCATTGTAAGCTGCGTTGACCTAGCTAAGTAGGTAAGATTTGATGAAGTTGAAAGTGAAAATATTGAGGAACTCCTACAGGATCCACCTAAATATCTCACTACTGAAGAGTTGCAACAAATTGCTGAAGAGGACAGTTGTGACGATAGTATTGAACTTACGAAGGCAATCCCCCGACAACAAAACACAACAGCTATTGAATTGTTTAAGTGCAATAGAAAATTAGTTATTTATGTATGTTGTACAAGCGATGCTACTTATTTTTCATCATAGTCTCCTTTTAGCTCGATGCATTTTGCCCAACAGTATTAAAACTTCTTTAGGTCTTCCAAAAAGTACGATTTCTCGAACTCTGCAAAATAGACCTGTTTCAGCGATGATCTCTTCGTTCGAAGCGAATCTTTCCCCAGTGGGCCATTTCATATTTGGAAAGAGAAAGAAGTCGTAGTTGAGCAAATCTGGAGAATAGAGTGGATGAGGGAGCAGTTCGTAGCGCAATTTGACCAAATAGGCCTTTGCAATTGCGGGCGAATTAGCTGACGAATTGTCATGGTAGAACAGAATTTTTCTTTTTACCAAATGGGGTCGCTTTTTCATCAATTCATCGTGTAATCGATCCAATAGAGCGGCATAATATTGTCCTGTCATTGTTTTTCCATTTTTCAGATAGTCGATGAAGGTCTCGCGTACCTTCACTCGGTGGTCGTCCAACAAAATATCATGAATTTTATTGATAATTTTTTCATTTGTGACCTCATTTGGACGTCTCTGGAGCTTTGCATAATTCAAATTTCTGTGAACCACTTACTTCCCATAATATCTTTTTAGCTTTGCTTCAGGTTTTAATGGTTTTTGCACGCTAAAAGCAGTGCTTTATCAACACATGCAATTCACTTTTTTCCATTGTAGCAAATAAACATAAATTTATCGCTTCCGAACACTGTTACAAATGTACTATCTCAAAGATCTACTTGAAACTTAGTGTGTATGTCTGAAAGAATGGCAAATTATATTGAACAGGCGGTCTGAGCGTCATCTCTTATCAAAGTCACTGACTTATCAAACACCTTTCCTATGTTTAATTATTTATAACTGTTCAATCATTATTGCCAAGCACAATATACAGTGGCGGATTAAGTCATCCACAGGCCTGAAGCACATTCTGAGGTCCCTCATGTTGAGCAATAGAAACCAAACTCAAAATAATAACTTATTTATTTGAAATATAAAATCGGTAATTCTAATAATTGAAATAAAAAAATTTAAACATTATTACTTTATTTATACATATATCTAAAATAATTTAATATATTTTTTTTAATACACAATTCTTTATTTTCCTAAGGCTTGCGGCGTTTAAGGTATTAACCATTACAAAATAAAATAACGTACAATATTTGACATTTGATAATTTTACAATATCTTATTTATTTGTTCTTCCTCCAGTCTCTCTTTCTTCCTTTTCGCATCCTGGCTTCTCTCTCCGATCTCCTTCCTTCTATCTTCCAGTTCTCTCGCCCATCTTTCTCCCTCGCTTTTCTCACTCATCAGTTTTTATCTCTTCCTCCCAGGCTGCCATATCCTTGCAACTCTTAACTAAATGCTCCAAGGTTTCCTCTTCTTCCTTGCACATTCTGCAGAGTCCTCTGGCTTTGCCCAGTACCTTTTGTTCCTCTCTTCGTTGCTGCATCTTAGTTTCGCTATCCTCCTGACTCTACCTCCTGATCTTCCTCAAGTATCTTTAGTACCTTTACCACTTCAAGTATCTCGGTACTCTGATTACTCTTATCTCTTTATATCCTTTCACATTTCTATTTTAATATTTTTGAGGCCCCCAAATCTTCGAGGCCCAAAGCAACTGATTAATTTGCCTGTTGGGTAATTCGCCACTGACATTATGTTGCTAATAATATTTATGCATTTTTTATTTTTATCATAAGATTTGTTATTACGCGATTTTGCAGAATACGAGGTTTATCGGGAAACTATTGTTCGCGTAATAGGAGAACCTATTGTATTCAGGTATATAATTTTGTTGAATTTGTAGAACATACTTTAAACACAGCGATACAAAATACATTCGAGTTTTTGTAAGATTATCTCCGGAAGTATTTGCAGGAAATTGAACACGTTGTCGTGCAGGTGTCAAACGCAATTGCTTTAATTAAATAACATAATGGTACGTTGCTTGCGAAAGTTCTAAACTCTTAGAAAATTCTTTAGAATCAATAGTTCAACATCAAATCGTCAAGTTTTATTTAGTCTCTATTAGTAGTTTTAATAAACTGTCCAGAAATTCTATTATTGAACATAAAATCTAGATTGATATCCAATAAAAAAGCGCTTATTTGGCGTTAGAGAAAATTTAGCATCACAAGCGAAATTGTATACATGATCGAAATGGTGTTTAAATCAAAGATTGATATATTGGTACAGTTCAAACCAACCATGTAATCGGGAACCCGTAAATCTATGAATGCCAAGCGCCACTCCGATACTAATTCCTGGAAAAAAACATTTTTGAAAACAACATGACATTTACATTCGTGTTTTTCAAAAAGTTTAAAATAAATTCCAATTGCTATTTACGTGTACATTTATAAGTACAGTAAATATTTTTTGTTTTTTGAATAATGATGAAAATTTATAAGGACAATAGAAATATTAAGGACAATAACGACAAAGAATATAATAAAAATAAGGACAAATAAAACAAGTTCGAGGAACGGAAGAACAAAAACTGCTTTTTTGGACTTTTATAAGATGAAAGAAGTGTTTTTGTATTCAATAACAGATATATAACATCTTAACGAAGGCTTGACGCAGGGTCGTTTTTAGCCATTGCGGGTTCCTGAACGAAATTGACCCCCCTCCCCCCCGAAATTGAGAGGCTATAATTAAATGCATACAAAAAATTCAAATTATAATTTATTGTTCCAATTACTTTGTTTACAAATTAACAAAAGATTCTAGATTAATATTCAATAATCCTGAAAGTAACATGATAACATTATTTTTGTTACACGATTCAAGAAGCATATATAATGGAGGCTATATTTCACGAGAGTAAAGTGTACCACCCGAGCCGTAAGCGAGTGTAATATAGCCATTATATGCGAGTCGAATACAATATTTTATCTACAGCTACATAGTTTTATCATTAGAAAAACAGCAATATTTGCAGTTGAATATGAATTTATTATTTGATGGTACATATGAAGATGCGCATTATAAAATTATCAACGTAATATAACACGTTAATATATATTTTTCAATAATAATTTCTCAGAAATTAAAAAGAATATGTATTTATTAATTAATCAATTTATTTATTTTCAAAAGTTAAATTTTAAAACTAGATATAACAATTTAATTGCTTTTTATCTCAAGGTAGAAATATTTGAGAAATACTAACGAATTAAGGAACTTGTTAGCAAGTCTCGATCTGGTTTTAGCTGTTAATTGTATATACATCGAATATTGTGTAAAAACAATAAGGTGAATTTAATAAGTTGATAACATTCAAGTGGTTTAAACAAATGTACACCAAACAATAAATAAAACATAAATCTAGAAATTTATCAAATAATTTCTAGAAGCACCGTTTGAATTTACTGGTTTTTACTTAATTTTAAAAACGAGGACTCGTCGAGTATTAGAGTCGAGTCCCCAGTCCAAGTAATTACCCAAATATTCGACGAGTCCGAGTTCAGTCGAGTCGAGTCCAGAAACTCTAGTATCTGATCGCCAAACATTATAATAAAAACTTTACAGTGTATAAAATGGTCATTACTCACGGGTGAGGCATGCGCGTCGCATTATACACTGTGCGCAATATGAGCAGCTTTATATATTTAGAGTTGGACACATAACGCTTTTGCTATTTGCCGGCCGTAGAAAAATACGCTTCATAATGATGGTTAGGAATAAAATTGCAAGTTTATTTTCGTTTCCCTTATTACAATTACAATTAATTGATGTGTAATAAAAAAGAACGAATGAACCTGAGAGAAGAATAATGTACTTTTACACAAATAAGTAATTTTCTCATCGAAGCATATTCCGACCAAATATAATTTATAATGAAAGAAGTAATAGGGGTTAATTTAGCGTAAATTCTTAATCAATCTGATGATTGTATATACAGTGATAGAGATAGGCGCGTTATACAGTAAATATTTGACATATTCGACGCGTTCAGAAGCTTGAACCATTAACGGAGAGTCGTATCTGCTCTTTGGCATGGAAATAGGGAAATTTATGTTAGATCAGTTCATCCGGAAACCTAGAGAGAGATATTGATCCGGTTAAGAGCAACATACGCAAATACGAACCGTAGTTTCGGCAAGTAAATGTCTTGAACTCGGCTCATTATATGTATATGGGCTCGTTCTAAACCTATTTGTTAAAACGCTTTTCAAGGAAATTTACTTGCTGGAACATATATATTGAAATATAAACCTAAATATGGGGTTCCTTTCCACCTAATATGGGAAGTTATCCAGTGCAAAAAATTGTTTTGAAACCAACTTTTCTTTGTTTCTGAGGCATTGTCAGTTGAGTGTTGGTTTTTGTTGTATAAATTCAAAATTTTCGTTAAGTGTCGAGTCTTTTTAAGTAGTGCTTTTAACAGTGATGTGCCGGATCACATAAAAGCCAGATCCGCGGATACAGATATGGATACGGATTATGTGCATTCTGATCGCGGATATTGATACGGATCTTGCATTCAAAGAGAAAAACGAACGACCGTGAAGCGATAGTTTGATATGTCGCGCGGTTCCTACAAACAAAAGCATGCCAACTGACACAACTTAGCTGAGTTCAAAATCAGTCTCTCAGTGATTTTGTTTAAATTAATTTTACTTTAATATTTAATATAGATATACTAGACCAGCAGATCCCAGTTGATGGTTCGCGAAAGCCTTGGGATTCACTGAGGTTCGCATTAAAAATGCTGTAATGGCGTCAGTTCACGCTATTTGGCATTTTTCATGCTATTAATTTATTCTCAAAATCCATTGTTTGACAAGAATAATGGCTTATTATTGTAAAACTGGAAATTAAAAAAAAAAAATGCAGAATTATTATATAGGGTGTGACAAATTGATAGTACAAACTTTGGGTGTAAAGTAGATATTAAATAAGGCCGATTTAAGTAAAACATTTATGTCACTAAGTTTACCGTTTCTAAGATATTTGTTTCTGAATAAGATGGTTGATGAACGGAAACCATTAAATATTTTTATTAAATATTAAGAGTTTTGATGTTGTCATATATAATTTTTAATTTTACAATAAAATAATAATAATATTTTACATAAAAGAGTCTGTGTGGTGCACCCTGTACGATTTCAGAGAGGGGTTTCGCGGTAACAAATATTATGTTGAGAGAGGTTTGCGAGTCCAAAAAGATTGGAAACCGCTGTACTAGACCGTTCGAGAACCACCGGCAAGTAATGTGATGTTCGACTAAAGATTAATTTAAACGTCAGAACAATATTTACTCCACCTTGGGCATTTTTAAATACAAGCTTATATGAAAACTAATTCGAATTTATCTATATGATGTCCGTTTAAATTCTGCCTTGACAAAACGGACCTGGATACGGATTTTTATTTTTGGCGGATCATCCACGGATACGGATATCCGGTATACTACTAGTACAGTGGACCCTCGATCCTCGAACTGATTGATTTTCTTGAATCTCGAACTTTTTAAACTCGGTTAGAATCCGGTTTTTAAACTCGAGAAAAGTTGAATAAAGAAACGCATGGATTCCAGATGAAAGAAGTATACAGGCCGTGTGTTTTATCTTGGCAAAAATCGACGCATACCGAAGAGCGAAAATTATGGCATTATGTATCATTTTCATAGTAGAGTCACAGGCGTAACAGGGGTTAGAGGCATGGTGTTATATTTGAAAGTTTGAATTTAATGGTGGCGTTACAGGCATGATAAGTGCGAGTTCTCGACTCTGACAGCAGTTGTATCTAACCTAAAAGTTTATACAAGTATTCGGAGTAAACGGTTATTCAATTTCATTAAATATGTCATCAAATCGAAGGAGATGTCTAGTTATTTTATATACATATTTAGATTTACTGCGATATGAAGAAAAACGATAGTGGGTACGTCCCATATACATGTATAGAAACAGAAGGCAACAGGGAGATTATTACAACTTGTTGCAAGAAATGAGACACAGAAAACAGACAGACAGTTACTTCAATTACAAGAGAAGAATTAAATACGCAGTCTTTTTTACTTGTTTTTACGGTTTCCACTGTATGTATTTATAAATAAGGTGGTTATAGGTTAGGTTGTTTACAATTTTAACGTGAAATTTCTGAACTTGCGAGACCGCGCTTGTGACATCGCGCGTATCATACCATGGAAAGGTTTTTTTCAAAAGAGAGCGACACAATTGGTTGAATTTCTTGTTCCTCGCTTCCAACACCAGCATGAAAATGATACATGAAGACCAACCTAGGAACCTAGCGAATTCCATTCGAATTCATAAACCCTAGTCTCCTAGTCGCCATAGTGTCCATAGTGTAATGGGAATACATTATTCATACATTCTATCGTAAGCTTGAATGAATTGGCCCAATTCAGCTTCAGGTTTTTGCTCAAACTAAATTCAAAGAAAGTGTTTTGAAATGTACCATAAGAAAATTATCCCAACTGTTTTCCCAATTCTTCTGACAATTATTATTATTTCTTTCCAATACCTTTTTATTTTTGTATTTATGTATTAATTTATTTTTGCACCTTGTCCAGGTATCCTTGTGTTTATAAGGTTTCTGAAAATTGGTAGTGAGATGCACCGGTTCGTGCGATACCCGAGATAATTACGAGTAGATTGATACTGATACCGGTCGAAAACTTGTAATGGATTTATAGGAACTATGTTTTTAAGAATAGTTCTTATGGTCTTATTATATTTTATCATTTCTGATACGGTGTACAAATAAAAGGCTATATATATTATATTTGGTTGTAAAAGCGTGAAATAAGTGATGATATCATTTCTTTATGTTATTGACAGCATCTGGATTTAAAATAGAAGTACATATTTGTACAGATTAAATACTGAATACAATGACACTTTTCATAAAAGTGTAAAAATATCGCGCTGAAGACAAGACATGATAAGATATTGATAGGTAACACGCGACTGACGCGCGACCTGTTTTTTACACAATTGTGTTGGACAAGCAATAGATAGTTCTAACGAAAGAATGCTATAATAGTTTTTATGCAATTAGTGTGGAAAGGAGGCCTTTTCAATTTAGTTCAATTTTTTTCACGAGCATGAGCCGAGTATCGAAAATGGTAGCACGAGATTGAAAACAGTTCCTTGCAAAATATTTCTAATATCGAAAATATTAATAATAATTTCAAAATAATTGGGTAATAATTAATGACATAGTCCACCATATTGGTATTTAGTACAAAAAATCCACACAAGATGGCAGACTAATGTCCACAATGTATGATTTTTTAAAAATTTGAAAGATGGTTACTATGCCAATATAAGATGCCGACTAGTAGTTAATTGGTTTTTATTTGAAATTTAAGTGTTTTAATCGATTTTTAGGATTTTTTAGGTTTATTAGTTGAACTGTAGAATTTTACAGAAGTCACGACTTTCATTTACGTAATTTATAACATGAAAGTGTACATTTGTAAATTTTTGCCATTGACAATTGGTTACCATGGCAACATTTTACACACTAGTGCTTAAAAATGCCATTTTAGATACTGTAGTGCGTGCGTAAAGTACATCCTTTACGCATGATGGTAGAAAAAATATATTATAGCTTTATATAAAAAATATACTTAAAATTTTATCATTTGTAGAAATTAGGAAAATCTGTATAATTACAAAATAGAGAAATACATACAATATTAATTCAATTATTTTATAAATGATTATGCGTGTTCTTAATTACAACGTACAAGATTATAAAAACTAATGCCGCAAAAATGTTCACTAGATATATATTTATTTAATTGACCTCTTCATCTTTTGCTATGTCTTTTTAATAGCTTATCAAAACTTGTTGTCCAATGCCCTACAATCGGAGACCTAGAGTGGTTGGTCTAAAATTAAAAAAATATCAGAATAATACATATCGACATGAACGGGAACAGTACGACAAAAACAATAGATTATTTTTTAAAATATTGAAATTTAGTTTCTAGTTCGGATTTTTGCAGCAATATTTGTGAGATGTTGTTTGTAGCTCAAGGTTCTGTCCAAAGTTACTTAAGTGTTTCTTGAATATAACTACCAAGCGCCAAAAACTGATATGAAGATCTGAAGCCAGTCAGAATATACATTGAAATGTTAGTTCAAAATTCAAGCATCGACAAATATTATTCACCTTCCGGCAATGATCAATCGAATACGGTTGAAAACGAGAATGATGCCTGCGACTGCATTTAAAGATGATTTACAGAAATTTCATTTTAAGTTGAAGAAATATGTAAACATAAAAAAATTGTATGAATAACGATTTAGGATTATCGAATAATTATAATTCAAAGCAACACATCATAGTAACAGTATTATCATGACTCAAAATAAAATCCAATGTGTTGAGTTGCCAGCTCATAAAATGTAACCATCAACGTTATCGAGAGAATGGCAGGCAACACACGTAAATAAAAATTCTTCATTCGATAAATCAACAGAATCTCTGGTTCACATTAACACATCGATATCAACGTTTGTCAACAGAGAACAGCCTAACAATTTTTCACAAACGTGCGATTTATACAGAACTAAAGATAAATGTTTTGTTGGTTCTGTAAAAATTAAAATCGAATTTTCATAAATTCAAAATCATGAAACGTATAAATCAGTATGATTGATAAGGGATTTAAAATGGAATCGAATTATGAGTGTACAGTGTAATGGGTGTGGTTCATCAAAAATTGGACCAAAACTGGATATGGAATGCATAATCACTCGCCTGTAAACATAAAATTTAATTAATGATTGTTTCAAACAAACGGACGATATGACTACCAAAATGCTACGTTTGATTTAATGGAGTTTGCGGAAAAATAACTAAACCTTGCTTACTAAACAAGAAGTGAACATAAATGTTTGAATATCTATCGATCCGAGAGAAGATCTCACAAGAAATCAGTTGACAGAAGATTGAACGAGTAATGGTTTACAATTATACGTGTGAAAGAAGACAAAAATCAAGTTTTTCTATTGAATTATATTTAAATTTATTTATTTTTTACTGCCGGTTTAACATAATTATAAATGTTACTCACAGCATTGTTAATACAAAATTTTATCTAAGCTAAATAACATAAGGAGCGTAACTAAATAATATTAACAGTTTTGAAAGAGATTTCATACATCATATAAATATATATATTGTAGGGATTTTATTCACATCGCTAACTGTCACTATCGCTGTCTAAGTATATATCCTGGGGTAATTGTCTTTTGAGCCTTGTATGAATGCCCTTTTGACCGATATTGTATGTCACTGCACCTTCACTATTATTTAGGTTTTTTTATGACACGTTTCGTAATATTTTTAATACAGTCTTGGATGAGTGCCATTGATAACTATCAAAGAAGTTAGTCGTTTCTGCTGAACAAAGGGGCTTTTACAGCAGTTCTTATGATTTTATTTTGGAATACTTGGATCTTGTTAAGGTTCGTGTTTAAGGTGTTTCTCCATACATTGCAAGCATAGATTATGAATGGTCTTAATAGCGATTTGTGTAATGACATGAAATATTTTAGTTTTAATTCTAATTTTCTATTCAGGATATAATTGTTCCAGTCTTGCATAGGCTAGTTGCAGGTCATTGTTGATTCAGTCCATGTTAGACGTGTGACCCAATTAACTCCTAGATATTTAACTATTTTATGTTTTGTATTCTTGATTATAGTTATACGTTTGAGTTATTTAACCAGTGACATATGGAATTTGCGGCTGTTTGTAGGTGGTCGATTGCACTTGGTGGATTTAATGTTTAATCTAATGGTCATGTGTCAGGATCGCGCTATCGTTGATGAACATGGCGATTGACGTTTCTGTTGATGGTATATCTCTGACATAGATATTAATGAGTATTGGCCCTAAGTTATTTCCTTGAGGGATGCTTGCTTTAATTTTTTTGTATGGAGATATTTCATTATTAATTCTTATTGCGAAGATACTGTCTTCCAGAAATGAATAAAGAATTGTTGACAAATATGGTCGCAGTTTTAAATATATATAATTTAAATTATAAATCTTCCATCCATACGTTATCGAATGCTTGAGTATCGTAGTGGAATAATTTTTTTACAATAAAAAACATCCTAATGGAAAAAAATCGCTGTATATTTTGATTTATAGATTGTTAATAATTTTATTTCGGATATTTAGTTTAGTATAAAAAACATATAATCTGTGGGAGTTAAACCTATCGTTAAACAATAGAATCGATACAGTCATTTGTTTTTTTTCGTGTAAATTATGTCTACCACTAAGTCACACAGCTTGTTCTTGAGAAATAAAAAAAAATCACGAGAATGAAATGTTTTTATGGGCTGTAGTAAACGTCCCCTCGTTAAAGACAATCGTTTTGAGCGTTGAAAGAATGTGACAATCTTATAATACGTAAGTGACTGCCTACCCTAATTACAAATGACATGTAACCTATAATTGTTAAATAGGAGGAAACCAGTTCATGGGGTCTCCCAAACCGTCACGGACGAAAAGACCACACGATCAGAAGGGTTAGTTGTATACAGGGGAATTCCCTATGTTGCCACCTGCGCGTGGAAGTCGCGTGCCGACGTGTTGTCCCTCAGAGAGCGTCATTGACTGCCTCTACCAACACAAACCGTCCCGTAAGATAAAAACTGATCTCGATATAATGCGAGGGAAAGAGAGCGAGATAAAAGCTGAAAGAGGGAAGCGGGAAACGACAGGACAGACAATGCGTGGGCGAACAGCCGGTTAGGGTAGGTCTGAAGATATCCGTGGGGCTCTAGACAGTGAAGGATCACCCTCCCTTCACCCTGAACCCACCTGACGGGAGATATTGTTAAGGGATTCCCCGAATTCGCTCGGGTCGGTTTTGATGTTTTGATTCTTTGAGGGTGGAAGAGATGGATTTAACCTCTTTATATTGTTACCCCTGTTTTGTCTACGTCAGCTTTAAGATCATGGGCGCGTGGACTTATACTAAGAACAACATGTGCTAAGGATAACCAAGGACTGATATTATCTACCACGGGTCTAAACTTTTATTCCCACCAATAGATCCGGTCAAATAGATTCTTAAAATAAATTTTACTTCCTTAACCTGTTTATATGAGTTCTTTCGGTTCTTTTATATTTCTGATTCATACTATAACTGTTTATCTATTTTCTATTCATAAGCTGTTTTGTTCTGCTTTCTATTTTATGAATGAGTGTTATGCAACTATCGTTGTTTTTCGTATCGTCAGCTCCAATCCATTCTGTGTTTCCTTTATTCTTCATTTAGTTTTGTCTTGCTTTCATATCTTCTTGAATACAGGATTGTCCTTTTAATCCTGCCTCCTGCTAAAAATAAGTCCCACTGAAACGGTAAATAATAAGTTTTCTTCTGTCACTGATATATTTTGTACAATCTGTAATGTGTAGGGATAAGTATCGGCTAACAAGATATCACAAGTTGAAATCGATTTATAGTATATTTTATGACTATGTTTTCTGTGATATACCACACATACTTCCACAATTGTATAATTTTTTGTTTCATTGTGGCCAACCCTCGAAAAACCCACTCGCCTGCTCGCAATTTATGAATGGAAAAATGTAATTTGTGAGTATCAGAAGGATATTGTTTTTAACATATATAAAGTGTGTTTTTTAATATACATAATTCGATGTTAACAGTTGTCATCTTCATCAGGATTTTTGTTTACCCTAATCTATTATACATTCGATATTAAGATTAGTTCCTTCGCTTACCAATCTAGTTAAAGAAGCGCAAACAGCCATCGTTGCTGTGCACCAAAAATTTTAGCTAACTAACTAGCCTTTGCTTGTCCTTATGTTTTCGCTAGGATGTTTACGGGAATTTTTGTTGAAGGATATTGCTATCTGCGATTGCCTCTTTTCATCGAAGTTGTTATCGTGTATTTCAACGTTTGATGGTATTACGGTGATTTATTTTTCTTTGTTCGGTGTGTTCAAATGCAGTTGCACAGTATTTTCCACCGACTGTTAGTTCCAGATTTCATTCAGTTGACATCCAAGTACGAGTAGTAAAATGATTGTACTCTTTGAATATTGAGGTTCCTACTTCTTCAGCTCTCTTCAATTCTAATAATATTTTTTTATTACATCGAAAAACAACTGTTTACATTTATGGGGTACGAAATTTTTGAGTACATTACAGATCGTGTATGTTAACATCACTCAATAACTTCAATACGGAACAACTAATATTTACGCAATCCGCCATGTTTTTCTTTCCTGAACAAAATGTTTGTCTTATAAAGATTCCTTTATAACCATAACATAAAAATAATAACACTCAAGTTTACTGAGGGTTTAACAATAAATTGAACTGATATACAAAATTTGAGGTAGTTTAAATTAAAAAACCAAATTCTGAATATTAAAAAAAGGTATATAAAGGATATAGTTATTTGGTTGTTATTGGAATTGTTATTAGATAACTTAACTCTTTAATATTAAAAATGTAATTAATATTAAAAAATAGGTTAAACAGAAGTATTTGAAATTTTAAGCTGGAACAGTTTATGACTGTATGAATAAAGCAGTGTTGTCCAACTCACTGGCCGTTAAACACGGCCAGGGTCCCGGTAATGCAATAATTCTGGGCCCGAACCCTGGGAAAAACATTAATTTCGCTACACACCTGGAAAACGATAATTACGAGCTCGATGACAGATAAAAGACTGTGCGAAAGCTACCGATAGAAATGCCTCAAATGGGCACAAAATACTGATAACTGATGACATAAATACATAAACAAAGTGTGTAGTCAAATGGGTTCTGGGGCCTGGACGAATAAACACTAGATATTATTTCAATTATTATAACGTATTAACAATTACCGACAAAGAAATTATGCAACAAAATCACGTAATAAATTTGGATAGTGATTTGTAAAAAGAAAGAATCCAGTCCCAGGCTAAACGCTCAGGCAATTTCATAATTCCATCTCTCCAGAAGGTTCCGTCTTTGATCTCGAAAAATCTGTCCAGGTGAATTTTGATTTCGTCCACAGATGCGAAATTTTTTCTGTTAAGGGAATTTTGTAAAAAGCAGAACAAATGTTAGTCGGTTGGTGCGATGTCTGGACCATATGCCCCGACTCCCATTTGTTCCGCTCTCTACAAAATTCCCTTAACAGAAAAAAAATCGCATCTTTGGACGATATCAAAATTCACCTCTACAGATTTTTCAACAGCAAAGACGGAACCTTCTGGAGAGACGGCATTATGAAATTGCCTGAGCGTTTGTCTAAAGCAGGGGTCGGGGAACATTTTTACCCATTACCCAAAGATATATTTCTTTACATCGACGTTACCCCATTGTCTTGTAAAAAAAAGTGACAAGCAAAATCCTCACCTCCCAAAATCTAAATGATGAGCAAAAAAAAGGTCCACCTTCGCAATGGCGCCCTTTTCCTTAGTGCGCTACTAACACGTTTATAAAATAGCAAATTGGAAAAATTTCCTTATTACCCCCAAAAAAATTCATTTTTACCCCATTTGGAGTAATTTACCCCGGTTCCCCGACCGCTGGTCTAAAGTAATAGAAAATAATGGACAGTACATTTGGTAATAAAAGTTTTTTTTAGAATGTATATTTTATTGAATAAAAGTTGGAAAAAAAATAACGAACGGACTTATGTAACAACCCAATATATTCACTCATTCATTGTCAAGAGTTTATCACCAACTAAACGTAAATTTTAACAAAGAGTCAAAATATGAAAATATTAACCTAAAGTAGATCGTCGGAAAGGACTTACAATTTTATAAAAAACAATTAGGGTTAACACTTTCAATTGCCAGTAAGCGGACACTTGTAAACCTCCATCTTGTCGTATATCAAATGGATTTAGCATTTCCTTGTGCTTCTAAAAATTCTCAATCCAACAATCCAATTTTTTGCCTTTCTATAGACATGTAAAACTTTAAAATCAGTTATATCTTAGGAACAGAGCTCGAAATGTACCTGACCAAACCAGAATGGCGTTCTGGTTCGTGAAATTATAAAAAATATCGTTCCGGTTCTTTAAATTATTGAACTTACTAAAATGCTGTATGTTGTTTAGACGCACAATAATTTTGAAGAGGTGTTTCGGTTTGTGAAATTTTCCATCGAGCCCTGCTCAAGAATGGCCATTATCGATTACTTAATAATCGTACTTAGTAATAAAATTGTCGAAATACTAGTATCGAGCGAGCGAGAAAATTAGTGAAATTTAGCGAGCATTTGTTTATATTTTTAATAAAAAATATGGTGTTATAAAATAAAAATAGTAGTATAAAATACGTGCTTAACCTTTGTTCATTGATGTTACAAACCATTCATGATATTCTAAGAAATCCCTAACGTGTTCTGTGAAGGCTGACACATCACAAGCAGCAGACGGTCGGAAGGTCTTGCCGGTTGCCGGAAAGGATCTACACGGCATTTCTGTCTGACCGGCGGTCAGGGAGCGAGAGATAATGGAGTCAGCGTCTGGCGGAGCGTCTAGCCGTTGGGATCAAGAGGGCGACAGACATTTATGTAACGGCCGGGAGTTCCCTCGACAACTCTCCTCTCCGTGGCCAAGATACCGGAATAATTGCACATCTTAGAGGGATTCGTGATTGCCGTTGTTTAACGTGTGATTCGTTGATGATTTGTAATGCTTAATGATGCGTGTTCCGACTTGTTTCAAATGATTTATGTTGTTCATGTGTGATATCCGAAATTGTAATTGATATTATACGGATTTTAGTAAGAGTTTTTGGTAATAGGGTCTTGTTTATTTCATACCATGTATAACAAATGAAAACAATCGTGCTGATTGTGCTTTCAATATTTTTGATTTTGTTTGTAAAATAGATAATTGCGTTTTGTTTGGCCTTTGGTTTTGAATTATGTAAATATTTTTATAAAAATAAGTGATTTTGATGGCATTCTTCTTATTTTTCGTAGAATAGTTATGACTGACGATTTTTGCCAGATTTTATATATTTGCATTTCTCGCTTTGTGTAGAAACATTTTTCATCAGTTACGATGTTTCATCATTCTAGTAGCTCCCACGACAGATAGACTCTTTAATTAGGCCTGACCAACTATTTGGATGACCATCGTACAGTCTAACATCTTTCGACCTCTTTTGACCTATTTTTGTTCTAAGAGAGCAAAAGAATCGGACTTTTTTTAGGATTTGGTAGGTATTGCCAGAAAACCCTTATACCGACATCCTTGTGTTTGTCTTTTTGTATGGTAAAAATTGTGACGAAACGGCTAGATCTATGGTCTATTTCAAAGTAGAAAAATGTGTGTAAGAAGATAGGAGCTGTTTGTCCTTGCTTCGGATTGGTTTAGATCATCATCCCTATTACACTGTTAAAATATTGTTTTTAGTCCAAGTTGACAGATGTTCAGTGTCGTACATTGGAAATATATATTATTTAACTTTTTTCATATATTTTGTTATTATTTACATATCTAGACTTTTATTTATATTCTTGGCGTAGATTTTATGGAGAACATTCTCCATGTAATTTGTTTTTAAGCAGTTATATATTTTTTAGGTTATCTGACATATAAATATTTTTTGACACTTAACAATTTGAGATCAAGAGAGAGGACTAATGTGAGGCCAAAAGACAGCCCAGCTGATTGTGCCCAAAGAAGAAGTTATTGATATAATTTTTAGACCTTCATATATACATATATTTTTAATTTTTATTTACAATAATTATTATTATTTACAATATACAAGAAACTTTAGCTCTGAAGATATATTGTTTGTTTTATTGCTTTATTTAAACTCTTTTAGCAAATATCTCTTGTTATATATAGTACCATTTTTAAAATTTTTCAAATTTCCCATAAACTGAATTTATGTCGTATAAATAAGTGTATTTAACATCTGCCTTGTTTATTTCAATATCCTATTAACCATTTTCATATTAAAAAAAAAATCACTTGCTAACCCAGTTACTACGCCCATGCCCTAGTTGTAACTTATTTTAAATTTCCCGCTATATTGTATTTGTGCAGTGTAAATCGTACTCAGTTTGCAGCACTATCTACTTTTTTCTACTTTGAAATAGACCATAGAGAGTTTTTTGGCCCACATATAGAAAAAAATACTTCAAAAAACAGATCGCCCAAAAAATATATATTTAATAATATGTATTTAACGAGGAAATAAATATTTTTTTAAATTTTTGTTTAGGGTATCAAATAAAACCTCTTGATATGTAGATAAACGAGCCAGATTTTAGTTTTGAAAAATCAAATATTTTTATACGATTTTCGCCAAAAACATAAAAAGACTTGTCCCACTCCCTATTTACCGGAAAGATTGAACTAAAAGTCTGAAAAAATTCTCAACAATGTACATTGATAGGGACCGAAATAGTTTATATTTTTGAATTTTCAAAAATTATTTGTTTGTTGATATTTTTGTTTCGTTGTCTGTTATAAAAGAAAATTATGTGGTATAATCCAGGGGGGGGGGGGGAAATAAAATCCTGAAAAAAATCTTACGAATCGTTATAAGTTATCGAATTCTTTGCAACACCGTGCTAGCAATTTAATTGTCTAACTGTAGAACTGTGCAGTTGTTTTGATGCACGGGCATCTAGTAATTAAGTACTCTTGTAAGTCTATACGGAAACACGTGCGTTAGTTTTTCAAATGTTATCGAATTTTATGATTTTTAATTTGAACACACCCACAATTTATTGTCACTTGCTAAATACTTATAGAACTCTGAAATGTGAAAATATACACATAATTTTTTAATTTTTCAGGTGATTATAAGACGATATCCATAAAATTTCTAGGTGGCCGAGATTCACGCAAAATCAGCTGGATATATTTTCGCGTAATTTGATATGAGACAAAACCGGGATTCGAACATATATATTGAGTTGGTATATTGAGGGGTTACGAGGGGGAGGCTAATTAAAAAACTTAAGATTTAACATAAAAAACGTGTAATATAAGAAAATAAATCTTCTTTGTACTGTGTATTTATTAAATTTTTTGGCTAAAACTAAAATCTTGAAATATCGCACTTATGATCTAATAGCAAAAATTAACATAAACACGTTTTTTAGATTGAAGGAAAAGTTCTTTTCTGTTCAATGTTGAATTAATAAGGCAAATTTGGGGGGGCTGTGGTAGGCGCTACCTGAAATTGGAATATCTCACTTACTATTTACGTTACAGCAAAAATTCATTTTATTTGGCTTACTAATTAATATTAAAAATGTAACATATTTAATATTTATAGTTATCGGAAAAGTTAAATTTTGTTACGACTTAATTACCCTACATGTAGCATTTTAAGTAATTAAACTATAACAAATTTCAAGCTCAAGTTAATATGTCCAGGAAAAAAAGAGAGATGTATATAAAAATCGTACGAAATACGGGCACATCATCACATTTTATAATGTCGTTTGACAGTTCGGAAACAAGTACAAACTTGAAACAACTGGTAAGAAAATATGAAATAATATGACAAAGTAACTTGACGAAAAGTACCGCTAACAAAGACATTTCATTACCAATGCCACAACCGTGACTGTGTGTGATCTTTATTACATAAATTTCCATATAGGCGAATCTAATTAAAAATAACCTGGTGGAGAAGCGTGCCAGCAGGCATCACATCCATCCATTGATTAAACGTGTGCTCCCCACACAGGGACAGGCGATCGAGCGTTGTTTGGGCGCGGGCGCGGGCGCGGGCGAGTGTAGTTATGCTAGGTAAGTGCTAAGGCTTGCGGTGCTCCTGGTCAACGGTAGGGGTCACGGTCCCGTTTACGCCATGGACAAGGGAAATCCCTTTGGTCATCACGTCATCGTACAACCCTTGCGTGGTAGTAACGCTTACCCTGAGACTAGACGGACCGCAGACCCTGACCGATGTAAACACAAACTTGTTTGTTTTTGTAATGATGATCGTTCAGTTAAGGAAATGTGTGTTTGGGTGGCTTTCTTAAATTGATGGGCGTGACACTGGCTTCTCTCTTATTGTTTGCTCTGTCTGTTTTCCCCTTACGTCTCGCTTTCTTTGTTTTAAGAACCTTAAATTATATTAAAATGTATTAGAAAGATTCGAATAAATAGTTTAATTTCTGGAAAAAGTTTTTATTATTATTTATTTTTCACTCATGTTACACGTTCAGTTTATATAAAATCATTAACAGTAATCTGATTACAGTGGCGTAATTAGGGGCCCACTACGCCTACAACCTGGTGGGTACAACATTTAAGGTCCTATTGAACTTCTTATGGCCGGTTGCTAGGCAATAGTTCTTTCTTACCATCCGAAACAACAGCATCACTTAATTTTTACGACATTCAAGATTGAACCATTCTATTTTTCTGGCGGACGTCGGTCAAGTAAATCCTCTCCGAGTATAGACTGTTGATGCACACAGATCCTACTTTCACCGACCGAACTGTTGCTGAACAGTTCAGTTCATAGTGCGCACTAGCCCAAAAAATGGACAATATATAAACATTAACCCTTCCTCTCTCCGTACCTCCCTTTCCTCCGTACATCTTCCTTGCTACTCCTTCCTTCCTACATCGTCTTGGTCATTTTTATTCTCATCATGGATCATCTATATTAATAAAATCGGAAGCTATATCTGTTTTTTACTTTTTCGGCCTCATATTTGGTTTCTTCGCGTTCAAATGATTATAAAACAATATCCGATAAAAAAATAAATTTGTCTGTCTGTCTTTCTGAAAATAGGCTATAAGGTATTTTTATTCTAAGGGGGTGTTTCGGGGTTAAAACTGTTTATTAAAAATCTTTAAATATCTTCCTTGTTATAGACTTATAAACTGAAATAAATATAGAACAAAAATTGTTTATAATAAAAAACAAATCTTTGTTGTTGAATGCATTTTTCAATTAGATGAATATTTGGAGAGTTATGGCGGACATTCTAAAACTAAAATCTGCCTTATTATTGACTTAATAGCAAAAATATATGTAATAAAAATTATTTATAATACGAACACAAATCCTTTTTGTTGTATATATTTTAGATTGAATGAATATTTGGAGGTACACCCTAAAACTAAAATCTGGAAATATCTGATTTATTAATTATCTTGCATGAAAGATGTATATGAGGAAACATGTTTTTTCCCTTCAACGCTGTTTTTAATAAGATTATTTAGGGGGCACGGGGAGTATAGGGAAATCGGCGAAACAGTGCAGTTGCGTCACTTTAAACGTCACAAAACAATGTGACGTCAGGTTTAGTACGTTTACATTCATCTATTTAACGAATGTAATATTTGTACGCTGTCAATTGTATCGAAATGAAATGAAAATATAAGGATAAGAACAGAATAGAAACAAATAAACTATTCTAATAGGCAAAATAGTCCTACAAAGGACTGATGTGATCCAAAAATATGATCAAAGAAAAGAAAATAAAAATAAGTTGAATATAATCTAAAAACTATGCAGTACACACAAAATCAAATAAGAAAATCTATAAGAAAATATATAACTAAACACAAAACTGCTAAATAAACAACAAACTAAATAAAATAGGTTTTTAGAAATTACTATAAGTTAGATATTTGGACACAAGTCAGTATCAAAACACAACAGACGTATTAGTAAATGACAAATGTAAACATCGTTTTATTCAGGGATACCAATACACATGTCCCTATATTAAATAAACACTTTTAAAATTTGTAAATCTTCAAAATGACTATCGAACACAAACTAAATATGACTTCAAAAGGTATGTTTTAGTAAAATAAAAGAGTAAAGAGCATTATTAGTCTATAATTCACATGCAAAAAAAAATCGATTTAGTCATTTTTTCGCCACTAAGTTTGTCATTGGAGTTATGACGCAAAATGACGAACTGCACTGTTTCAGCGACTGAGCTATATTACTTATAATGTTGAAATATCTCATTTATATTTATCTCAAGTACGGGTACTCCAGCTAGTATTCACTATAATCATCGGGCTTTGATAACTGTACCATCTACACAGCATTAAAGCTTTTTAATTTGTATGTTTATTTTTGATTTTGATGAGATAGAAAGCTTTGAATGAATCAGTTAATTTTATTGCGTCTGTTCCATATAATGACTTCAGCTGACCTTAGGAACTGATTACTATACGGATTATTTAATTTCCTACAAAGGCACCTCAAATTATAACAGACTGTGACTAATGCCAACTACCGGTCATGGAACCAACTGCAGTAATGGAACCATTAAACAATGTATTTGTAACCTTTCAAGTAACTTTAACTACTTTAACCTTTCAAAAATTCAGCCATATTATGTTGCATCATGTATCATGCATCAAAGACAGTTACTAATTACTCAAATTCTTGATAGGTAAATTCATTAATTAATACTTAAATAATGTATTGATCTGCATTCAAAACCACATGCCAAGAGGCAATGTCTAATAGAGGTATACAGTGGAACTTCGCTTCTCTGCGGATTTACGTGCGCATATAGTCCGTTCAAGATAACTACGAAGTGACGACACACTTGGTTAATTTAGTTGCCAACGTTAGAATGTAATGTAGCTAACATGCAAGCATTGCTCAGTCGTTACCTTTGGTTTCCAAAGATTGGTAGCTTTTTCTTACATTGCCACATCTTCTTAAACAACATTTCCCGTTGTATTTCTGTTTGACACGTGGACGATTGTGGTTAAGCTTACGTTTTATTTTGAATTGTATCAAATATTATTTTAATGAAAAGGCCGCAAGCTCTTAGTAGCTGCGCCCAAAGAATGGTTTAGTCTCATTAATTATTCTTAATGATTCATATACACTGAAAATTTCATTATATTTTTTTTTTAGATTTGTACTTTATTCAATAAATTCGCGGTGTGTTTTTTCTTCTTTAATTTTGACGTAGATTACGTCTATCATTTTGTTTCTGTACTGGGTCCCTTGATAAAAATCTGTTTGTCTCAAAAAAGTGTACACCAGTCTTTCTTCAATAATTTCAAAACTATCCGATCGTCAAGGATGAAATTTGTAGAAAAAAAGGCAAAGTTGGTTGATAACTTGTAAACATAAGGAATTATTTTATTCATCCAAGTATGCACCCATATTGTCTATACACTTTTGCCATTTTAAACAGCAGGTTGTTCAGGCCGGTGGTATAAAACCCTGGCGGACGAGAGTCAATGAATTCATGGAAAGCCAGTTTTACAGCATTGTTGGAATTAAACTGTTTTCCTATTAAAAAGTTGTCCAAATTGCGGAACAAGTGGTGGTCAGTGGGGCTAGGTCTGGTGAGTATGGAGGATGATGAAGAAGTTCCAACTCCAATTCCTGTAGTTTTGCCACAGTCATTTGTGCAGTTTGTGGTCTAGCGTTATCATGCAATAAGATAGGAGTCGATCTGTTGACCAATCTAGGCTGTTTTTCTTTAAGTTTTTGCATCATTTCGTCCAGTTTGTTGCAGTATATTTCTGCTGTGATCGATGAGCCAGTTTTTAAGTTACCTGTACGAAATTTGGAAAAACCAATTTGATATTGTCTGCTGCGTAGTAACACTAGAGCCAAATACACTATTAATGTTTCGCGCGGTCTGCGATGCCATAGTTCCACGTAAGAACTTATACTTCATAGTAGTGCGAATTTCCGACCATTCCATTTTCAACAAAATTAATTTAAAAAAAAAAGTTTTTGATATTTTTTGGAGCATACAATGATTTATTTAAACAGGCAAAATGTGTAACTTTCCAACAAAAAAAAAAAAAAAAACAGTTCGGAAAATATTAAGCCAATGTCAAATAATAAGCTGTTAAAGTTGGCAATATTATTAACTACAAATTTCATCCTTGACGACCTAATATGAAAGCTACCAACAATATAATGTTGAAGAAAAGAAGGTCCAAAGAGTCTGCCGAAATATCCTTCAAGGTCAGGTGACGCAATAGTGAGTGTCGAGAGCGTCCGCCGTTTTGAGGTCAAATCGGCGCTAAGCGCGCGCGGTAATATTAATATAACTCGGAACTGCGACTTGATAGCATTTATTGCGAGGTGTCATTCGTTTCGTCTACGCGAGATCTTTCTACATATGTAATAATATTTTTGAGAAAACCTGATTAAGCCGAAAATATTAAATTAAAATAAACCTCTCCAGACCTAAACACTGCTTGTTCACTCCTTTCTAACACCGAACAGCTACGTGACGTATTTTACGCCCAAAAGACCTGCAGACGTGGCTTGACACAGCCTCCGCCCTGTTTTTATAAATGGTGCAGCCGTTCTTTTGTTTTGAGGTAATATACATGTATACATACATACACACTCACTGGTTAATAGTCAGTGCAACTAAGACCAATAAATACTAATTAAAAAAAAAAAAAATACATACACACAAACAAACTAATTTATATATTGATTATAGATATCAAAGATATCATTATGGTAAAATCAATTTGTGCCCAAACAGAATAACTACAATTGAAGGAACAAATAGTTTTCTAGTAAATGAGACTATGCAAACTACTTAAAATCGCTAGCAAATGTTAACTGAAACCACTAATTTAATTCAAAGCAGCCTCTCCTCTATTTTCTCTAGATCATAATGGAACCAAAGAGACAATAGGAAGTAAATAACAAACCAAATTACATATTCCGGATAAATATAATTGTAACGCGATATGTAAGGCAGTGTCGATAGCATTTCGATCAGGAAGCCCTACTGTACAAATACCGTAATTTCAACCTTAAAAGGTTCTCAGAATGTCAGAATGGCGTGTTGGTAAGGGGGTAGGGGGTAACAGGGGGTAGAAGAACAGCTGTCAGCGAGCCCGCGACCACGTGTGTTCTGTCAGGGCTGTACAAACAGACCGTGGCCGAATACGGAATTTTAAATAGGCTGTAAATTATATTTGTAATATGAATGGGAAATTGGGGTGCTCTGGATGACCTATAAGTTACAATAAATCATAATATGGAAGACATAAATGGATAGACGCGATATGAAATTGTATTGTGCCTAGGTTTATTTAATTAAAATAATAGCTCGCAAAATCAACTATGGTTCACGCGACAAGTTTTGTAAAATGATGCAAAGAACGCCGTTACCCAGAAGTCGGGGTTATAGGCAAATGGTCATGGAATCTCTCTGGCCGTATTGCGTTGAACTAATATAATAGACAATGAATCGACATCCTTCAATTTATGTAAAGGACATACCCTATTATTAGTGAAAATAAAATATAAGAAAACGCAAATCAAGACATAAAAATATAATTAAAATCCTTCTAAATGTCAGATTACAATACATCAAAACAGTTGTTGTTGTCTATTAGATTAGTTTAAATTTTGCCACCTTGGCGCAGCATCTGAAAAAGGTTTACCTATAGCGCTCAATATGTAAAATCATATATATAAGAGATTAAAATTGAACCTGATCAAAAGCTAAGAAGAGAAACAGATAAAGTTCATGAGACTTTACTTGCCGATTAATCGACAGAGAATCGATAAACAAATATATATCTGTTCCACATAGTTGTATGTAAAGTTCAATTACGCCTGTGAGCTTCTCATACCCAACGTACGTCTGTAGTTTTTATCTTCCTTTGTTATATTTGAATATATTCAGATAAATGTGTATGTGTTATTGTATACGAAGCGCTTGCCGTTGTGTCTAGTGCGAGTGAAACAAGACAATAGTTCTTTCTCACCATCCGAACCAATAACATCGCTTAATTTATATGACCTTCTAGTTCTAACTGTAACAGTTTTCAGACGGGCGTCGGTCAAATAAATCCTCCCCAAGTATACAATCATAACCTTCAAATATTGGGATTTACAGAAGGGGTGCCTTACATTCCGGTTTGTAGAGCAATATTAAGCTTTATCTTCAGTTGTATGCCAAAAATATGATGTAATTAAATAATAAAAGTTCTCTACTATATAAGTGTTTCTTTTTAAATCGTCATGTAGGTAAATAAATGAATTAATTCTTGGGATGATTCGCATTTTTACTTAAGTAAATGCATCTTCAGCCTATGTAGATACATTTACTTAAATAAAAATGCGAAAAGTTCCATTAATTAATTCATTTATTTTATCCACATGACGATTTAAGACGAAACACTTATTATACTGGCTCATCAAGATCATCCACTAATAACTGTTACGAGCCCCGTCTCAGTGAAGTTCTCGAAAATATTTATATTAGAAAGGAAGTTTATGGGTATCAATTCAATTATATAACGATATGGGAACTGTTTATTAATATTTTACAAAAAAATTAAATCATAACAAAAGAAACACAAAGATGTAGTTAGCATTATCACACAATGAACAGAGAGAAAAATTACATATACATATCATATACATTTTTGCTGTTAAATATGACATAAATGACCCCCTCCCGGCACGATCATGGTGTCACGGTAGCGGTCGAAATATTTATGGCAACCCTAATTTACAGCCATGTGCGAAAAAATTACATTTTGTGCATTTTACGATTTGTAAGCGGTTACTTTATTTTTACCGTCACGTGTTTCAGGATTTGGTCCATTTTTGGTATTAAAAATTTGGCAGAACAGACTAGCGTATTTTGATTGATTCTATACATTTTATTAAATGTCGGGTTTATGCATAGGACCAAGAGCCCCGTAGATTTTGGAGCTCAACTTTTCCTCTTTTTTTTTCACTTTCATTTGACTTCCTTTGGGTCCATTCTTTTCATTTGGCTTAGGACCCGTAAAAATCTTAACCCGGCACTGATATTACTTCAATTTAGTACAGACACTGTATAGTAACAGTCTGGCCAGTAGTGACAGCGCCGCCATTCGGAGTCCAAATAAATTTTGGACATTAGAAATTCAAATGAAAAATAAGATCTTTGCAGAGACAGTAAATTTATATGATACTATTCCCAGAAATTGACTCTTAAAAATGACTCGATAAATATCTAGATACCATAAGTTATAATACTTTATTAATCAGAAATTATTTTACATTTTAATTATCACCCCTGAAATACTGCCCTTCTGTGGCTACACATCTTTTCCACTTCTGGAAACACATTTTGTACTCACTTTTTAGAATCACTTTTAATAAGAGAATGTAAGTTCTCCGTTTCTAAACCTCCGGCACATATATGAAAGTAATGTGGTCAGTGTAAAGTGTCAACCGGTCTTATTATTGTATAAATAGGTATATATTAAGTATTAATCGGATAATTTCATATAAGATGGAGAGACGACGTCGTAAAAGCTGCAGGAAAGCATTTTATCAAGGTAGCTACAGCAGTGGTACAACCAAAAGAAAGTTATGTCCCATATTAGACCAAATTACAGGTCTATTATTGTTTTTAAATTAATTTAATGTATACATATAAATATAATTATTCAGTTATCACCCCATATTTGAGAATTAAAAATAATTGCGTAAACAACCAATTTTATCGTTCTAGATAAGATTTGTAAATAAAACAATTACAAGCACTCTCTAGCAGTATAGCAAGTTGGCTATTTTATTATTTTTATAAATTTCTTATGCTCCTCTCGAATAACTTTTAGAATACACAATCTAAGCATCTGGCCTCCAAATTTTTGCAGACGTAGCAATTGTCGGTTCCTCTTAACTTTATCGATTTGTTCTTCATGAACTTATTATTGTATCCATAAAAATGAAGTATTTCTTTGAAATATGTACTAATAATTTGCAGCAAATGTTGTAAGACCTATAATCAGCGACTTATATGATTATTTATATATGTAATAAACATTGGTAATATATTTGAAAAAGTTAAATGATCAAACTACAATTAACTGGCGTAACATGAAAGTAATAAAGTTTCTATACTTCATTCTACAAATGTAGTTCGAATTCGAATTCAAAACTATAGTCGGTTCAAAGGTGAGTTTGCAGTACAGGACATATAGAGTAGTTCTTTTTCATAGTCTCTAACGGGTTTACACAATGACGCTATCCTTTTCTTGCTTGTCGACGTTGCCAACTCTAAAACGCGCTGATCTGTGAAGATGCAGTATTCTACAAATGGCCATTTGTTTTTGTTAAGTGTTATTTCGAGTTTTATACGAGTTGATTTTTGTAAATCATATGAGTTTTTCATATTATTATAATTGACACATTTGACACTTTTACAACATTTGGCAACACCGCTCCCATTTGCCATAAGAGCTATACTGCAAACTCACCTTTGAACGCACTATAGTTGTAATTTCTAAATAATTACTATTATTAAACATCGTGAACCATATTTCATATTAATTATTTCTAAACAGTCTTTATTTATAATTTAAAGATTAATAGCCACTATAATTAAAAAGAGTATCGACAAAGATCCTAAACATAACTTAGTAGTTGTGAAGGAATGACTAATGTCTTCTATTTGGTATTGTTGTTGACAGAACGTTGTGGTCATCATCATTCATCAAATGATTTGAGTATACTTTTCCAATTATCCTTATCCATAGCACGTCGGGTGTTTCTTGTGAAAGACTTACAAGTTAACGCTTTCAATTGGTCAAGCTGTTTAGTAAATGCTCTTCCCCGAGGTCGAGATCCTTGGACTTTTTCTTGGACGACCAATCTTTCTGTTGTCTTCTCCTTTTTGCATTATATGACCGAAGTAGCGCAAAATGAGAGCTTGTACTTCTGCTGATATCCGCTGATCAACATGCAGTTTCCTGAAGATAAATTAGTTCGTGCGTGGAGCTGTCCAAAGAAACGTAAGAAATCGTCGCCAGAACCACATTTTAATTTCGTCTATTCTCCTATAGTTTGAACGTCGACTTTTCGAAAGTGTACGGAATATCACACAAGAAACACAAACGTTCGAATCAATTTAATGTTATTTAGATTGGTTACACATCTGTCGTGCCATATAATTTTCAATTTGCCCTTAGCTGATCTAGCTATGATTCTATGCCGTCTAATTTCAGCTTCGCACCCACCTTGGTTTGAGATAAAGGGTCCCAAAGTCCCAAGTAGACGCATAGTCTACATTTTAGCATGCTCCACTTTGCTTTATATTCGACCTGTTATTATTTTGGAGGTATATGATCATGATTTTAGTTTTGCTGCGTTTAATTTGTGTACTCAGCATAGTGGAGGTTGGATATTCCATATATCCCAAAAAGGCAACGAATATTAATAAAAGCCTAATTTGCACTGCTCAGCAAAAGCACTAGACGAGATTTAGCATTTCAATGTCCAGACAAATCCTTTTGAAAATTTGTGGGATAAATTTACAAAAAAATGGAAAAAGGGTTTAAAAGCACAAAATTCATATCAAACCAGTATCTTGCTAGCAATGGCGGAAAATAATTGTGTATACTACTAAAACTTTAGTGAACCCAAATATAGTTTTAAGGAAGTCAAAATATCGAGGAGTTGCAACAAAATATAATTTTTTATCTTTCTTTCGATTAGTGGCGGCACCCGATGTAAAAATCTGGAGTTTTATAAATTAACACTTACTAACTATACATGTTTTCTTGATAAACATTTATTTTGTACAAGAGTACGTATAATACAATGAAAATGCACTTCAGACTCACACCAACATTGTGCCTTATTTCAAAAAGAAAAACAAATTTATGATAAGCAAGGGAAATAAAAAAGTGCATTTTTTACATCACAACCACAAACCCACGTATTTTTATTATGAATGTCCGGATTATATGTTCTATTAAAGGTTCGTTTTTTACTGGAGATGGATTACTTTACGTTTAATTTCGGAGTAGGTCTTTCAAGTATTTTTATTTCAGACTTATCGGTAGAAGGTCGACTAAAAAATGGCTCCATTGTTGAGCTTTACATAGAATTAATTTGTGAAAATTAAATCGATGTTAACGCACGTAAAAGTATCACAATAGCTGGCTTATTAAGCACAGTTTGCAATCGGAGTGCAACCTGATGGCTTGGTTTGGAAATAGATATAAACTGCGTTGGAGTGCTCGCTAATGCGCAGACGTTCAATGTAAGTAGTTTGCTAGCGTGCTGAATGCAAACCAGCCTGCTAAATATTACAGTGGGAATCGAAGAGAAATTTTAAAAAAATGTGGATTTTTGAAGGTGGGGAGTGGGCAAACCAAAGCGAAAGCACTGTTCTCGATAACGTTGAAAAGTACGTATTGTATACATGTTTCAGTTCGTATTGTTAAGACCAAGAAATTTTCATTTTGTATAAATCATTATTTATATTACCTCTACCTTTTTATATATATATAAGAAGGGTATGTGTCAGTGGCGTCCAATCCATATGTGCAGGGTGTGAACTGCACATCCTAAATATTTTCCTGAATTGTACTCGAAATTATTTTATCATTTGCACTTAATTTGCTATGTTGTAATTCAATATTTAACGTGTATTTTATTTTAATGCGAGAATTTTCTCTATAAGAATTAGCTAGCGAATAATTTACTGCGAGTCTCTGCGCCTCGCTTTGCATTAAACCTCATAGAACAAAGCGTGGTCTGTATACGACGGCTAGGTGCTGAAATATATTTTGCCCATTCGGCACACGCATTATCTTGAAGAATATAGGGCGATTGAGTAAAGCTGTGGGCGCTGGAAACAAGACAATTGCCATGATATTATACATCATTCCGTAATTTAAAAGTAGTAGGTAAAATTTGCATTTTTGTATTACAATTAGACTGTTTAATTAACGTCGAAAAATGTAATTTTTTAATTTTTATTGCTGTACAATATTTGAAGCAATTGGAACTTAATTTTCTAAAATTTGGTCTTCAGTATTCAGTTCTCTAAAATGCAGTGTTTTATGTATGTATCTACTGCATTTTTATTTATTTTTTATTATTATTTCAGCTTTTCATTGTTGGTAGTGTTTCGGAAAATTTCAGTACCATCATTTGATTCTTTAGTCATGAATTTTTTTCCCCATGTTGCTCACTCGTCGTATTTTCGTGAAAAATCGTGTTCCCTCTATCTTGGTACACACTATATACCACTACAGTATATTTGGAAGGCTTTCAACTTTTATGATAAGGTCAGAAAATTTCATTGAAAAACATGCCAAGCGAATATATCGAATATAAGCGAATACTATCTATTTTTTTTTTTTTAAATTTAGTTCTTAATTTATAATTTTCTTATTGTTCACAAAGATGCTAGTTTTTTATACATGCATAGTTGTATAAATATATATATTGTGTCCTAGATCTTTTCGCTGAAGTATAGGATCTTTATAAACTCACGCCATCGGTTTCTGTCTTTAGCCTCTTCACCTGGCACCAGGTAGTTCCGTAGACATCAAGTTCTTTGTGTATTTTTCTCCTCCATGTGGATACAGGGCGACCTCTACGACAGCTTCCCTCAGGGTTTCAATCTAGTGCCTCTCTGGAGATATCGTTTACTGCCTTTCGGAAGGTATAACCAATCCAATTCCACTTTCTTGCCTGGATTTCTAGGTTGATAGGTTTTTTTGCTGTCGGCTCCCAAAGATAAGTATTGGGAATATGATCTGACTAAATAATGTGAAGAATTCCGTGAGGACAATTTCTCTAGTAATTTTCCAAGTTGCGCAGCCATACCTCAGAATAGATTTTACATATATAGTAAATATTATAGTATAGTAAATATTAGGTATAGTAAATATTATTTTTCAAAGGCCTGCACACCTTAGTAAAAGTTTCACCGCCACTGGTATGTATAGGTTTTTGTTCAACTGTATAATACCGATAGATTTTAAACAATTATCTCTGAATCTTTATTCCTGTTTTTAATTACTGCCAACAACGTTCATCAAAATATTGCTATGGTTCGTAATGACTTGACTGAATCATTACTGGACTGAGTCCAGTAATGATTATATATATATATATATATATATATATATATATATATATATATATATATATAAATCCCTGACTTGTTGATAAGGTCTGATTTCTTTGGTTCTTTTTTGGGTTTATCTTAAACCAACCTTATTGCGAATTGCAGGAGGTAGGGATGTAAATTATTTTAACCTGGGTTATCAGTAAAGATAATGCAAAGTGGGTGATGTATGAGGGGTGTGAGTAGAATATTAATAAGCTGTTCCTGTCGAGGAAGCCTACAGCTCGATATTTATCAGACTAGGGGCCTCAGCCCGGCTACGCCGGTCTTCTCCCCTACATTGTTAAAACTCGTCGCTTCGCGACTCGTTTTAATATAATTTTGTCGCACTTGTCGATTATAAAACTCATCGCTCATCTTTTTTTAACACTATTTTATGGAAATTCCCCCTGCAAATGTCTTAAGTTTTATCGTTAATTCACCTTAAATACTTAATTAGTTTTCTTCTATCAAGAAATACGTTCAAAATGTGAAATCTCGTCCCATTTTAAAATGCAAAAAATTTGACAGCTGTCACCTTCTGAAATCTTGTAAGCATATTTCCAATAATGGGCCAGATTCTTTGAAAAATGTTTTCTAATGCCTCAAAATATTATCTCGCACGTCAAATAAGCTATCTTGAACCATTATCACCACTTAACACTTTGATTAACCCTGAAATTTTTAATATCTATAAATCTTTTTTAACACTATTTTATGGAAATTCGCCCTGCAAATGTCTTAAACTTTATCGTTAATTCACCTTAAATCCTTAATTAGTACTCTTCTGTCAAGAAACACGTTCAAAATATGAAATCTCCTCCCATTTTAAAATGCAAAAAATTTGACAGCTATCACCTTCTGAAATCTTGTAAGCATATTTCCAATAATGGCCCAGATTCTTTGAAAAATGTTTTCTGATACCTCAAAATATTATCTCGCACGTTCAAAAAGCTATCCTGAACCATTATTACCATTTAACACTTTGATTCTCGCCGTAAATATTCTGGACCGGCTGTCTTGTATTAAGAATATTTTTGAATTATCTTCTGATAAAACCTGTCCGTGCCGATCATTGGTGACTTTGATTCGACACGGATTCGAGGAAAAAATGCATGATTTTTATCAATAAAAATTAGTCAGTACCTCCTGTCGAAATAAAATTAAGCCTAAGCACTAAAAAAATATCACCCGGATGAGAGGGCGGTTCATTTTCCTCTCTCCGCGTTACCGGAAAAATGAAGATACACCAGACGTTGAATAGAACATACATACCAACACTTGTACAATATAATAGTAGATTAGCATAGAGTTTGATTTATTTAAATAAAATAAGAAAATAATCATAATAATAAATATTAATATTTTTTATATATTTTTGCGGTTTAATTTGGGGTTATTATAAATACACTCTATCTTTTCTTCACTTATTTTATTGATTTTCTAAATGTACATTTCGACATGCTAAGCAGTCATCTTCAGTAGAACAGTAATTACAAAATTGAAATACATAGCAAAATATACCTATAGTCTGTTCAAACGTTAGAATGCAGTACAGAGCAAATGGAGTAGTTCTTTTTCATACTGTAATGGGTTTGCCCAATAACACTATCCTTTTCTTACTTAGCGAGCTTGCCAGTTGTAAAACGCGCTGATCGTTGGTATCATTTTTTCCTGATACTTTTTACAGTTAATTTCAATAAATCATCAAAAAAAGAATATAAAATTACACATTATTTTCGGTTAATTGACATATTTAACGCTTTTACAATATTTGGCAACACCGCTCCCATTTCCCATAAGAGCAATACTGCATTCTAACGTTTGAACGGACTATAGAGTGAATGAGTAGGTGGAGGTGAATATATAGCAATATCCGTCATTACGAGTTTTTCGCCATTAAGTGTTTGCAGGCAATTCAAGGCATGTTTTAGAGGGATTAAATATAATAAGGTATTAGACAAAGGACTTAAGTTGTTATTTAGAAGTTGTTTACAATATTTTTTCATGTAAATCGCCTCTAGCATGTTTAAATTAGAGTTATTGGTCGATTTAAGTGAATTAACTTTATTATTATTATTACTTTTATTTTACATCGACCTATTTTTGCAATGAAGCTAATCGCCCATGCCAGGGGGCGAGCTCCTACACCTGGATGAGGGATGAATGATTGTGAAAATGGGATAATATAAACATATTATTCTCGCCCGAATAATATCACCAACGGGGAATCGAACCAGCAACCTCACTGAATTCACATTATTGATATCGAAATTGTGACTTGTGTCTAATAAGGTCTAACAAGCTACAAGTTAGTGCTAACTTTTCCCAATTATTATTTTTTATGTTGCATATTCCAAACGATTAGGCGGAACTAGATTTTCAAATCTAGTAATTTTTACAGACTGATTGAAGCTTTTGATAATTTTGTTCAGGAAAAGCCAACTTCAATATATAAAAAAAAAGCTAATGACAACTTACAAAAATGAAAATTCCTGTTAGTTCCACCTAATCGTTTGAAATAGCCTGTAAGTTTCTTAAATCTAATGTTTACATTCCTTTTGTTTGGCCTTTGTACACTTTTGCACAATGATTACAATTTATTTTATAAATTCTCGGGTCATGATTGTACTTACCTAAATTTACTTAAAGAAATAGTATTTTTTTTAATTTAAATAATTAAATAAAATAAAAAGTTCTTTTCAATTGTTTGTCCCTTTTATTTTGCTAATTTGATGTTAAATTGATATAATTTATCAAAACCTTAAAGAAAATAATAAATATGCTGTCCCTAGAAGAGCTATTGGTAATAATATTTTACATGTATCAAAATGATGTCATTAGATCTTAATGATCTGTTGTACAAATCATTACCACCCAATAATTCTTAATTTTACGATTTTAAAACAAAACTACAGCAATAAAGTATCCCTCTATGAACATGCCCTAATAAACAAACTGGTTTTGTACATCCCTGGTTGCATAGGGCGCACCTGGCTCATGGAGCTACCGGATATGGCCCAAACTAGCAGACGAGTAGTTAGCTTAGACACTCAGTACATTTGACGAACTAGACCGAATATGGTATATATCTGGAATAAACATCTCACCATCCGTTCTAGCGTTCTAGCTAGATTCGACTAGACTTGCTCCCACTAGCACAAATGACTGAGAAATATTTATTTTTAGCGTGAATATAGGAAATAAATAAATAGGGTATGAGATTACAGAGGCTGTCGCGAATTTTGTTTTGCTAAAAAAAATATAGTCTATTTCTGGTTAAACACCGTATGAAGTTTGGTGAATTTTAGCTATTATCTAATATGCGATATCCAATTTAAAATCGATAGTAGTGACAGTGGCAATCAGTCGAACTATTATGACAAACAGTTTCTTTCCTTACACTAACAAAATAACTTTTCGTAAACAAATTTATATTTATTTGTAAAATTTCATAGATTATTGTGCCCAATTGGGAACATTATGAACAAAATCAAGTAATTATATGTGTTTATAAAAAAAATATTTTGATGAAAATACAATTACAGTCACAGTATGATAGCCATGGATGGATATTGCATAAGAAACGTGTATAAAAATTTTAACTTTTATGTTCCCAAATGGGAACAAAATGCAATAGAGGGAGGTGCAAAAAAGAGACTCTAGACACTCCTATATCCTTTAACCGATATGAACAATATTTTGCCGATTTATTCTCTAAGAATCTTCGAATATAATTACATACATAAAAGTTTAGGGTTTCGAAGGCATAAACAAGAAACTCTAGACACTCCTATATCCTTCGACCGATATGAACAATAATTTGCAGATTTATTCTCTGAAAATCTATGAATTAAATTACATATAGAAATGTCTAGGATTTCGTAGGCATTAACGAGAAACTCTAGACACTCCTATATCCTTTAACCGATATGAACAATTTTTTGCAGATTTATTCTCTAAGAATCTTCGAATATAATTACATACATAAAAGTTTAGGGTTTCGAAGGCATAAACAAGAAACTCTAGACACTCCTATATCCTTCGACCGATATGAACAATAATTTGCAGATTTATTCTCTGAAAATCTATGAATTAAATTACATATAGAAATGTCTAGGATTTCGTAGGCATTAACGAGAAACTCTAGACACTCCTATATCCTTTAACCGATATGAACAATTTTTTGCAGATTTATTCTCTAAGAATCTACGAATATAATTACATATAAAAATATCTAAGGTTTCGTAGGCATAAATAAACGTCTCAAATCATTTTTAGTTTTAACAATATAAATGTAATGCACTGAGTAAAAATAAATCTTTTTCCCATTTTAAAAAGTTTATGAATAACAAATTTGGAATAATACTTATAATTTGTCCAGTTTTAAACAATGGGTGAAGAGTTGATACAATTTGAACTAAATGAAGTAAGGCGTATGGCTAGAGAAAGAAGTCAGAGGCGTCGAGCAAGTTCCATATTAAGGTAATGATGTGTTTGCCAAAACAGTTGTCAATGGGTGCACTAGTATAGTAATAATTTCCTAAAATCATAAATATTCTACGCAAGTCTGATTTGCACCAACCTGTGCAGAAAACAAGCCTTTTTTTATGCCTTAAAACTCTATTATTTTTATGAACAAACTAAAAAACATTCAGGCACTCTGCCTGAGATTTGCATGTTTAGTGCATTGATCACGGAGCGCAGACAGTGTGTGATAGCTACAAGACGCAAAGGGAGAGGAAGTTTGGGTGGAACAACGGACATTTCAGCTATATTCTATCTCAGAAAGACTGATAGTAATAAATCATTTATCAAGGAGTTACCAGTGGCGTGTACATTTTAAACACGTTTAAATTAGTTTTGTGTATTTCTATATTACTATTTATCATTTTATTAAACGCACGCCTGTGACCATATTTATCATATCATTAAACACACCCTTATAATTGCACCTGGCTCATGGAGCTACCGGATATGGCCCAAACTAGCAGACGAGTAGTTAGCTTAGACACTCAGTACATTTGACGAACTAGACCGAATATGGTATATATCTGGAATAAACATCTCACCATCCGTTCTAGCGTTCTAGCTAGATTCGACTAGACTTGCTCCCACTAGCACAAATGACTGAGAAATATTTATTTTTAGCGTGAATATAGGAAATAAATAAATAGGGTATGAGATTACAGAGGCTGTCGCGAATTTTGTTTTGCTAAAAAAAATATAGTCTATTTCTGGTTAAACACCGTATGAAGTTTGGTGAATTTTAGCTATTATCTAATATGCGATATCCAATTTAAAATCGATAGTAGTGACAGTGGCAATCAGTCGAACTATTATGACAAACAGTTTCTTTCCTTACACTAACAAAATAACTTTTCGTAAACAAATTTATATTTATTTGTAAAATTTCATAGATTATTGTGCCCAATTGGGAACATTATGAACAAAATCAAGTAATTATATGTGTTTATAAAAAAAATATTTTGATGAAAATACAATTACAGTCACAGTATGATAGCCATGGATGGATATTGCATAAGAAACGTGTATAAAAATTTTAACTTTTATGTTCCCAAATGGGAACAAAATGCAATAGAGGGAGGTGCAAAAAAGAGACTCTAGACACTCCTATATCCTTTAACCGATATGAACAATATTTTGCCGATTTATTCTCTAAGAATCTTCGAATATAATTACATACATAAAAGTTTAGGGTTTCGAAGGCATAAACAAGAAACTCTAGACACTCCTATATCCTTCGACCGATATGAACAATAATTTGCAGATTTATTCTCTGAAAATCTATGAATTAAATTACATATAGAAATGTCTAGGATTTCGTAGGCATTAACGAGAAACTCTAGACACTCCTATATCCTTTAACCGATATGAACAATTTTTTGCAGATTTATTCTCTAAGAATCTACGAATATAATTACATATAAAAATATCTAAGGTTTCGTAGGCATAAATAAACGTCTCAAATCATTTTTAGTTTTAACAATATAAATGTAATGCACTGAGTAAAAATAAATCTTTTTCCCATTTTAAAAAGTTTATGAATAACAAATTTGGAATAATACTTATAATTTGTCCAGTTTTAAACAATGGGTGAAGAGTTGATACAATTTGAACTAAATGAAGTAAGGCGTATGGCTAGAGAAAGAAGTCAGAGGCGTCGAGCAAGTTCCATATTAAGGTAATGATGTGTTTGCCAAAACAGTTGTCAATGGGTGCACTAGTATAGTAATAATTTCCTAAAATCATAAATATTCTACGCAAGTCTGATTTGCACCAACCTGTGCAGAAAACAAGCCTTTTTTTATGCCTTAAAACTCTATTATTTTTATGAACAAACTAAAAAACATTCAGGCACTCTGCCTGAGATTTGCATGTTTAGTGCATTGATCACGGAGCGCAGACAGTGTGTGATAGCTACAAGACGCAAAGGGAGAGGAAGTTTGGGTGGAACAACGGACATTTCAGCTATATTCTATCTCAGAAAGACTGATAGTAATAAATCATTTATCAAGGAGTTACCAGTGGCGTGTACATTTTAAACACGTTTAAATTAGTTTTGTGTATTTCTATATTACTATTTATCATTTTATTAAACGCACGCCTGTGACCATATTTATCATATCATTAAACACACCCCTGTGACCATATTTTTCCTCAAAATTTTAGGGTCAAATTTTTATGATCTATTGTGTTCAACCCTAGTTCGTATTCCCATATAATATGTGCGGCACACTCGGTTGTTTTTAACAATATTTCGTTTCGAACTATTCATATTTTGTCGCTTTTGTTTTGCCGCTTCTGTGTGAAAAAACAATAACTTTTTACAAATAATAAATTTTATTACTGTCAGTCTTTCTGAGATAGAGTATAGTAGATTATATTTGGGCTCGGGCCAGGTGAAAACAATCATTGCAAATTGCAATTTAAAACATAACGGGCTTTTTCCGGGTCATGCTACTAAACATTTTGGATCAGACGGATTATTCTGCGGCAAGAGCAGGATTATCTGTTAGAAATGTTAAATGCTATGGGTATTACGTGAGTTTAAAATATTTTTCTTTATATCCATTGTGATTTATAAATACAAATTTTCATTTCATTAATATTAGGTATTATTTTTCTTGGCGAGCTTCATTCGGGCCGAAATAAAAAAATTTCGGGCCCAGGCCGAATAAAATTAAAAACATCTAGCCCGTGCATACTTCTGCTATAAATATTGTTTCTTTTACTTAGTTTTAATGTTTAGCACACATCATTTATGGCTATTAGCATCTGCCGCGGTGTACTTGCTTATTTAAATTAATATTAAAAGGGTTTCTATTGTTCTTAAACCTTCGTATTTGAATATTGGGAATGATATTGTATAAATAATACGAGTATAATGAAATAGTATGAATAATATATTTAGGACTTTGGTGTCCAGGTTGTTTGGTGCACAGCATCTATAGTTATTAGCGTTATTACTATCTTACATACAAATTAGAAATTCTGACGTATTTAAACAATATTTTTGGAGTTAGTTTTGGAGGACATCTTTGGATGTTAGCGCCTACCCGTTATCAATCAGAATCTTTTAGATTAGTTCTACTTTTACCCACATATAATATATTGTGCAGCACCAGTCACGAGTAATAAAGCTTTTGTGTCTGGTCCTACATAATTGAGATTTTTTACTACATTTAATACTGTCCAAAATTACATTGAGGTGTTAAAACAATATAAATTTAAGTACTTATTAGTCATAAAACGTTACTGTTTTACTACTTGATACATAAAAGGGTTGATGGTTGACTACTTTACATTTTTTGGTGCTAAATGTATGTAAAATGTAAATTTTATGGTAACCTATAACTATTTTATACTTTTACTTTTAAACTGTTTTTTCAACTATAAAAATATTGGGTTTAATTACTAATGCCGGTATTCATAAACGTTTACTACTGTATAAAGCTTCGTTATATCCATTTTTCATAGAAACAGTGAAAATTTTCTATAAAAATTTGATTGATTTTAAGGGCCCGTTTTAATATAACGAAGCATTAAACAGTAATAGCCGTTTATGAATACGGGTATAAGCATATATTTAATACTTCTGTATTGCTCATCATAGACAAGTATACTTCTTCGGTAAACGCAGATAAATTCCTAGGGCACGCAATGCGATACGCGCATATCAGCTTAGACCAGTGGTCTTCAACCTTCTTACATCTGCGGAACCCTACAGTTTAAATGCCATTTCTTTGGAACCCCAAGGCAAAAAGCCACAATAGGCTGTCTTTTTTCAATTTTAGTTTTCATCATTTTAAAATAATAATTTAGATGTATACTATTGAATTTAGTCTGGATCAAAATTGATATTTTATAGCTGACTATATCTTTATATTTTTAAATGTAGGTATAATATACTATTTTACTTTTTAAATAATGCAATAATACCTACGTAATATAATTTTTAAACAAGTTATAAGTAAAAATTGAATCGAATAATTAGCGATATACTGTTTTGAAACTTATTTATTTATTATAAACATTTATTAGCAATCATTATAAACATAAAATCAAAGAAATATAGTAATTTATAATCATAAAATCCAATAAAATATATGTAAAGACCATAGATACATAGTTGTTTCCGTTATTTTATTTTTTAAAATGCGTTACACTTTATAAAATATCTACGAATACAATGATTCTGCTACATCAACAGTGCGGGGTCATCCTATTTTAGTGGGAAAGATGCAGTATTTTAGTACCTATCTATGTAGCAACACTGTATTTTTTCGTCGCCAAGCATACACACTACGAAGTAGAATGCTTTGCTCACCAGTTGAGGCCAGTACGTCACCTGCGCAGAAACCAGAATTCATACAGTCGCCTGGTTGCTAAGCAACGGTCGTAGAATCGGTTGCAAACTGCGTTGCGATTAGTTTTACGTCATTGTTTGGCGCATATACGATAACAACCCTGGCCTCAACTCCTGAGAAATGCACTATACCGGCCATTTACTTAATGGAGCTACCGTAGTAAACAACATCCTATTGTAAAATGCGCAATATGATCCTTTACTTGACCGCCTCGGGAAAGAGTGTTATAAAGAACAACAAGACCTGGATCAAATACAATGTTCTTTATTAACGACAACGCGAGGCCGCATCATTCGAAAAATAATGAAATGTTTGAGAACCCTCTTTACTTCATAGACTTCGCACCGTCCGACTACCACCTCCTCCCGAAATTAAAACTGCATTTAGGCGTGTTTAAACGTTTCACGACCGACGACAAAGCAAAGATTACTTCTTTGATTTGTTGTTTGATTATTTAAAAATTTGAACGCATTTTTTTTAACGCTGGAATTGAAAATTCGTTATAATTAGGGTTACCATATTTTTATTTTTTCAAACCAGGACAGGATAAAAATGAAAATAAGAAGAAAAAAAATATCATAGGATCTAACTAATAAATTATCAACATTTATTTAGCTCTCTAATCATTTTAATTCGACATTTATTTTTCTGTGCCTATATACCTTCTTCAAAAATGTATTAGTCTTTTTTATTTTGTTGAAAAATTCAGTACTTTATAAGGCTTTATTGATTTTTTAAAACAATATAGCCTCCACATTGCTTTCGACCAAACAATTTCTCTCTTCTGTCCAGATATTATTCATTAATGAAAAAAGCCTTTTAATTTCATTTGCAGTAATTTCAGAAAACTGGGACAAAATTATAAACCGTCCGGGATTCTGGGACAAGATCTCAAAACCAGGATTGTCCCGATCAAAGCGGGATGTAGTTTAATCATTGTTTTAATAAATATTTGTATTTCGAAGACCATTATGCAGTGGCGTAACTTCAAATTTTAGCTCCTCCCCACGCTAATTTATTCTCACAAATATATATAAATTTTGAGCCCCAAAATATCTACCTCCATGTGCCACGAGGCCTTAGCTACGGTCATTGAATAAAAAGACTAAAGGAAAGAGGCTTACATGCTAATTGGACAAACCAGAATGGTATTTCAAAATGGCGGACAATAGTTTCCGGCCGTACAGTGGCGTAGGGCAATTTATTAAAATAATTGTTATCAGTACAAAAAGACAAAATAACAATCTTTATATTTTCAAAAGAAGCTAAAGAGAGGAGATACAAACAATCAATAAAACACTATTATATATCTGTAATTAATTAATAATACACACAAGTAAATAAATACGTACAGAACTTATAGTAGAAAATTATGACAGCCCATAAGTAACCTGTATGTTGACATTTATTAAAATCTCATTAATTCAATTAGATAATATGAATGGAAAATACTTACGAATGAAAAGTTATTCCTTTACTCTTGGCATTTTGTGTTCTTGATCGTCCACATGCATAGCTAACCATTTTGACAAGATGCCACATTTCAAGTTAAATGCAAGTTATGATTTATAAATTATGAATATATATATATACTTTAAATCATCAAAATAAATGTTAATAATCACTTTTTAATACGTAAACAATAAAATATTGATTGCAATTGTGGTATTTGGAATGACATAATTTCTGTCAGATAAATTTGTATCTAAAAATTCATATAGTCTCCTTCCTTTATCCTTTTTATTCAATGACTACGGCACTGCCATCATATAGAAAAATAATTAATACTTTGAAATATGACTCTTTTTTTTGTGAACTTTTTATATTGTAAAGAAAAATTTAAACTTACTTTTGACACGACTCTCCTATTTATGAGAAATACGCCACAATAGTCCAGAATGTTACAGAACCTTATGTTTTCAATATGTTGCTTTACTCACGCCCGTCTATTTTGACAAGCGTTAACTTGATTTGTATGAATTATAAAATGTCTTTTATTTCCTTTATTCAGTGTTTATATTTTAGTAGGAGTTCAGCATCTGTCGTATGTAGTAAAGTACTTACTAGTCTTATTCACTATAAAAAGAAAGTCGTAAAGAACAAAAGGTTAGGTGAGGTTACGTTTTTTGATTGGGTTATTTTTAATGATGTCATGATAATTTACAGCAAATATTTTTTTCTTTAAAACTTCTTTTGTTTCCCTTGTGTCTTCTGGATCATTAAATTTCCAGCGTTGTATACTGGTGTTACCTAGCGGCAACTACTCGAACTACAACAGAGCGCTCTAGTAGTGGTAATACGAACTACTATAATTTCTGGTAGAATACATAGATGTCACTTAATTTTTATTTTTTGCACAAAAATGCAATAATTTTTAGACAAAACACAGTAAAATTTATATTAGTAGATTAGATTATTATTTAATTTATTTTTTGTTTTTGTTTTGTTCTAGAATCTATATGGCGACGGAAGTTTCGTTCGTGGCGAGTCTAGACGAGGGAGGGGGAAGGGAAGAGGCACAGGGGTATGTGCAAGTATTTAAACAAATTCCAAATTATAAATAATTCGTAACTCTTTTGACATACAATTCTTCTAGTAGCGTACCTTATCATTTAGTTATTAATATCTCTTAATTATAGATCAATATTTAGGTAATATTATTGTTTAGGTTATAAACATGTTTTTAATATTATGATAATTATTTAAACTTCCTATATTTTAAGTCAACATAGTTTATTATTTAAATGTATTTGACGGTTGGGTAATTAGCTATAGGTTGCAAGTAACTTTTAGTAAATAACAGATTGTATGCGAGAAACAAGAATTACAGTTTCTGGTGGACATTATATACCTACAGGGTGAGGCAACACTTAATAAAAAGAGCTATAAAAATATTGTACAAATAAAACTTATTTGGGGCAATAGTTAGACGATAACCGTATCAAACATTGTTTTTGCATTTGTTTTGCAAAACGTATGATAGTAAATAATGTTTTCCTACGACTACTATGGAACTGTCTCATTTCGATACTGTTAGTTGATAGGAAATTAGCTTAATTTCGCATGTTATCCTCATGAGCAGCAGGCGATGCGGGAATTATAAATTCTCTCCAATGCGCATGTGCAATGTGTGAGAATGAATAAATTCGCAGCTATGCATTCATTCCTATACTGGTTGCGCGCGCATTTCGGGGTGTTAGCCATATTTATATATGCATTTTTTTGGTTATTTATTTATAGATTGAAAAATGGTAATCGAAGGAAAAGCATAGTGCGCATTACGCGGATAATGTATATTCCGCACTCTAATGATTTGCGGCTCATTTGCAAACTTCATTCTGGTGTATCTTCGTCTCTCGTATTCTTCAAATTACGCTTCACGTATTATTTGACATATTATTATAAACTTTTATTTCTCTATTCAACGGTGTAAAAAATGTATATCCTTACATAATACATTTTTTGAGAAAATCGCATCTTGTGGCCTTCAAAATGACGACTTATTTGTTGGTAAATAATGCAAACAAATGTATGCAATTGTTTCAATAGGTAGATTACTGTTATGAGTCACAAATCACTTATTATTTTTAAGACCACAAAAAGTCGCTTTTCTCAAAAATTTTGTTAGGTAAGGATATAAAAGTTATACACCGTTGAAAAGAAAAAAAAGCTCTATAATATTGTGTTAAATAATATGTGTAGTGTAATTTGAAAAATAGTTATTGACAGTCGTTCCAAACAAATAAAAAATATTTTTGATACCACTAGAGTCTGACCCCCATTACCCTGAAAAAGTTTTATTTGAACAATATTTTTATAACTCTTTTTATTTAGGAAATAATCGAGATGAACATGATCGAGATGAAGTGTTGCCTCACCCTGTATGTGACAGGAGAACTACCATTTTTAGTAGTACTCCTCGCTGCGCATCTGATCAGCATCGGAATGCAGTGTAGCTTAAGACAATTCATGTAAATTAAGAAAAGAAATAGAAGGTATTTTATTTAAGGCGGCGCACAACCCTATAGTTCTCAAAAGTTTCTTATACAAAACTAATAATCGGAAATAACATTAATAACAATCTATACATCAAAATTTGCAGCGAATTTTTATCTATCTAATAGGATATTTTTTATTATTGAAAAAACTGTTATGTAATTGTAAATAAGCAAATTGCATTATAGACGCCATCTTGTAAACCAATTGACGCATATTTGCGTACGATGCGGCAAATTGTAGGTAAAGCTTCATTCTACAAATATGTTTATAGCTATTGTGAAAACTACTTATAGTTATTATACTTGGTAGTCTATTTTTGCCACCATCTTGAATCTGCCGCGGTTTTCAAAATAGAAGTTACAAGAAAAATGATTTAATCTTCGTAAAGAATACGTGTACCAAGTGGCATTTCATTATCATCAAGTATAATATTTTTCGACGAAGGTTCTAAACTATAAGGAATCAAGTCGAAAAAAATGTTGACGTATTATTTGATCATTTCTACACAAAACTATATAAATATAAAAGTTATTCGAAACCCACAAATAGATTTAAAAAATTACAGAACAATATCGCTGAAGTCTATTTTTAAGTTATTGAGCGATAATATTTTTACAATAAATGTTTCTATAATTAAAAATATCTTATTAGATAGATAAAAATTCGGTGCAAAATTTGAGGTATAGATTGATACTAATTTTATTTTAGATTTTTAGTTTTGTATAAGAAATTAGTAACCACTGGGGGTTATACGCAGCCTTAACAAGCATTTTATGTAGACTACATTACACGAGGATGAAGTTTACAAAACTCGCCTTTAGCCCCTCTTGTAATCTCGATAGCTTTAGAAAATTGTTAATTTAATTTAAAAACACAGAAATTCTGAACGTCATTTGTAAAACTTCAGAACTGATGTCAACAATATGGCTACCGAACCATCAGCTGATTGTAAATATGTACAATAATATGAAATTTCATATTCCACAGATGTGCACCCATGTGCATATGTATTTATTACTTGATGGTTGTAAATAATAGTATTTTATTTAATAAGTATATAATGTAGGTTATATTACACGACATTGAAGTTTATCACTCGAGCTGTAGGCGAGGGTTGTAATCATCCGAGTGTAATACAGCCATTATATGCGAGTCAAATAAATTTTAGCTACAACTATATATTTTTATTAGAAAAATAGTAAAATTTCAGAATTGACTTCATGAAAATGGTTTCCGAACCATCAGCTGATTGTAACCTACAGTAATAATTAAAATATATTTATTTGTTGTTCTATTTATTTTAACTTAGAAATAGTATTCTAGTTATAAAGATGAACTGTGTGAGACGCAATTAGCCGTCGTTGCTGAGCGCCAAATATTTTAACAAACTAACTTAGTAAATAAAAACGCAGTGTATTAAACGTTTATAATTCACGGATGACTACGCATGCGCGTCACTTTATACACAGCGTGCAATATGAGCAGCTCTATATATCTACAGTTGCACACATAATTAATTTATAATTTGGTGGTTGTAAAGTAATTTTTAAAAAACTTGTGAGGAAATTTTTGCTGATTTTCTAAGATTTTCATTTAATACCCTACATGACATTTTCTGTTATGGCTGTTCGTAGTTATGGGTAAAGATATATCTTTATTTGCAATTATAAATAAATAAATAAATAAATAAATAAATAAATAAAAAAAATTAATTTAAAAAGATAAAATCTTGACCTAGCTTTGATATTATTTTTTATAAATGACTCAAATTCTGTCTCATTGCAGTCTCAAAAATTTCCCGAGCCAGAGGCTTATATATGACAAGTTTCACAGCCATATAGTAGAATGATCTCTTAAGTGGTCTACAAATATATCGTCGGCTTACCTGTAAATACTTCTAAGTCCGAGAAGCATAACTTTTCAAGACAGGCAAAAAACTTGCTACAATCATTATTTAATTATTATATCATTATTATTATTAATATCAGTAATACAATTTCAGTTACAATGGGCAAAACATTTTATGATTATTTTATCATTTTTATATTATTTTACGGAAATAATAAAACAAAAAAAAATCAATACAGTTGAAAATCGGACTTAGAAGGTTTTACAAGTAAGCCGAAGATATAGATTTTAGTTTGATCTACAAAGATTGGTGTGACCCAAAACCCCCCTTAGATACCCAGATACTTCTCCGTTGATAGAAAATCATTGTAAAATCCGAGGTGATTTACTTACCAATGACATTGAAAACAAGCATATGATTCAATCTGAAAGTTTTCAAAACTCAACAATTTATTCGTGAGAGTGAGAAAGAAATATCTTTCGATTTCTGTCTGTCTGCCCTGTTTTTTGTGGACTCGATGATTATACAATAACACACATACGTTTATTAGAAGGTAATTTAACGTCCAAATTTTGAATATAGGTAGAAGTGGAAAATAATTTCACTCAGCTTTTTGGACAAGAAGCGTTTATTTTAACAAAACACAGCGTTTCGCCAACAACATTGCTGGCTTCTTCAGGTGCTATAACAATAACATCATGATAGAAAACAATATTGTGCATTAATAACAAAATATACCTATGTTAGTTAAACGTAGTCATAACAGACTGTACATCAATCATCTCCAAGGATGGTGAAATAGTAGAATACATAGATATTATGTGTACTTGAAGGTAACAAAACATAGGAAAAACCAGGAGTAAAATTTAATCAAATTTAGAAATATAGTGATCCAAAAATTAGAAACTATTGTTTGAATTAACAGTGCAACTGAGACAAATAAACCATATAATTGTCCAACATTAACTTATATAATAAATATAATGAAAACAAGTTTTATCGCTGCATCAATATGACAGGCTGCGACACTACCCCCCCTAACTACTTGGTACGCACAAATCGACAGAGTTGACAGTGTCCCACCCTGTACAACATAACGCAACGATAACCCCCGCAATCATGAAATTTTCATTACTATCAACTAAGTTGAAAGAACCAGAATGATTAATTGAGATCTGGAGCAATCATACAATTCGACGTACCAATCTCTCAAAACAGTGGTACGTACAAAGCAATGAGATAAAGGTACCTCAAACGGTATATCAAGTCCAAACCCAAAAAAAAAAACCCTTAAGGATCCTTACATCCAATATTTAAGTACAATATGAAATTGCAAAAATAATAAATTTTAAACCGGTACAAACACCGGGAAACCCTAACAGTAACAGTTGGAAACCCAGGAAGATATAGAGTATTGGATCTTAATACATTCCGATGTACTCAATCCCCAAAATCGATGGTACGCACAAGGATCTTGTGGAGAGAGTACCCCAAACTGTATATTGGACCCAAGCGCTCTACTTATCCGGAGAATCCAGACCGAACTGCCTAACACATGTTAAATGATATTGTTACGTTAAATTAACTTAAAATTTTTGATTTTGTGGAGATGGAAGGAAAGAAACACAAGGTGAAATGGATATTGTTTAAGTTAACTCGCCAAACTCTTCAAAATTCTGAAAAAACAGATAAGAATAAGTATAACCTCGAAATGGTACATGTGAACTAAATTAACTATCGAGTAATCAACAAATAAATTACTCACCAACTGTGTACCCCATGTGGAAACAAAACAATTAAAGAATTGTGCAAATAAACTCAAAAATATCACCGATGTAAAAAGATATAAATGAGACCAATGTGACTCAGACACTTCCAAATCCACAAATGGCGAAAAAGTCAGATAGACCACAATGCAATCTGCAAAAATGCGGGAAATTCAAACTACAAACTCTCATAAACTGGGACAAAAAACTACTAGATGTGATTAATGATATTACTATAACAAGCAGTTAAATTCTGAGTATCAGTTTTATAGTTAACTGTAGGGAATTTATTAATGAAAATCATTTCGCTAACACTGCGTTTGAAATAATTTTGTTCCGTGTCTAGGATTAAATTTTACTCCTGGTTTTTCCTATGTTTTGTTACCTTCAAGTACACATAATATCTATGTATTCTACTATTTCACCATCCTTGGAGATGATTGATGTACAGTCTGTTATGACTACGTTTAACTAACATAGGTATATTTTGTTATTAATGCACAATATTGTTTTCTATCATGATGTTATTGTTATAACATACGTTTATGTGAATATATTCAAATATAACAGACAAAGATAAAATAACCGACGAACGTAGTAGGAGCAGTTCAAATACGGCATAGAAGATTAACATAGAATTGTGGGAAATAAATATACAATATTTGTATATCGGCTCTCAGTCCATAAATTGGCATCACAATTCTCGTTGGGTATACTTCGTTTACGTGTGAATCGAAATATCCTCCACCAGACGCGCATCCAAGAAATTGAGGGAGGGCTCAGAATACAAAATTGTTTTAAAAGGTAGAAATGGGTCAAACAAGTGCTGCCTCAAAGCACTTGTTGAAATACAAGTGTTGACCTAAAAAAAGAACCTAAAGAAAAAACTTTCAAAATACGAGTGATGACCTAACTACAAAAAGTCCTCGCGAAGTGATAGTCTAAAAAAAGACTTCTTCACTTCAAAAATTTTAAAATACGACTAAAAACAAGAAAACTCCTCAACTCTAGAATTCAAGTATATTCCTTAAAAACACTAAAACACTTGTTTTTTAGCTCTGAAGGGAGAAGGAGCCCGTTAGCCCCCCCCCGTGTTTGCGCCTGCCCACCACTCACTACAATATATGTACTTTTTCTTTTTTAATTTTGAAATTTTACCTCTTTCAGTAGTGCATGATTTAGCGTTCAATTATTTAAGAAAAATCTCTAGTGAATTATACTTAAATGGATAAATTATTACGTTGTTCAATACGTTTCATATATTAAATTTGATTGGAGGGTATACGATAAAAATAAATTCTGTTTACTTCCAAATAATGAGGAAATAGCATTTCAAGCGAGGTTTGCATCCGGAGAATGGGGACGTCTGGTCAGTCTAGACAGTTCTAACCGGAAGTTTGCTTCGAAACTTTGTTACCTTATTTGAAGCGCTGATTTTACAAATTCGTAAAATATGTTCGTTGTGTAATTTTTCTCCTTCATCTTTAATCAACCACTCGTTAGAAACGTGGCCCATTACCATTATAGGTTTACTACTCGTTCTATATAACAACAATTATTTCCTGATCCATTAATATATTCTGAGACCTGCAAGATAAATAACACCACCTTCTCTATGGGTTTTAGACAGGATGATTTTAAAAGGTTATAGTTATTATAAAGGTGTCCCATAATGTTTTGCTGTTTTAAAACCGAAATAGAAAAAATATTTGTGAATAAAAAATAATTAATTTAGTGCCAAAATGTTAAAAATGAATGCGGATTTTTATTTCTTAAAAATAATGTTGTCTTCCGTCACCACACATTCACACATTCTCGAAGTCTGGACCTTAAATTTGCAAAAACGGCTGCTAGCATTTCCTCTGGAATAGCAGTTATTTGGGCCTGAATTCGTAATTTTAAAGCTCTCAAAGTGCGTAGTGTTGTCTCATACACCTTGGACTTTAGATAACCCCACAAAAAGAAATCGGGAGGAGTCAGTCAGGGCTTCTTGGGGGCCACTGTAAGTCCACCCGCTTTGAAATTACTTTTCCCGCAAAAAAGGCAGCGAGCCGCAACGTACGATTCTTGGTTTTTCAAATAAAGCTCAATGTAGAGCACTCGATGTTCTACCGTCCACCTCTCCATTCTTACTATATATAAATTCTTTATTTCCCCTAGGCCTTGCGGAGTTTAGGGTTTTAACTACTACATGAAAATAGAAATACTCACACATAATTACAATACAGTACAATTACAAATTTGCTTCAATAAATTTTATATGAATTTCTTCTTTATTCTTCATTCTTCCTCCGGTGTCCCTCTCTTTATTCCTAGTCTCTTTTCGGCTTCCATCTCTGCTCTCCTTCCTTCTTGACAACCAGTTCTTCTGCCCCTCTTTCGTCTCTTTTCGTTTCTCTTCCCTCTTTTCTTTCCTCCTCCTTTGCCTCCCTCTTCCTTCCTGTTCTCAGTACTGTCTTACCTCTCCGCATTCCTTCCTTCTTTCCTCGAGTACTCTCACCCACCTTTCTCCGTTGTAAAACCAGCGCTCTGCAAAAACAGCAAAACATTATGGGACACCCTATCCAATATACCCGTCGAACGACGATGGGTGCTTTGCAAGTCTATACAGCTTGAATGTGCCTTTTCGTCGTAGTCCAATATTCGCCGAATTTTTTTTTTTTTTTTCGCACACGTATTATAAATACTCTCCAGAAGACACAGACTGTTAAGTCTCTCTTTACGTCTAGCACGAGCAATCTCGGCAAGTGTTAGTGGTAAAATTAAGACACCGAGTTGTCCACCTGGTGCGATCCGTACATATCTTTTAAGATTAATGTTTTGATGAGCTCTTCACCATATCTTTATATCGCCTGTACTGCGCTCCAGGGTTTCTACTGCCGTGTGGTAGTTCTGAATACAGCCTAAGCAGGCATACGGTTATTTGGCGTTCTAATTACATGTCATGTTCATTTAAGATGTTTCTGGATTTGGGTAGCATCAATGCTCAACATGCCTGCTTTTTTTAGAATATCGATATCAGCACGTAATTCTGCCATTTAATCTTCTGGATAGTAAACATCTCTGATGAAATCTCTCCAACACTCTGATGTGTCTACGATAGAGACACCAAGATTCGCTACTGTACAAGAGTACTGCGAGACCATCATCCGGTAAACTTTTACTTGGTGTGATATATTATATAACGGGGAATGAAATAAAATTATGTGCCAGTTATGATGTATCTTTTAGAATAATTCCATAGTTACGTCAAGTCTGCATCTCGATTGGGTCTAGACTAGTGTTTCTTCTCGAGAATTCTTTCTCGAGAATTTATCGAGTGCTTTTAAAAAACTATTTAAAAAAAATAAAATGTTTAGTGAGTCACTGATTATAATTTAATTTTAATAAAATTTTTCTCCCGCAACGCAACTGTGGCTACAGATAAGAAGCGATTTATAATATTTAGCTAATTAGTAGTGTCCGGCAAAAATATGCAACGGTACTTTAGTTAGGATGTTTATCGATAAAAAGCGGCACATGTGTTATCTGTAGAAATAAAATGTAATGATATATATTTGTAATGTGCCCTGCTGACAAATACTGTAGCGTATAAAAATTTAATATCTTATCAAAAACCGACCAATGGCAAAGGAGTGATCGGAATTACCTATCTCGGATATAATCCCAAAATAATGAGACCGCTAGCTCCGGTAGCGGTAACAAGATTAGCATTGGACCACGCAAATACTGACATTGTAAAGAGTCAGAATTTCTTTAAAGCACCAAGCATCGCTCATGTGGTTGACAGTAATCTGGACAGTGATTTTCCTAAGGGACACTGTTTTCGTAAATCAAACACGGACAAAAATTGAACATTTACTATTTATTCAAATTGACTTATACCAAAGATAATAAATACACTATATGTCACTTACAGTACACAATAATTCCAATTAAAGTCAAAATGATCTGAAATTAAATAAAATAAAAATCGAGATTAGATTTTTAATTCTAGTAACTTTTACCGATTAAGTGCGGCTTTTGGCCATTTTGTGTTGCAAAAGCCCACTTCAAACCTTAAAAAGAAAGCTAATGACAACTTAGGAAAATAAAAATTCCAGTTTCGTTTAAACGTTTGAAATTGCCTATATTACAAAATGAAATATATAAGAGTATATAGGTAATTCGTTTTCGGTTCGCAGCGCCACCTACTGTATTCTTATTACAAATGGACTGTGTTATGACATGAATGTAATGTTCGGATGTTGTGCAGCATACTAAATAATTAAAATTCTTCAACATTTTAACAAAATTGCTTCTAAAATTATTGGTGGTATTATAATAAAATTTTGACTATATTTATAAATTTAAATAATTAAAAACATTTTGTCTTGTGGTATTGCAGTTAACTGTTATTTTGTTTAATTTTTTTCTTAGTCATTTTTTTTAAATTTCTTCTCCATGTTATTGTAGGTTAGGATTTAAAATGTAATTACCGCTAGTCTGTACAGGAAGGAGCGGGAAATTTAAATAACTTTTCATTCAGACTGTACTGCTTACTGAAAATATTGATTGTGTTAGTGCGCATGCTCAAAACTTGAATACATTTTGAACGAAATTTGCAATTACCAAGTACAGGCAGCAGTAAAATTATTTTGAAGTATGATAACATTTTTAATGACGTTATTACTTGAGTTATAAAAAGAAAAAATAAAAAATCCCATTAAAATCATGTCGTAAAAGAAACTTCATCAACAATTTTATTTTTAATAAAATTGGTAAAAATTAATTGCTCTATTAAAAATGTAATAAAGTTATAAATTTAAGGGTTTAATTAATTCTATATTTAATAAATTTAAGTAATGTTCCATTTGAAATTATTTTAATACAGGTATAACTACCCTTAAAATTTATTTGAAACTTGTCACGATAAGGTGAATGTCAGATATAATCGCTTTAGCTCGAGGTGCAATTCTGATATTCAAATTTCCTTGCTATTGCTAGCTTAAGTAGAGCAATAACTAAAAATAATCCCGTGATACTGTCAAAACAGCTCTTTTAGATAGTGATTAATAATTGGACACCAATTCAAAAGAAATTACTTTTTGCAATCTATATAAATATAATTGATAGGTTTATTTCGACTTCATACTATGTTTCTATACTATTCTGATAATTATACTGGCTCGTCTACAATGACGAGATATTATCTAAAGGCAATGCGTTGGACAAACATATGTCTACTTCGTGGATAACGTCGCGAGATGCTTTTTTCGTATAAATAGGCGTTTACGTTTATTCAATCCACAATATTGCTCAGATTGAACTGGTGATGTCACGAGATTAATTGGATTGCTCAGATTTTCTTAATATTTTCGTAAGCAATATAAGTCGAAGTTAAGCAGTGCCGCCTGGTGACAGGGGCGCTAAATCCAACTGTCAAATTTCTGTCGTTGATTACAACTACTACCGCATTTTGTTTTATAAATATGTATGTGTTTATTACCAATAATAGAATGTTATCACAAATGGTACTTATTTCGTCCATTTTGTTAAGTTATGTTTACATCACTTTCCAATTGGCTGTAAGATTTAAATTACACGCGCTAACCCCCACCATCAGTCATTAATCCTAGCAATTATGCTAGTCACCAGATTGTTTTGAAATGCTCGGAGTGCTCCGGCGGATCAATCGGATTGACTAAAAACAAGCTAATGTTTACGCTCCGACTTATTTTACGAACGGATCGGGAGCACTTATATCGCTCGGATTAATCTGACTAACTAAATGTAAACGCCTAATATGTTGGACTACATTATACCAAATCAGTTACTGGTAACTAGAGCTCAACCGATGGTGCAGTTTTGTCGATTTCGATGCAGATGTCGATGTTTGCATCAGTACATCGACCGATTGCTGATACCGATACTTTTTTCAAAAATTTAGTTTTTAACACTACATAAAAGGTATTCATGTGACGGATAGGTTTTTGCAAAAGATGAAACAATTGTATACATATGCATTTTAAAAAAATTGGCTGCCAAAATATAAAATATCAGTTCGACAAATATTCAATTTTCTTGATTTTAATACGTTCATATTGTATTTGTACGGAAAAAAAGTTCGTTTTTAAAACTGAGCTTTGTTCATTAGTATATTTGTAATAATTATTTTTTCATACTAAAATTTGTACTTGAAAATGGTTTTTGATGTAAATAAATTTATTTACTAGAATATATTGTTTTCTTAGATATATACATTTGCAGTGAAAAAACAAGCAATGATTTATTTAGTTTTATCAAAAACTGTAATTTATAAAGCCTCCCCCCTTTGGATTAAATTCGTGCGACCGCCTATTTTTCTTCTTTAAAAATCTAAATAAAAATTGAAAACGAAATAATAAAAAAATATAATTATCGGCAAATAGTCTGCGAGAAAACTGTCGATGCCGATAGATTAGCATTCGCACCCATCGGCCCTACTGACAATGAAAAACACGTGTACAAATGCGTGAACTTATGTTCCATCATATGTATTGACACTATTAAAGTGTTAGTTATTTGACATTGTTGCAAAACCATGTTTTCTCAGTGTATACACGGCATTGACGATTCCCACCAAAGAATCATCTATGTTAGTCCAAGATTTACGTTAAAACAACCTAAATCACGTATCTTAATATCATCCCAAATTTGTATTCTGTGTGCATGCGAATGTGTGGTAGTTTAGGTCTTTTCTTATATCTTGTATGTCAATACTATTTTTTCAATATTTTACGAGATCTTTCCACTAATGACGAGTGAATAATTTTTCTTCCCAGATCCCCTTTTCCATTCTGTCTTCTTTCGTTATCATCAAGTGTTTGCCGCCTCATACTTCGTGGGATAACTGTTTGTATAGTTTTTGGATTTATTCATTTTTGCAGTTTCTCTATTTCCGATTGAGTTGAATAGGACCAAAAGTTCAACCTAATATTTTGTTGTCAAAAACTGTGAGTTGCTGTAGATCTTGCTTTGTTAAGGTTCATGTGTCGAAGCCGTCCATAAATGTGGGGCGTACTGTAGTTTGGAAGAACCAATTTTGATATTTCTGAATAGAAGTTTCATTTTGAAGAGGGAGCCGTGTGTAAATAAGATGCATTAGCAGTTTGAATTCTGTTTCTGGTATCCTGTTACATCAGACTTACCTAGGTTTGCCACCTAGCACCTCAATCTGACCTAGAGATCAAGAAAAAAGTTGAATGTTATAAAATCACTTGACAAGTGGGTAAAAATTCGAAATATCACTTGACGACCGATGAGCAAAATTTCAGAAAGTTCACTTGAAGAGCAGGATGCAAATATTCAGAGTCACTTGATTAAAATACTAATGCCCGTATTTATAAATTTCATTACTGTATAACGTTTCGTTATATCAAAACGCTCCGTTTCAATGGAAATTTCCTATGGAAAAATTTGATTTTAACGGTCTGTTTTGATATAATGAAACGTTATAGAATAATAAAAGTATACAAAAGTATTGTGTAAAATAAATTAAATGTTTCACAATTCGCGCCGTCCGGAGAAATAATTATCACACCCAGAACCCGACACAAGCTTTCAAAACCCGGAGGGTTTGGGTCAAACCAAAAGAGGTGGTTTTCCTAGATTTACATGGTGCCAAGGTATTTGAGCTATAAACTCTTTCAGAGGTGTTACCATTAATTTGTTACTTGGTCGTCATGTTTTTTTTTTTTTTAATTACCGCTGTTGATTCCTAGTTTTTGAGCTTCGTCATCTTGAGTTAGATATACTATTTTTTCAGTCTGTAATATTCAGAACCTTATTATTTATTTAAAATTAATAAAAAGTGATAAATAATAATCGATACACATCGGATAAATAAAATTTATTCACCTGTTTTGGGCAATGTATTTTTTATAGAAATACGTTTTGCCAATAAACTTCTGCAATAGGCTTTCTACAGGTGCTAAAATACGGAATTTTCTGTATTTATTGTTTGCCGTATTATTACCCCCCCCCCATTAACAAACCATTTTTAAATATATGTATCACAGAACACTCCTTTTTGCCAAAACACGCAACCAGAATTTTTTGTTATTGAGGGAGGGCTCTGAATCCAAACTTTTTTAAGGGGAGGGTGTTCAAAACTAAAATGTTTTTCTTAGTAGGACTCAGAAGCCAAAATTGTGACGAAACTATTATAATAAGATAAATTACCAGACAAATTATCCAAAATACCATTTTCACCAAATTTGCTTCCTCAACCTCTTTTTCTAATAGCAATTCTTGAATGCCATGGGCGGTCATATCATTAAAACTTTCCTCTACTACTGATTTAGCAAGTAATGCATATAAAATAAACTAATTGTAACCAATTTAAATTACATTTTTTTTAATTATATTTTGTTGGAGAGTTCATCTTAATATTAACCTCTTAATTAATTTAATTTTGGACTTGACTTTTATGTTTGGATTTTGCCAAACGGTATTTTATAAGTAAATAAATAAATGAAACCTTTAACTGCGTTAGCAATTAATATTTGCTATCCACACATTACAAAGTGCACCAAGATTTAGCCGAAAATGCTGCGATAAAACTAAAATAATTATTCAAAATAATTCCCTTACGAATTTATACACCGTTGACATCGATCCAAAAGTGATTGAAACGAGTGGGCGACTTCCTCGATTGGTATTGTGTTTAAAGTACACGTCATGGCTCTTTCAATGGTGTTTACGTCATAAAAATAGCATTCTTTCAGTAGTATTTTGATTTTCGGGAAAAAAAGAAATCGTACGGAACCAAATCCAGCAATATCTAGCGGATACGGCAGATGATAAAGTAAAATAATATGTTTTCATACTAAAAACTTAAATACCCACTGAAAGGATACTATTTTGACGACGTAAACACCATTAAAAGAGCCGTAACGCGTACCCTACAAGTTACACCAAACGAGAAGCTTGCCCACTCGTTGCAATCACCTTTGGATCGCTGTCAACGCTGTATTTCTACGTAAAGAGGTTATTTTGTATAAATTAAAAGGAACTTTTGGATTCCTTATTTCAGTTATTGTTGTTTTACCGCAGCATTCCCGCTTATACCTTGGAGAGCTGCATAAAACTAGGTCTACATTAGCGAACCGATCCTGTAATGTATCGCGTAATTATGTTTGTTTCAAATCTACGTGTCGCAACGAATTGCAACCTTCCTGTGAACCGTCCGAGAGTGGAGCATGCTACGAGAATAAACATTTTAAATTTTTTCTCCAAAAAATCACTTTACCGAGTTAAGATTTTCCTGGGTTAAGATTTAAGTTAAACTTTACGTTGTAGTTTTATTAGATTTTTGTTAAAACTTCATATGTACATGTTACGGTCAATGACCGAATGGCGGGCAGTTTTTACAACGACCGGTTAATGACGTGCATAAAAAATAAGCAAACTCCTTTAAGCTTACTTCGAGCCTTTCGGCTTCTGCTGTCCTAGATTTTTACTAAACAAACCTAACCTGTCATTGGTCGGTCGTTGTTAACACTACCCGTATTCGGTCATTGGTCATAAAATACTTAAAAATTAAAATAATAGACTTGGACTGACTGATGTAAAATGCATATAACTTTTGTAATTTTAATATTTATTAAAAATTTTATTATTACATGAAAGTGTACTTTGTTAACTTTTTTTTTCATCTCTGTGTGGAAAATAACACCATTTAAATGACCTCCATTTTCTTGTTGACAAATAATTACTCTTTCTAAAGCATTTTGCATTACATACGCAACGTTTCTGTCTCCAAATTTGTTATTGCTGCACGAATATTTTGTATAAGCTCCTGAATTGTTGCTGGTTTGTTCATGTAAACTCGGCCTTTTAAGTAGCCCCACAAAAAGAAATCAGGCGCCATCAAATCTGGAGAATGGGGAAGCCAAGATAAGTCTTAATTTTTTAAAATTGAAATTGAAATAATAAATTTCAATAATTTTAACGCGCTCTTGCACTGGGTATGTAGCCATTATAAATTTTCATAAATTCTTTATTATATGCAAAAAAAAAAAAAAATGAACCCCACTAAAGTTATAAATTTTTAAAAACAGTTAGCCCAAGTTGCCCCCCCCCCCTCTTTATATACAATACACAACAAATTTTGGAGAAGCTAAACTGCTAGAGAAAAATAAGATCAGTATAAGACGTTTATTAACGAACATTTACTATTTGCTCTAGGTTACGTAAACTTTATTTCAAACGTCAATGTTCGCGAGCATCAAAAGATATCAAACGCAATGCTCGCGACCGTAAAAAATACCGGGAACACGTCCCAACAAGTGCAGTGAATTTTGTTGCGTTAAAAACTGAAAGAGAGCGAATTAGATCGAGAGCTTCTGCGATCCACGTGTGTGATCCCGTCCACAACACAAAAAAAAAAAAAAAACGGTATATGGCGTATTACCTTTCACGATATATTACAGGATCGGTTCGCTAATGAGGACACAGCTTTAAGTTATCTATTATATGAGATAACAGATAAGATTTGTAATGAATTATAGTAGTTAAAGAAGAAAAGAAAAAAAAAAACACTCACTGTGGTTATAATGTAGTAGTAATATAAAACGTATTTTAGGAATATTTTTAATTGCCAATATTAGGTCTACACAAATTTTCACAGTATCTTGTTTATGAAAAAAATTATACGATGAAATAAACAATTATATTTGGATTTATACTCGAACAATGTTCAATATCAATATTCCTTGTTTGTTTTCAATTTTTCAAATCAAAATGCTTTCGCGTTTTATGTTGAAATTTTTAATTAATTTTTTCGTACCTGAAAATATTTCAAATATTTTCTCGAACAAATATGTAGAATAACCATCAATATTATTAATGCATCGAAATTTAATAATACAATAATAATATATTTGCATGTACCTATTGATTATATAATATATTTCGTAGAATTTATTTTAAATTTTGTAGTTTTTTGTACAAAGCTTTATAACACTTTTATTATTTCTGGTGTTCGGTTATTTTCGGAGAATTTAGATTAAATTTTCTACGTTCGGTAAACTTCGGTTTATATGCAAACTTTTCACTATTAATTTTAGGATTTTGTTATTAGATTATTGATTTAGTTATTTATTTATTAATTATGTAGAATAATATGGTTTTGTAAAATTATTAATTATTAATAAACGTGTGAAATGAAGCAAATTTTGTACTTATTGGATTGATTTTTTTGTTAAAACTTTTCACCATGCAGTGCCGTATTTACGTATAGACCCAACTAGCCCCGGCCCTAGGGACCCGTGGATTTTAAGGCCCCAAAGGTACTTGATTTCTCCACTGTGTTCACTTCGATTCGATATTTGTTAGGGGCCGACTCTATCCATTCGGTTTAAGGCCCATTTAAACCTGAATCCAACACTGTCAATATGAATGAACCAGAAACAGGGCCGACATGATGCTTGTGCGATCGGGGCAATCACGCACGGCCTTGTGCTTGTTTAGGTCCCGCGTTTGCACTGTACACAATACAAAATGTTTAATGTATTAATGGTACAGTCAGTGCTCACCGACACTGGGCTCCGCAAAAGTGAAGTACAGTTAGCGCTTATTTGCACAGAGCCCCGTAAAGTTTGCAGCCTACTTAGGCCAAAAACCAAAAGTAATTCAGTTTATCGTTACAAATTCGCGTTCATTTGAATTCGCATTGGAATAAGTATGTTTTTTCTTACTTTTGGTATGTTAGGACTTTGTATAATGTCTTGTCTAATCATATGTGTATTATGTATGATTAGACTCGCGATTCTCAACCAGGGTGCCGTGGCAGCTAAGTATGCCGTAGATGTATATGAAAGAGGTGCTGTAAACTTTGTAGAATGAATAAGGAGAAATGAGGGTTGGGTGCCATGACTTTTTCATATATTATGTAAGGGTGCCGCCACCTGAAAAAGGGTGAGAACTACTGGAATAAACAGAAGTATTGGAAGTCGATTAATTTCATTTTAGCTCAGGCAACTATTTTTTTTCCAGACCGCAGAATACGTCGGCCGTTTCAAATGTCATTGCCAAAGTTTTATATATCTCCGTTTATATTTCCGCTTTTGGCAACATTGTTGCGACTCCATTAATACAGTAGGTTCGACTGGTGTGTACTAGTTTGTGATATAACTTTCAGTTTGTTTCGTAGCGAATAACGTGAGATATTTGTTTTTAAATATGGAAGTGGCCGACCTGCGTAGCGTAGTGGTAACACATGTGCTCTGCGTTGCTAAGGTCTCGGGTTCGAATCCCGTTCAGGCATGGAATTTTTCAAAAATAATAGGTTCCTCGCTAATTGCGGAAGAAGCAAATGCCATAACAATAAAAATTAAAAAAATAAATATATATATGGAAGTGAAGTTGCCGTGAACGCTTGAAAATTACGATGTAAATTCAGTGATCAGATTTCTCTCAGCAATAGTTTAGTTTTGCAATACGTTAGATAAGTTGCGTCGCAGGATCAAAGAATGAAGACTAGGTTTATTGATGGACGGCGTCCTTTTTCTAGACAATGCAGGACCAATTTCGTCACGCGCAACTTTTGAGCACTTGGACCGCCAATTGCTTGGCGCAGTCTCATTATCACTTATTCTCCGAAGTGTATCCTAAGCTCAAAGCGAGTTCGAGACGATGCACAGTTCAAAAAAAAAAAAAAAACAATCGAGAAATGATTTTAAAATTGGACGAGTCGTTTTATCGCACTAGAATAGAAAAACTGGTTACACGTTAGGACATAACATACATGTTTAAATGTCTCTTATATTTATTCATAATTTTTGGTCCTTTTTTAGAGTTTTTAGAGTACTTTTCCATTTGAAACGGACCTTGTAACGGGAGTTTTTTTTTTTTTAGATGTATATAACTTTAAAATGAAATATGATACATAAAAATCGTGGTAATGGCCATAGTATTGGCTTTATTGGAAAGATAATTTTATGCCATTACTGTTTAACTAGGATTTTGGGCATATGGGCACCGCGGCTGGCTCGAATAAAGAGCAATCTGGAAGTCCAATTTTCGACTACTTTTGGAGCAGCTGATATACGGTCCGTATATCGGCAATAACGCGGTGAATGTTGACTTCTAAGTCGTCCATCGTCTCTGGTTTGTCGGTGTAGATTAGCGACTTCACATAGCTCCACAGAAAATAATGTGTTAAATCGCACAATCTGTGAGGCCAATTCACAGGTCTATTACGCGAAATTATGCGCTCATCCAATGTTTCCTTCCATGAATCGATTAAGACACACGCTGTGTGGCATGTTGCGCCGGCTTGTTGAAACCACAGCTTTTCCACATTAATGCCATTCAATTGGGGGACAAAAAAGTTGACTCATTCGGGTCCTCCTCAATACTATGCTCCACAGCAGCAACAGCTTCTTCGGTGCGCACTGTACGACGTCTCTGCGGATGCGTATTATCAATTAGAGTACGCGTGGTGCGAAAACGATCCAAGGTTATTCGAATTACTTGTTCGGATGGACGATTTTGTCGACCGTAAAATGGACGTAGCACAAGGTATGTTCGCGAACTGAACCACGATTTTCGAAATAAATTTGCACAATTTGCAAGCGTTGTTCTGGCGTAAGTTTATTCATGGTGAAATAGCAAACCAAACTGAGCACAAATCAGCTGTCAGCTACCAAAATGGCCGTCGCTTGAAACAGTGTTACCAATTCGAAAAACAAACCTCTAGAAAAAGACACAATTTATTAGACATATGTATAAATATCACATATATGTATCGGTTTGGGTAGCACAGACGTAGTCATACTTATTCATGTGCCTAATTAGGTGATTTTCAACCTTTTTAGGTGATGCCACTCTCATATAAAATATAAAAAAAAGAAAAAACAAGGGCCTTACCCTCATTTCTCCGTATTTATTCTGCGGGGTTCGCGGTACCCCTTTCATATAACTACGGCACTCCGACTGAGTACCACTAATGCCTTTAATTCTAATTCTGGTCAGAATATGCATATTTGTACTCGTCATTCGATTGAGTTAAAACAATTAAGTGAAACTCCTGATGTTCATTCATTACGATTTATACGTCCAGCAAGCCGAATTGGCTTAACGTGGGTGTTTTAACTCGGAACCGTAATTTTCTTGGAATGAACAGCCCGAGCACAACACAGTAACAGTACAGTAGAGATAAAAACTATAGTTTATGAGACTAGGGCCGCCGCTTGGATGTCAGCCGCCCGTGTTTAAACATTCATAACACCGCCGTTTACTAGAATCGAACCCAAATGCCACAGGTGTACAAACTTTCATAAGATCGCCCTCTATAACAGGATTCTGCTAAAATCTACCTAAAATGCCGCCCCTTTCATGATTCGCCCGTGTGCGGTGTACACCCACACGCGGCAGCTCTATGTGAGATTATTGTTGAAGCTTCTTAATCTAATAGTAAAAATAATAATATAATATATGTAGGTACATTAATATCATTTTAATATACAAATAATTTTGTATATACGATCAGTAAGGAGCTGAATTTTTTAGGCTAACTGGCAATAAAGTAATGAAAGCGGCAAATATTCAAATATATTTAACGCAATTATTCCATCGGCCTAACAATCTTCTGTCTTTAATGATTAGCAGCAATTTTGAAAAGGGTCATATGTTCAAGAACTATATGTAAACGTAGAACTATAATATAAAGTATTAGTATTCACCATTTTTACATCTATGGTACACTTTTGAAGGACCAAAAATGTGGTGATATACTAGTCAATTTTTAAACTAACAGGAGCGTTTTAAAATTTTCGCGCAAAAATCTGTACTTATGAATGCTGATGAGCAGTCGATCTTACGCATCTCAAAAATTACAACATTACTGTGCCATAGCTTACGCGTCAGCTGATTGTTTATGTTATGCTTAAATAAGAGTTATAAAGTTATTATAATTTTTATAATAGTTATTATAGTTATTATGGTACAAAAGTTATCACAGTCCCAGCAAACATTTTTATACGGGCCAGTACTGGTAAAGCACATACTCCCCGGCATTGAAAGTAATGGGCCAGTACCCCGGTGTCCCCGTGGCCGTTACTGGCCCATTGATGTATCAGTTGCCGGCCCAGCAACGGTAAAGTGTAAAATAATCGCATTAGTTGCAAGATTTATTTCTGATGGTTTTAAGTAAAAAGTATGAGTGAAGAAGAGTGCTTATAAAATGCTGGTAAAGTACTTCGTATAGGCGGAATGCGAAATACAAATGTGAAGTACATTATTAATACTGGCGTTGCACTTACTTTTGGTGCCAGTAATTTACCAGCATAAAAGCAGTTTGCCGGCATTCGGCCGTTAGTTGAATGTTTGCTGGGGTAAATATAATTTGTGCCGAAAAATGTTATGTGCATGTCAAAATTACACTGACGTTAGAATGCCTTCATTATCAGACGTTATCAGATGCTTGTGAAATTAATGGCAGTGAGTGATCATTATAATAGCCGATTTTTGTTCCTAGTCGCTGTTTTAATACAGTATTATTGGATTTTATTAAAATAATAATACTGTGGATTTATTTAACGTGTTTTTTAACACAGTTATTTATCAAGCCTATCAATTTTACTTAATTTATTATGTTTTTTTTTATATTTCTTTATTACTCTGTAATTTGTTTTTAATGTTGTACTTCGTTTTTGCTTTGGAATTCTCTTCTGTAAGCAAACATATTAATAAATAGGGATATATAATAAAGATTTATGTTTGCTTGTGTCTAAGTAAAATTACATTTTAATGGTAAAAAGTATTGCAGGCACGCCTAAATAAAATTATATTTAAGTATACAATATTGACGTTTATTATGTTGAAATTCAATTTTCCCACATAAATAAAACTACTGTCTTTTCTGGGGATTTGTTATATTGTAAATACTGCTTTTACATTTACTCCTTCTAGTTTAAAAATAAACTATAGGTACAAATTAATATGAAAATGAATTTTCACCTATTTTCGCGAGCACACAATTCCTGGGAGAGACTCTATTTGGAGCTATTTTAAATGTCGTGGTAGACATTTGATAATCACTGATATACGGCATTGATAACCACTTGACAGAAAACGGTCCGATCATGCACCAGCAATTTTACACCTACATTAATTATACAGCAAATGTGTATAGCAATTTTGCAAAAAAAAAAATCTACTTATAGCCTGTTTCTTTAGTTTAAGCGGAACTAGATTTTGAATTTTAGTAACTGTTAACCAGGGCCGGCGGAAGGCGGGTTCAGCGCGTTCCCAGAACCCGGCCCCGCGGTTTGCGAAAAGTATCCTATTAAAAGACACAAATTTGGCCTCGCGGCCAACAGCAGACCCCGCGCTTGGAGATGAGGACCTTTTTTTTTTTTTGCTCCTCACTTGGATCTGACCAGCAGGCCCCGCGGCTCTTCTCGCACATGGCCTCGCAAATCCTAGCGCCGGCCCTGCTGTTAACGTTTGATTGAAGCTTTTGATCATTATGTTAAGCTAAAGCCAACTTCAAACATTAAAATATTAGCTCGTGATAGCTTAAGAAAATTAAAATTAAAATTTGTTTCCGCTTAAAGGTTTGGAATAGCTCAGTGCTTCTTAAACTATCTGATATGGCGGACCGGCAAGTTGTATTTCGAATATGCCATGGATCGGCACCGTATTTGTGCCATATATTCTACTGTTTCTTTTTTTTCTGGATAAAAGCCGCGGAAGGGCAGCAGAAGACTAGCGGACCAGTAACGGTCCGCCTACCACCACTTTGAGTAGCACTGGAATAGCCTATATGTACCTTTATTTCCGCGTCGTAATTATCCACTTTTTTCTTAACTTGGCCTTTAAACCAAACTAATAGTTGCCTCTTATATATAGATAGTATGGGAAACAAAAGAAAAACTATTAATGCAATTATGTTCATGGAAAATAAGTATTGTATAAACACATAAACCATACATTTCGCGGCAGCTTTACACCGAGTCGTGACACATCAAGCTGTTGTGATACATCGGTTGAAAAGCACTGCTACAAGAATTAGCGTCGTGTTCCACGCCGCCTAGACACATAGATGAGTAAACGGTACCCAACTCAGCTACGTTATGTTGGTTGCGTTCTTTCATTCGAATAGTAAGCATATGCAATCTTAGCTTACACTGAAAATATCGTAAAAAAATGGTATTTTTCCACATTATCCAGTGGCGGTACCACTGAAGGGACCGTGCCCTCCCACAAGTGATTTGAATCCGTATAATTAAAAACATAAAACTGCAATTTTTTACTAATTGTTGTACAATATCAATCTGAATACGTTCTTAGATATTTTTGAAATATTGAGAATTTATAAATCAATTTCATTCACATTGTTAATGAGTATCATTCGCAAGGACTCTGGTTCGAGTGTACTCGGTTTCCTCTAAAAATGATGATCCCCCCAAGACAAAATCCTGGCTCCGTTTCTTATATTATCATATAATTTAATTAGATATTACATACGTATCTTCACACAACTGTGCGAAAGCAATGATGCAAAAAGTGTTTCATATCGCATGCCGCATTTTGTCGGTACCTTTTTGTATGTACCTTTGCATTAAGAGTCGCAAGCAACTAGGTGTACGGTAAGGCGTACCAAATGCTACAGAATCAAGCTCGCACCCTGGGAGACGCTCCCAAACACTTACAAAATACGTTTTTAAGGGACACATTTTCCTGTAATTGAAAGTGAACTTCCATCAAGAAATTTTAGTTTTTGAGGCTTCCTTAAAAAAAATTGCCTTCTGCGCCCCCTCCCCTCAAGAAATATTGGGTGCGCGCCTGTACAGAACTGTGTACATGTAAAGCCGTAAAGAAGCATCAGTATTTCCTATCCTCTGCCGTAATTAGACTACGCATTTTTACGTCCATCTTTGCATGAAGAGCTTTTTTATTTTTTTGTTTTTTGGTTCCCATGCTTCGTTCCAAGTGATTGTAAGACGATATCTCTAAAAAAATTATATCGGTCTGTCTGTTTATCCAAGATTCACGCAAAATCGGCAAGACATATTTTCACGTAATTTGGTATGATAACAGAACAAGACCTGGATTCGAACATAGGATACAGACATCACAAAATTTTCATTCTAAGGGAAGTTTCGGGTGGGACGTTACCTAAATATCTTGAAATATATCACTTATAATTCACTTATGAAAAACGTATATGGCAAAAATTACTTAAAATGAAAAAGAAACCATTTTTTGTGCGTTTTGCCAGTTGGATGAATATTTAGGTTATAAGGGGATGCCTGAAAACTAAAATATCCACTTATCAGTGGCAGTTATTTATTTAATAACATCAAGGCTCAATATTTAATTTACGTCAGAAATGTTGTTTGTATTGAAAAAACAATTCTTTTCTGTTCAATACATTTTTAATAAGATGATTATTTATGGCGGAATGGGGCGGTACCTGAATTGAAATATTACTACTCGAGAGCAAAAATGTATGTAACAAAAAATGTACGAAGTACGATCACGTTAGTGTTAAGTTGATATAGCACAGAACCAACAATAAAACGGGGCGAGAGGGTCACAGGCCTAGGGTGCCACGTTGTATGGGGCGCCAAAATGAACGCTCAGATATACAATACAAGCGACAATTTATTTTGAAACTCTAAGAAAGGCTCATAGTTTCCTGATCTTGGCTCCGGCGCCAAAATAGTTAATGCCAGCTTTGATATAGAGACTAGCGTGAAATAATGAACAAATTTCCTCTAACATTATTCCAGTCTGCCAAGGCCGGATGTAAGATGAATGAGGGCCTAAACTGAAAAGTTTTTGAAGTACCTTTTTGCATTAAAGTTTTATTTAAGATCGTAGCTTTCCTTGGCATTGAACAAGTGTGAGGCCCTTCCAAACGTGAGGCCCTAAGCTAAAGCTTTTTCAGTCTAATGGTAAATCCGGCCCTGCAGTCTGTTATTAATTAAAATTCAACGATTTAAGCAAGAGATTTATGGCTAGTGATAGGCCATATTTAGACTCGGAAGTAAATTTAATGTCTTCATAGGCATGTAGTTTTGTAATGTAAAACTTGATATCTTTTAAATTCATTGTTATCAATGAATACAAAAAATTGAAGTGAAGTGTGAATTTTCACACATTTCAGGGTTTTGCAGGTATTTAATAATTGAATGATGATTATTTGGGATGCCAAAACAAATTTTATGTCAAAATATTTTTTTATGAATTTTAATTCGAATGCCTAATACCATTATTTAAGTTTCTAAATATGTGCAGTATTTTTTTTACATAGCAAGGTTCATTAAGATTTTGAAAATTGCGCCTATGGCTTCTATTGGTTGCTTAAATCATTAGCCTCGCCCTCTGATTTCGTATACATCAAACAGAATTAAATTATAATTTAAACACTTCCCACTGGTTATTAAATTTACGCTTTTAAAAATTAAATGCAACATTTTACCAAAATATAACTAGAATTTTGACAAAATAATTTAAAGAAAAGAAAATTGCAAAAAAAAAACAAAAAAAATAAAATTGACAGGATTCGAACTCTAGTTTGCAAGTTACCTGTTTACAAATTAGAAAACCAATGACTAAACGCACATAGCTATGAGTGCTGACGTATCAACTTGGTTACATAGCGAATTAAATATTTAACATATTTTGATTAAAAACACAAAAAATGCATTATTTTCCGAAAACATAATCTGATCAAAAATTCCTGTTGTACTATTTCGGTTCACACCAATATACATTACTTAGAATTTTTTTAGATTTTTAGTTTAAACCATCTGGGCTACAGGGTGTGGGACAAATTTTTTTTTTGCACTATTTTAGCAAAAATCGCATCAAAATAATTTATTTTGCAAAAATAAAAATTTGATCGTTAATCCACGTACTAAGGGCTTTCATTTGATACCCCACTCAGAATTTAAAAAAAATATTTTTGTTTTCGATGAGCACATATTTGTTTATATTTTTAGGGGGGTATGTTTTTTAGATGTTTTAGTATTTTTCCTATGTGCGTATCAAAGAGTTGTATAAGCATGCCAAATTTCAACTGTCTAGGTTTAGCCGTTTGGCTACAATTTTTACCGAACAGACAGACAGACAGACAGACAGACAGACAGACAGACGACAAAATGACGGTATAAGGGTTTTTTGGTCATACCTACAAAACCCTAAAAAGAATACATTCAGTCGCCGACGACAATGGTTACATTTGGTTAATGATATGAAATTAATTAATCATATCCCATTAAAAATTTATCTCTGCATAGGTTGTACCAATTAGAAAAGTTTTTTACTTGCATTTGTAGACACATTCCAAGTCTGTTACTTGTTTGGACAATTGTGCCACAACCATATTCACAAGGAAGCGATATAGGTACACATAATAATTATGATAAAACACATTAGAATATATTTGCCGCTTGAATGTTTTTAGCATATTTTTTAGAAGTTTTTTAGAGAAGCATAGTTTTTAGAGAGTTTTTTTGCTCGTTCAATATTTACGACTATCAAAATTGTTAAATCCAATCCCAAATTGACAAAAAATAGTGATGAGGAGCAAGGAAAAAACAACGTCTCACATAAAATTGAATATAGGGATGACGTATTTTTTTGTCTATCAATTTTACCGAACTTATGCAATCGACATGTCTGGATGAATTGTTTCTTTCAGGATTGCAAACTCTCTCACCTGTAGTCATAAAGGTATACAACCCCCTGTTTTAAATCCTCTTGAAAAAAGTTGTGAAACACTAAACAACAAACGTACGAGATGACTCTTTGTTGTAAATCAACAACAATGCGTACTCTGTGAAAGAGTGGATCGTTAATTTTGTTTCAACTTCATGTTTATTATTTAAAATATTGTTTTCTCGTTTTGTAGAGGAATTTACATTGCACATAATGCTTGAGTAAAAAGATTGATCTATTAATTATTAATCTAAAGTACGAACCTCATTCTATATTCGTTTATTCTCGTGTACCATCGTATATTTTCGTCTGGAGTTTGAGCGCGTATCGACGTACGTCTACTCTTCAACTTACTGTTTTCATTACATGTGTTCCACAGTATTTCGTGACGTAGGTGGAGTATTGTTTAGTAAAACTACGTTTTACGAAGGAGGGGCAAAAATAACTTACAAATTTTAGTCTTGATAACTAGACTGTGTGGTGTACAGCGTATTTTCGGATACACGTGAATAGGTTTTAAGTATTTATATACCTTAATGAAAAATTCTGTACTTGATTGTCATTTAATGACTCATGATTCGTCACGTTTTTCAATGTTTATAGAGTTGTTCCTACTCACGTGTTTTCTGATACGGAAAAATAAACAAGTGTTAGTGAAATGAATAGTAAATTGAAGTTGATTTTTTATAAATATTATTTATAGTGCATATTTTAGGAACGTTTACATATCAGACGCTCGCGTCATCTCAAGGTAATTTCTTCATTGTTAAATTTATATTATTTTTGTTTATAATTTGTTAAAATTTGGCTAATTGTTTTGAAACATTTGCCGCTCTTTTAATTAAGATTGCTATTTAATATATATCTAGCTACATATTTAATATAATACAACCTTTGCATATAATTATAGTTTTTTTTTTTAACTTTTAATATAATATCAATAAAATATATGATGTTAATAAAAAAATATATGTAATTTAAATAATATTTGTAAAAATGTATTCTTTTTTTGTAAATAAACAATTATATAATTATTATAGGAGGTAATTATATACAACAACAAGCAACAATTAAAATTCATTGTTACTGTGGCATTTTAAGCACATGGAAGATATCTTAGTAACTATAACATTAGCATTTATTATGCATGTATTTATTTATATTTATATTATGCATGTAATGTATTTATATTTTTATATATAGTAAATTTGTTTTTATTGTGTGGTATTGAAAACTTTTTGACAAATGTTTTATACAGATAAAATTGGATTCATTTTTCAGTTTCAGCGAACAACGCGCAGATAAATTGTAACAAAAATTTTCTTATTAAATCTTTTTGTTATTTTTGAATATTTTAAGAGATATTTAAGGGATAGATTTATTGGAATTTTGTTCATCCTAACTCATAGCTTAATATCTTATAAATCAACGAAACAAAATTTTACGTTTTGTAGACTAAAAGAAAATTTTGGATTCTAGTTTTTTTTTTTTTTTTTTTAAATTTTTTGAATATATTTAGGGATATGTAGGTGATTATAGGAGCTAAGATAAAATACCTATGAAATAAAAATGTACGATGCGAATACCAGGGATCGGAAAACTGAGGATCGCGATCAACCGATCGATCTTTAAGCAATCTGAAGTCGATCCTGAGCATCTTAGAAAAATATATATATTTGTTTTATTATTGTTGTAAAATAGACTCCCAAAAATTTAACTAGCAATTAAAAATATTGACTTTTATCGGGACCTAACTTTTTCTGTATTCTTTTTAATTAGAAACAGGTTAAGAAAAGGGGAACTATGCATGTATTTATTAGCAGACAATTTTATTATAATGTGTATGAACGATATGCACATTAAATTTATGATCTGAATTCTCAATTGATCAAACAAGACTTCGCTACAAATTCTTATGCTCTCAATAAAAGAGTTTGACTAAATTTCCTCTTTTTTAGGTTTTTGTAGGTATGACCACCAAAAAACTCTTATAACTTCACTCATGTATCTGTCTGTCTGTACGGTAGAAATTGTAGCCAAACGGCTTAAGATAAAGTTGACATTTGGCATGCTTATACACTTCTCTGACCCACACATAGGAAAAATACTGGGAGTTCAAAAAACATATGAAATAAATATAAACAAATATGTATTTAATAAAAAAAATAATATATTTTTTTAAATTTTGAGTGGCATATCAGATGAAACCTCTTAAATTGGGGATCAACAAGCAAATTTTTATTTTTGAAAAACCAGTTTTTGTGAGATTTTCACCAAAAATGTTGAAAAAACTTTTGTCCCCCACCCTATGTCCCATTGTGGTTGATATAAAAATCTGAAAAAGATCTCAACAATGTACATTGATAGGAACCGGAATAGTTTAACAGTAATTTTTGATCAGATTAGTTTTTCGAAAAATATCGATTTTTTTGTGTCGTTGAAAAAATTAATTATTTTTTTAAAATTTATTGTGCAGTATCAAAAGAAAGCTCTTAAGGCGTAGATTAAGGAACGAAAAGTAGTTTTTTTTAAACATGATTTTAGCCAAAAATGTGCTAAAAAAGTTCTTGTCCCGCACTCTTTTACCCAAAGGGTTGGAGCTAAAAATCTAAAAAAATTATAGGTAATGTATATTGATCTGAGCCGGAAACGTACGAGAGAAATTTTGGATCAAATGGCGTTTTTGGAAAATATTGCACTAATTTATTATTTTTTTAATTAATGATTAAAGTATGGCTTATTAATTAAATTTAGTTTAAAAAAATTAAATGGAAGATCTTAGTATTAACGAGTAAAAATGATTTAAAAATTTTTATCAAAAAATTGTTTTAGACACATTCTGTTTGCTTCTTACAGTTATTAAATACATATAAAACCCTGAAATGGGTGAAAATTCACACTTCACATCAATTTTTTGTATTGAACTTACCTTAGAATTGTTTATTAATATGTCAAAAAAGTCGAACTTCGAAGATCTTTTTTGGTCGATCTTATAGTTTAGTATTTGAATAGTCTATCTTCTAGTATATTCATTTGCCAACCCCTGTCGTAGACTAAAATGAAATTTTTCTTTTCAAGATTTTTATTTATTTGAACATATTCAGGGATATCGAGAGGTTTGTTAGGATGTTCATTCAACCCAATATCTTTAAGTCTTGTTTATCAATGAAATAAGAACTTATTAGACTAATTGAAACGGAAATATTCGTTTCATAAATTTTCAATAATTTTTTGGGACATCTTGAAGTTTCCATCCCACCAAGAAAAAGAACATTTTTCTTTCAAATTAAATATTGTACATGTTCTAAACATACGTATATTAAAAAAATATATTTGTTTATGTTATCACGTGAATTTTTTGTTGTTTATTTAGGTTTTAGATATTATGATATTTGAAATCAGGATAAACAGGGTATACTCGGGACACCGGAATTGGACACGGACAATTGAAATAAATTTGGGACTGTCTTGGCCATACTGGGACGCCTAGTCATCTTAATAATGCTCTTCTTTGAAAAGTTGTATTTTTTTTTCACAATATTTTCATCATTTTCAGTATTTAACTATTTCTCTATTTAACACGATTTTTAAGTTACGCGCTTACAGACCTAAATGCGATCAATAATTTTTAACTGTATTACTATAATGTGCAAAATATCTGTAAAACTGGAGGATCCGTTTTTATTTTCTGACGTATTCCGTTTCTACGCGTTCCAGGTGATTATAAGACGATACATATCAAACAAATCTGTCTACATATCTGTAATTTGGTATGATGATTGAACAAAACAGTTATAGAACAGAGGCTATATGGCAGTGGTGCTCATAAGGTCGATCGCGTAATGATATGAAGTCGATCGCCTGCAAGAAAGTATTTATACAAAAAAGACAATGTGTTAAAAAAATATTACACTCATGTTTTGAGTCAACTTATTTATTATTAAATGGTAAAATCAACACTTTAACCGAGGAATACTTGGATTCACGTTTAAGAAACTGTCTAAGAAGTAAGAAAACGCCTAAAAGTACGAATATCCAAATTACAAAAAAAAAAAAAAAAAAATTGTAGATGGAATGTAATGCAGAACATCAAATGCCGCAAAAGATTCAAAATAAGTTTTCGTATGTTTTGAATTAAATCACAAATAATTATTCGTTATGTGCCACGTTTCTTTTTTACTTAATAAAAATATTGATACAATTTTTTTTTGTGGCCCCAAATTCTTCTTTCTTTAAAAATTAATTTAGATTACTCTTCCAACCCAAAAATTAGGGTTAGGGTATTTCGCGGTTAAGTTTGTATTTTAAAAGTAGAACGCGTGGAAAAATTAGTCAGCACCACTGATATATGGCATCTTTAAAATATTTCTGTGGAGGGTTGCAAGGGATGCTAACTAAAATACTTTAAATATTGCTCATAATATTTAATTTACTGCATAAATGTACATACAAAAATTTTTAAAATAAAAAACTTATCTATTTTGGGTTAAGCAATTTTTCTATAAATTGAATATGGGGGGGAGCTGTGCTTTATCTAGAAAACTTAAAATATCTCCCTTATTATTAACTTTACAGCAAAAATTTATAACAAAAAAAAAAAATAATAATAAATTAAAAAGCATTTTTTATTCTCTATTAAGATAAATATTTGGGGGACAATGATGACCAATACCTAGGGCCGGATTTCCCTATAGGCTAAGTAGGTTTAATCCTAGGGCCTCCTAAGTCCAGGCCTCAATATTCAAAAAGATGGATATGTACTAAAAAATAAATATAATATGTATATATGCTATAACTCAAGAAATAGACCATTCGAAGGGTTTTCTAATTCACCCTGGATCTAGTTTTGTCCTTTATAGGTTAACTAGGGCAAAATATGTTTTTGAACATGTTTATGGGTAGCAAATAGTCGATATCTCATTGGGCCTAAGAGGTATTGAGGAATCCGCAAAAAAAGCATTTCACCCCTTTAGAAGAACTACCTCAGTCTTATGCAGACCTCTACCAAATAAAGCACAAAGAAAATATACAGATGGCTACGGCTACACTAACTGCTCTGAAGGGAAGTCTTTTTCAAACTTAAAAGAATTAAAAATGAATTAAGGAGCACGTCTGAAGACACTGAGCATTCTGAGCATTGAAAATGATAAACTTTGCAATATTAAAAAAAAGTGGTGGTCTATTGAAGGGTCCTAAAAATTTGAGTAGCCTAGGGCCTCGCGTTATGTAAATCCAGCCCTGCCAATACCTAATAAATTTGTACCTTATCATCCCTCTTAAACCCGAGGAACGATCTTGAGCCCCCCCCCACAAAACACGCTTTTAAGGAATACGTTTCTATTCGGTTCTACTATTTCTATTACTTCTTTACGGTTCTACTATTTCTACTATTTTCTATTATTTCAATTATATTTCTATACAGTTCTTGTAATTGAACTTAAGACCGCAAAAAAATTGCCTTGCCCTCAGAAAACATTGTGTCTGCGCGCCCGGTTATGAATATTAGAATGCTATGGGCTTAATCCCATACGACTTATGGACACCTCAACTAGTATACAATAATTTAACAGTGTTGCAATCTTTCAACTTGATTTTAAACTAAATATAGTATTTTGAACCCCGCGTAGGTTGGTTTTTTTAATTGTGATATAATGTGTATCTAAATTTAGACAAAGGTCAGGTTCATGTATTATTTATTAGTCAACATAATTTTTCTGTTAAAATTTATTCTGTTATTTTTGCTGAAAATATTTCTGTTTGTTTTGTTAAAGGATATTTATTTTTCATTAAAATTTGAGATGTATAATTTATTATTTGTTTGTTACATTTCATTTTAAGAGGTTTATTATTATATATTTCAAAATTCAGATAATTTAAATTAACTAATATTTGATCACAACAAGAAGTGTAACAACTTCTATAGTCTATTTTTAAACTACAGAAAGTTAATTAAAAAGACATATTTACCCTATAACAAATCAGCAAAAAAGTCTCTAGATTTCTGTTTTCGAGAAAATTGAAATTCGGCATAATAAACGTCAATAATTATACTAAAATGTTATTTTAATATTCTATTTATTATTTACTAAAAATCTTCTTTATCTTCCTTTTATAGATTTAACAGCAAAACGTATGTAACAATAATTGTTTTTCTGAAATTATTAGTGAAATAACGTGAAATCGGCAGTAAAGTATTTTTTTTGTACGATTTTATGTGCGCCGGGTTGCATACTTGAACATTAAAACAATTGAAAACAAATAAATGCCAAAAGTTGTTGAACATAAATATTTCTATCGAATACATTAAAAAAAGTAAACAAAATATGTATTAGTAAATATGGTTTTTGCTTATTGTGTTATAATTGTTGTTAAAATACACTTTTGCAAAGATAAGTATAAAAGATAGGAATAAAAGAAGGCCATCAATTATATGTGTAAAGCATTTCTAACCTAAAATATTTAAAAATACAATTTCAGGATTTCAGAAAAAAATAAATAATGTGTACCTTGGCACTGAAGCTCTTTTTTTATCACTTACGTGGTTATTTACCTCGGCTGACACCTAGGAAAATGATATCCACAATTCGTGATAAAAAAAAACTCTACTTCACTGCCTTGATACACTAACTATTATAATAAGAAATCGATTTTTTTTTCTCTTCTGTGTATTTTTCCTCCTGCAGGATTAACCGCAGGGAAGAAACCACCATGACACGTTTTCGTATAGGCTTTCCACTGCTGGTGGACCAATGGACACCTCCTTCGAGGTGAAGAGCCTCCTATTTGCTAGACGTGTAACACAAATTTGTCTGTGCTACACATTTTAGCTCAGAGTGTACAGTTCAAGGATATCAGGGAAAGGTTAAGCCTGTACTATAACCTGTCAATTGCTTTAGGTGAAGACAGGGTACTCATGGACAGGCTGATACTCTTGCTAAAGGAATCGAATTTACTAGTTTGCGTGTGAAGTGTTGCCCCTTATAAATATTTTATTATTTTTTGTGATATTCGATGGTAATTGCTCCTTTACGTTGCCCCTGTATAAGATTTTATTTACTTTTTAATTTATTCTGTTTAGTATATATTCTAGTGATTTAGATGGGATATGTTAAGCGAAAATAGCCAACGTTGCTGTGCGCCAAAAATTTTAACTAGCTAACTAACTCTTCTGTGCATTTTTTCAGTTTGATGAATATTTGGGTAGTTACAAGGAAACCTAAAAACTTAAAATACAGTCACTTCTCGACTTACAATGGGGTTCGGTTCCACAACTTCGGTCGTAAGTCGAATTTTATACAAAAATAAATAATATAATTATAATAGACATGTACATTAAAATTAGTAGCTAGTTATTACGACATTGTGTCCGATTATTTATTTATTTGGACGGCAAACACTAAATATATAAAACTATAAAAAAAATATATAAATTTTTTTAATTTGTTTCTGAAATTTTTTCGTCGTAAGTGCGAATGGTCGTAAGTCGAGGGGGTCTTAACTTGAGAAGTGACTGTATTCCTTTTATTATTAACAGCAAATACATTAAAAATTGTTTATAATAAATAATCACATATATTCCGTTTTATGAATTTTTTTAATTGGATGAATATTTGAAGAGTTATGGGGACACGATAATACTAAAATGTTGAAATCAGGGTTGCCGGATTATTATTTTACCCTATAAATATAAAAAAATCGGGATTAAGGCGCAAAAAGCGGGACAACTGTTTATAAAAAGGCTCTCTCTCAAAATAGTAGTGAGGAGCAAAAAAAAAAAGCTCCTCACTCCCAAAATAAAAATGATGAGCAAAAAAAAAGGACTTCACTTCCAAAATAGAAAACTGATGAACAAAAAAAAAAGGTCCTCACTCCCAACACAAAAATGATGAACAAAAAAAAGGTCTTTACTTCCAAAATAGAACTGATGAGCAAAAAAAAAGGTCCTCACTCCTAAAATAAAAGTGATGAACAAAAAAAAAAGGTCCTCACTCCCAAAGAAGTGAGAAGCTTCAAAAAGTGTCCCGCGAAATTCGGGACGTCTGGCAACCCTGGTTGAAATATATCCTTTATTATTGACTTATTGAACATATAAGTATGACAAAAATTGTTTAACATATGAAAACAAATCATTTTGTCATCTGTATTTTTTCAATTGAAGTTACGGGAGGACACCCTAGAACTAAAATTTTGAATTATTTCATTTATTATTTACTTTATATCAAAAATATATGTAAGGAAATTGTTTGGAATGATTATTTTTTGGTTGGATGAATTTTTTAATAAGATGAAAATTAGGGGGGGTCTCTATTGTTACCTATATACATATAAACTTGAAATGCCTCACTTATTATTTACTTAACAACAAAATGTATTTAGAAAAAGTTGTATTAAATGAAGAAACGAGTCAATATTCAAAAATTGTACGAAGTGCGTGTTCCTCAGTTAATAATAAAGATCCGCAATTTTATGATTTTTAGCTACTTCTTTAAGAGAAAAACGCATTTTCACGCAGGCGTAATTTACTACTACACTTAACGTTTTACTAAACTCCCATTAAATATATATAATCATAATAATTCCGTGTGTAAAACTTTTTATCAATACATAGTGAATAAAACGTGTGTTTTACACATTTTGTTAGATACATACTCTTTAAAATTGAATGTTAAATTGCATTAAAAATTGAAAATAAATATTTGAGAGTTGTAACGGAACAGGGAAAACGTCCGGAACGTTCCGGAATTCCGGTGAGATATAAAATTGTTGCTCTTATTTTTTATTTTAATGTCTTCCTTTAAACATTTTTGGACAAAATTTGCAATGCCTTTTTACATTTTACAGGTAAATTCAGCTAGGTGTATTATACCTTTATTTATATAGGGTATAAACTGGGTAAAACTTACAGTGTTTAATTTTGGATTAAATAAACGATTCACGAAAGTGTACTTCACTTCACATATAAAACATATACCATTATTATTATTTTGTTTTTTAATTTTTGGTCTTAGCTACTGATGGCCATTAAACAGTATATGTTAATTATTTTTATTTTTGGATACATTAGTAATTTTTATAGCAAATACAAACATCCATTCCATTACCGGGAGTCGAACCCGAGCCCCCATGGTCATGAGTCGGACGGGTTGACCACTACTGCATAGTGGCCAGCATTATACCATTATTTGTTGTCAGATTATATAAATAAATAACAAAAATTTAACACAGAAAATATCAAAATACTACCACTAGCTGTAATCTAACCCACAAGTTAAAAATTTCGTATCCTAGTCCCAACACCATTTGGACTGTGAAGGTGAGTGAGTAAGTATATCATATTAATGTTAACATCACTGACTCACTCCTCTCCATAGCCCAATAGTATTGGGACTAAAATGCAAAATTTTTAGGTTTCGGAAAAAAATATTTTGAATTTTCCAACGTTTCGTTGTAAAAGAAATAAAAACTGAAACTGAAAATTAAAAAAAAAGTCAATTGCAAAAATTGTTGGTATACTTAGAATCGTGCAAATTCTCTTTCAATCGATACCATTAAGCTTAATGGTATCGATCGAAAGAGAATGCAGTTGCGTTCAGAGCTCTTTAAATTTGTTGACTGTTCACTAAGCATTGTGGATTTAGTAGATAGTTTTAACGTTCAAGGCAGGGTTTACAGCTAAGGAAATTTGTGTGTTATGAATAGTGCGAAATGTGGTTGTCTTTCAACCAACTACGGTGGCTTCGTAAAATGTTTATTATATATTATTGTTTTCCTAGTTCTGCTGTCCTAGATTTTTATTAACTAAACTAATTACCTAAATTGATCATATTTACTGTTCGTCTTTGTAATTTTTGGTAAGATTTGTTGTAATCGGCGCGATGATATATTGTTAGGTTATGTAAAGGTATACAATGTAAACGTTCTCTTCGATCTAGACTGAGATAGCCAATGTGTTTATATGTCTGTCTCATTAAAACAACTGATTAACTATAAGTTATGTCGATAGGAAAACTATCGACAACGTATAACGTATTAAATTTAGAGCTCTGAACGATTACTCGCCTTACCATATGACAAACTTGTTTGTGACACTCAACAGTGCACAAGTCATAGCCTATAGTCGACTAATTTAAGAGCTCTGAACGCAGCTTTACGGAGCTTTTACGTTAATGTGGGAAGCAGCAATCGAAAAAATTTATGTGAAGTGTGAATTTTCACACATTTCAGGGTTTTGCAGGTATTTAGTAAGTGAATTATTTTGGATGCGAAAACAAATTTTATATTAAAATATTTTTTTTGTTAATTTTAATTCGAACGCCTAATACCATTATTTAGGTTTCTAAATATGTGCAGTATTTTTTTTTTTTATATATATAGCAAGGTTCATTAAGAATTTTAAAAATTGCGCCTATGGCTTCCATTGGTTGTTATAAGTTCCGCCCCTCTGATTTCGTGTACATTGAAACAGAATTAAATTATAATTTAAACAATTTCCACTGGCTATTAAATTTACGCTTTTAAAAATTAAATGCAACATTTGCCAAAATATAACTAGAATTTTGAAAAAATAATTTAAACAACATAAAAATTAAAAAAAAAAAACAAAAAATAATATAGTCTCTTCTCACAGGATTCGATCCCTTTCGGGTCGGGTTACTTGGTTGAAAAATCAGCGTCTAATACCACTAGACCAGCATGTACGTTACACTGTGGCGTGTTACAAAGCTATAACTTGTATACATTATTAGCCAAAAATCACAAAAAATGCATTATTTTCCAAAAACCTAATCTGATCAAAAATTCCTGTTGAACTATTCCGGTTCACACCAATGTACATTACTTAGAATTTTTTCAGACTTTTAGTTTAAACCATCTGGGCTACAGGGTGTGGGACAAAAAATTTTTGCACAATTTTTGCTAAAATCGCTTCAAAATAATTTATTTTGCAATAATAAAAATTTGATCGTTAATCCACGTACCAAGGGCTTTCATTTGATACCCTACTCAGAATTATAAAAAAATATTTTTTTTTTCGATGAGCACATATTTATCTATATTTTTAGGGGGATATGTTTTTTAGATGTTTTAGTATTTTTCCTATGTGCGGGTCAAAGAGTTGTATAAGCATGCCAAATTTCAACTCTGTAGGTTTAGCCGTTTGGCTACAATTTTTACCGAACGGACAGACAGACAGACAGACAGACAGACAGACAGACGACAAAATGACGGTATAAGGGTTTTTTGGTCATACCTACAAAACCCTAAAAATGAAGATTTCGATGTTATTCTCCCAAGCTCCGGGGTAAAAGTTGTCAACCTGTATACTAGTTAACTATTTACACCGTATTTTTAAATAAGTACGTTGCATACATATTATGTAAACATAATACGAAATTACTTGTGACATTCTTTTTATAAAAAAATCTGACTACTTACTTCTGTTTCATTTTGTGTATATATGGTAAAATATAGTCGTCAACAGTAGATTTAACAGTACATCTGATGTGAATACATTTAAGTAGCTTATGTAAATTTAAACACATTGTTAGTATAAGTGTGTATTAATCACTTCTGTCAAGCCTATTCTTCATCAATATTTCAAATACATTTTCCATTTTTTTCATTCGTCACGTCCTTTCTTAAAACTCCTATCATTAGAGGCATTACTTGCAAAAAAACATGAAAAATTATAGCCCTCTTGAGAATTCTAGCTTCTACCCTTATGGTCAAAAAGTATTAATAGGTATACGAAATGCAGGTAAAATTTTGCGGATCAAATTTAGACCTTATAAACGTATACTTTAATGTTATTATTGTGTGAAACTATTGAAAAGTTTTAAATTTCATCGCACATGTCAGATTCAATAAGCGGTGTTCGTTCAAACGATAATATTTTCAATAGATCTATGATAATTTATAAATAATATTATTTCTGGGTATACAAAAGTGCTTTGTAATCATACCTGGGAGGTAGCAGGAAGATGTAGTTTTTGATGTGGGTTAGAACATTTGACCCACCATCCATTTGACTACCATCTCTGACCGGTAGTCTGTACTTATTGAATTTCTTTATTAAACAGGTAAAAAATAAATATAATGTTGTTGCACATGTTGTTCTATTACAATTTATACAGAGCGTGCATTAATGACATAGGCATTTGAATTTCCCACTCATTAGATTAATTTTAAAGTTGGTTACAGGACCAGACCAGCTCTTCCGCCGCTCTAGGCAAAAATGATTTTTGCCGTCCTTTATATTTAATTCTAAATAATGATTAATATTAATTAATTATAATTAAATTTGATATTAAATCCAAACACGTATTACCTACTCTTTATTTCGTTTTTTTAAAAGTTTTACTTGTTTATTGGTTTGTATTGATTTTAATTTTCTCTTTCTACCGATTTAGCTGCCCCCCAAATTTGCCGCTGTACCTGGTAAAATTTACAAAGACAAACATTATTGAGAAAAAAATCCAAATTCCCTGTTCATTGTAAATCTTCATCGAAAATATGTTTCAATAATAAATGTTTTGTCTAGATCTGTCATCACGCCATCACTAATCCAAAATTACATTGCATACATTTGTTATTGTTGATGTGGCTATTTTTTTGCTTATCGCTGAAAGATATACAGAAGTGGCAGTAAAAAAGTCTTTTCTGTTAATAAATACACTGGAAACTGATAAAAACGCTAAACTATATATGCAAACGTCAATGTCAAAAATATCCGATGTACTTTTATGGTTCAATACGTCATGTACAGCTAGGGACCGAACATTGTGAGATAAAAATTACTAGCACGACAACGCGCTATATTCAAACGGCTATCAATCATTAATGAACGCTCTGTATTTTATTTCAATGGTTTACAAACTAATTCGATAAAAATAAATCGGACAGGGCAGTGTCGGGGATACATCCGTTACGGAGAATACGTCTGTCGTTTTGCGATAGTGTCGTTCGTCTGTAGTAATAAAACAATGTTAAGCAATGAATTTAATTTATTTTGATAAATTTCATTCGTTTTTACATAAGCACCGCCGGATCCGCGGTGAAACTGTTAAGCTGCGTTCAGAGCTCTTAAATTAATCGACTATAGATTATGACTTGTGCACTGTTGATTGACACTACAAGTTTGTCATATGATAACGCGAGCAACCGTTCAGAGCTCTAAATTTAATACGTTATACGTTGTAGATTGTCGATAGTTTTCCAAACTTTGTAGTTAGTGAGTTGTTTTAATGAGACAGACATATAAACACACATTAGCTATATCAGTATACATCGTAGAGAACGTTTACATTGTATTATGCCTTTACATAACATAACAAAATGTCCACGCGCCGATTACAATAAATCTCGTGAAAATGTAAGAAAACAGAATTAGAATACAACTAAAACGATAATAGATAATAATTATTTTACGAAGGGATTTTCAGTTTTTCACTGGCAAAACTGGTGTGTATATGAATTCTTGCCAAATTACGCCGTCGTAGTTGATTTAAAAACACATAGATGTCGCATAGCTTATAAACGCTGCCTTGAACGTTATAACTATATAATAAACTTATCCACAACGCACAGTGAGCAGTCCGCTAATTTTAAGAGCTCTGAATGCAGCTTTAGCGCATTTCTTAGCGTCGTGCTTACCTGGCGTCGCTCAATGGCACCTCATTTTGTCCGGCATTTTGTATTCTCTCTTTTAACACTTGAATCATATATCGTTTTACATATTTTCTTTGCAAATATTGCGACATTTTTAAGTTGTCGAAATTTTTATTACTGTTTCCACTTTTGTACTATGTTACTGATATTAGTTTGATGTGTTTGTAAAGCTCTTCTTCACTTTAGTATTGTAGAACTCTTTATTACGGATCGTTTGAGCGGTCAAACACGCATATAACCTCTCCGATTGCTGAGTTACGACTACTGTAATGGCGCGGAATTGTGTTGTACGCGTAACCGTAAGCATTTGAAATCGATCCTAATTTCATTACACACAATTTCCGGGTGAATAAAGACGTATTCTACGTCAAGAAAGATGTCAATTTTTTTAACACATTCTGGGTAACGAGATTTTTTTTGTGAATTCTTGTTTTTTGCTTTACCTCCATGCCTCTATCAGAGCATTATTTATTGCTCAATAGCCCTGTAGGCAACAAATAATAATAAAAATATATACCTGTTATAATAATGAGGCTGTAATAATTCGGCTAAAATTACGAACTAACAAAATCCAGCTTTTCATTTTATTAATTATGAACTAGAATATATAATATAACATTTAACATGTCCTGCTACCGGTAATATTAAAATGGTTTTCATTGAATATTTATCAAATGCTGCGTCATAATATATATTGTTGTTCAAATAACAGTTTTTGATTTATTTACAATATGTTAAATGATGGTAAATCATCATTAATTTGTTTAGAATAATTAACATATGTGTAAATAATTCAAATTCTCTAACTAGAGAGCAAATTGCCTATTTTGATATTGTACATTTTGAATTTGTTGATTATATTATTAATAATTATTTTAATATATGCAAATGGTCTGTATGCAACAGTAGCCAATAATATTTACCTTTATATTAGTAATTAATAATGTATACAATTCAATTTTTATTATCAAAGTTTATCCATACCTGTCTAGAATATTATATACTGAATACTCTAGACAAGTATGGATAAACTTTTTTGTCTAGCGAGCAAAACAGGACTAAGTGTTTACTATTTCGGGAGAATTGGTGATGAATAAGAAATATATGAACTACATAAATTCGTTCCAAATTAGTTCCTGGCGAAGGTCCTGACGAGTATCATGGTCAGAAAGGAAAACTAATGCATCAATTATTGAGGAAGTTTAAGAACGCGTAAGACAATATGCAGTAATCCGTAACAGAATAGTCACTTTCTTTGGCCATGCATAACGACGAAGCATCGACAAACTAGAAATATTAATTCTTGAAGGGAAATTTGAAAATTGTGGAATTGTAGACGATCTGTTCTTGGCGTTCGTTATCGGCAGCAAGGTATTTAAAGATCGACAGGCCAATCGTGATTGACTATTTGCCAACCCCTTGATGTAGACCAGGTAAATTAATTACTCCAGTCTCATACCAAGGAGCTCACCAATAACGGTCTCAAAATGGAAAACGGCGCAAATGTAAAAGCGAAGAGCTCTTTGTTGTTGAGTCCGCAAAGAAGCTTTGCACAAAACAAATTGATGAATTGTTTAAGAAAATTGATAGTGCAATTAAGATCATTAAAGTAAAACCTTTCTCTAACTCCCATTCGTTACACATGACCGTACCATTATCCAAGAGGATTTTTCTTTGTCTTTTAAAAATTCTGTTATAAGTACAATAAAATAGTATATTATATAACAGGTTTCCAACGCCTAGATCTCCGGAACTATGCAGGGTGATTCAGGAGGAATCGTTTAGAGTATATTACCAACTTTAAAGAAAAGGACCAACTACAATATCTTAAAGATATGATGAGGAACGAGCATAAATATCGTATCCAGCAGAATATTATACAGAGAAAGATTAAAATGAGCACAGGTCCTGGAAGATCAAAATCTTCTCTGTAATTTGAGTAAATGGTTCGAGCTTACATCCACATATCTATTTTGGATGGTAGAGAGCAAAGTGTGGATTGCTATGATAATACCCAACGTTTTCATCAGACAGAGAAGAACATTGGCATGTCGATATGAACTGTATAAACTCAGAAACTCTGCTTTAACAGGTTGTGAGGTTTTCTTACATTAGTCAAATTATTACGTATAGAGGCCTCAGATTTCTTATATTCCAAGTATTATCGCCATGGATCGTGTATTAGTCAAGTATTATCGTCGTGTTTTGGGTTTTAAACTGATACCTGTTTCATTTGATAATAAATGCATAACATTTAATAAAACATTTAATAAAAATGTTTAGTCTTCAATAACACAGATTAAATAATGAAACCATAAAGTTTTAATTTCTTACTACCAAGGTTATAATGTTCGATAACAATTTTAAATTATGCCTGTACAGTTTTACATAAATTTTTACATTTTTACGAATATGTAATGTAGCTATCTAGAACACAATACAAGTTTTGGCTGGTGTGTTATCAGACTGTACAAAAATAAATATACGAATGTTTAGATAACGTCACTCATGTTTAGGTTTTCTAATCTAAAATACTACTATAGTATACATCTCTTATCTCGATACGTTCACTGCCATGTTATTTTTGAAAATGTTAAACGTTCAAATAAAATACTACATTTGTTTTCCTCTGACGAAGATGACTGAAAATTTGCTTAATATAGACACCTGAGGAGCATATAAGGACGTTTGTGAAAACAATATGGAAAATTCGTCGACTAACGAAATATGTGAATTGTTTATTGAACCAACCATTGTTAAAATAAAACAGAATCGTAGGTGTTGGATTGGAGATGTGGAAAGAATGAACAAGAACACACCTATCAAGAAAATATTTAACGTAGTACCTCGAGGAACTAGGAAAAGAAGCCGTCCAAGGATGACAAGGCTTTATGTGAAGGAAAATAAAGCGTCGAAGGTTGAAAAGAAGCATGTTACTGTTGATTATGCAATTATGGACAAAAACGAATAAAAATTCGGTGTTCGTTCATATTCGAGCAGTCCAGTCATAATTATACCACGCATGCGAGTCCAAATGAACAGTTTTCGTTGAAGAACCAAGCGATGGATAACGTTCTTTAATGTTCCAAGTTGCGCGTCTATGTTCGTTTATAAATTTATCGAACATTTTTGTTTGTTCTTGTGGCATACGTGCATAATCGATTGGGTAGTTGTAACTACACGAGCTCTTTTGGTCTGTTGGACCAATAGAGAGATAAGATTTACAATTAAACACTTTCGAATTTACATTATTTGATCACTCATTGCATTTTCTCCACTCAAGAATTGCTGAAGGGGAGAGCATGTTTTACGCAGAAAAAACGAGTAACCTTTCAGATTTCTGTACTTGAGCATGTTTCAAGCTGCATCGACACTGGAGGTAAGGTGAATGATGACCAGGGTGTGCACCAACAAAAAAATTATATGGCGAATTGTTATCCAGTTGGGAAACTCATTATCCCTCGTATTTACCTTTTTTTAAGCCTAATTACAAAAATGTTAACTTTTTTGGTGCACAGCAACTATTTGCACTTAACACAGCCCATTCATACGACTAGAATTTATATTAATTTAGAATACATAAAACAGTACATAGATAAATAAGTTTCTACACACGTACACAATAAAAGAAACGTTGCACGAACAAACACGAATAAAAGTCTGTTCGATTATTTGAACAGACACCTAATTGAAAAACTGTTGATCTGTTCCCCTTTCCGTTCTGTGGTACCGTCATTTTGTTTCTCTTGATTTAGAATTTTTAATACTTGCCGATCAAAATGGGTCGTCGCGTCAACAACAAAACAAGTGCTTCGAGGGCCTCATGGTGAGCATCATTATTCTACGCTAGATCAGGCATGGCCAAAGTACGGCTCGTGGCCATATCCGGCCCGCAAGATCTATTTTTGTGGACCGTGTAGGCATGCATACTTAACAATAAATGCTCTAAAAGATATCGCGCCAAAAATTCTCGCTTAATCATATCCAATCAGAGCTAAGCTCTGAATAGCTATAATTAGTCCACAACTTGTCATGCCTTACTGTTTCTTTCTATGGCAAGCTATGGCCAATGTTTAGATTTGACGCGCACACACTTGTAATTCGCATCAATCAAAAGTGTTGTTCTAAAAAGAAGGATATAATCATTTTTATTTAATTATGAAGTCTACTCCAAATAAAAAGTTTTTTTTTTTATACTTTTATTCTAATTTAAATGGCAAAAGCATAGTCGAGGCTGCGACGATAACGTCTTTTCCACTATCAGACGCCATTTTACAAACGTTTGCCCAAGTTCGCTATTTTTGCACTTGGCCAGCGTTGGGGCTTAGTCACCAATGCTAACTGTGTCATCCAACGATGGTATCAGCATTGACCAACGTTAGACACATCGTCTGTAAGTGCCTTACTATAGCCTATCAGTGCCATAACTAGCTTTTTTCGCGCCCTGGGTAAGATTTTATGTTTGGACCTCCCAACATTTGTTTTTTGTGAAATGTAAATTTTACAAAACAAATATTTCATTTATATGTAACCTATTAAGATTTAACTTTTACATCGTTGGATCTTATCGTATTTAATGTTTCATCTTAAATTTTGCTGGGTGTTACATATTTCTTATATTGTTTTATCATTTTGGAGCAATATTATTCCTGTGAGATCTTTTGAATAGGTACAGTGAAATCAAATATTTCTCATCACTGCAAACAAAATAAATTTTCTGTAAAAATATATTTTCGTTCAGGAATGGGATTTCGTATGTTTTCAATAATAAAGGTTATCAGTTTTTTGATAATATTATGTTAATTTATTTTTTTGGTAGACCATTTTAGGGCTCCCATTTGATCTGGGCATCGGGCTTGTGCCCCTGTTGCCCCCTCCTTGTTACTACTATATAGCCTAGGGTGACCATTTTCTTAAGAAGGCAATGCGGGACGGAGTAAAAAAAAAAGTCCTCATCTCCCAAATCCAACTGAAGAGCAAAAAAAAGGTCCTCACCTCCCAAATCCAAGTGAAGAGCAAAAAAAAGGTCTTCACCTCCTAAATCCAAGTGAAGAGCAAAAAAAAGGTCCTCACCTCCCAAATCCAAAATGCGGGACAAAATGTTAAAATGCGGGACTTTTGTGGGATGCATCTTAATGCGGGACAAAATGTTAAAATGCGGGACGAATGGTCACCCTAATATAGCCTATACATGAAATTCAAATCGTACTGTTTGCGAACTGTTTGTATGGTAGTATGTTATTAATTGAAATTATTTTTTAATGATATGGTATTAATGTGGCCACCATTATTTTGGACGTTTGCCATTGCTGATAGTACTAGGCTAGAATAGCACAATATAATTGAGTACTAGTATCAAAGAGATATAATACTTCATTAAATAAAAATTCGGATGTTTCGGAAACTACTCAATAATCTGTTTCCGTCTTCAGCGATCACAAGAGTGATAAAACGTTTGCATTTACTTAGACTTTTTATACCGGGTGTTATAGAGATGGGATGTTGTGGTGTTTGTGTGATGACATTAAAATGTTATGTATTAATATTGTAACCTAGGATTTTTGATTAGATAATTGCTAATATTTGGTTGTTGTTACAGAGTTACCGTGGTCGTAAACCAGCGGGTGGAGTGAGTATAGCGGCGGCCAGCAGCACGGTAGCAGCCTCCGAGCCAAGCCCTCAGGCAACGAGTCGTCCGTCTCCGCAGCCCCAGCTCACCATGCTCAAGCCCGATCAACCCTCCGTACAACAGCCTATGGTATGTAACATTACACTTATTCATTCATCTAGTAAAGGGTATAAAACTACCAATCACTTAGCTTCATCCCCCTGCAAAGTTTACACTCTACAGTTACATTTATTTTTATTAATTAGCTACAAGAAAATGTATATCAGAATCATACTTAAAGCCTATCCAAGAGACGATGGTAAGAGAGTGTTTTCAAACTTTTCTTGTGATATATGATACTTAGCTTCCTTGATTTAAAATACAAATCTCTTAAAAAAATGTAAATATATTAATTTCTTTGTCTAATTGTCGATAACCCGCAATGCTTGCAAGATTTTTTTTGTTGTCGTGAACAATATGTATATTTCGTTTGTGTCTAGCGATACATATGAGTACCGCAACACATACCTTGAAAAGCATTGAGCTAGGATATCAAAAAAAAAAATCATAATACACCCAGACCCCAGTTTGCTTTGGGGATGCGTTCTTGAACGACTCAAACCGAAATAAATTTGCTATATAAATATTGAATGTTTAAGTCAGTGTTTCCCAACTCTAGGATTCCTGCGGACCGGCAAAATATCCAAATTTATACGCGGACCGGCCATATTATTTACAAACAATTTTTAATTTTTTTCATTTTATTTTATGTTTAAGAAGCGTTAGCAACTTGGCTATTGGCCCCTGGTAGATATATTTTCACACAATATTACAATATTTTTAAATTTTTGAGAAAAAATTAATTGATTTTAGATAATTTAGTAGATTGGAGAGATGATTTGCGTTTTTGCTTAAAGCTTCTTTGAGTGATATCGGGATCTGAAATCTTAACCTCTCAGCTTGATTTTTAGGACAGTCGATAATTATATGTTTAACATCTAATTTAATTTTACAGTTCTGGCATTCTGTGGCATTTTCGTTTTTCAAAATATATTTATGGGTAGCTAATGTGTGACCTAATCGGAGTCGCGTAATAACTATTTGATCTCTCCTATTTTAAATGATTTGTAATTCTACCCCAGTAATTTCATTTTTAATATAAAAAAAAAAAAAACTGCGTATTTACAGAAAAAAAATAATATGTTTTAGTTATTAGTACATATAGAAATATAGTCATACGGGGTAATTGGCAAATTCTTTGATACGTGTAATACCGTGCTAATATTAAAGAAAAGACGAGTTTATACGTCACGAGTTTATACGTGGCAGTTATTGAGATTTTTTGTGCTAACATGTCATCCGAGGTTACACTGGTCTAATTTTGTGATAAGTAATAATTGCGTGAGCAGTTGCTGTGAAAAGTATGGTTTTGCCCTTTACTAATTATTCTAAAATAAATTTTGATTTTACAAATTTTGACCCTTAATTGATCAGAATTCGAATATTTGGAATTCAAATATAAAAAAAAAAAATCTATTATACAATATTTGGTTTTTTTTATAATTACATTATAATTCATATTAGCCTCTTTGCTTCGTAGGAATTATAGGTTTCCATTCCTCTTTTTAGAACCATATTCAGTTAACATTAAAAAAATCATCTATATTATATAAATAATTCTCTGTTAATATTACTTTCATTTTATTCTTAAATAACCTATATGATAAATTTTTGAGTGAACCTGGTAGATGGTTAAAGAAGGTAGCTGCCAAATATACATCGTTTCTAGATTTAGTTAAGTTAAGTTTAAATAATCTAAGGTTACGGTTACAGTAGAAGCGTGTTCGCCCGAACTGTACTACGCTCGTACACGACCGCATTCGGTCGACTGTTTCAAACATGTAGACGTACGCATGTGTGGATACAGTAGAAGCTTATCAATCGCGCGAAACTGCTAGAACTAAACACCACCTATCTACTCGCTCGAATACTTGTGAATATGCCTGAAGTGTACTTCGAGCGAACACGCTTCCACTGTAACCATTGTAATCGTACCTCAAGGATACGGTTACATATTTGTCAGAATTTTCTTTAACATGTACCAGACACATATATGAACAAACTATAAATTGTCATTATGTTACAATTCCTAAAGAGCTCTCGGTAATGGCACCTGTTGTTTAAAGTTTCTAACGCACGTTTTTTTTTTTTTTTTTTAGTGAAGAACACCTTGAGTCATTGTGTATGAATGACTCAGTGTATTCTTCTATTGTGAAACAAACTCGACTTTCGATCCACATATCTTTGGATGATCAAGGTTCTGTATAAGAATTATGAATTAAAATATTAAAATACACAGAGAAATCTGTCACATGTGACAAATTAGAGCATCTTTACTTCGTAAGACGTGTTGGTCTTTCATTTGTTGGACTATTTTTGATTTTCTTTGCCGAATAGTGATAGTGTGCCTAAACTACTTAATATTAGACCCAACTTGTTCTTTTGCTTTGAGTTATGTACAACTTCAGGTACGACAACATTAACCTTTGAGTCGTAAAATTTCGCATTTGCGTCGTTCTGATATCGTACAAATTCGCGTAATTCCACATTATTTGTTGGGGGCTACCCGATTTTCTTACGTAAAACTTCGCAGTTCGTTAAATCGGCATTGTATTTTCTATTGGGTTAGTTTTTATTCGTTCATATTTTTTTAGTTTTATACTATCACAAATTTATAAATTTTCTTAGATACCTGTGTAGGTTTCATTTATTCCCAAAACCTTACTTTAGTTTCAATCTGTCTAGTGATGCATATTGCTGGAGAGAAAATGGATAATCTGTCTGCATAACAGGGCACTTTTTTACATCATTAGTCTTTGGTGATATTGGATTACAGTAATCTATAGTCATTATATTAATTAAATTGTTTTTGCGCAGCAGGGTATTTCACCCCTCATTATTTTCATACTGTACTACGTCAGCGTTACCTGTCGTTTATGGGAAAAATAAAATTAATCTATAAGAAGTTGCTGTGGCTCCATGGTAAGACAGTTACCTAGGGGCCACAGGGACGCGGCTTTAATTATGGGATCCCCAATATAATTTTTTACCGGAAATTTTACCTTCCGATAATGTGCAGTCAAATCAGCGGTAGACTTATCCTCAAGCATTTAATATGCATTTCAATTCATATTGAGTTCATCTTGGAATAATAGGGGTATTTGAACACTCACGCTGACTATGTGGTTTCTTATATGTTTATAGTGCCGGAAGTTTTGAAACAAAACATACCTTCTCTGCTCTTAAGCGCCCATCTAGGTGTTAGGAATCTAGTATTATATATGTATGATTTTATCTGTTTTAAAATGCTTTTAATAAAATGTTAACTAAAATTTGATGTAAAATAATGGGTTGGTATAGGTATGTAACAATTTTATTGATAGCAGTATAAATTACTGCATTTGCATTAGTTCGGTTTGTGGTTAGCCGAATTTGTGTAAATTCGGTTTGGTGTTATTGATACGCAATTTCAGAAAATGGACCATTTAAATTTAATTGGATTTTTATAAAGTAAATAAATGTATCAAATTGTACAAATGAAAGGGTAGTTTAAATATTTTTAGAGGGCAATTTAATGCAAAACAAAACAAAAATTGCTTAATCCTGGCAGAAAAAAGGACTAAGAACCACTGCTCAAGAATATAAGAAGCACTAGCGCAGTTAGAAATTTAACAATGGTGGCGTAACTAAAAAAATTAAGAAAAAGTAGGTGGGTCCACTAAAATAAAGGTGTGGTCTGCAGGGATTTAAGTAAAAGACCAGTGTAAGGGATTTTCATGATTCTCTACTATGAACTGATATGATGTTGACGGTTCGGAGATCTGTAAGTAACTCCCAAATATTGCTAACAGGTGATTTCTCGTTGTGGTCAGGATGAATTATGACTAAAAAAAAAAATTTTTAAAGTAAAAGATGTACGTGACTATTTGTAAAATTTAAAACTAAGGTTGTAAATAGAAAAATGTTACTTTGAAGAAGTCCGCTAGGGAAATTACCAATAAAATATAATTTAGAAATTTGGTACTTCTAAAGCTAGGTTCAGATTAGCGAGCTAATTCTGTAATGTAACACGTCGTGTAACATTTTTTTCGGTTTGGACGGTATCACGTGCACAAGCCGAGTGGTTCGTACCGACCTGCTCCGCTCTATGTTGGTTTTTGTCGCGAATACAAAGGAATTCGGCGAATTTGGTTGGGAGCATTCGAGGTAATTTTGAGGCTCGCGAGCATGGATGTTTCACATATAGTTTATATAACCTAGAGTAGATAGTAAATGTTAGTTAATAAATTTATTTAATTATTTTTCGCTACGTTCCGCCAGCTGTTTAGCTTCTTCAAGATTTTTTGTGTGTTGTATATATTATACTTGTGAAATTTTAACAAGAATTAATAATGTTTATCCTAACCCAGTAATGCTGGATTATTTTTTTCTACAAACCTTGACATAAAATGAAGTACATTGTGTGTTTAGAATACGCTTTAACTGAAATTTTAATATTTTGGTTATGTTAGTAGTATGATCCACTATTAACAGGAACTATTAACAGGAAGTTTGAAATAAGTTCGCGACACGTAGATTTACAAGCAAGCCTTACGTTCACCGGTACATTACAGGATAGGCTCGCTAATCTGGATTCAGCTTAAAAATATTGAATTATAAAAATTTGTTAGATACGTCATAATCCATCTGTAGCTACAAAGGTAAAAAAAATCTTATTTTATTCCGTTGGTAAAATTCGAAAACTACGGATTTACGGTTTATTTTTAACAGCTTCCTTGTACCTCCCTGTCTGCTCCACTGATAAGAAGTAATCTTCATTAGAATTTAATAGTATCTGGCAAAACAAAACTTGCCTAATCTAGGTCAAATTATGTGACAGTTTAAAGTGAACGAGGGTAGAAGATGCTCAGTGTGCCTGGGTCAAATCCAATCGGACTTTCTCAATATGACTTCAACTCGCTCGATTAGCTTTTAATCTCTACTACACACAAATTACTATATATACATGCAGACTGATTAAAGGATCACTAAATACTCGTTCAATGAATTTTAATTTCTTGCATTAACAGTTAAGGGAAATCAAGGAAAATCTCTTTCTTTTTTTCTCCGACTTTTGGAAAGTTGATGTCATGATTTTCTATTTCATAATTTAGCCCCGGACTCATTAGGCGATGAAGAGATGAATTTTTACCCTCGGGTAGGAGACGACACATCCAAAGGTAGCTGACTATTTCAAATTTTCTCTACCATATAGGGATGGTTTTAAGTTTTTTGAGAAATGGCGATGTTTAAGTTTTCGCGACTTTTTAAGGGACGCAACAAGTAATATCTATTTTCAGGAATAGAAAGAAGACCGACAGATCTCAGAATAATTTTTTCCTGATTTGCTTTACCGGGCTGGGCTAGTTTTGAATTTTCTGGGTGTTGCTATTTTTTACAATATCTTGGCTATTTCAGGGATGCAATGTATATAATCTACCTTCAGGGATGGGTGGGGCCCGCCAAAGGTGGTTAACTAAATTTTTTCCGTACTTTCTCTACCGTTTAGGGGCAGTTCTATTTTTCCTCAATTTCTTCATCTTGATGGATTTTCGCAAACTAAACCGCATATGTAGTGAACCGTGTTTATATAGTGTTTAATAATAATAGTACATTTTTTTAAACTAATATATATATATATATATATATTTTTTTTTGTGGGGTTAGGAAAGTGTATTTTCCACGTGTTTTCTTTTTTAATATATTTACGCTGGTCGTAGAAGGATATGAAATAAATAATTTTTATCCTCAGGAGTAGGGAATGGGTCAGCCCAATATGGCTGATCACTTTTTACTTCAATATTTCCGACCTCATAGGGCTAGTTTATAATTTCCTCAGAAATTGTGATTTTAGATATGTTGCAATATTTTTACAACATATCATATCATACGAACAAAATGTACTCCCATGAGTCCTTTTGCACCGGATTTTCCGTATTTAGTAGGGTCTCACGATTTCAAAAATCTCTATCATTGTAATAGTTATATTTATGTATAAAAGTAATAAAAACTATTCTTACATACGAGGATCCTAATCCTTACATGAATTTTGCAAATGCTTTTTTTTTTTAAATAACTTTAATAACCTCTGCATTTTACATCAGTCTAGTATAGGACAGAATTCCGAACAATGAAAAATGTTGTAATGGGTGTAGGCTAGTCAGATAGTTACTATCCCGGCTACAAAATCACTATCCTATCCTAACTTCTAGCGCCAGTACTAGGGCCAGTTCAATCTCAAGCGTTTACATTTGGATAGTAGCTATCTTTGTCACTAGCAAGCTAGCTACTTGTCTGATTACTAGTTTAATGTGAACGCCCCATTAGACATGTGATATGCATTATGTTCAAATTTGCTAGCGTCGATTTTCACACAATCGAAAAAAGTGAAATGATCGACCAAAGTTTTATGTCGATCTTGTTTGGCTTTTCTTTGTAAGTATTTGTAATTGCTGCTGGAGGAGTTCTATTTATAATTACCAACGCGTACACATAAAATTCATATTGAATAAAAACTAAACAACACGGGAGGTAGACTGCTTCATTGATGATCAAAAATAATGTTTTATTTACTTTATATATGATGATAGGAATATACGTACATATATTTGTGTAACGATATTATTTGTATATTCCTAAACCTTCAGAACTACATACTAAACTGTTCATTTCTTATCGAATGAGAATGTTCTTAAACTTTTTTAACTTTAAATATTATCCACTCATTGTATAGTTAAATAAACTATAAATATTTTACACCTTTGTATTTATATAACAGATTTATATTTCCGGGAACAGTTTGATATTGTATTAAAACGATGAATGTATTGAAGGCAACTGGCCAAATTGGTTCTCCATTTTGGTTTGGTGTGTTTCTGTCAGTCGACAATGTTACAGTTCAGTAGAGCAGCGTTTCTCAACCGGGGGGCCGTGAAGGCTTCGTCGAGGGGCCGCGATTCATACAAGATCGAAACATGAAAATATAATAAAAATGCACTCAATCTTACAAGATATAAATTTTATTCATATTTATAAATTCGAGTATCTTATAATGATATTCATAAAAATATACCTTTCACAACATAAATAAAATAAAAATTCTATTTATTTTTATACTTAATATACTTATTTTGACAACTAATTTAAACTACAGGCTATTTCAAATGTTTAAGTTGTCACTAGCTAACTTTATAATGAGTAAATAGGCTTTTAGTAAATAAAATGATCAAAAGCTTCATTTAATCGATAAAAATTACTATACTAGAAAATCTAGTTCCGCTTTAACAAAAAAGAAAAAAAAACAGACTATAAGTAGACTATATCAAGGTCAAATAAATTGTATGTGTCGGTTAATGGGTTTCTCTGACAACAGTTCGCGTTGGAGGTACTTCAAGTATTTTTTTAATTGCTCTCCGAACTACAGGTAACTCAAGAGTAAGGATGCGAATGTGTTTAAATTAAAATGGAAAGCACTTTGAACACTTGTAAATAAAAATACTTTACTTTCAAGTCGATATAGGGAATGCAATCGTCATTTAAAAATATCACAGTTTTTTTGTCAACCGTAAAAGGTATTAAAGAAATGTTTAAGGAAAAGTTGTTGAAAAGCTCCATCCAAAGATATCCAATATGACATACGTTCCCATTTAAAAATTCGAAATTGTCCTTGATATCCTGTAATTCCGGTTTTTTCCGGAAAATTTCAATACTACCATTCAATTTTGTGGATAAATTTTAGTTCAAAATTTTTGACGTGTGAGCAACGTCGCCTTTTCGAAAAAACTCGTGTTCCCATTATCTTGATACACTATATGGTATATATATATATATATATATATATAGTGGGGTCGCAGACAATATTTATATAATTTGGGGGGTCCCAGGCCATAAAAGGTTGAGAAGCACTGCAGTAGAGCACTCGATATAAATTTATAATAGAGCGATGCACAGTCCAACAATGCGATGTTATTGAAAAATCACTTAAGAAAATTATGCGAAATATTGTCAAGGAAAGCGAAAACAAAAAAAGAATGATCATCCATAAAAGATTTAGCTATTTTACTCATTTCTACTATAAAATAAGTCAGACTTAAAAAAAAAAATCCAAACATTTTACCTTGCAATGTGAACATAATTTAAATAATTATAAAACTTTTTTGTAATTTAATCCAAACTACAATTTACAGATACAGCAATTTTCAAACAACACTTAAAAAATGACATTTTTACTTAATTTAATGAGAACACCACCTATTTATTTATGAATGTAATACGGGCTATTTATATATAAATTTAGAATTAGTTGAAGATATTCGATAGGAAATGGAACTAATATATATATATATATATATATATATCTGTGAATTTTCACACATTTCAGGGTTTTGTAGGTATTTAGAAAGTAATAACAACTTATGGGTACATATTAAAAATCATAAATTTCGATAACTTTTGAAAGAATAATCCACGTGTTTCCATTTAAAGACTTGTACTTAAGATGCGCCTGTATAAAGACCCAGCTATAGGTATTCAGTGCTACAGTCAGTCAGATAAATATTGTAATCATAGTGTTGCAAAAACTTCGATAACTTTCAAAATAATTATCAAAAATTGCTGTGGTAGTATTCCGTATCACATTAATATGCATTACTTAGATTTTTTTCAGATTTTTAGATAACCCCTGTCATTAGTCCCTGCTAAAAAGGTACGGGATAATTTTTTTCTTAGCACATTTTTGGCTAAAATAGTGTCAAAATAAAAAAATACTTTTCGTTCCTTAATTGACGTGTTGAGAGTTTTCTTATGATACCAAACAATTTAAAAAAATATATATTTTTATTTTCACGACACAAAAAAACGATATTTTTTCAAAATAATCTAATAAAAAATTCCTGTTGAACTATTCCGGTTCCCATAAATGTCCATTATTGATTTTTTTTTTTCAAACCAACTTCTCTGGTTAATGAGGTGGGAAGGACAGAAGTTTTTTGACACATATTTTGCGAAAATTCGATAAAAATATTTGAAATTCGAGAAGTATTTTGAAAAATAAAATTTTGTTGGATTATCTATGAATTAAGAGGTTTCATTTGGCTTAATATGGTTTTCCTATATGTTGGTCAATTTTCCCAGGTTTTGAGGTGAGGACATTTGTTTTTTTTTTTTTTTTGTTTTTCACTTGGATTTGGGATGTGAGGACCTTTTTTTTGCTCTTCACTTGGATTTTGGGAGGTGAGGACCTTTTTTTTGCTCTTCACTTGGAATGTGGGAGGTGAGAACTTTTTTTTTTTTGCTCTTCACTTGGATCTGGAAGGTGAAGACCTTCTTTTTTTTTCTCTGTGTCCCGGTTTCCCTTCACTGAAATCTGGTCACCCTACACATGAGTGACGTTATAAGGGTTTCTTCGTAATATCCTCAAAACCTTATTTATTAATTTTAAAATAATTTTTTTTATAATTTCCATTGCTCCATTTTTGCTTATATTATTTTCTTTTCAAAATAATTTTTGTCTATGCCATTTCTCCCAGTCGCCGAATTAACCGAGTTTCCGTGTACCGTACAAAAGGCTATGTCATAAAATGTATGAGATGTAAAACTATTGTCCTATTAAATAATCTTGTAAATAGAAAAATGTCCTTTAAGTCTTTATATTTATTTCAGTGTCAAAAGTTCTTTTTTGTTCAATTACCTCATTTCCTTGGAGTGATAAAGTGAACAGTGTTAACGACGTGTTTCCACGTGCAACATGCAACAGATCGCGTGATATGTCCTCCCTCGTCCGAATACTAGCAATGTCGGAAGGTTAGGGTTACGGTTGGAGATGGTCTGAAAACATGGTCTCAGTAGAGTTGCGAGTAGCGTACACGACCTGCCACAACCCGGGACGTGCACACTGTACACTGATATCTGCCCTATCCTACCCTGCCCTGCACTGTCACTTGTAGAGCCCTCGTCTCTCAAAGGACCTCTTGTGATAACTCACCCCTGTAGGATTCATTCCGCTTTTATTGGCGTTTTGCGCTTTGCTTCATTTAAACAACTTTCTGCTTTGTTACAATTACATCTTTTTACACTTTTATTTAATTACAATTTTTGACACTCAATATTTATAGCTATTAGCGCTTTTATATTTTTGGTATTTTAGAAATTTATAGAATTTATTAGTGGATTATTTCTTTAAAGCAAAAAATTGGTTATATAAAAAAACTTTTCATTAATGATTTTTTTTAAACCAGGAATTCACAACCTTTTTTTTTTCTTTCGACCCTCTACATAAGAAAATCCTTGTCCGACCCCCAAGAAAAAATGCTTTAGTTAGTGGGTCATTCATAAATACAGTGGAACCACACGACCGCCCCTGTTCACGACCAAATCGGTTTACGACCAAATCGGTTTACAACCAGCTTTGGCGACCAAATTTTGACTCGGTAGGCGTACAATAACTCGGCTCACGATCAAGGCTGCCGATCAGTTCAGTTGGCAACCCCCACATAACTCAGTTGTTAGTCAAGCGTGGTGTGTCTTATGGTTAACTTTTTTATATACGGAACAAGAATAAGGAATTGGAAATAAGAATAGTACACAAGAATAAAAAATATTAAACCGTTTATATAGGACATAACATTTCGTCGCTGCGCCTGCGTACTTGCGTTGGCCTGTGTTTAACGTTTGTCACTTGCCAGGTTCTTAAAACTTACAAGAAGAATAAATAAATATAATAAAAACATTTTATTCTTGTTTACAACCCTCTGATCACAACTGAAAAATATCTGTTGAACAAACTTTATTACGGCAGACATTTTGATTGCTGTGCGCTGGCTTATCGTGTCTTATTCTTGAAATAAGAATAAAATGTTGAACGTTACCAACTATTCTTATGTTTAAGTTAAATTTCATTCCTACATAAACCGATATACGGCGCAGCCATGTTTTAACATCTTGTGTACTATTCTTATTTCCTATTCCTCATTCTTGTTCCGTATATAAACCAACCATTAGTCAGAGTACTTTTAGACCAATTCTGTAACTCAGTTACTATGATCATATGAACTAAATCTGTCACTATGAGCAAGGTCAGTTACTATCATGAATGAAAGTCATTATACTTTTTATAATATTTTATCTTGTAGTAACGTTACTACACAATAAATTTTTACAGAATTGATCTGTATGTGTGCCTTATCATTTTAAAAAACTTAATTTTTTGCTTAAATTTTGCTTAACTTTCGTTAATTTTAGCCCTCATTATAGCTTCTAAGAACGAAAAAATGCATTGTGATAGCAGTAGTAAGAAGCTTAAGCGTATTACTGTTGTATTAAAGCAATAAATTGCAGCGAAACATGAAAACAATGTTCGGTAAACAATCTAGCTAAACAATACGGTGTGGCTAAATCTACGACTTCCACGATAATAAAGAACAAAGAGGCTATAAAGGTTGCTGATGTAGCAAAAGGAGGGACTGCTGATGAACTTACATCATCAAGATGGTTGTTGAATCATCAGATTGTATTATACAACAATGTTTAAAGTACTATTATGTCTTGTTTTATTTATTCTTACTTATAAATAATGCTGTAGTTATAAAGTTGAGTTGTGTGAGGCGCAAATAGCCGTCGTTGCTGAGCGTCAATAACTAATAAAATCACGTGAAAGATTGAAGTCGCTACCCTATTGGCTGTCGCATAAAATCAAGAGCTCAACAGCCAACGAACGACGAGATATTGACAAAATTATCACGTGAACATTGCATGATTACTACTTCTTGATTCGGAACAGAGTATAGTAGGTGGGTTCGTGAAGCAAGCTTGGAGTGGTCCGAGTCACTCTGTTTAACTACAGAGCGTTCGAGAAAAGGCCTGAACGCGTTTCCTCGAGTGGTCTGGAGTTAAACAGAGTGATTCAGAACACTTCGAGCTTGCTTCCCGAACCCACTAAGTGTAGTTCTTTATTATTGAGCAGAGATAGATTATTTGATAGCCACTTTTTTCCTAAATTTATATTCTTATTTATAGAGTAAAATGCTTTAACATTCCCAGTTTAACTTCTTCCATATATATTATAATAAAGAAGTAATTCTTAAATATATGCAGATAACATCTATTTATTTAAAAAAAAGTTTCGGAATTTTTGCATTCGCGGGCCACACTAAGAGTTTGGTAGGCCACAAGTGCCACAAGCGAGACATGGTTTAAACACCTCTTCTCAATATGAATGTATGGTTCTGAAACACGGTTCTTAAATCGAAATCGAAAATACGATCGAACGTAATCAATAAGTGTGCCTAAGTGTGACTGCCTAAGTGTTCAAAAAGTAAGGGAGATTGCAAGCACTCATAAGTTTAAGTTCATAAAATCTTAGTTCATCCTTTTTACAAAATCATCCTGAAAAATATAACATGAAACGTGAAACCACGAAAATGCAAGCATTGTTTACATTGGTTCTTTGAAGCCATGTGCTTGTCTGAACGTGTTAAAATCTAACAAACAAAAACTGAACAATTTTCAGCTTGATACTTTCAGCAGTAAGCTTCTAATATAGAGAGCTTGATGTTCTTTCAGTGCACCTTGCGCAGCTGTAATGCGCATTGTAAGCTTTCAGCACTATGACGTCATGTATCGATTGTACCCCACTCCACTACAAAAAGTTTGAGACTCCATTCTAGCACGTGACAAGATTTCTATGTAGCGGTTTTCGACCTGGAATTTCGTACACTTATATTTTTACAAAACTATTTAAACAATCTTAAAATTTAATTTGTAATTAACTTATCAGATATATCTTCAGTTGTCAGATAAAGTGATCAGCCGTATTCCTTTAGGCAGGACAGTCTTATTTTAGTGTTCTTGTCCTACCTAACTAGTATGTCCTCCTTTTGTCTTGCTTTGGAAATATTGACCTGCTTTGTGTTGTTAAATAGGGTTTATTTTTTATTACCATATATGTTCTGACGTTAGTGCATCTGGTAACTTGTAGTATTATTATAAACATGTTTTTTCATGTGGGTCATCATAAAATATTGAGTAAATTATTAAATAAACTTTCATAAATACAGAACACTATTTAACACTTTCCGGGTAACAGCTTATGGTGGGTTTAGTCAACACTTAGTCTTAATATTAACGTTAGTTTTGGTTTTCGTGTTAGTTTTAGTTTTTGTCTTAAGAGCAATAAATGAGTACGAGTTTATACAATGATTTAGTTTTAACAAATAACCAAGAAACGCCGAGTTTAATGCACGTGCATAGTGTCCTCGTTAAGTGTTGATGAACAAAGCTTGTTATAACTAATATTTTAAAAGTCAAAATATTTGGCTATAGATGACGATTAAAGAAATGAACATTGTGAAGAAAGATGTTCCGGAATAAAAACAATAATAAAATTGGTAATAGTTCGTAATATATAACCTGCACATTTTATGTTAGTATGAGCGCACGCGCATTTGTGCGGTTTTAATCTTAGTGCTAAGAAAAGTTCAAAGTTAGTTATCTTTCAAGGTCGATTATAAGAACGTTAAGACTAAAACTGCATCAATGTGTTGCATGAACTAGCTCGTAGCGATATGATAGTTTATCTTTTAAGGTTAAAACTAAAACATAAGTTAAAAACTAAGACAAAAAATAAATGTTGACTAAACCCACTATTACTCCTACTAACCACATATACTAAAAATTATTTCTGAAGTTCTTACTGGTTTTTGGTAATAATCATAGTACAAGATGTGTTGCCTTAATACGGAATTTAGTATTTGTACAGTGTTCGAGTTGTTTGCATTTTCCTGAAGATAATAATAGTAAATAATTTTTATCAATAAACATGTATTTAGAAATTGATTTTATAAAATCTACTCATATTTTACTACTTTATAAGTTACTAATATTTTTTCCCTATGCACACTTTCAATCAGATAAACGATCATCCGTCATAGTTGACGTAATAATAATTGAAATAATAGTGTTTATAGGTTCGGGCCAGACCCGATGTGCCTGCTCACTTTGTTTATGTATGTAGCTGTCATCAGTTGTCAGTATTTGGGCCCCTTTGTGGCGTTTCTATCGGCAGCTTCCGCGTGAAAAATGAGCACGTCACTTAACTGTCCGATTATGTATGTTAAGTATATAATATATTACAGAAAAAATAAAGTACTATTTCTATGTGCGCGCAGTTTGTCATCGAACCCGTAATTATAGTTTTCCAGGGGGTGGGGCGGAATTATTGTCTTCTCGGGCTCGAAAAAATCGGCATTGTTTACCGAGGCCCGGGTCCTCTTTCGGGACCTCTGTTTACCCTTTCAGAGGTCCGAGCTGTTCCAGTATTACGAAGCCCCTTAATGCAAACTTGAAACGAGTAAATGCACTTGAACTAAAATTTGTTTAAGATTTGATAGCAAATATAAAATAGACATAATAAAAATAGTTATAATATAAAAACAAATATAACGCTGAAGGGTTTCAAATAAAACACTTAAAAGTGGAGACTCCAAGAGGGGCAATTGTCTCCCCCCCGCCCTTGCCTTTTACTGCAGGTGCTCATGATTGTAAGCAATGCTAGATTGTGCGAACGTCATTGTGATTCTGTTATTAAAATTGTGTATGTGAGCACTTCCCAGGTCTGACATTTTTTTTTTTTATTCTAGACATACATCCTTGACACAGTACGTATTAATTTTTTTTTTTTTTATTTAAATAAATTATTGGTTGCCTCAGCTACTAGGGCTATTGGCCACCAAGTTACATTATAGTTTACTTGGGTATTATGTATTTATATAAGTTTGTACAAATATGTGTTATTTAATAGTATATTACGCAACGAGCATGGAATGATGGTCACACGGGTATGAAAGTTGCGCCACGAGCCGCAGATGAGTAGCGCAATTCATACGAGTGAGAATGCCTATTCCATGCAAGTTTCATACTATGCTTTTTCCACGACTATAACTTTATTACTTATTTAATTTTTATTCAGTTCCCTTTAAAAACTGACAATAATTTGACAGTTGCTTTCAACCTATTTATTACGTTGCCTAGCAACGACCATGTACGTTGTCATACGGAACGTAAATACAGTTAAAATAATAATACTTGCGTCAACTGATTGACTGACTAAGACCGATTCTATCAAAAAATATATTTGCAAAATTCGACAGCTTTAACTATATTATTTATTTCAATTCAGTTTCTTTTACAAACTAACAATATTTTGACATATGCTTTCAACCTACTTATTATGTTGCCCAGCAATGGTCGGCCATTGCTGCTTAAACTTGTTATGTAATGAGCTTAACCTGTTACGTAATGAGCTCATTACGTAACAGGTCAGCGGTGTGTAATTAAAAGGAGTGGGGAATGTGCTACAATTACTAATCACTGACACGCCTGTAATGAACGTATATCGATATATCGTGGAAAAAGTTATATTTTTTAGAGTTTATAATTTTAATTATTTTAAGCAGTGATCTGTAATTCTATTTTAGTTCCAACTAACGTAGATATATATATTAGATTACGTATTTGAAAAATCAAATAGAACCCACATTGAAACACAATCAAATAATAAATCGCCAAAATCAGTTTTGTCTCGTTCAGATACAATTTACTCTTGCTTTGCTTTGTGCTTCTTGAACACTTATAACAACAATTTTTACTGTCAATATTTAGAATACTTGTTGCAAAGATGAGTGTCTTCGGCATGTTGCTGAAAGAACTTGTCGATAAAATTTAAAACCAACACATATTCAAGTAATAAAAAAAAGGAACTAGCATAGCAACACCCTTGCTAATCACTTAGCACCGTTGCTACGTTGTCTTTGAACGTCTTGGTTCTTCTTATAGTATCACGTTACGTAGACAAGCAAAACAAAATGTTTTTAGATCTAAAACCTTAGATAAAAATATTGTCCTGTTGCTGCACCAAAATTACAAATTATATCAATCTACATCATGTCCAGTCCTGTTTTCTACTTTGACTTGGTCATGGGCTAGTACCAAGGGATGGGGAGTCGGTTTCGGAGTCGTGAGTCGGGAGTAGAAGAGTTGAAACTTTTTGGAGGAGTCGGGAGTTGGAGTCGATAGTCGGAAAAACTATCGACTGCCAACTCTTTCATTAAATTTTTATCAAGAACGATAACAAAATAACGATAATAACAGAATTTTTTAAAGAACGGAAACGGCAACCTATTTTGTTTTATTGTTCAAGAACGAAAACAAAATTCAAAATATTCAATACCGATTTTAAGCGGTTTCCCTTAATGTTCTCCAGTTTAGAATTCGATTGATACTACTCGTATTAATAGATTAATATGATGAGGTAGTAAAAAATTTTTGTTTTTACACATATCAATTTTTATCTTTTCCTGTATGCTCTGTTTATCATGTTTAAGCGGAACTAAACGGTATTTTTGTTTACTCAAGTTGTAATGAATACTGTTATTATTTCAAGTTTGATTTTGGCAGTCAAAATCTAAAAGTCAAAATGACATATGACATACGAAAACAAAAGAAATTTTTTAAAAAATAATGGATTCAAAAATTTGTATTAAAGTTGGTTTAACACAGTTCAATTAATTGATCAATAAATTGATCAAGTTTTTTGTCAATTAATTGAAAAATTTATTGGTAACCTTGGAAAAAAAAACATCACTTTACACACATCAATTTAAATATCAATTTTTTTGAAAATTTTAAATTACCAACTGTGAAACATTTTGACATATTTATCAAAATGAAAATATTGAAAAAATCTTCACAAAATTACGAGCTGTGAACAAAAACAAAAGATATAACCTAGATGATGATAAATTAGAACGTTTGAGGTTATGTTAGATTTGAAAACGAAACACAAATAATATATTTCGAGGTTATGCTACAACTAAACAGTTGGCAATATCTGAACAGATAAAAATATACCTAGAATTCCCCAAAAAATTTATGAAAAATTGACGAAAAATAGAACTTCTATTTTCAAAATAAATTGATCAAATTTTTTGTCAATTAATTGATCAATTAATTGAAGGCCAACTTTTTCAATTAATTGATCAGCAAATTGAATCGTGTAAAACCCACTTAAGAATGACTCCAGTTAAAAATAAAAATAAAAATAATATTTTATAATGACAACTCGCCCCAACCTAAAATATATAATGCAAGTACGAGTCGCGAGTCGTTTTGTTTTCTGCCGACTCTCCATCCCTGCTAGTACCTTGATACGATGTGTCAGGACACAGGAGTAGACTTTTCTGTTTGAAATATATGAATACACTTAAGCAAGCCTGAGCAGGCTTTTAAAGGCCAAGAGCTACTTTTTGTTCCCGCTGTCTACCGTATATTGTACGTAATTATTATTTGTTAATTGTAATTATTATATTAGTTACTCATTTAACTAGGTAGAAAAGTTGCAGTTGTTTCGCCACGGTTGGAATGAAAATTCCATTTAGTTCCGCTTAAACGTTTGGAATAGCCTATAAATTAATAAAATGTTATCAAAGTATACGTAAAAGGTATTAATTTATGAACTAAACACATAAAAATGTATCATGTGATGGTTTTTAGGTACAGCCTATTATTAAATTTAATATTTGCGAGCATGTGTCATATTTTTTTTTTATCTACACTCTTTTAATCACTGATAACAAGTAGTGTTGACAACCATTCAAGCCCAGCCATATTCACTATGTGCTACTTTCTGTTTTGAGAGACTTTAGCAGAGATGTAAACAATAAATTTGACAAGTTTTGAGGTTATTGTTGTCAATTGCAATAGATTTATTAATTTTATAATGTATAGCGACGAAAAGATTTTTACCCGTCCGGGAATTAGGGATGCAACATGCAGGCACGCACCCACTATTTTTCTTAGGAGTACTTAGAAGAAAAAATTTTTGGTCGAAAGACTAATAATATAATAAAATAAAAAGTAACCTAGCTAGAATAGTTTTTCTTTTTTTATAGCCGGAAATTCCTAAAACCCCGCGAATCGTGGAACAAACTATTAAAAATCGGAACTGTCCCACCAAAAGCGGGACGTGTGATCACCTTAGCCTAGTATAACTATGGGACTCCTATTATCATAGGCTACAGTAGTGCGTTGTACCGATTCTGGCTCGGAGACAGGAAACGCAACCCGCAACACATGTTTAATAGACGACATCCAATTTAAAATCGACAGTAGTGACAGTGGCCATTAGTCTAAATATTCTGACAAATTAACTTTTCGTAAACAAATTCATATTTTTCCTAGATAATTTATTATTATTGTTATAAAAATTCGATGTACACTTGAACCTAACCTCTCTATTAAAACTTTCATGTTTCCAATTTTTTGTAGTGCTTCACATCTAATCACCTTTTTAATTCTTGAATAGTTATGATCTACTCTAAGATGTTTTAATTTCGCACCTGGTACGTTGTCTTCGTTGAAAATAAAGTTATTCAATATACTCCGGCAATGAACAAATAAAATATTTGTAAGACTAGTTTGACAAAACCACACTGGCGCTAGTGTTGCTGACGACACTTTGGATATCGTCTATTTGATCATAAACCTGATACAGTTGACGAGAACCCCGATAGACGTTCTGTTTCCTTTTATGCGGAACACAGTTAAAAACCTACTTTAAAAATTGATGTGAAGTGTGAATTTTCACACATTTCAGGGTTTTGCAAAAAACTAGAATTTTGAAAAAATAATTTAAACAATATAAAAATGCAAAAAAAAAAAATAAAAAAATAAATTGTCTCCTCTCGTAGGATTCGAACTCATATTCTTGGGCAGAATGCTAGTATCTTAGCCACTGCACCAAGACACACGTTACTGTATAGCGTGTTATATAACTAAGTTTTCAACATTATTAGCAAAAAAACACAAAAAATGCTTTTTTTTCCAAAAACGTAATCTGATCAAAAATTCCTGTTGTACTATTCCGGTTCACGCCAATGTACATTACTTAGAATTTTTTCAGATTTTTAGTTTAAACCATCTGGGCTACAGGGTGTGGGACAAAATTTTTTTTGCACAATTTTGGCAAAAATCGCTACAAAATAATTTATTTTGCAAAAATAAAAATTTGATCGTTAATGCACGTACAAGCGTTAAAAAAAAATTTTTTTTTTTTTCGATGAGCACATGTTTGTTTATATTTTTAGGGGGATATGTTTTTTAAATGTTTTAGTATTTTACCTATGTGCGGGTCAAAGAGTTGTATAAGCATGCCAAATTTCAACTCTCTAGGTTTAGCCGTTTGGCTACAATTTTTACCGAACAGACAGAAAATGTGGACAGTGTAAAAATGATATCTCTAATTACAAAACTCGGTGATTAGCCTCGTTGCAGAAATAGGCCGATGTAAAATAAATAAAAAATCTAATTACAAAAGTGTTTTAGTTACATAACTACAATAAATGCAATAACAATATCGTAAAAGAAGTATTTACGGTTTTTATAAAAATAATCTCCCAGCTATAATAATAATAATATTAATAAAATGTGCAATAAAATCGTTCGAATATTAAGTTATTTAAATATTATAGTCGTTTTTATAATAATTAAAGTTAATATCTCAGTTTGCCGCTCCTCTGATATCCTTTAAACATGTGTGCTAATACTACCGCCATTTTTGTTTTTGGATGTTTTGCATTTTACGTCCGGTTTTAATAGCTTCAGCCAGCAATGTTGTCAAATTTATGGCAAACTAAGCCGAATAATATTAAGAGCTTAAAATTTTGTTACAAGTATTTCTACTGTGTTGCTAACATTGTGATAACTTAATATGATAATATAAAATATTAATGTACTTTCATTTTATTGTTATTGTTATTTTCTCGAAATTCGGCAACATTGCTTTGTTTATGATTTTAGATTTAAAATCTCTATGGAATATCTAATGAAATATGTAAATTCAAAATTTGTGCAAAAAATTTAAATAAACAGATAGGAATTTTAACGCTAATAAGTTTTTGTACCATATATACTCGGTTACGTGATTTTCTGCACCATATAACTTATTAAAATTTATAAAATTCTATAATGGAACATGTTCAAAGCGATTGGAACCATAAACTCAATGTTTTAGTTAAGAACTTTAATAAAATCGCAAAGTTGAACTTGCTATTTAATACTATGATAAAAATCATCATGCTTTATGGTGGCGAAGTATGGAAAATAAAAGACCTACAGTAGAAAAACCTGCTAATCACTAAGATGAATTTCTGGAAGCGATCAGGTAGAGCACAGGTTCCCAATCTTTTAAGATGTTGTACCGATATGTAGTAGACAATATGGTGGCGTACCAGTAGGTAAATATATTTAGAAAAATGAATCTTAAAAAAAAAATCCTAAATTTTCAAGTGATGACTTTTTTTCGTCGCTTGTCTCTCTCAAAAATTTTGTCGAGCAAAAGAAAAACGACTAACCCGACAGTAAATATTTCCTAAATTCTCAACTGATGACCTTTTTCAAGTAAATAAGGTTTGGAGATGTATTGTATAAAAAAATACACATTATTTTACACAAAATATTGTTTCCATTATTATTTCATTAACTTATCGCGTACCGGTACCGGTACGCGTACCACAGATTGGGAACGTCTGAGCTAGAGTATCAAGACAATGTTCGAAATGAAAGAATATGGGAAATAATGAACGAGACAATTGATATCAGAGACTGGATCCAAGAAAAATATCTTATCAGGGGGTCTTTTCTGTAACTTGTCAACAGTCATTTGCACACTGTCATATCACCTATGTACACTAAACTGTCCCCGTAATAAGTGGCGATATTTTGAAATTTTGATATATTGTGATCAGTCAGAATAGACTTGTAACAGGGGTTATTTAGAATAGAAATGCCGGAAGTCAAAGTGACAAAATTTTAATAATAATTTCGAAAATATATCGAATTTGTTCAAGAATATTGACTGTAAAATGACATCGTCACTGGAATCAATGGAGAGAATTGCAGATGTCGTCGAAGCAATGGTGCAAAATCGTACAACAGTTTATTTAGATTAGTTAAATCTTATTAGAGGAATCTTATGTATTTAATAAATAAGTTAAATAACACAGAAACAATTATAAAATTGATATTCTTCTTAAATTATCGAGCCGTCTTGTTTTTTCCACTTCCTGGTATATCCCTGTGCCATAACTAAAACATTTTACGTAAAAACACACTGGGTTAAAAATTGTTCTGGCCTCCAGCTGCCCCCCCCCCCCACTCAGATATGCTTAGAGACCATTTAAAATGTTAGATAAAACTAAGTGTCCGGTTAATTATAGGAATATTTCGAATTGTGATTTCGAAGATGGAAGCAAGTCAAAGGGCCGTTTGTGTCCCGTTTTCATCTTTTCAGAATTCAAAACCATCACAAACCTACCGCCATCACAAAGTTTTACTTGTTTAATTTATGCTGCTTTATCAAAAAATGTCTCAAATAAAAGTTGTTAGTTATTGCTTTTATAGCAACTTTTGTTAAATATTTTTTTTTCGAAATATTACTCTTGTGAAATATTTTCAAAAATCTTAAAACCGACACGAGTAAACTCCCATTTCTAGTTAACCGATTTTTACTAAAAGTTGATCAATTTGTGCCATTTATGTCAAAAGCTTAAATATGAAGTTTCATAAAAATCCTTTTAGCCGAATTTGCTCTGCACGTGTACACGGACCGACAGACAGACCGACAGACCGTCCGACAGACAGATAGACCGACAGACATCATGCTAAAAATAGTCAAAAGTTATGTAGGGACCTCAATTCGTGGAGATCCATCGAAATCTCGAAATGTCAAAATCGGTATGATTACAATACCTCCCTTATGTATGTTGGCGGTCGGTAATTTTGATAACATAGCATCACTAAGTCCTAAAGGTCGGACTCTGACATGTAAAACACATAATCGCACTGTTTTATCCTGTTTATATCTAATTTTATTGATAAGCAGCAATATTAAAGTTACAAATGAATTGTTTAGCAGTGACATTGGTGTTTGAAGGCCAGTCATGTGAAAATTTATAATTTGTATATGGCCTATAGCAAAGACCTTGATTTTTAATACTACTTTAATATTATAAATTGATCGTTTAAAATGTATATTTAATATACAATAACAATATTTATATAACACTATATAAACAGTTATATTAAATTAATAAATTACATAAACTAGTGTACTAACGAAATAAGGAGCAAACACTTACATTCCGATTTAAGAGATTCATATCAAGTGATTATTTTCTTCACCATGACAAAATTCTAAAATCCGAAAAAAAATTAAATCCGATACATTTCCGACCTGTATTGTTAAATTTTGGTACCATTAAATCGTGTAGTGTTTCATTGTTAGCACTGTCATTCAAGGAATATGCATACATAGATGAGAAGAGAGAAAAGGGCATAATGAGCACCAGTGGCGTACTACAGGAGGGCAATTTGACGCTTATCTGTATGGCGGGAGGGGGTCAAAATGACGGATACGTACACGGCCGAAACATATGTTTTTTGTAACTCGTCAACGTCATTGAAATATTGAGCTTATTTAGGATAAAAATATATTTAAAAAAGTAAAATACACTCTCTTACCTTTTCTGTTATTTGAACTTGCTTCACTGCTTATTATTCTTTGTATAAAAAATGGCCCATGAACCCTATGAGTTTGACACACCTGAAAATATCCAAACCAAAAGAGAAAAAACCAAAAGAGACGATAGCTTCATTTTAAAATCTCAGTATGGGAAACTTTAAGGGGGCATGTGCCATTAGTCCCCCCTCCCCCTCGAATATGATTTTAGCTGCTTTTGCTGAAACTATCATCAAAATATTCTTCAACATGGAACGACACTTAAGTTGTGGTAAATGATATCATTTTCATCACCCAATTTTGGACGATTATTGAGTGGGGGTGATTTTTTCTTCTTTATTGATAGAGAAAAATGTGAATAGCGAAATATGATTAATATTTTTATTTAAATAAAAAATAACTACGTTATGAAAAAACACATAACTTATAATCAAGAGATATTTAGATTATTTAATTCCTTAATCCAAGTGATCAGTCAGGTCAGGGGTCAACTCAGATTCGAGTATATAATACTGAAAATGTGTGTTTAAGCCAGGGGCGGAAAGAAATCAAAATAAAGATTTTAACCGATTCTTTTTGAAGAACGCGTACAAAGATAAGAACGACTTTTTTTGTTCAAGAATGAAAACGAAATTAACAGTATTTAGTATCAGTATTAACCGGTTTAACTTTATGTTCTTCAATTTACAGTCTGTATTCATGAAGAGTTTTTGTTGACATATACTCTTTTTTGACAATTGTGGATTAAAAGATTTCCTTGCGCTTTATTTATTTTCTAATAGGTCAAATTTATTATTATTAATTATTATGATTAAATAATAATGAATTATTAAACAGTTAGTTCGCTCTGATGACATTTTCAGTTTGTGCATTATAGGGTTTCTGGAAACTCGAGTTCTAAATTTTGAAAACTCGTCAAGTCCTAGTCGAGTCCGGATCTAAATCTAAACTGAAATTTATAAGCGAAAACGTTTAATATTTTGGAGCTCAATAATGACTCTCATAGGTGAAGTTTTTGTAACAAAAAATAAAATACAAAATTTGTTAAAATTAGAATTATTTATTACATCACAAGATTGTCAACTGAAATTTGTGGTCGTTCTAAGAAATTAAAGAGAATATGTACTGAAATTTATTTATTAATCAATTTAATTGTTTTTTACCTTAAGGTAGAAATATTTGAGAAATACTAACGAGTACTATGAAAACATTTCTAGAAAGCACCTTTTGAATTTACTGGTTTTTACTTAATTTTAAAAACGTGGACTCGTCGAGTATTAGAGTCAAGTCCCGAGTCCGAGTCCAGTCTTGTCGAGTCGACACCCTAGTGCAGTAGTAATAAAAATTCTGGATTTATAGTAGGTAATTTTATTATCGGCATATTGATTTACTTTAGGTATATTACTGTAAAAATAATCTGAATGTCTTTTACAGATTAACAGTTGGCAAACCTTTACAGTGTTATTAAATTATATTTCATATAAATTTATTCAAAACGCAACGTTGCATCAAGTTATATTATTAGGTAACTACGCAACTATAATTTTAGTAAAGTAAATAGACTATAGGTGTTAATTTAACTAAAACTTTTATTCGTACATTAGTTAATAAATAATAGGATTATGTATTATAAACACTAAGTTTAATTTTCTAATTATTAATAATAATTTGTAGCATAACCGGTTTAATTCGGTTTTTATTTTGGTTTAATCGAATCCAGAACACGAACACGAACGGTGTCTTTTTCATTCTCAGCCCCTGGTTTATAAAGAATAATAGGACCGGTTGAAACATAACGCTGTCCACGTGGTCTTCATATATGTATCGGAGATCTAGAAATGGAGAATTTACCTTTTCTACCCCTATGCGCCACCCAATCCGGAAACCTGTCTAGTATATCGCCTATGGGAATTGTAGAAGTGAAGCAATCAATAAAATGAAGCATATTTATAATCAATTATCAATAATGACGTAATATATTAACACATTAGGGATAACGAGTGTTGATAATGCGTTTAGTACATCGGAAACTAGTACGTTGAACTCGGAATAAATAGGACATAGACCATCACCAATATGTATAGTCTATCCCAAATGTTTAAACGGAACTAAAAGCGGAAATTTTATTTCCTTAAGTTGTCACGAGCTCATTTTTTAATGATTGAATCGGGTTTTTGTTAAAGAAAATGGTCAAAAGTCCGATTCACTTGTTAAAAGTTATTAGATTTAATAATCTAGTTCCGTTTAAACCAAAAACATGAACTATAGTTTGTATTATTTAGTATACTATTTTAAAATTAAATAAATACTACTTATTGATTAGTTATTTGAGTTGAATGGTTTCATTCAGACAATCAATAATGACATAATGAGAATAAGATAGTGAGTAAAAATATGTTTACTAGTAAAAAAATACTATTGAGATAAGTGGTGTTTTGAATGAACAGAAAAACAAATAAATAAATCGTAAGTAAGTCAACAAATACAATATGCGGCTATTGATATCAATCATTCATTAATAACACTAGTAAACAAAAATGAACTTATTTTTTGTGACATGGACAAAACATAGTGAATCCCACCAAAAAATTGACCTAAAAGCCGAAAATGACCATCATTTTTAGGGTTTTGTAGGTATGACCAAAAAACCCTTATACCGTCATTTTGTCGTCTGTCTGTCTGTCTGTCTGTTCGGTAAAAATTGTAGCCAAACGGCTAAACCTAGAGAGTTGAAATTTGGCATGCTTATACAACTTTTTGACCCGCACATAGGAAAAATACTAAAACATCTAAAAACATACCCCCCTAAAAATATAAACAAATATGTGCTCATCGAAAACAATTTTTTTTTTTTTAATTTTGAGTAGGGTATCAAATGAAAGCCCTTAGTACGTGGATTAACAATCAAATTTTGATGCGATTTTTCCAAAATTGTGCAAAAAAAATTTTGTCCCACACCCTGTAGCCCAGATGGTTTAAACTAAAAATCTAAAAAAATTCTAAAGTAATGTATATTGGTGTGAACCGAAATAGTACAACAGGAATTTTTGATCAGATTATGTTTCCGGAAAATAACACATTTTTTGTGGTTTTTGGTTCACAAGGTACAAAAGTTATATCAATGTAAGACACTCACATGCAAGGCGTGCGATGGCGTAATGGGTTAGAGCACTGGTGTCGTAAGCTAAAATGCGCTGGAAACGAAGGGTTTCGAGTTCGAGTACGGAGTGAATTTTATTTTTTCTGTTTTTTTTTTTTTGCATTTTTATTATGTTGAAATTATTTTGTCAAAATTCTAGTTATATTTTGACAAATGTTGTATTTAATTTTTAAGAGCGTAAATTTAATAACCAGTCTTATTATATGATTAACAGACGATAAATTATTTTAAAAATATCGTTCATTTTGCCGTGATTACTACAAAGTAAAATTTGTCCTACACACTCAGCATACCGCCTTCACTTATTATATACCTGCGAAACCCTGAAATGTGTGAATATTCATACTTCACATCAATTTTTTTGCTATGAGGTATTGTTGGTTTTGTAACGAAATATAGCGATAGACATATTATTATTAATTTTAACTTACCTCAAAATGTTGTTTTTAATGTTATACGTGGATATTTTGTTTCTGAGGCATACCTTATTAATATCCAGCAGTAATCAGCAAGCGAATTTGGACTCCATTTACCCTGATATCGCTTTTCTATGGCGGAAATATCTTGGTGGAACCGTTTTCCATGTTCGCACTTCCTGCACCTAGATCTTCTGGGAAGAAATGTAGATGAGAGTCCAGAAAGTGAATTTTTAAAGATTTCCTACATCCCATTTCTTTGTGGGCATCAAGTAGTTCATTCATGATTACTCTGTAATTTTCAGCTCTCACATTTCCAAGAAAATTTGAAACAACTGTTTTAAAAGCTCTCCAAGCTCTTATTTCAGCTTCATTTAACATACTGTCAAATACATCATCTTGGCTAATATGGTCGAAAGATCAATAGCCAATAAAACAATAAATAAAAAAAAAAAATACATCATTATTTCTTTTATTTGTGGGCCCACAAATATGCTGTTTAATTTTTGCTTCAGTAATCCCTCGGAAATTTTTGTTTTAGATACAAAAACATTCTTCCGTTTCAATCCATTACTTTAACGAAATTCTTCATTTAGCCCAATTTAATATGTAAAGGTGGGAAAATACGTTTTTGGGATCGACCAGTGGTTTATTTCTAACGTTTTTAGTCGAAGAGTTAGTGCCGGACGTAGTGGCCATTTCTTCTGTATAGTGAATTACTTCGAACTCAAAAAGTAACCATTATCGAATCACGACATAGAAAATGCAGCAGATTCGGATACTTGTATTTACTAATGGTCGCAATCTATTTTGAAGCATACTTTTAGACCTGATACACAAGAATGCGGATGTCGTAAATTGATGCAATATGAAAATGTTACATATTGCAAAATATAAATTTGCCTGTTACAGAAAATCTTTGGGTGATAGAAAAACTCACTTTTTAGATTTGTTTTCAGCGTATCAAAATACAGCAAACATACCCAAAAATTGCCCTGTCATAAATAGTGTGTTTATCAGTGTAATCAGTGGCGACTCATGGGCATCGAAAATGGTCTAGCTAAAAAAGCGGTTGTCTTTTAATGAAGTTGATGGTTTCCAAAGAATGTTATCGACTCACATTTAATACAATATTAAAAAATTGTTTTAAAAATACTTTATCCCACAAATGTCACCTTGATAAAATGTATATTTTTATAATAACTTATAAATAATTAATAAATAAATAATGCAGACTGTCTCAAAATGACTTAGTTTTCCAGGGGTCTGTTACTTGTCGACAGTCAATTGCTCACTGTTCTGTCAGCTATGCACACTGCCACTGTCCCTGTAGACTGTCCCTTATGTGATGTTGTTTTGTCAGCATTATACAAAAGAAGTGGCGCCATTTTGAAATGTTGACATATTGTGATCAGTCAGAATAGACTTGTCACTGGGGTTATTTTGAATAGAAATGCCAGAAGTTTTACAAAATATTAATAGTAATTTCGCAAATATTTCGAATTCCTTCGAGAATATTGATAGTAGGATGACATCGTCTCTAGGATCAATGTAGAGGATTGCAGATGCCATTGAAGCAATGGTGTAGACCCACACAACAGTTTATTTAGATTAGTTAAATTTTATTAGAAGTATCGTATATTTAATATAAATAAACTTATTTACAACACAAAACAGATATTAAAAAAAAAGTTATTCCCATTAAATTACCGAGCCGTCTTGTCTGCTCCACTTCCAGTACGCTTAACAATTCATAAAATATATATCCCTGCGCCATAACTGAAACATTTTACGTAAAGAACAACAAAAATATATATTTCCTTATACAAAACACATTTTAAATCACACTAACCTGCAAATACATTCAAACGTATGTAAACAACAAGTACAAATGTCAAAAAAATATATCGCTTTTCAAAGAGAACACATTCATAGGTTTTCTCTCAAGAACGACGCAACACTGTTAAAAATGCACTATTGATAAGTTACAGAATACCAACACGAGGTGTTGAAACTCTAAACTTTCAACTGGATACTGTAAAACGACTGTTGAAAAACTTACAGAATATACCCCCAGGTCGTCGTCAATTGTCAAATTGGTGAATTTAACTTCTAGATATGGGAAACTTATTATTAATTGTCCTTGCTAATAATTTTTCTCGCCAGTTTTTAATATAAATATTGTTGAGTATGTTCTAATTTATTTTTTCTTTGTTACAGGCGCCCATGCCCTTCTACGCGGACCCAAATAGGTTTGCGACACCAGTATGGCAAGCAGATCCAACACAAGGTACTAATACTTTTTTTAAAATTTATAGTTACGAATTTTATCTTGAATCAAATGCTAGTTGCTGTGGTAAGACAGAAGAACTCGTGTTTAATTCCTGCTTACCCCCTTTCAGATTTGGGATCTTTTAATTCTGTAATAAGTCATTAAAAACTAAAGAAATGAATACCTGGTTACACAGGTATAATAGTACAGGTCCAAACGTAATTCTGACAATTTAGCTTTCATAGGGTGACAAAAGTCAAGAAACATAATTTGCCATCTCTATTCTATGCGTAGGGATGCACTGCATGTTGTCATCTCTACTTAGATGTTGAGAATCGATTATTTTTATCATATACATGATGTTTTTTTGCAGGCTGGGCGCAAGGACAATTTATTCAACAAATTCCACACACTCCTCAAACCCCCTTAGATGGTTATCCACAACAATACCCAAACGCCATTTACCAGGCAACATACCAACAGACGGGGTTTGAGACCAACACTTTCTACGCTAGTCCAGTTCAACCAGTTCAAGTACTAACAACAAATCAACGACCCCCCAGCCAGGGGCATGCATCAGTTACCCCCAGAGCCAATGGCAGCTACACACACACTCCTAGTCCATCACCTATCGGTCAAAACCAACAAAACGGTCATCGACCGAACATGTCCGGGCAGTATCAGCAAGAATATCAATCTGGACAATCATTCAACACCTCTGTTACGCCAACCCCCACTGGAAACATAGAAACTTCATCCAATGGGGGAATATCCAGACCAAGTTCTGTAGGAAGTAACGTTAATATGTCTGGAAATCAAAGCCAAAACTTTACACCAACGTCAAATAGTTTTACAACCATTTCAAGTTCAAATTTTAGTCCTGGCTCAAATGCGCCACCAAGTTATGTAGGGAGTTCTATGACGAATCAATCGAATTCGGGAAACGCGAAGCCTGGGTATCCACAAGTGAGCAGCAGTCCGCAGCTAGCTTCACACAACTCTAGTGGTTACCCAGGCGGACAGTTCAGCGGACAAAACATCCCACCGAACAATCAACAAATGTCCGAAAACAATAGGCATCCACATCAAAACTGGGCAGAAAATGATAGAAATTGGGATCAAAACATTTCAAACATGCAGCATTCGGAGTATATGCAGCAAAATACTCAAAGTATGCATAGTCAAAATCAAATGGCTATGAAAAATATGAATCAAAATATGTCTATCGTCAATTCAGAACAAACACAATCTCATTTACAACAATCACCTAATTCATCGAATCAAAATCATCATAACACTCAGATGCATATCCATATGCAGGGTCAACAAAACATGAATCAGCAACCAAATCATCAAATGGTCCATCAGATAAACAATGAAGTGCCAAATGGTGGTGAACCTAATTTTTCTCAAGCTGACAGGGTGAATTTAAATTCTAGAATAAAAACAATGATATTAAATAAGCAACAAAGTATGGATAATAAAATGGAAGAAGCACAGAAGGTCGATGAAAACTCTACCGGTCATTTTTTATCGTATAGCCACCATCGTCGACTGAATTATTTCAGCGACGGTGGTGGCCTTCACGATTTCAACCCGACTTATAATGGGTCGGCGCTTGAAAACATGATGAAATTTGCTTCCAATGAAAATTACACGCAGCCAAAAAGTATCTACAGCAATAATCAGATATCTTACAAACCATTTTCATATCCAGAAAACTCTAGCCTTAACAGAAATAATATTACGGATTTGAAAATGGATGGTAGTTATCAATTAAGTAGACATAATTATCCTTCTACTTCTGAACCAACACCAACAAACAATCAACCCTATTTTCACAACCTTAAAACAGAAAACGTTGCACAAAATCAAATTAAACCTGTCCAGAATCAACAGAATATGTATCAAAACGAATATATGAAACCTCCAAACGCATTAATATCACCAAAAATTGAAAATCAAACACCTCCAAAACCTAACATATTTATAAAACAAGAACCATATCACTATACCGAAGAAACCAACTGCAAAACCGAACCGTTAGAAACTAGCAATACAGAAGATAAAAATAAATATTTAAGCAATGAAACAAATATTCTAAATAACCCTGAACCTCAAAACACCAACGTAGAAATTAAAAACATTAAAATAGAAAAAGAATCCTATGTTTTTGAAGGGCATGGTGGACCTGCGACTTTTCAGACACCTGGAGGTTCTTGGTGTTGTAGACGTGGAGGAATAGACCCACCAACATTAGAACACTTAAAGGATGGTGTGTGTATGGGTTTGCAGACAAGGGATGAGATTTTAGAAGAGAAGAACCAAGATGATAAAAATGCTCAGACTGAAAATAAAAAATGCAAGGATAAACCTGATGCCGCCAAGGAATATAATGATAATGTGGAGAAATTGAAAAATAATTTGAAAACTGAGATACCAGAATGCAATTGTTTTCCACAAGATAAGAGTCCACCTGAACCAGGAAGCTACTACACACATTTAGGTAAGATAATACTTAACATACATTTTTATAAGATAATCATCAATTAAAATATAAATAAGAATAAATAAACTTTTTATAAATGCAATGAACATATAGTCTGTGTATTTGACTTAAGCGGAACTAAATTTTGAAAACTAATAACTTTTAACGTTGAAATGTGGTTTTTTATGATTTTGTTTAGCAAAAGCTCACTTCAATCGTTAGAAAATGACTTACAAACTAACAAAAATAAAAATTCCGTTTATTTTCGGGTAAACATTTAGAATAACCTATATTTAAAAATTGTTGCAAAAACAAATGCAATAAATAAAAAACAATATTAACTGTATAATTGTATTTTATTTAACAAACACATAATAGAGGCTATGTTTCACGAGGATGAAGTTTGCAAACATCCGAGTGTAATATAGCCATTATATGCAAGTCAAATACAATATTTTATCTGCAACTATATAGTTTTTTTTTTTTTTTTTCAGTAGAAAAATAATTAATTTAATTTAAAAACACTTAAATTTTGAGCATCAGTTGTAAAATTTCAGAACTAACGTCATCAAGATGGCCTGCCATCAGCTAATTGTAATCTACAACAATGTTTAAAGTACTATTATTTATGGTTTTATTTATTCTTACCTCCAAAATATAAATAAAGATGGGCATTTAGTAACTTTAAACGCATTTTTCTCGTTGGTATTAAAATTAAATTGCAGAACTAATAAAACAACTTCGTCATACACTATAATTATTCTAATAATATTCATCTAATATTGGAAGATATTCTTCCTCTGAATGTCAAATTTTATTTAATCTTTTTTTCTTAAATTTATCACTTTATTCGTTTTAATAATGAAGTGAAAATGGAGAGAAACAAAAAAACACATGCTGAACTATACGTAAACAGTGACAGCATACTTTTATACAGTGTTCGCTTTATAGCCGCTAGAGGGATACGCGTTAATTTTAGTCACCAATAAAACGTTTATTATTAACGAATGAGCACGCATGCGCAGTTTATGTAATTACAGTTGGACACATGATGCATTTATTATTGGTTGGTTGTAGATAAAAGATATATTCGATTGTCAAATGTCTTTGCGGTGCACCGGTTGTGAAACTTTGATCTAGAACATTTTCCAACATATTTGTACAAAGTTAAAACGATAAATTTAAAAAAATCATAAAATGAGTAAATGTCTTTCGATAAATATTTTAATTTTAATTGATAATACATTTATTAAATATATAAACATTAGAAATTATTAAAACTTAAGAAACACCGTTCTAAACTAAAGAAAATAAACTAAAGATAGGTTTATGCTGGAGAATTATTTTATATACTTCATCATCGTCATCATCTACTAGCTGAATTCGTCCACTGATAAACATAGTCTCATCTTGTTCACACCTTTAGGTGTTCAACTAACAGTAGCAATTTACGACAATTCTCTAATTTCATCTACCTCTACTCCTAGTAGAGTCTCAGGTTTACATTCGAGAAGTTTTCTTGTCCACCTACAATTAGTCAGTGTTGCCACATGTCCGAACCATTTCTATTTTAGGTTTACTACTCCAGGATTATAACTAGTAGTATAACTTGATTAGAACTAGTGTGACACATAAACTTGTTTGTTTTCTCATCTATTAATTTATTGTGCGGCCCGATAGATGAATACCTAACGTCGTCCTTTTCATGGATATTTATGTAATACGTATAGTTTCTTTGGTATAGACGGAACTAGATTTTCAAATCTAGTAAATTTTATCGATAGATTGAAGCTTTTGCTTATTTTTATTAGGAAAAGCCCACTTCAATATATAAAATGTTGGCTAGTGACAACGTAAGAAAAATTAAATTCCATTTAGTTCCATCATGAACAGTAATTGCCGTTTATTGTTGTCACAATTGTCAATTGAATATTGATTATATTAAGCGGCGATTCTAATAACTGAAAATCGGAAATATGTTTTTTTTAATCGGTCCTTTTAAATTTGATTCTATTAAGCAGCTGATACAAATATCCAGTGATCACAATAAACGGCGCTATAATACTTACAAGTTATTAATTTATAATATTATTTTTTAATTTAATATATTTGTTTAATATACTTATACAATAATAATAATTCGTAACAGTTTTTATCTTTTATAGGTTGTTCAAGCAGTTTAGCAGAATTACGGAAAGATTTAGAAGGTCGTGTTGGTATTACTGGGAAAGCGCTACGGATTGAAAAAGTTTGTTACACTGGCAAAGAGGGGAAAACTACTCAAGGCTGTCCGATGGCCAAATGGGTAATTATTATCAACATAACTTATTTATTTAACAGTTTAATTTAACTTAATTTATTTAACACTATAATTGTGAATACAGCTAGGGCTGTAGTCTTTTGGGAACGGTATTTCCTTACTATATTTTGTAGTAAAAACGTCGTTCCCGTACTATTAATGTATTAAATGAAACACAAAACTATAAAATATTTTAACAATAATGTAATAATAATATATGTATCTAATACTGTGTAACTAAGTAAAATACGTAATGTTACATAGTTTTGACAAATAGTAAAACCTAAATAACACATACGAAATCAATATTTTTCATTATAATACAGAAAAATTTCAGTTTATTTATCAGGTAATTTATTATATAGGTACATCTAAATAATTTCCAGATATTCTTATAGCTTTTTTCTATTTTAGAAATCTATACAAAAAATTACTCCGATTTCTCGAACAATATTGGTGTACTTCTTTGACTTTAACAATATTGTTGATAAATATTTTGGCGATTTTGATAAATATTTTTTTAGAAATCAAGTATTTTAATTCTAAAATCTTTTGAATATACAACCATTCTAATACCTTAAGTATTTTATTTAAACTTTGTTTTTATTAGTTTGGTTGTATTTTGCCCAAAGAATATAAAAAGAAAAACTTGTTGAGGTTTTATATACATTTTCCATATAATATAATTTTAATCAGGGCTTAACAAATACGGTCGCCCATTGCTACCACATAGTTTCGGCTGGCTAGTAGTAAAAGATTTTTGTATTACTTTTATACGTTTTATAAACAGTTGTATTTTTCTTATGTGATACTATGTATTTGAAATTTGCCAGTAAAAATTAATCTTTTTTGAGTCTCGCGCGTACCGTTTTTGCTTAACGAGGTGCTTTGTTCACCGATATTTTTTGAGCTTTGATTATGATTATTATCTAATATAATTATACTAACTTTTTATAAATCATAATTATTCTTGTCTTGCTTAAAGTATTAAGAACCCATAATTATTTTACAATTGTACTTGCTGTATTTTTTTAACTATGGAATAAAATTTTAATAATAATATTTTTTCGTAATTTATTAATCAAATGTCTTATTTGAATAAGATTTTCAATATTCTTATTCAATAAATATTTAATATTCTTATCAAAAAAATAATAATAATAATAATATGATTATTTCATTAATCGTATCATTTTCCGCTCTTAGATAATTATTAGTGCCGACAGAAATTAACCATCCCGGAACTGGGTACACGAAACAAGTAATTTGAATCCGTATATCCGCAAAATAAAGTGAAAAGCAAAAAAAAAAAGACGGATGGAAGTGATAAGCCAATCAACGAATTATTAATGAAGTGATGAGCAAGAAAAAACAATATTCGGAGATATAGAACCGGATATCCGGACCTGTTATTCAGATCCGGGTACTAGAAACTGGGTATCCGGAATCGGGTTTTTCGAAAATTATAGACCCGCTTTTACCCAAAAATCAGTTTTGGTTCCCAGCACTTATTATTATGAATGCGACCACAGACACAGTTTTTTGCAACCCATTGTAAGAAAATAAAAACTATTTTTAATAAATTTAGAACTTGGGGTTTAATAATCCTGTGGTGAAATCATCTTAGATGTCAAATCTTAATAATGTTTTCGACGCAAGACGTTTTTATATTTCATTTTTAACTGTCAGTGCAGAAAATCCTACTTGGCACAGAAACATTTTGGATATTTCAGAAGCACGAGGGCTTTTTTCTTCGAGCTCCGTTGAGTTAACAAAAACAAATAAGGGTAACAAGAAAAGTTTTAATATACGCAAGAGTTACTCATACATCTAAATTATTTCTCACCGTAGTCGCCACCAACATTAAGGCATTTGTCGTAACGTGGAACCAGTTTTTGTATATCCTCTTCATACCATGTTGCCGCATGGGTTCTCAGCCAATCTTGCACACTAGTTTTCAGCTCCTCATTAGTGCTGAACCGCTTCTTTCCCAACCACAGTTTCATCTTGGTGAACAAATGGAAATCGCTTGGTGCCAAATCCTGGCTGTAGGACGGGGGGGGGGGACGAATATCTCCTATCCGAAATTCTTGAGCAGTTAACTCATTTGTTTGTGCTGCGCACTATCACTCATAAGGTTTTCCCCATACACAACACGCACTGCCGCATTGTTGCCATGTGCTTGTAGAAAACGGATCACAGAGTTACTCTCGCATGCGACTGGATTTTTGATTTTAGTAGTCATAATAAAACAACGCACACATCAAAACTGCGGCATATAATGGCCGAACCGGTTGGGAGGTACTGACAGATAGATTGCTAAACACTACTGCGCAAGCGCTGCTTAACAATGGAAACTGAGTTTCCATTGCCAACATAACAGAACTTTTAAAAAAATTGCCCTCGTATAATCAATGCCTATTTAAATAAGGCAGACTTTTCTTTTGATATTTTCATCCCAAAATGAAGTTAGAGACATGTTTTTTCTTACATATATTTTTATATTTGGTTGTTTTAAATATCGGTAAATGAATACTGCAGGTTATGTGAATTTGAAAATACTTATATTATGATAATCTACATTAAAGTTACGGGTACGTTAGTACGGGTCTTGTACCAAGGTATATTTCGACAAATCTTCAGGTATATAACCATCAAATTATTTGCCCTACGACCCACTACAGGTAGTTTCACGACTTACTTTTGGAGGGTCGCGATCCATAAGTTGAGAAGCACTGTTCTATACCTATGAAACAAACACATTTGTTGCCAATAGTGCTGGTGATGAGCGAGTAAAGCGGTGCATAAAATATTGAAAAGATTGTCTATTAAAACGAGAAATATTTAAAATGTGAATCGAAGGAATTAGAACCAGAAAACTAATTCAAATATTGAAAAATGATACAAACATATTTGGATTTCTTTGTGTATGTATTATTTGAAAATACATAGGTACTTCTTATATAAATAAATAATGTTTTTGAATTGAATTTTGAATATAAATAGATATTTTAACATGAAATATTATTAAACAATAAGACGTATTTAGGCTCAACTAAATGTAATATCTTCATAGACGTAGTTTTTAAATGTAAAATGTGGCATTTATTAATTCAATTATGTCATTCATTAAAAAATAATAATAAATAAATAATAATATATTAAAAATTAGGGAAAAAAATAATAAACTATATTCAATCGCCAACGATAATGGTTAAAATAATAATACGAAATTAATTATTCATATCTCATTAAAAATTTATCTCTGCGTAGGTTCAACGAATAAGTAAATCTTTGTACTTTGATTTGTAGCCACATTTCAAGACCACCTAGAAATGAATTGCGTTGCTACGCATTTTTATGTTTTATATCTAGTTTTAGCTTATAACTAGGTTTAAAGCTGCGTTCAGAGCTCTTAAATTAGTAGAATATAAACTATAGCTTGTGCATTGTTGATTGTCAGTAACAAGTTTGTCAAATGGTAAGGCGAGCAACCATTCAGAGCTCTAAATTTAATAGATTATGCGTTTTCGTTCGTGGATAGTTTTCCAGACTTAGAGCTAGTGAGTTGTTTTAATGAGACAGACTTATAAACACATTGGCTATCTCAGTCTACATTGGTGAGAACGTTCATATTGTATGCCTTTACATAACCTAACAAAATGTCATCACGCCGATTACAACAAATCTCGCCCCAAATTACAAAGACGGACATTAAATTTGATCAATTTAGGTAATTAGTTTAGGTTTACTTAGTAAAAATCTAGGACAGTAGAATTGGGAAAACAATAATAAGTAATAAAAATATGTAGTTTTAGATTCCAGGATAATAGGTTAAAGAACAAAGAATATACTCAGTATTGATGTAAAACTAGTTTCGATAAACAAATAATATCTTCTTCAGTTACTCTACATAATTAGAAACAGAGAAAAATAATACAAATTAGGAATTTATACAATAAAATAGTGAAATGTGTCTTAATTAAATCTAACTTGTAGTTTGACCTATTATCCCGGAATCTAAAACTACATATCCATACTGCTGAGGTCGACAACGTATATTTATATAGATAATAAACATTTTATGAAGCCACCGTAGTTGGTTTAAAGACACACAGATGTCGCATATTCGTAACTCACTAATTTCCTTAGTTCTCAACGCTGCCTAAAACGTTAAAACTATCTCCTAAACTTATTCACCCAATTAAACACAACTAATTTAAAGAGCTCTGAACGCTGATTTAGACTTTTATGCAATCGGAGATTAATATTTCATTACTGTTAAAAGTTCAAAAGATGTTTTTGTTTTTTTTTTTTAATCCCGTTTAACGAATACAAATTTTGTATCACAATTGTGTATTCTATGTCGATACGAAGTTATTATACAAATATGATCGCATTGTGCGTATTCGTACTGCGTGGTGCTTTTTACGAAACGTAACTGCCCTGCATATTGAGAGATGACTGTACCCGATCGGTTCGTGCATACGGGTAAAACAGTCGATATAGAACAATGTCTGTAATCGCCTTAAGGAAGCTCTCCTAGAAATTTCATTTTACTAAGATAGCGTTCCTTCATTTTTAAATTCACACTATTAAATACAACATATTAAAAATATTGAATTAGTTTTAATAGTTGTAATTCTTTACAGATTATAAGAAGATCAAGTTACGATGAGAAAATCCTTGCAATAGTCAAACATCGCCAAGGCCATTCGTGTAAATCAGCATTCATCGTAGTGTGTATAGTAGCTTGGGAAGGAATACCATCAAGTGAAGCTGACCAAACTTATAACTTACTAACTCACAAATTAAACAAATATGGCTTACCAACAACAAGAAGATGTGCAACAAATGAACCTAGAACCTGCGCTTGCCAAGGTCTGGATCCGGACTCTTGCGGTGCCAGTTTCTCATTCGGTTGTTCATGGAGCATGTACTACAATGGCTGTAAATACGCCCGTTCGAAAACAGTCAGAAAATTCCGACTTAGTGTCAAAACAGAAGAGAATGAAATAGAAGAAAAAATGCATGTTTTGTCCACATTACTATCGCCATTGTACAGTAATATTGCTCCAGTTGCTTTTAAAAATCAGTGCCAATTTGAAAGAGAAGCTTCTGAATGTCGACTTGGATTTAAAACAGGTCGCCCTTTTTCTGGGGTTACTGCTTGTTTAGATTTTTGTTCACATTCACACAGAGATCTACATAATATGAATAATGGATGTACCGTGGTTGTTAGCTTAACTAAACACAAGTCGTTATCAAAACCAACTGATGAACAACTACATGTCCTGCCTTTGTATGTCGTTGATGAATCTGATGAATTTGGTTCGAAAGAAGCGCAAGAGGAAAAGTTTAAAAATGGAAGCATTGAGAAGCTTACAAAGTAAGTTTTATTAAATTACGTTGATGATATAACTGATAGTTTTAACTTAATAATCTAATTTTTTGTTAACATATCGGAGGAATTACGAATTACTATTGATTTGTTTTTGTTTTTTTTTTTAAATTAAATTATTTAAAGGTGTGTTTGATACCATGATTATTCACACATCCACACAGTTTTATATTTATCGTATATACATTATATAAATAACTATCGATTTTGAACGTTGTGTGAACGGTCATAACATAAAACATAATAGTGAAATATGCACTTTCTCAGCATAAGCTGAAAAATATTCACCTCTCCCAGATATGTAAATATCAAAAGGATTAAGGTTTGTGGACGCAGATTCCAGGTTCTTTAGACCAATATATCATAGTTAACCTATTTTCTTCAATTCATTTTGAATATAAAAATAAATCCTGTACTTTTTTTAATCATTAAAAACACAATAGTTATTTATGTAACAAAATATTAAAGTAGTATTTTACTCCCGTGCGTATATTTTTACGCATGAGGCTCAAACGAGGGTGATAATAATCGCGAGGGAGTAATATCCTACTTTATTCACGCATTACATACAATATTTTTTCTACAAATGATATTAAGAAACATCATTTTCGTCCCCTTTTGGTGATTTAGTAAACATCTTCTAACTTTGGGTACTATAAATATGAATCGAATATGAAATAGTGTCTCTGTTGTTCTAGAAATTAAATAATCTATTATTGTAATCTCGCAAAAGAGATTAATTTTAATCCGTTTGTAGCAAATATAATCAAACGTATTTCGTATTCTATTTTTTTATTTAGTTAACAGCTAGCAGTAGTTAAGCTCAGTTGTGTGTTATCCGCCACACAGACCCCAGAGCAAAAATTGGTTTCTCTCTCTGGATATATTTTCTAGGAAGATTTTTTTTAAGGCATGAAGAAAAGACTTCTTTGTGCCATTACTTTCGCAGAGATCTAAAGAGTAACTGTGCAAAATTTGGTCTAGATCGGTCAAAGGGTCTAGGAATGTCTAGGATGTCTCGGTTATATTTATGAAATCCTAGCCTCTTCTATGCACCGTTAGTTCCGCAGGGTCCTAAAGAGTATATGTGCAAAATTTGGTCCAGATTAATCAAAAGGCATAGGAGTAAATAAGGAATAAGCAAACAAAAAGAAAATATATTTATTAATTGTGTAACTTTTGCCCTTCTTGCTATTATTTAATTTAGATGTATAGAAAAATGTATATAAAGAAGAAAAATATAATTTTCTTCTTTAAATAATAATATGATATTTTTTTATCATAAGAATTTTTTATAATAGCTTGTTAAAGTTACATTCATATTTTACCAAGGATTTGAACCGAACAGGAATGAACCTGTCTTTTTTTACGGAATGCTGATTTGAACCCGAACAGTGTTTTACTTTCATATGTTAACCGGAACTTAAACCAAACCAAATATTTGAACCAGTTCAACAGTGTTTATTTTTTCAAGTTGTTATTTTTTTATTTATTTGAACCCTGAGTTAATTTGCCTACTATCTACCCCATACATTATTTAAATTCACACTGCAGCCACTAGGTCGTAGGTGTAGGGATAAAATGTTCATACAGGCTTATATTTATTATTTTGTTTTACTTGGAATTGTATATGCTTTTTTTTTATTTTCTAACATAATATTTTAATTTACAGATATCCTTGTGAAGTGCGAGTACGATCCGTTCCACTTCAACCCTGCAGACGCCACGGCAAGAAAAAGAAAGAAGAAGAAACAGACGCCTCAACACCAAAGAAAGAATCTCCTGCATCTCCACGAGGTAGCGCTCATTCACCACGATCATCCCATGGATCACCCAGATCACAAACACCAATAACACAACAGACACCCCTCATAGATATGGTTACCATGTTGGAAAACTTCCCAGATCCACAACTGCAAAGTAGTCAAGTATCCAGTACAGTGTTAGATTCGCCAACAATGTATCCGCCTTGGAACTACGAAAACTCACTCCTGAATAATCAGAATCAGTATGTTAATCAATACAGTAATCAGAATCAATTGTATCAACCGAATCAAAATTGGTTAGAAGTACAGAAGCCACAAAATATTTATCTTAATACGTGGGATTATCCAGGAACAGTGTACAAAGATGGAGTTAAAGAAGTTCCAGATAGCACTACATTGACACCTAATTCCAACCTAGAAGATAGGACTAATCACGTAGAACATTTACCTGATAGAGTAGAAGAGAAGAATGATAATTCTAACCGTACTTCTGATAGTAATGTAGAAAAATTTACACCAAATCCTGTAAATTGTCAGCAAAAAAGTCAGACTTTTGATCATCGTAACGTAAACCATACTTGGATAGGTGCCAATGACACAAATTCGAATACACATATTCCAGAAAATTACACTGCCATTAATCATAATCCTCAAGCTATACAGTATCCAAAACAACCTGGTAATAAAACACCAACACCTGAAAGAAATTGGGAAAATGCGCCAGCACAAAATGAGGTATCTCCATTTAAAATACCCAAAGCAAGACCACCATCGAGAACACCACATACACCAGAAAATGTGCAACAAACATTCCTAAAACCATATCTTCCAGAACAGAAGCATCAACCAGATCAAGATCCTTCTAGAAAAATGCCTGAAAATACAAATTATGTGAACAATCATTTGAAGCAAATGGAGAACATGCATACAAATAACTGGACCGATCCTGTAAAAAATGAGTACCGCCCACCAGTTAATCCAAACTTCCTAAATCAAAACTATCCTAGCTACAGTAATATTAATCCTGTACCTTCATATAATCCTTACAACCCTTACGATCCTAATTACAACTACAATCAACTTTATAATGACAAAATTAAGCAAGAAGAATATTTAAGGAATACTGCTTGTTATGATAGGTATAGATATCAAAATTATCCAAATTGGTGTCAAAATCCACCGCAGAACTGGTGTCAGAATACTCCAAACTGGTGTATATATCCTCCTCCTCCACCTCCAACATTTGGTTTGCCAGTAACTCCAGAACAACCAAAGTCAGAACCAATTGGTGTTGTAACCGATTACACTGAAAATTTAGAGTGTTTTAAAGATTCTCAAATGGGTGGTGTTGCCATTGCATTGGGACATGGTAGCGTATTATTCGAATGCGCAAAACACGAAATGCATTCAACTACAGCTCTTAAAAGACCAAACAGGCTTTCCCCAACAAGGATATCTTTGGTGTTTTATCAACATAGAAATCTCAATAAACCAAAACATGGTTTAGAAGAATGGGAAGAGAAGATGAGATTACGTAAACTTGGTATTACAACAAGCACAACCACGTCAACCACAAATACTCCAAATGTTTCAATGGATGAAAAGGATAAAGAGAAGGAGAAAGAAGTTGAATTTGCAATTATGAAAGGTAATGGAAAAAGTGGGAAGCAGATTATGATGCGGGCTCCTACTTTAACCACAGTGTCTTGGACCACGCTGTTTCCCATGCATCCTTGCATGATAACTGGGCCGTACCAGGACGGTGGAGCGGTTGGATAGAGGCGGCTTCAACCCCCAGCAAAGAATGTTTGCTGAGGGGTTGATGAAAACGCCGAGTAACAAAGCCCGAGTCCTTTTATTTGTATATGTGTTTGAACATTGTATCTATATGTTACTTCTACTGCCAGTCTACACAAAGTTGACATACTCAACGTAATGTATAACGAATTTTCTGACAGTATTTAGTATATTTATTGATATGAAATAGCTATATATAATCGCCCTTGCATTATTTATGAAATTAGTGCCTAACTAGTATTTTCCTATTATGATCTCACAATATAACATCATTTTACCGACAGTACAAAACGAAACATTTCCAAAATATAAAATCATCATAGCATTCAAGTTTTAATTGGTTCAGAAGACCTCGAATGGTCTCAAGTCAAATTTTAGTACTAATTTAGGAGTAAGTTATTTATTATATTTTATTTATAACCATTAGTTAGCTGAATTTTTTTTGGATATTTATGGAGATATTTTTTGTGTATATAGTAGGACATTTTGTCTTTTTTAACTGCCATTTTTTTAAATTATCTTTATTATTAGTTTCCTACAAAGGATATTTTAATGTGTTCTTATTTTTAAATTGTTATTTTATTAATATATTCATAATTTAAGTACCGAAGTTAATATAATATGTGGACAAAAATAGTATTAAAAGTACAGAACGTACAGTTTCCAGTACATTTTTAGGTCATGTGGAAAATGAATTTACTCGTAAGTGGATTATGATATAGTTTGCTGAGATAAGATACTATGATCTATCATACATTAAGTATATAATGTGAAGTATAAACTGGTTTTCTAACGTAAATACCTCTAAAGTGTTTTAGAATAGAGATATAAATATAAGAAAAATATTTTTAAATTTAAAAAAGTGTGCCATTTGTACATGTGTTGTATCGTATGTTACTTATGAAGTTGAATCGATTTGTTTCCCCCAAAGTTAAATATGTAAAGAGATTTGACGAATGCAATTAATACAGAATGTCTTAAAACTATTGAGCATACAAGGTCATTATGGCTATATAAAATGGCGGTTTAATTTATGCAAGGAATATGAGTACCTAGCGCCTCTGTGCTAACATTTTTAAACTAATTTGATTGCAGAAAATGACAAATCTAAAAGTATATACCAAGAACGACGGGTCACGAGGGAACTGAACTGATTATCCCTTGTGACTTGTCGTAGCTTCATATAAAGACGGTTTCTTACGGAGCACAGGGACATATTTTCAGATTTCTGGAAACCTCCGAAATGTTCATCTTCCCATACTCTGAGTCTAGGATCGACTCAACCTTGACTATTTAATGCATAAGATAAATACTTTTCTCTCACATACATTCCTGATTATAGGCTGTCATCAAATCTTTCCATTTTACTCTATAGCTATAGGGATGCAAGCTAGCCCAGTAGTTCTTTACAAGTCGTCACACCATTGCTTTGGTGGTATTTATCTTCCTTTGTGCTCAGAGACGCCCATTCAGATTTTTTCGGCTTCAACGATTTAGGTCACGTTTTGTTACATGCCTGGTGTCTAAGTCCATTTTAGCGAGCATACTCGAATACCAACGTCAGTAACTTTAGTACTGACTCGCATGTTTCTGTATTTGTCTTGTTTTGTGTTGCCAGTTTTGTGTTACCAGAACACACAGTGATCAAATAATTTGGTTTTTAATCATTGTTCGATCTTTTTATTTCTTACAATAAATGAAAATTCATCAAAGGCTGCTCAACCAAGTCATTTCGTTCTTTAAGCTCTTCTTTTTTGTGCGCGATTTTCCTAATTCTATATGCTGTCAGAAGTAGATCTACTCATGAATACATTATATTCCTCATTCCAACTATAACTTTCGCTGTCTCTCCTAAATAAAAGGCCTTTATTATTTATATATTGATCTCAAGCCCAACATTTCTGGATTCACAATACAGTTCTATTAACATTTGTTGTGATTAGCTCCAAGTTTTGTGACAATAGTCATCGGAGCATTGTAAAATGGCAACTGTTTATACTGCGATAATAAGCTGGAAACGTCACACTGACCACGTGTCTTTCATATTGTGCTGGAGGTCTAGAAACAGAGAGCTTACCTACCCTTAAACGGCATCTAGGCGTTGGGATATATTAATTTGGGGTTTGTTAAATCTTAACAAGCTTCCACGAACCTGACACTTGAGAGTCGAGGAAAACCGTCATATGCAGAGCCAGTGGAGCTGAATACACGGTTACATCTTAAACCTTGGCGAAATGTATTTAGATGCCAAATTATTATTATTAATAGATTTGTTTAATATATATATAAAAAAAAAGATAAACATTAGAAGTACTCCAACATTTAAGTGCCGCCAATATTTTTAACAAGTTGTAAAATTAGCTAATTTGACAATTTGCGATGATCACGAAAGCTCGGTAATTTTGAGACAGCCTGTATTATTTATTTATTAAGAGTTATGCTGAAAAGAGACATTTTATCAGCGTCACCTTTTTTTGGATAAAGTATTTTTAAAATAAATTTATAAATATCAATTTAAATTTTAAGTGAAATTAATGTTAAAAAATTGTCAATCCAAAATAAGGAACACACGTCCTGTAGATTTGCCTTTGTAAACCCGGCTTCGCGAATTATATATTTTTTCAGCGTGAACCAGGATTTCACATTTAATATTTTTTTATGTATATCATTGCCTAAAATTGTAATATATTTTTGTCCTGTGCAAATTAATATATTTTATTGGATGAATCCGTTATATTTTAGTCGATTCCATTCCACGGTTCGCTTGGAGGAACAGACCAGAGTATAATCGAATAATATATAGGGCGTTAGTATGATAAAGCAGTATGCTAAAATATTGCTAGATCTATAATGTTTAAGTACGTTAATAATATATGATGCCAAATAATTTTTATTACTAGAATTTCTAAAAAATTTAAAATGCCATAAAAAACTTCCATTTGCCTGCGGAGGCAGCCATTTTAATTTAATTTATTATTGCATTTTTATACAATTTTGACCTACTTGATTGGTAATAAAGGATTATGATAATTTTATCATATATTATATCATGTTTGTTAATAATTTCGAAGAGCAATAATTTTGTAATGACAGATTTTTGTACAAAAATGAAGACGTTTTGACTATTTATTAAATCTAAATTGTGTTTAGTATCTCAGCGGAATTATTAACAATGTCCAAGCATTTTACAAGAACATTTAGTGTAGAAAATCTATTTATATAAAATAAAATTGTTGTATATATATTTTTGACACGTTAAAACAAGATATTATGAAATAAGTGGTTCTAATATCTCAATACTATAATAAGCAATGATACATTAGATATTCAAAATTAATCTGGTTTTTGTATTGTCGCATGTTTTAGAGGTGCGAATGTCATAACTGCAATAAATTTTTAAATTTCATATACTGTGCAAAAAAAAAAAACATGTCAGTTTTTATGGAAAATTATAAAAAAATTACAAAAAAATATTTGGATACAAACGTCTCTTTACCAAAAACAAGAAAAACGTGGAATTATTAGCTGTAGTGATTTTATAGAGTAGTTATTTAAGAAAAACAAAAAAAAAAAATCAGAATATGTGTAATTGTCTTGTGAATACATATTTAATATATAATATGATTTTTAATTTCGTTTTTTATAATACCTTATACTCCATTTCCAAATCTTTCCAAGTGTTCAAAAATATGGCCTGACTCAGATGAAATATTTCCCATTCAATTTGGTAAGTTTGTACCAGTCGCGTTGCTAGCAGTGGTATTGCCCGCTGCGGTAATATATGAATGCGTTTTTATGTTTTATATAAGATTTAGAACTAAGATATGTACTATAGTCCGTCGAAGCAAACAAAGTCCCTGGGTAGGCGTGTCTTAGCGCTCTATGCGTTCCCAAGTACACTCAACGGCATATTACACTCGCGCGAAATTCTATATATGTGTGTATAAAATTATGTATTATTATGTATTACGTATTATTACACTCATTAGTGACACTCATTTGAACAGTTGGATATTTACATTCTTTTGTACTATGTACCATTATTGCTAAAAATCAGTGGCGCAGCCGAGGGGGGTGGCCGACGGGCCTGGGCCCCTCCCAGGACCAACAGATTACACGGCGCTGCTCGGGGAGTTGAAGATAAAATTTGTTAACCACAACATTAGTTAATTTTTAAATTACTTCATTGTAAACAATATTGGCATTTTTTATGTATTTTTTTTTACGTATAAATAAACATTTTTTAAGATTGCCTACTCTTGATAGGGGCCCTTATTGTTCAAGTGAAAATACATCACATTCCAAATATGCTCCAACGAATTATATGAAGGGGAGCATTGATCCTTTTTCCCCTTGACACATCGACTAAAACATGCGCCCAGTCAAATGATAAAACTGTTTTAAACAACTAATTACTCGATTCAGATAAGATAAAGTGGAAATCTGACTTCGGTATAACCTTCACACGAGTCTGTTCGTTCGCTACAAATTGTGGCCAAGCGGCTGATTTAGAGAACTGAACATAAGTAAGAAAAATATTGAGACTTCAAAAATATATCCCGCGAAAAATATAAATAAATATGTATTTATCGAAGAAAAAATCAAGTGAACGGATTGAAATATGGTGAAAGTTTTTGATACATGGATTAACAATTACATGTTTTTATCAACAAATAATGGAATTATTATTTGACATAAACATCAATATCCAACAGCAGGGGCGTTGAACTGATTTGGTCGCAGTCTATTTTACATACAAAATGATAAGCAGTGATGGAACTTTAAATATACCGAAGGGTTTCTTGACATTTTTTATAAACAGAAAAGGGGAAGAGAGTATATTTTACATTTTTAAATATATTTTTCCCCTAAATAAGCTCCAGTGATTTTGATTACCGCTTCAGGGGTCACAAAAAAAATGTTGAGGGCCGTATGCGGCCCGCGTGCCCTCGTAATTTGATTCAGCACTCCCCAAGACAAAATCCTGGCTGCGCCACTGCTAAAGACTTAAGATTCGTTCTAGTAATTTTGAATGAATGATGCGGGTTTGTGGATCTCATATTAAATGCAACGTTTCGTAGTCATACATAACTATGAGTTAACACATAGTTCAAACAGAGTACAAATTTCTGGAACCCACCCACTCTTAGCAGGACCACCACAACCCGGGGTGCAAGGGATGCATCACAACCGGGCGCCAGTTTGTAGCGGCGGCAACTTTTATTTTAGAGTTAAACATTCATTAATTGTTAGAGTAGATTCAAATAGAGAAGGATATACGACCGCTACAAAATTGCGCAAACAAGATAACGCCAGTGGCGGAGACAAATAAAATATTTTCAAACCGAATGGGACAACTAAATAATATTTTTTATTGAATTAGTTAAAGAACGATTTAAAAGCTATATATTAAAAAATGAAGTATAAATGATAGGTCAGTCATAAATGAAAGAAGGCAAATTAATTATGAATAAAAAAATAAAGACCAGACGGGGAAAAAATATATATTGCAGTAAAATTAATTTTATTATTAAATTTATATTGGTCATATGTACTCTTAGAGATGCTAGTTGCAGCAATCACTCGTTCCCGGAAATTTGTTACAGGAATTTTGAAATTTTTCAGATTAACTTCTTCCTTAATGAACTGCATTACATTATTAATAATTTCGCGGCTCTGGCTACGTCCCACTAATTGCATTTACATTTTGTAAAACATTGTTTTTAAAATCAAAACATAAATTAATTTCATAACCTCAACTTATCCTATTGTTCTATTACCAAATATGTATTTTTCTACTTACGTCCCTTTCACTAACACATAATTTGTATTAAAAAATACGAGTTTAGATTGTAGATGTATTCTAATAATATAGATATTTTATATAAAGACGTTGGAAGCTCCTAACTCATACAAGACTTCTACGGCTATGAGTAACAAACCTAACACCCCTATTATACGGAAATTAGACCCGTCCAGACAAAAAATTGTTTCTGCACACTTTTATTGATGTACTCAACTCTATTTGAATCGACTCTAACACAGGAAGATTAAAAGCGGGCCTGATGCGGCCCATACTTCCATTTTCAATTCACACCTATTTTGTAAGGTCGACAATATCAATAGACCCGGGTAGCGGGTACGCCCGCAACGCCACTGTCTCCCAGGATCAGCCGACCTAAAATTTGACTTTTTTTACGCAGTTGAAGAGTTGGTAGTGGTAAAGAAAAAGCAAAACACCTTTACTGATATGTGGCAAAAGAAATGATACGCAATATTTAGTATAAGTACCTGCATATTTTCAAAATCTTTCCTTCGTGGAATGTATACAAATATCTATTAAGTAATTGAAAAAGAATATTCCAAAATAAGATAAATCAACGACTGGCTTATCTTTTGATTCGTAATTACAGTGTTTTCTTTTTACGCGAAATTTTGATCGGAGGTTCAAACTCGAAATATGGTGTTATTTCATTGCGATAAATATTTCTTTGGTAGAGCAGAGCATTTATTAAAATCCATCGAGACGATATTCTCTAAAAATACTGAAAATTAACGCTTCTAAACGCAAAAAGGAGTGTAAGATATTGATTTAAGATTCATCTTTGGACACCGGAATGGGCATCTTTTATGTTTGCTTCATCATAGCCCTGTCCACCATTAGGCATAATTGCAACAATAAGTCGAGTTGCATCTCGTACTCGTAAATTAGATACGTTAAACAGTTTTTCTCCTACAATTTATTTAGTTTTTAACAATTTTTTTCCTTGTTTTTGCCTTCCTTTTTCTTTGTTAGGAGCTCTTGTGTTTGGTGTTATGGTGCAATCCCACCATTGGCACCATGGTAACGCTACGCGACAGGGTTAATCTATTTAGTGCCTTTTTACTATTTTTACCAGTGGTGGACTACCAAATTTTTCTGGCTCTAACAAATTGCAATAAACTAAAATAAATATGTACTTATTGCTCTGCTTTCTATCTTCACTCATTTCTGGACCGGCCCAGTCTACTGATAATTTATTAAGATTTGCATTCATTTTACTTAAAAAAAAAACAAGGTAAGTAGCAAAATAATTATCTACGGCCATGAAGTAATAAATGGATTATGTGTCCAAATGTAAATATATAAAGCTGTTCATATTTTACGCCGTGTAAAAAAGTGACGCACATGCGTGCTCACCCGTGAAAAATGAACATTTTTTACACTGCAAGTTTTTATTAAGTAAGTTAGTTAAAATGTTTGGAGCTAAGCAACAATGGCTATTTGCCCCTCATATAGCCCATCTTTATAACTAGCATATTATTTATAGTTAGAATAAATAATAATATTTTAAACATTGTTGTATGTCTGGTCAGCTGATGGTTCGGTAGTCATATTGATGACATTGGTTTTGAAGTTTAACAACTGATGCTCAGAATTTCTGTATTTTAAAATTAAATTTACTATTTTTTAATGATAAAACTATATAGTTGTAGATAAAATATTATATAATGGCTATATTGCACTCGGATGATTACAAATCACGCCAACGGCTCGGTTGGTAAACTTAATCCTCGTGCAATATGGCTTCCATTATATGCTTGTTAAATAAAATAATACACTTTTTAATTAAAAAGTTACGCACATATTGTCATCATCAGTTCTAGTATCGAGACCCCTTTCCGGGTCATAACTTTTTCTAGAATTCGTTTTCTTTGATAAATTTTTCCTATTGGTTCATATACCTTGTTTCTTGATTTCTAAAATTTCTTTTCTCGAGTGCCTACTGTTTGGATATTCTAATGAAAAAAAAAACAATACTGGCTGTTTTTGAATTGTACTTAAAATGTCATGTGATGAAAACATTTGATTTTATAAATTGAATTGTTAATGTGCATGTGATTCTGGCTAACAATGACCATTATGTGACCCGCAGTACACACCTGTGATGCTAGTCAGGCTTATATGAAATTTAGGAGATAGTACTGCCATGCAGGCATGCTATCAATGTTATTTCTGAATAAGGGCATCATAAGTTTAATCTTCGTTGTAGCCTCTTTTATTTCTTGTTATCGCGTTTTTCTCGGTCTTACTGGTAACATTTCATATAAATTAAATCTTTAACCTTTTCGCGCCGAAGACCGTATATACCCGTGAAAAAAAATGTATTTTTTTGTGAAGACCGTATTTATTTTATTAAGACCGATTTCATTATATTTAAGCGACGAATGCCGGACGCTTCCGTTTTATGTGTTAGATATGTTTATTTGTGTTTATAGGCAAGTTTAAAAAAGAAAAATTATCTTCATAAGGGTCATTGTTTATATGTGGACAATTGGTATAGCAGTCCGTTATTATTTAAATATTGTCATGAAAATGGAGTTAATGCTTGTAGCACTGTTGAAAAAAACAGAAAAGACATGCCTGATTTTTCACAAAAATTGCGACAAGGTGATGTAATTTTTAATTCTTCTGGACCAATCCTTGCAATTAAATGGTGAGATAAAATAGAAGTCCATATTTTAACAACTATGCATGAAATATCAATGGCTGTTACGGAAAAAGTTAATAAAACAACAAAAGAACATATTCAGAAACCTACTGCAGTGCTCGAGTATAATCAAAATATGGGTGCTGTGGATAAATCTGATATGATGCTAAGTGTATATATTTGCATCTACAATTCTTACATTTTATATAATATGAAGAAAAAGAAGCACACCACATTAGCAGATTTTCAACTTTTATTAATCGAGGAAATATTTGAAAAACATAACAATCTTAATAAATCTTTAACAGTAGGCAGATCTCATGTTAATGATCCATTAAGATTAACAGGACGTCATTTTATTAAGAAAATTCCTACAGAAGAAGGACATAAGCAAAAAGTAAGAAGATGCGTTGTCTGCAGCAAGCATAGTGTTAGAAAAGAAACATCATATTACTGCAAGGATTGTAATGCCCCCCTTTGTGTTCTCTCTTGTTTCGAAAATTATCATTCTAAGTAATTATTAAAATAATGTTAATGTTAGTTCTTTATTCACATTATTTTTACGTATATCAACTTATTTGTTTTATATTTTTTGTTTTCTAATTATTAAAACAATGTTAATTTTAGTTATTCATTCACATTATATATACATATATCAACTCATTTGTTTTATGCATTTCTTATAATAAAGAAGTTTTTTTCAAAAAAGTATTTTTTTACAGGAATTTAATTACGACATTTAAATGTATATTTTTAATTTGGTACAAGTGTTTATCTTTTTAGCAAGAAGAGACGCCGTTTACCGTACTTTTCCGGTAAATGTACGCTGTAACGACGAAAACCGTACGATTCCGAAAACCTCGAAAACTGTCCGTCTTATAGACATATTTAATAGGAAAATAGCACGTCGCGAAAAGTTTAAATAAGATTAAAAAACAACTGCGACTCTTCTTCTTCTTCTTCTCATTCTTCATACTTAATATAGACATTTCTGTCTGATTTAATACACTTGCCTTAAACTGTTGCTCCATCTTGTCTTGAGTCTTCCTACACATCTTCGTCCCGTATGTGATTTGTCTCGAGTGATTTTCTGCTTCTGCCCATTAGTAAACTCTGCCGACTCCATTCTACTCTTCGCTTGTTTACTCATTATGACACCTCTTCTACTCCATATGTTTTTTTTATATCTTTATTTTGCATTCTGTCTCTTTTTGTTACAATATGTACAGACATCTTCGTTGTTTCTAGTATTTGCTTTATTTCTGGATGCGTTTGAGCTTGCTTCTACTCCATATGTCATAATAGGGCTCATAGTTAGAGCCGTAGCAACGCCCTGACATCGGGGCAAGTACCACGGACGCGAGGCCTGAGGGGCGCCATCGTGTTTTCCGCGTGTTATATATAAAAACAACTTCTCAAATACTATTAGCAGTGCTGTAGTCGCAAAAGCAGTAGAAGGTATAAGGCTAAAAGAAATCGCTACTTTTCAAAAACTAATCTGATCGTGTTGTACTATTCCGGTTCCCGTTAATGTGATTATTGAGATTTTTTTTTCCAAATTTTTATGTTAACCCCTCTGAGAAATAGCGTTGGGGATAACAATGTTTAGGCAGTTTTGCCTAAAACAAAAAAGAAAAAAATTGTTTTACAAAAATAAAAAATTGTTACGCACCTATATTTTTACAGTTATATTTTTACTAGGTTATTACCCGTGAACAATGACGGATTTATAATATAAAAATTTCAGTAGTTTGTATGTGTATTTGGTTTTATTTTTTAACGTATCTTAATTTTGTATAATTAACCAAAAAATATACCACCATGTCAGGTATTTAGTCAATCACGGGAAAGGGTGTCACCTGTCAGCCAATCAAGAAACAGAGTGTCCCCAGTTAGCCAATAACGAGAACCTTAGGAAAAATTGACGTCACAATGTTACCGACACTACATACAGACACTTGCTAATTATATATGTACGATTAGTTATTCATAAACTTTTTAAGATGGGAAAACGATTCATTTTTAGTACATTACATTTATATTGTTAAAACTAAACTAGAGTCTCTTGTTTATGCCTACGATACCCTAGACATTTATGTATGTAATTATATTTGTAGATTCGTAGAAAATAAATCTGCAAAATATTGCTCATATCGGTCAAAGGATATAGGAGTTTTTTGTTAATGCCTACGAAACCCTAGACATTTCTGTACGTAATTATATTTGCAGATATTTAGAGAATAAATCTGTAAAATACTGTTCATATCGGTCAAAGGATATAGGAGTATCCGAAGGATTCTTGTTTATGCCTACGAAACCCTAGACATTTCTATAGGTTATTTTATCCGCAGATTTTTAAATAAGAAACCTGCAAAATATTCTTCATATGGATCAAAGGGTATAGAATTGTCTAGAGCAGCGGTTCTTAAACTGTGGTCCGCGGACCCCTGGGGGTCCGCGAAGCCATTACCGGGGGTCCGCGTAGCCATTACCGGGGGTCCGCGAAACAATTTTGTCATTAACTTTACATTCCCCAACTTTTCGCTTTTATTCGAATAACTCATTTAATAAAAATCATACATGGTCGACTTTTTGTATTTGTTGTTACCTAACTAGTTATTGACATAACTAAACAATAATTAGGCAAAATTTAATTATTTTTATTCAACTGCAAATTATTTACAGAAAACATATTATAATAAGATCTATTTTGCCCAATATTTGACCAAGAAATGTTTGTATGAGCTTAACGTATTATGATTTGTAACTTTTCTAATTCTTTTTACTACTATTTTTATTCATTTTATGTTTCTCTTTCGTAATGCTAATAAAAATGTTCATCGATGTAAATGCGCAAGACCATTTATTAAAATAACCAGCGATATATTTTTACCAATATTTATTATAACGTAGTGCCTATGAGATTACTGAGCCAGAAATTAACTCTCAAGAACGACGTAAAATGCCTAGCGTAGAGATCGGGACCGCAAAATAAATGTTGTTCAAGAGGGGGTCCTCAGACTACATAAGTTTAAGAACCCCTGGTCTAGAGTTTATTTTTTATGCCTACGAAACTCTAGACATTTATATACGTTGTTTTTTCCGCAGATTCTTAAAGAATAAATTTGCTAAATATGTTTCATATGGATCAAACAATATAGGAGTGTCTAGAGTTTCTTATTTATGTCTACGGAATTCTAGACATTTCTGTATGTTATTTTGTCCGCAAATTCTTAGAGAATAAATCTGCAAAATATTGTTCATATCGGTCAAAGGATATAGGATTGTCTGCCAATCACGAGAACCTTACGAAAAAACGTTAACACAATGTTACCGAGACTACATATAGACACTTGTTAATTATATATGTATGTACGATATAACTATGTATATTCGATCTGTGTACGATAAAATAGAAATATGATGTAAGGTTGAGACTGGCTATATGCTGGCTATGTGCTGGCTATGTGTTGCGTAGTCGGGCAGACTACGGCCTAATCGGGTCATGTTGTTGATAAACTGAAGTCGGCCGAAGCATAACGAAATGTAAAATATCGGGGAGAATTTAAAACTGTTCCGTGAAAGAAATTTTGGATATAAATATCCAGCGTAACGTACTTGGGAAAAAGATTTTGGAACTGCAAGTCGTTTCGAGCTTAAAAAATTAAAATTAGAAACAAAAAATTATAAAATAATAATAACTTTATTCTGCCTAGCATAGACAGTGCAGTGAGGCAGATGCCCATGGGCTCATTAGGACCAGTCACCACTGATAATATATAAATCCATCTTAAACAAGAAACATCAATTAGTTTTCAAAATTACCGCTTCTGGTCGTTGCACAACGCTTGCATCTAGGGCCACACGTCAATAAAATTACGATGGTTTTGTACAGTAAAACCCTCCGTTTTCTTTACATCCGCTTAAAGTGCTTCAGGCATGGCCTAAATTATGTACAGAAATTTGTGCTCCAGGTAGACGAGGTCTGAGATGCTAGGCTAGGGCTGCCGGTACACCGGGACATGTCCCGGTTTTGAGGTTTGTGTCCCAGTGTCCCGGTCCAAGAGTCATTTGTCCCGACGATTTAAAATTTATGCATATTAAAAAATTATTTTTCGATAATATTGTACATATACATATATACATACTATACATAAATTATATAACAGATTCGAGGTCCGAAATGTTCCGGAGTAATGTCGAGTACCAGTCAGCTAGTCACTAGCTGACTGGTACTGACAGATGAGCGCAATTCGCTTTCTATTGACACCGTGAAAAGCATAATTCAATGTGTTTTAAGTTATAAAATGTCATGCATTGAATTCTATAATTATGTAAAAGGGGAAAAAGAACTGCTCCAAAAAACGAAAACATCGGAGAAGTATGATTGGGCAAAGAAGAGCGATGATAAAGAAGCCACCGAAGTCGGGGAAGGGGGAGAGTAAAGGCAAGAGAAGAATGGAATGTAAGGTTCTATTTGGTTTTATTAAATTGAAATGCCCATTAATTTATATTATATTATTTTAGATTTGATAAAGACGCATCCACAAAAAAAAACATCAAATTTTTCCAGTCGAACTGAGTGTTCCAAAATGATTCACCGTTGATCCCAACGTTTTGCTCTTGGAATACCTATGATCAATCTCTACTTTAATTATTTTTTTTGTCTTTAAAATTTTTAATTTTTTTAAAATATTGTTCAATTTTTTATAATAAAGGTATTATTGTCGATAAAAGTTTTGGGGGGGGGGTCACGGTCTGTAGTCCGACAATTATGGAAGCCCTATGCTAGGCGGAAAATTAGTAGGAGAAAAAAAAAAAAAAAACGGTTCATTGCTTTAAAACCACTACTAGGCAGCCTTTGCATTTTGGGCTAGCGTGAAAACTTGCTGGAAGGTCAAGTGGTAAACAGCTAAAAGGAAGTTGTTTAGTTCTTTAACTATCGACTTTCGATAAAGTTTCAACACGGTTATCTAGTAGACCTTGACCGACGTTTTTGCCCTTTCTCGTAAAAATGAAGCTTAGTGGTACCGTCATAGCTCCCGCCCCATTAAACCATTACCGAAGTAGGGTAATGGACCCTCTAAATGTTCTTGTGAACTTGCTGCATACACCATGCCGTTTTGCCGGTTGAAAACCTAGAAATAATATTTTATCTAAAATGAATAAATAATTGAATATTTGCTCCAAAATATCAAATTTATCTTAACCCATTAGAGCCCGTAATACTGTGGATGGTATTTTCAAGATATTTTTATCAAAATCATTCGAAAATATCAGTATACAACTAGTAAAGGCAATTTCATTTTCAAAAAATATACCCCTTACGAAATATTAGCCGGCAACTTTAGTTGCCACGCACTTTCAAGTCCAATTTTGAACATATCAAAACCAAAATATTTAAAAACTTTCCCAAGCAACATTCTAAAGCAACGTTTTTCTTTATATTTTGACATATAACACAATATGTTCATGCATAGAAAATAAAATTGTAATTACAATTTTTCCATAATGCACCGGTGGTAAATATTTAACGTGACGCTGCTTTCTTTAAACTGAGACTATTTTGATTGTATGCACTTGAAGTGGTTTATTTATGTTATGGGCCATAAATAAAGGTACAGATAATAAGTGTTTACATGCGCATTGCCTTATGATTCAAATCATCAGAGTTTTAGGTAATAAACACCGTTGGCAACTTTAGTTGCCGAGGGGCTCTAATGGGTTAAGATTGTTTGATTTTATAGTAGTCATTGTTAATTACCATGTTATTAAATCAAATTATTTTGCAAGAACTTTGAACATAACAGGGCCTCATCTTTACTGACAAAACGGGGCGCCAGACGCCTGTCACAGTTTGGTATTTTTTAAATAAATAAATATATTATCTTTAATGAAATGGTGATACACAGCTTTGATAAATGTGTTATTATTATTGTCAACTTAATTGTTATTTAAGACTTAATTATTATTTTACCGCTTGTTTTTGCGCCTGGGAATGCTCCATGCTCTGCACTACCGACTACCGACAGATTGTTTCATATGGTTTCTGTCATAGATTTCCTTGGTTCCGTGGTGCCAGCCAGGTCGCCTGTCTAGTGCGGTTTGACAGTACACTGTAATGGTGAATCCAGGAGGGGGAGGGGGGGATCACCCCTTTCTGGTAAGAAATTATAAATTATATATAACTTATTTGGTGAAAATATAAAAAAGTTTATTGACTATATTGTTTTGCAGAAAAATATATTCTTGACGACGTTCGGAGGACAGAGGTTACAAAAATACAAGAGGTTGTATTTTTCTTCTCAGTTTATTAAACCCAAGAATTCTGGGTAGGTTCTGTGACACTCGATGACGATGCTCATCCGACGCGGCTACACTTGAGGGGTATCTCACCTCACCTTGAAAATTCTTTCAAGTTCATTGCTAAATAAGTACCGCAACCTTGGGGTTGCGCTATAAAGCATAAAAAATCTTTTTTTCTCTGCAACCCTAAGGATATTTCACCCTGTGGCCATTATTTTTGGCTTAACATTATTTTTTCCTTAAAAAATGTATAGGAACGTATGTTGCGTGTTGGTGTGGCGTGTTGGGTATAATTGGATAAAACTTTTGAAAACAAAACAACTTTTACATAAACATGTTTTTCATATCTGTTACGATTACCTATAATGGCTTGCAAGTATTATTATTTACAAGTGTTCCATTGTTCCAAGTTGCTTTCCATTTTGAACACTTACTCTTTAGCTAACAGTAGCTCGGAGCATAACAAAAAATATTGCAAGTCGTACCTACTTGAAAGTACTTGAAGTACTCCAACGCGAACCGTTTTAATTAGTTCAAATTAGTTGTCAAAATAAGTATAATTTATTTTATTTAAGTTTAAAAGGTATATTTTAATGAATATAAATATCATATATTTATGAATATATCTTGTGTATATCAATATATATGAATATATCAAAATTGAGCATTTTTCTATTATAATTTCATGCTTCGCTTTTATATGACTTCGCGGCCCCCTGACGAAGCTTTCACGACCCCCCGGTTGAGAAACGCTGGTTTAACTTCTCCCTCAATATGTCTCAACTTAAAGAATATTTAGTGAAATATGCAAGTAATATAATTTATTATTTATTAATATTCATTAAGATATTGCAAAAGAACCTTTCCAAAGTTACTTTAAAAAATTACAAGATACTAAAAAAAATTACAAGAAATGTAGAATAATCGTAAACAAATATTAGTAATTGACTAATTTCAGTACAGTAAAAAATTACTACGATCTGATTAAGCCCGTTTTGCTTTATTTTTTTCTTTTCTCCGCCTAATATTTATAATGGAGATTTTTTTTCGATAAAGTAAGAAGAACAATGAACAGAAAGAACACAGTGAATGATTTTATAAATATTGTTCTTGTCAGTTTTGTACAGTAAACATTTCCATTTTTCAGCAGATTTTACGTTAATTTAGTCGTCAGATTTTACAAAAGTAGGGTAAACACGCCTTATTTTTATAACTTCATCGCACTGTTTGTCAGTATCAATTTCGCTGATTTACAAACTATGTAAAAGGAATGGGGTAAGTGCTCGGAGCAGGGTCAGCACTAGGGTACCTGGCGCCCTTATGCAATAATTTATATAGCGCCCCATCAAGCGCTCTTATGGGATATCACAAAAAGTAATATAGAGTTACAATTTCTATTGTTTGTCTGACATTGACAAACAGAATTAATAACAAGGAGGACAATTATGCCAAAAGGAGGACGGAAGGACAAATATGCCTTAAGAAGGACGGAAGAATATTTATCGAAAAAAGAGGACTCTAATTCAATTTCAGTCTAACACGGTTCGCAAGAAGTAATTTTATTTCTCTACGCGGCTAACTTTGTTCTTAAGTATTAATATTGTAATATTATGTACAATAAATATTATTGGGAAACTAAATGCTATATGTTATTTTACTACGACTGTATAATACGAAAATATCCATTATAATGTATGAATATACCATGTGTGCAATGAAACGCGGAACAAAGAAAAACATATGATTTTAAATAAGTGCAGAAATTGGCTCTTCTGTACATATTAGAGCAAAAATACAAGAATAAAAAGTTGCTTAGAATTAGTTTTTATATATAAAAAGTTCAAATTTGATGCCATGAAATGTCTGTAATACTAGATATTTGGAAAATAAAATATGATGTTTTCGTCAAAATTCAGATAGTCGTGGAAATAAAACATAAAACAAAATTTTTATGTAGTTCTACTCCGAATATCAACTGTGCATGTATTTACATGTCATTAGCGGTATCTTAAATGGTCAGTCCTATTACGATTTATTAATATATGTTATCGGACCAGTATTTGAAGAACTGGCTGATGATCTTGAAGTATGGTTTCAATAAGACGACTGTCCTTCTCATCATAAAATGGTGGTCAGACAATACTTTGCTACATGAATTGGTAGAAGCGAATCAGTTCTTTGGCCCGCACGGTTTTTGGATCTAGCTCCAACTATATTTTTTATATGAGGATATTTAAAATCAAAAATTTACAATGATAAGAAATATCCAGATTTATTTTATTTTAATTTTTTTATTTTATTTAATTTAAGGAGAACCAACAGCATAAAAGCTAGTATAGGTCCCACTGTTTACAGCCAATATACACAAGAACATAGTGATATATAATTACTTACATAGATTTACATAATACTTGCTTAATAGTATAATACAATAAGTTTTAATTTGATAAGTTTAATAATTTTATTCTTAGTTGCCTCTCGTTTATATTAAATATATCTACATTAGAAAAATATTTGTTGTATGCGTTTAAAATTCTGTTCAGAGGAGCATTGTAGTAGTAATTTGTTTTACACTGATCGACAAAAAATAATGTTTTAATTCTTAGGTTCTTTGATGGAACTAAAAATTTTATGTAGTTGATTATTTCAGTAGAAAAAACCTCATTATTATTATATAATAATAATAATAATAATAATATTTATTGGTACACATACATTGGAAATGTTTGTACAAGTCAAATTATAAAATGGAAGGTATTAAAAGACATTATATGAAATATACATATGAAAAATAAAATTCAAAACATTTACCTGCAAAATTAAAAATAATTACATATTAAAAAGATCATTAATTGGAAAACTGCAGGATATTTACATATATCTCTGTAAATTTTCCATTGAATTTATACATTCTGTAATGCTGTAAGGAGCTAGCTCAATAAGAAAGTTTCGGATAACATTTTTAAATTTATTATGTGGCAGCTTTTGAACATTAACTGGAATTTTATTGTAAATGTCATATTTTAGATAAATATTTTTCTTTGTTATTTCCAGCCGATGAGTTGGTATTTTTATGTAGTGATTACATCGCGTATTATGGGAGTGAGACTGTTTTTTTAGAATTAACTTTTGAGAGTTTACGTGCACTTTGACTACAACAGCATGAACATACGCAGCATAGATTGTAAAAATACTTTGTTTTTTAAATAAAGGTTTGCAGGTTTCTCTCGGTCCTACTGATTCTATTGCTCGAAGAGCTCTTTTTTGCAAAATAAATAGTTCATTCAGTGAGGTTCCACATCCCCATATTGTTAAGCCATAAATCAGAACTGAATGGAAAAGGGCGAAATAGGTCATACGAGCCGCTTCAGCATTTACATTTTGTTTAATTTTTCTTATTCCATAGATCGATTTAGACAGTTTTGAACTTAAGTATTTAACGTGGGCTTTCCATGTGAGCTGAGGATCGAGATGAATGCCCAAAAATTTTACTTCAGTTTGGTCAATTGGTATAGTCTGGCGGGTAGTGAAACTCATTTGAATTGTTTTGGACTCGTTCAGAGTCAGTTCGTTTGCGTTAAACCAATCTTTAGCTTTATTTAATATGTTTTGGGCAGCAATTCCTAGTTCGTCAGGTTGTTTCCCCTGGACTGTAAAAGTGGTATCGTCCGCAAAAAGAACTGTATGTGCACTCATGTTTGCGGGCAGATCATTTATAAAAAGTAGGAAGAGAAAAGGCCCTAAGATAGAGCCTTGTGGTATCCCTCGCGTTATAATTCCTGTCTTACTGTAGGTATTATTACAGTAAGCTTGTTGTGTTCTTCTTGTTAAATAAGACTTTAAAAGCTCTAGACAGTTTCCTCTTATTCCATAGTAGCCCATCTTTTCTACTAGCAATTTATGTGAAACACAATCGAATGCTTTGGATAGGTCAACAAAAATACTCGTAGCCGTATATTTATTTTCCATTGTTTCCAGAGTTTGCAATGTAATTTATCAATTCCGAAATAGCATCTACAGTTGACAGATTTTTTTGAAAACCAAATTGCTCCTTCGTTATTAACTTTATTTTATCGGCATAGCTTATCAGTCTGGTAAGTATAACTGTTTCTATTATTTTTGAAATTATTGGGAGTATTGCGATGGGGCGGTAGTTTGATGGATTGCTTGCGTCCCCTTTTTTGTAAATCGGTACAATTTTCGCATGTTTCATGCAATCCGGAAAAATGCCTTCTAGTAAAATGATGTTAATAAGGTATGTAAGTGGTTCTGTAATATAGTCTGATATGCTCTTTAAGAGACGCATATTAAGACCATATATATCATGGGAAGGTTTATTTTTTAATTTTATTATAATTTGATAAATTTCATCATATGTAACTGGCCTTAGGAATACTGATGAATGGTTTGTTATTTGTTTATTATTAATATAATGTTGAAATGTATTAACGGATCTTGGCAGGTTATTTACTAAATCATTTGTGTAGTTCGCGAAGAAATTACTAAAACATTCTACATCTGGTAAATCATGGTTAGCTTTATACGTTCGGTTTCTACCTGTTTCCTGGTTTATGACTGTCCACAAACTTTTTGTTTTATTATCTGAATTATATATTTGACCTAGTATAAATTCTTTTTTTGTTTGAGCTATTAAATTTCTATAAAATAATTTATAATTCACATAATATTGATAAATATTGGGATTTTTTGTTTGTTTGTATGCATCATAAATAAAATGCATGCTCATCTTAGCCTGGTGTATTTCAGGTGTGAACCATTTTTCTGGTTTACTTTTTGAGTTATTATTTCTAACTTTTTTTAAAGGAAAACTACATTCGAGATGATACTGAATTGTTTCCATGAAGTTAGAGAATTTTATCTGCAAATCTGTACCTTCATACACATTCCGCCATTGTTCATTGTAGATTTTTGAACGAAAATCATTTAAAGAATATATATTATTAAAATTTCTTGAATAGATAGGATTTGTACTTTTTTTGGTAACGTTCAAGTTACTGTTAACTGAAATAGTTTGACCCCTGTGGTCGCCCATATGCAAATTTATGGTTTTAGTTTTAAAATCGTGTTCATTTATATTTGTTATTATATTATCTATGCAATTATGACCTCTTGAGGGCTCATGAAGAGTGAGCGTTAGTCCAAAACTAATTATTAAATTGCAAAAAGTCAAAGCGGGCGTATCTGGTTCCAAAAAATTTAGATTAAAGTCTCCACAAATAATGATATCTTTACGGGTTTCGAACAAAATGTTCAATACTGCTGCAAAATTTTTTATGAATATATTAAAATCTCCCTTATTTGTCCGGTATACGCAAACAATGATTAAATTGCAACCAATAATTTCTATAGCTGCTAACTCACAGTGTACATTTATACTCATATTAACAATATTTTTCAATGATTTATAATTGATACACGGCCTAATGTATATAATTGAACCACCATGAGTTTTTTGTGGTCTGCAAAAAGCACTAGCGATTTCAAAACCTGCAATATTATATAAGTTTAAATTATATTCATTAAGCCAGTGTTCTGTTATGCATAATACATTTAAATAGCTATAATCATTTAACATATATTCAATTTTGTGTATTTTGTTTGTTAAACATTGTATGTTTAAGTTTAACAAATTTATTACAAAAGTTTTATTTTTATCATTGATAACAAGATTACTTTTATTCGAATCTTGAGGTACGAAAAAAGTATCTCTTCACTAGTACATTGTCTGGCCAAAAAACACTGCTGTTTAATTTATCGAGCAAGTTGTAGTCCGCACTGACTTTAAAACTTGCATTCATACCTTTGTTGGCAAGAGCGTCACATGTGAATTTTTTCCCGGGACATCTTTCCTGTAGATACTGCAGTATGATTTCGGGGGTGGTACCTTGGCTTACACGTCCAACGTAAAGCCAGAGTTTCTTCTCTGCGCCCTTGAAAGATATGTTGGATTCAATGTTTGTTCCAACCACTGGCTTTGGTGGGATATTTGTAGATGTAGCTCTCTTCTCCTGGTTACGCACGGCACTGGAATAACTTGTCGGTGCATTATTGTTATCGGCATTGACATTACCTGCACTAGGTTTGTTCTTGATATTAATTTTTTCCTCAACCGGCAGAGTGGATTTATTAAATTTTGATTTAGATTTTGATTTATCCTCGATAGATGGCATATATAATTGCGGCTGGTTTTTAAATAAATCTATTAATATTTGTTGATTTTCCAGTTGTTTTTCCAATTGGATTGCAATTTTTTTTAAATATAGGTTTTCTGTTTTTAAGACCTCATTATCACGCTTAATTTCTTGAAAGTTATTAATAACCTCACTTTCTTTATGGTTTACATTTCCTTCTTCATCGGTATTATGATTTATTATAATAGAATTGTTAATATCACTTTTTGAAGATAATTCTTTGATTATTTGAATTAATTCATTTTTTTTAAGTTTACTGAGCACTATATCGTCTTTTATATCAATTTCTGACATGGTAACATTCATGATGTCTTCTATTGAACCACAACAATATAAATTTTCATATATAGAAAGATATATAGAAAGATCTGATCAGTAATTTTCCTTCTCGATTCTAATGTAACCATATTTAATGCAGTTAGCCTATTTGAGTATGTATCAGTAGGCATATTCAATCTAAAATAAACAATTCTAGTAAATTTTCTTTGAATTTTTCTAGTGCTAAAATATTTACTTGATAACTGGGGTTCCAAATTACTGACACATATTCCAAGGGAGGTCTGACTAGAGCATTAAACAAGATTTTGTATGAATTTGGGGTTATAAAATATTTAGAAGTACATGTTAGTAGGCCAAGCATTTTATAAGATTTTTTCGTTATGTAATCCACGTGATCATTAAAGGATAACTTACTATCAAGTAATACACCTAGATCACGCACTACTGATTTTCTCTCTAGTGACTCTCCATTAATAGAGAAGTTATAAGAAAATTGAGATCTTTTCTAGTAATACTTATTTAAATCTACATTATCTACATTTAGAATCATTCTACTTTACAGCTACATTAGAATCATTTAAAGGCAGAATATTTTTAGAAGGTTCTAAGATATCGTGTTATCAACTAACCAATATTCGGCGTTCTTTTTATAATAGATTAGTTTATTGTTTGGCAGTATTGAATGGAGACATTTTTGTACATTTAATATAAATTTCATGTAACTTCTCTATTTCGCTGGTTTGAGTATAATACAATATTCTGTAGTTTCAATTTGTGTGATTTATTCATTATTACCTTTAAAAAAAGGCAACTTGTAATTTTTTGTGCACAGTTGATATGTAGTATAGAGCTGCATTAAAATTTTGCTGCCGTTTTATTTCCACGACTATCTGTATTTTGACTAAAACGTCATATTATTTTTTACTAATATCTTTAAAATAATACGAATGCGGATTGATATATAAGGTCTGCAACTCTATAAAATAAAACAATAAGAAAAGATAAAATAATGAAATCAGTCTCAAAATGAAGTAAATTTATTGTACTACCAATATACATAATTATTTTTCCAGATAATCACCATTTAGTGCAATACATTTCTCCAAACGCTGAATCTGTTTCTTCATTCCGTCCATGAAAAAACTTTCTTGTTTACTGTTGATCCAATTGCGAACAGCAGCCCAAACTTGTGTCTGATGAAAAATGTTTACCTTTCAATACCTCCTTCAAGTTTGGGAAAAACCATAATTCTGAAGGTGCCAAATCAGGACTGTATGGAGGGTGCGAAAATATCGTGATGTTCAGGCTTGCCACTGTCTTCATCGTTTCGTTCCTGCAATGCGGTCTGGCGTTGTCGTGGTGTAAGAAAAAATTCGTTCTTTCCAGCTTTACTCTACGGATACGATTCTTTAGTGATCGTAAAGTTTTGCAGTATCTTATTGAATTAATCGTTGATCCCTTCGGAAGATATTCGATATTAATGATTCCCTTAGCATCCCAGAAAATGGTGAGCATGACTTTCTGCGCTGATGGAACTCTTTTGAATTTTCGTATACGTGGAGAATCAGGACGACTGCCGCTTGTTTTCGGGCCATAGTAATGAACTTTCGTCCCCGGTGGTGATATTCATGAGAAAATCATCTCCTTCACATCGATACTGGTTAAGAAGTTCTTGACAAATGTTTTTTATTTGTTCTTTCATGACATCTATAAATTGTCGCGGGGCCCATATGGCGGAAAATTTTCTGTAAAAAAAATATACTGGACTGTTTCTTGACTAATGCCTAATTGCCCAGCAATTTGTTTTTGCGTAATCCAGCGATTTACTTGAATCAGTGCTTTCACCTATCTTTGATTATTTTCATGCGTCACTGATACTGGTCGACCTGATCGCTTTTCGTCAAACACCTTAATTTCGCCTCTATGGCAGAGTTTTGCACGTTGAACCCACTGGCGAACATTCTTCACATCCATACAATTATTGCCTTAAACAGATTTTAAACGCCTGTAAATTTTGAGGGGCGCGCAACCTTCCAGTGTTAAAATTTCTATCACGGATCGTTACTTGTTACGCATCTCAGAAATCGAACTCATGATAAATGACACTGTTACTCAACGGCTTACTCAAAATTACCGTTTGCAGGTTAGAACTTGTTTTTATCCCCACTACTCACACAATTGGCGTTATTGGAGATCTTATATATCAATCCGTCCTCGTATCATTGTCTCAAGTGTACAGTTGAGCCAATTTCTGCACTTATTTAAAATCCCATGTTAAACTGCTATGTTCCATGTTTCGTTGCATACACGGTATGTAATTTATGCGTATCAATTTGGAAATTACAAAAATTTAATTCGATTTACGCGAATTTCGTTATACCTGGTTACTTCCACGCACCTACCGCGTAAATCGAGCATGACCTGTACTCGACGTACTAAAAGATACATTGACAGCGAGAAATTGCTAGGCTAACGTCTAGTCATCGCCACAAGATTTTTAGTTTAAATGAGTTCATATAGTTTTTGCTATATATTATTAAATCAACCAGGTTTATTGTTGAAATAATTACAGTTACAAATTTTGTCAGCCTTTGATTTGAAAATTAATGCAAAAAATTGATATGAAGTGTGAATTTTCACACATTTCAGGGTTTTGCAGGTATTTAATAACTGAATGATGATTATTTGGGATGCCAAAACAAATTTTATGTCAAAATATTTTTTTATGAATTTTAATTCGAATGCTTAATACCATTATTTAATTTTCTAAATATGTGCAGTATTTTTTTTTTACATAGCAAGATTCATTATGATTTTGAAAAATGCGCCTATGGCTTCTATTGGTTGCTTAAATCATTTGCCCCGCCCTCTGATTTCGTATACATCAAACAGAATTAAATTATAATTTCAACACTTCCCACTGGTTATTAAATTTACGCTTTTAAAAATTAAATGCAACATTTACCAAAATATAACTAGAATTTTGACAAAATAATTTAAACAAAAGAAAACTGCAAAAAAAAATAATTAAAATTGACAGGATTCGAACTCTAGTTTGCAGGTTACCTGTTTGACAAATTAGAAAACCAATGACTAAACGCACATCGCTATGAGCGCTGACGTATCAACTTGGTTACATAGCGAATTAAATATTTAACATATTTTGGTTAAAAACACAAAAAATGCATTCTTTTCCGAAAACATAATCTGATCAAAAATTCCTGTTGTACTATTCCGGTTCACACCAATATACATTACTTAGAATTTTTTCAGATTTTTAGTTTAAACCATCTGGGCTACAGGGTGTGGGACAAACATTTTTTTGCACAATTTTGACAAAAATCGCATCAAAATAATTTATTTTGTAAAAATAAAATTTTGATCGTTAATCCACGTACTAAGGACTTTCATTTGATACCCTACTCAGAATTTAAAAAAAATATTTTTTTTTCGTTGCGCACATATTTGTTTATATTTTTAGGGGGATATGTTTTTTAGATGTTTTAGTATTTTTCCTATGTGCGGGTCAAAAAGTTGTACAAGCATGCCAAATTTCAACTCTCTAGGTTTAGCCGTTTGGCTACAATTTTTACCGAACAGACAGACAGACAGACAGACAGACAGACAGACAGACAGACAGACAGACAGACAGACAGACAGACAGACAGACAGACAGACGACAAAATGACGGTATAAGGGTTTTTTGGTCATACCTACAAAACCCTAAAAATGACATCACTGTTAAGTAGTGTGACTTTTATTGGTTTTTAACATGCAAATGATATTGGTGACGACGCAAATCCTTTTGAAAAAGTAATCGCGGCCTTAACGGTACGTATAACTCCCGCAGATTATAAGTTTCTTATACAAAATTAACAATTTGAAATAAAATTAGTAGTATTAGGATGTATGTACTTAGGGATCCATCCTAGGCCCTACCCTATACAACATCTACATTAATGACATTCTTCAGCCAGCCACTCCAGATCTACATCTGGCGATATATGCAGATGACACTGCTATATTCTGTCAGGATAAATCCCCAGAATATATAACCATCACCATAAATGACTATATTAAAAAAGCCGAACACTGGTATAAAAGATGGCGAATCAAAATAAATGCAGACAAAACCACAGCAATACTATTCTCTAAAAGACGACATCTGCCTTTCCAGAATATTTCACTAAATGGTAAAATTATAAAACGGAGTAACGACAGTAAATACTTGGGCGTCACACTAGACAAAAAATTATTGTGGCATAATCATATTACAAATATTTTAAACAAAGCATATAGCAGACTCTACTTACAATTTATACCCTATGATCAATCGACGTAGCAAACTCAGTTATTCAAACTCCATCCTTCTATTCAAATCCTTAATACAACCTATTCTAACTTACGCATCACCAGCCTGGGCCTTTGCCGCAAAAACACACTTGTATAAATTACAAATTATACAAAACAAATTTTTAAGAATCGTGGTAAATTGTCCATACTATGTCCGCAACACAACTCTATTAAACGATTTTAAAGTAATACCTATCCAAGGCATCATAGTTCAACAAGCCACAACACTGTATGGGCAACTCAAAGGATATCAGAACCCACTGATTGAAAACCTCGGCAACTACTACGAATACAGCATGACAAAACACAAGAAACCAAAAATAATAATTGCAAGACGATAACGATAAATTAACACAATATGTTCTCATATGTGACAGGTTTTTTATTTTTTGTATTCTTACATTTTATTTTTTCCCTGTAAATATCCATAATATGTGCTTAGGTTAAGTTAGGATAAGTATAGTTTAAGATACTCATTTAACAAAATTGTATTGACAATGTAATGACAATGAGGGTAAGGACTTTTGTCTGGTACCTCTAATTCAATAAATCTATCTATATATGTACTTAGGTTCCGAACTAAATTTAAATTGTCTTCACAAGCGTAACTTTTAAATACAAAATTTGGCACTCTTTAAAATCATTTTTATCATTGATTTCGGAAATAAATAAATAAAATACATTCAAAGCCTAACGATAATGGTTAAAATAATGATAAAAAATTAATTAATCTACCTCATTAAAGATTATTTTTTATTTTATTTATGTATTTATTTTACATCGGCCTATTTCTGCAACGAGGCTAGTCGCCGATGCCAGAGGGCGAGCTCCTACACCTGGATGAAGGGTGAATGATTGTGAAAATGGTAGTAATGTAAACATATTATTCTCGCCCGAATAATATCACCAACGAAGGAGGCTCGAACCACCGACCGCCCAAACCAGACTGTTTACAACAGTCTAAAACTGCACGGCTTAATGCGCGCGGCCACAAAGAATGCTGTTATAGAGCAAATGTTCATGAAATTATCCAAAATTGTGATTTGTTGCTACTGTGCGTGCTTCTTGAAACAGTAATGATCCTTTTCCAGCAAACACCGCTTCTTAATATTCGAATAGTGGTACTCAGAACAATGCCAACTTGAATATTGTCTAGGTTTAGCAGTTTAGCTGCAAATAAAGGTACTCAATTTAAGTATTAAATAATTGCTAACTCCTGAGCTGACTAAAATTCAAAGCGGTTTAAAATGGAAGCAAATAATTTATATTACGGCTATAAAATATATAGAGAAATGGTTTAATTTCAATGACCACAAATATAAAATTGTCTTAAAAAACATAAGAACTCGTAGAAATCACTAACGCATTTAAAATAGTAGTAGATCAAGATTTGCTGTTTGAAGAATATACATATTTTACATATATCGTCCTAAAAAGATTTATGGCAAATATAACGGATATTGAAAGGCAATTATTGCGTGATCAACATGGGTTGATTTTTTACCGACCGCCAACATATATAAGGGAGGTATTGTGATCATACCAATTTTGACGTTTCGAGATTTCGATGGATCTCCACGAATTGAGCTCCCTACATAACGTTTTGACTATTTTTAGCATGATGTCTCTCGGTTTGTCTGTCCGTCTGTCTGTCTGTCTTTCTGTTCGTCTGTCCGTCTGTCTGTCCGTCTGTCTGTGTACACGTGCAGAGCAAATTTGGCTAAAAGGATTTTTATGAAACTTCATATTTAAGCTTCTGCCATCAATGGCACGAGTTGATCAACTTTTGGTAAAAATCGGTTGACTAAAAATGGGAGTTTACTCGTGTCGATTTTAAGATTTTTGCGAATATTTCACAACAGAAAAATATTTACAAAAAATTTATTTAACAAAAGTTGCTATAAATACAATAACTAATAACTTTTATTTCAGAAGTTTTTTGATAAAACGAAAAATTTTGAAAAAAAATTGTAATTTTTTTTTTTTAAGTATCTATTTATTCCTACTTATATGTAACGTTTTCATGGTTATGATAACTAATATCTCTGTTAGAAAATATTTGGCCAAGTTATTTCTACTGTGCTGCTAGAATCAAGAGATACGCGACTGAAATATTCGTAAACAAGTAGTTTGTGGTGGCCACAGCTGATTTTTTATTTTACAGTGTACTTAACAATGACTTGCATTACAAAATTAACAAAAATTTCTAGAAATACCTTTGCAAATATTCCAGTTTTGATCTCCATGCAGTCCAAACACCAAAGTCTACACTATGCCACATTTTTACCACTTACACCTTGCACTTTTACCACTTAACAATAACTAAACACGCCAGAAAAAATGCAATGCCTCTTGTAAAAATCACGAATCTACAAATCAAGATGGCTATCACTGATAAAGCTCATTAGGGAATATAGTCATTAAAAATTAATAAATAAGATAAGTAACAGAATTGTTTAAAAATATTATTAATGGGTATAAACACATTTATTTTTGTGAATATTACACAACAGAAAAATATTTCGAACAAAATTATTAAACAAAAATTGCTATAAAAGCAATAACTAACAACTTTTATTTGACACATTTTTTGATAAAACGAAAAAAAATTGTAAAATTTTTCGAAATTTTTTCATACTTCTATGTAATGTTTCCATGGTCACGATAAATAATATCTCTGCTAGAAAATATTAGGCCAAGTTATTTCTACTCTGCTGCTAAAATGTATTTTATACAAGTACTTTATGATGTTAGTCGGTGCTGTGGTGGCCACAGCTGATTTTTTTTAAAGTCCTCACCACAATTTTTAAAAATTATTTAATACTTTTTCTCTATTCCATGCAAATGTAACATCTGAAAGAATTTTTACTCTAATAACGAGTGCTTGGCATAAGGACAGAAATTGGTTGATTCTAAAAAAATTGGAGGCAGAGTTGATGATAAAACAGAATTTCGGAATGAATTGTTTGGAATTCCATTTTTTTTTTTTACTGTGTTTGTCATTCTTAATGAAGTGATAAATATTGAATACTTCTTAGGATAAATAGTATAAATAAAATTTAACTCAATTTTTGTTGTTGTTTTCTTTATTAGATATATTTTTAAATTGGCAAAATAAAGTTTAGAAATTAAAAATGACATGTCAAAATTGTTAATTGTGAAAAAAATTTCTTGAGAAAAATAGCCGTCATATTTTTTTATTTTTGTCCCGCGAGACCTAATTTGAAATCTGGCAAGCATGTAGACAAAGAACGTCCAGGAAAGCTGAAAAAGTTTAAGGATACCGAATTGTAAGCATTATTTGATGAAAATTCTCAAACACTCGAAGAATTGTCAAAAGTGTTAAATTTTACTCTATAACTGTTTCTAAATATTTACGCGCAATGGGAAAAAATTCAAAAGGAAGAAAAATGGCTACCATATGAGTTGTCAGGCTGAAAACAAATAATTTTTTGTGAGGCATTGTGAGTAGGGATGAAAACTGGATTTAGTTATTATTAAATATCTAGGAATATTGATTGAATGTAATCTTAAGTGCGATAAACATATTTACACATTGTATAACCGTCTAAGAAAAACTATATATATATTTAAAAAACTCTGCGAGTTTATGCCACTGAAAATACTGTCTAGTTTCTACTATAGTCTTGTTCAGTCAATAATTACTTATGGGCTAATAGCTTGGGGTGGAGCGGCAAACTGTCATCTGTTAAGATTAGCAATAATTCAGAAAATGATAATTAAAATAATACTGAAAAAACCATTATATTTTCCTACAGATAGGTTATTTTCTGAATCTAAATTAATGAATATACAACAGTTGTTTGCGCTATCAATAATAAGACATATTAATAAAAGCAAGGCTCATATCTTACATATCAACATCCCTATGCTACTAGATATTCTGGGCAAGCATTGCCTTACAAAGCAATTAAAATGATAGGACAGAGGAGTTTTAATTATTTTGTACCAAAAATCTACAATAAATTGCATAATTTCGACACAGATTAATATTCATCAAAATAATGTAATCAAAATTGCCAAAAAAATTGTTAATATCTTGTGAATACATTGCACATCTTTTATTTCTACTTTAGCAAGTATATAAAAGTTAAAATAACTAATATATAATATATACATAGGATCGCTCACTACTTAAAATCCATATTCATTGACACCACGCACATACCTTTGTGGTATATGTGGTGTTTCCCCTGCATAGTAATAAGTGGTATATCTACTAAATTGTTTTAGGTTTACAGCTATTATTTATTAAAATAATATTTCTGTTTATATTTTGTGCTTTTTCCATTTGGGGTTTAATCTCTTATTGCATATACTTTATAAATGTACCAATTTATACCTCTGTAATATGTTAAATAAAGAGACATTATTATTATTATTATTTCGATAATCCCAAGCGGATAAAATAATTGGTGGATCTCGACCAGCCATCCACATCAACGCCAAAACGGAATATTCAAGGCCATTAAAGCATTGGTTTGTGTTTGGTGGGACCATGGAGGCGTGATTTATTACGAGCTACTACAGTCAAATGAAACAGTCACGGCTGATCGCTACCAACAACAATTGTATCGACTGAACGAAGAATTGATGCAAAAAAGTCCCTCAGTTGCTAGTAATCGACGCAAAGTGATTCTTTTACATGAAAATGGGTGACCGCACGTTGCAAGAACCGTGATAAAATTATTGTTGGAGCTCAAATAGGGATTTCTTCCGCACCCAGCCTATTCAATATACTTGACTCCATCGGTTTACCTTTTCCCATCGATGCGACACGCACTGACCGATATGCACTTCTCCAATTACGAAAAATTCCGATAATGGGCGAATGAATGGATTTCTTCAAAAGACAGCTTGTTCTACCGTCGCGGAATCCAACTTTTGTCAGAAAAATGGGGAAAAAGGAATAGAAAACCATGGAAAATACTTTGATTAAAGTGTTAATTCATTTTCCTATTGGAATAAATGCGATTTTCAAGAAAAACAACGGCGAAAACTAAGCTTAACATCTTAGGAGAAGCATGGTCCAAGGCCTGCTTTAAGTTAATAGCGGCATTGAATTTTTCAAATTTTAATATAATAGGGGAGAGTAGCCGAATTTAGACCATCGCCTAGATTGGACCACCATCTTTACTTGACCTGTATAAGGAATTTACGCAGCAAAACAGTAATTTAGAAGGGGATGGACGTAAACTTGTCTGATGCAATCATTTTTATAACAGCGCACATCATGGTTGCAGTTAGTGAAGTGTTATTAGTATTTACATACCATCAATTAAATATTTTATCAATAAGTCCAATAGTCTTTAGACTGTTTCAAAGTAAGTAACAAAATATATTTTTATACCTGCAGAAAGTAAACTTGTCTGGCTACAATTTACTATATTAGTTTTATTAATCTAGTTCAAATGTAAGGTTAGGTGAAACATTTTAAAATATTTATAAAAGTAGCTCAAGTTGGACCACAAGCAGTCGCCTGAATTGGACCAGTCCAGTTCAGATGTCTAAATTGCTAAATGAAGCATACGGCCGAGCAGCCACTGTAGCTATAGCTGAAAGTGCTTTCCGTGCCTCTGGTATTTGGCCTGTAAATAGACATATCTTTCAGGACCACCAGTTTACAGCATCCGATATTTTACAGTGTTCTGCTAACCCTGCTGAAATCGTAGTAAATACTACAAGTAGGCCTAATACACCAACATGTATGTCTTTAAGTGACAGTAAAAGTAATAATAGTGATTCTGCTGTTGATTATGTAACTCGGGAGAAAAAAATTAAACAGTGTAAGGATATTCTTTACGATATATCACATCCACCAAAACGAAATCCACAGCAAGGTCCATCGTCTTCTCGAACTGGGGGAATAGCCCAAAAAGCAATTGTAACAACAAGAAGTCCTCATAAAAAGGAATTAGAAAAAGTCAAAGAGAAAAAGACTAACAAAGTAAAATTACCAAATATTGAACCAAAAAGACAAAGAATAAAAACTAAGACTACATGGTTTTGTATTATATGTGAGGAAATGAAGGACGATGAGATGATACAGTGCATAAAATATTACTCTTGGTTCCATACACAGTGTGCTGAAGTCAGTGCAAAAATCAAAAGTACTTTCGCTTCAATTGTGTTTAAGTATTATTTTGAAGATATATACAATAACTTTTTTTTCCACTACTTCCTTTTTATTAAAAATACTTGTACATCCCTATATATTAAAAAATTCTTAAGTGGTCCAAATTTGGCTACTCTCCCCTATTATGCGCCAATAGATTGCTTCGTTAAACTATTTGAATTCGTGTCTTACATACCCTAAAAGAATTACGGAGTCTTTATACGTAAGGGTAGTTTTACATATAAAGACTCGGTAATTTTATTGATCCTATTAAATACTTCAACTTGTTATTCTTATTGTACAAATGCTGTGCCAAAATTCTTAACTTTCGTCAAGTTATCATGAGGTATAAAGATGCCGACTCCAGTTGGAATCTGGAGGAATCCGGAAAGAGCCGAAAGTAGCCGAGTAGAAACAAGTTAGACTACCCGCAAAAATATAAAATTCTGTCAGTCTCCGGCTAGCTGTTGTGAGAGTGTGAACTGTGCGCGGTCGATTTGAATTTTATACCGTTCTGTTAGGTTTACTCATGGTGCTGTTGACGATTTAAGTGTTAGTATCTTAATTTTATCAGTGAAAATTAATAATAGATTTATTGTTCTTCACGAAACTAACTAAATTTGTGTTATTATATCATGGTAAAACATTGTTATGCTAAGAACTTCATCTTCAAGCAACACATTAGAAATTTAAGGCGCAAATACAATAACAAACTTGGAATACAAAGTTTACAATTTGTTGTTTTTGGATTAACTTCTTGGCATAAAACTGTTTTGCCATGTTATTTAGTTATTAACCATTATAAAACAAATTTATATAAAGTGACCAGACGTCCCTAATAATGCTGGACAGTCCCGGATTTGAGTTGTTAGTCCCTCATTGCAAATTGTCCAGGATTAGTTATGCAGCCTTTACACTTATGTCATATGTGAATTACGATTTTATTTTTTGCGTCTATGCCACAAAGGTGAAAATGCTAAAAGATTTCGCCAAGACTAAAATGTAAATATTTTTAATACATTAGGCGCTCGGTTAGTTAACAGTCAACATTAAACACATTAGATTCTATACAGTTCTAGATGATGATAATAAGTGAAGACCATGGAAACAATAATGAACAAACACTTAATAAAATAGGTTCATAAGAGGCTGTAGGTGCATTTAATAAGGCTCTTCTTTGGAAAGAAATATTTTCGATACTGATAACTTACTTGAACTGCGATAATGTCGGGAGAAGGAATTAGTAAAAAGTTTGACTCTCCCTGACAGAATTGTCCTCCAAGCAAGTCTGTCCTGCGCTTTCCTCATCCAGTTGTAAATTTGGAATGTCCATTTGGGAGCTATCAGACCACCATATCTTTGGTCTGTCTTTCTTCTTTTTGCCACTAATCCTTCCTTCTATTTCTTCATGTTGTTCACTTATTATACTTTTTAAATCTAATTTATTTAAAGTTCGGGATTGTGTGGGATGCGGGATTCCCGGATTTAAATTGTTTGTCCCATATTGCAAACTGTCTCGGATTTTATATTTTGCATAATTGACGCAAAAATACAGAATGTAGACGATAAAATATTTCGCCAAGACAAGAACAATAACAGTTCAGTACGTTCATGACAACATATTACTGTTTCATGTTTAATAATCGGATTTGAGTTGTTTGCCAGGTACCAATAATGCAACAGAAAGAGTTTCAATTTTGTTTTACTGTTCGTAGATACGCAATTGCAATATTATTAGTTCTTGAAAAGAAAAAACTGCAAATAATGAAGAATTATTAAAAATAACAATATTTTTTATGAGACATTTAATAATAATTTGTGAAGAAATTTTGATTTCAGTAGTTTGCACCTTTGAAATTGTATGTCATGTAGGTATTAAAAAATGATAAAAAATTTCACTTTCTTAATATGTCATTCCATTTGACATATGGCATAATGAAAAATGATATGTTAACTATAATGATCATAACCAACAAATCTGAAGTCAGTTTTACAGCCTAAGGAATTTTTTCAAATGACATTTAAAGTCAGTAATACGCTATAAAAGTAACCAAAATAACCAGATATGTTTTGTCATTACAAGAGCGGACGCAATATAAACAGTATATTTATTATTAGGGGGTAGGGTGGTTAAACCAATATATTTTCAGTTACCCCCCACGAATTAACAAAGAGACTTTTCTGTCAACCAACTTTTTTAGAATTACATACGTAAAATTTTGACATAACTGCGTATTATCTTGACAGTACTTATAACGTAAATATTTATTATATAATTGCGAATACAATACAAATTTAAATTTTTTTGGTACACAGCAACGATAAATAAAACAATAAATAGATAAACAAATATATACGTACACAAGTAATAATAAGTCTTAAAATAAGTCGAAAAACTGAACAGGCACATGATGATGATAAGAGGCTACATGCCCGTTGCCAAAATATATCACAGAATAAAATAAAGAACACATTAAAATAAGACGCAAGACTTCCAGTGGCTCTTAAAGTCTGGAGGGGCCAGGAAATATTTGAGGAAAATCTGCGGGGGGGGGGGGGCAGGAAATAATCATTTGAGATCTTCATCTTTTATTCTTTTATGATGTCTTAAATGGACAAGTGTGAAAATATAAGTGATGACCTAAAAACAAAAGGTCGTTACCTCTATAATACAAGTGATCAGTACCATAATACCGTAATTAGGCAGGGGCAAAGAGTAAAAAAAAAGTTTTAAAATAAAGCATGTTTATCTTAAAAATCAAATTATTTGTACATTTTCTCCAAGCAATTCTGGGGGGGGGGAACTGGTGGTCTACCAGCTAGCATGCAATTTTTGGCAATGTTGGCAATACACCATTTTAATTTTTTGGAAGATGAAACAGATTTTTTAAAAGTGTCTTCCATGTATTTTTAGATGTTTTAGCATTTTAAATCACCTACTGAACTTATTGATACCATGGTTTTAAATATATTGTATAAGTACGACTTAAGCTGCGTTCAGAGCTTTTTAAATTAGTTGACTGTTCACTGGGCGTTGTGGATAAGTTTAGTAGAGAGTTTTAACGTTCAAGGCAGCATTTATAGCTAAGGAAATTAGTGCATTACGAATAGGGCATCATCTGTGTGTCTTTAAACCAACTATGGCGGCTTTGTAAAATGTTTTTGATCTATTATCGTTTTCCTAATTCTGCTGTTCTAGATTTTTACTAACGAAACCTAACCTAATTACCTAAATTGATCATATTTACTACTCGTCTTTGTAATTTTGGGCGAGATTTGTCGTAATCGGCGCGATGACATTTTGTTAGGTTATGTTAAGGGATACAATATAAACATTCTCTACGATGTAGACTGAGATAGCCAATGTGTGTTCGTATGGCTGTCAAATTAAAACAACTCACTAACTATAAGTTTGGAAAACTATCGACAATCGACAACGTATTAACCTATTAAATTTAGAGTTCTGAATGGTTGCTCGCGTTACCATATGACAAATTTGTTAGTGACAATCAACAATGCACAAGTCATAGCCTAAAGTCGACTAATTTAAGAGCTCTGAACGCAGCTTAATTTTAGAAATATTTCAAAGTAATATTAACCAACCTACAAAAATATTTATTGAATGCAAAAAAAATAATAAAAAGTAATCTATAGATATAAGAAATAATTTTACTGCATAGTTATCAGTTATTATAAATACGGTAAAATTGATGTAAATTTTAGAGCATTTAAAATAGCGTGACCGTTCTCAATCTGTTTAAATTCGCGTACCACTAAATCCAAAATTTAAAAATCTCGGTACCACCCACGAAAATGTACAACCTACTGGTATTGAGAAAAAAGCCAAGAGGTCTTTTATTCACGTACCATCAAGAATTGTTGTAGATACCACTATTGGTACGCGTACCACAGGTTGAGAAACGCTGCAATAGACTAAAAAAAAAAAATAGGTTGCGCCTTCTAAAATAATATATATATTTTTTTAAATAACTCGTTTGTTATTATTTTTGTTTATTTTACATCGGCCTATTTCTGCAACAAGACTAATCACCGATGCCAGGGGACGAGCTCCTGGATGAGGGGTGAATGATTGTGAAAATAGAAGTAATGTTAACATATTATTCTCGCTCGAATTATATCACCAATTGAACCAGCAACCTCACAATTCAGACTGTTTTAACCAGTCAAAACTGCGTGATCTAACGAGCTCGGCCATTCCGTTGGTAACTCGTTTATTTGATGTTCAATTGTTTTTCAATTTAATACTTTTATTTATAGAGTAAAATCTTCATCTTTCTTAATTTAACCTCCTTCGTATAGCTTATAATAAAAAAAAGAGCGTTCATAAGAAAGTAATTATGAAATTCTGACACTAAACATATTGTTTCATAAAATTGGTAAAACTGGTACAACAACCTTCAAATTTTACAAAATATAAGTCAAACCAGTCCTGCCAACCGCTACATTCACATCCCAAATTCGCTAATCGGGGATGCAAAATAAGAAGAAGAAAAATAGTATACAAAACTCGTTACATAAGGTTTTTTGCTTTGCCTTTTGAACTTCCAGTTAGGAAACTAAATCTACAGTGGTACCTCTGGTTTCGAACGTCTCTGGTTACGTATGTTTCAGGTTACGAACCGAGATTCGTCAAAATTTTTGTCTCGACTTACGAACAAATTTCGGGTTACGAATCGTACGATCGAATTAACATTATAGATTGGTATTATTAAATAATATTGGTGTACATTGGTTGTATTTTTATTATTATAAAGTAATATTTTTAGTGGTCTGATTTTTAACATTTGTTTCATCTTAATAAAATAGGTGGCTATGAAACATAAATATTATATGGGTTCACTTGGGGTATAGTTGTTTAATCAAGTCCTAATAACTTTTTTAATATTAGGTTTAGATCCATAGTGCTTTGAAAATTTATTGAAGAGAAATCAATGTTCTATGCGATTAACCAATGTAGGGTGTTCCATTTAAAATAAATGTATTTATTTTAAATAACTTATTTATTAGATGTTCAATGATTTTTCCAATTTAATACTTTTATTTGTAGAGTAAAATATCTTTCCTAATTTAATCTACTTCATATCTCTTATAATAAAGAAGTTAGCAATACTTATACAATTTCCAAAAACATCTTCTATATTTTGAAAGTAAATTTAGTTTATATACGCATTTGCCTTTAGAAATAACTTGGATTAAATAATTACAAATAAATTCAATAGATAAATAAATAAATCCGATTTAGAGGATTAATAAGCATTAGGCAGAGTTACACAATAATTACGCAATAACGTTAAAGATAAATCATATTTGAACTGCTTCGTATTAATAATGTATTTCTTTTTGCAGGCCTTCGATTAACAAGTTATACATTATCAGAGACCGGATCAGGATTAGTAGTGTGTGAGAACAGTGTATGTGATATTAAAAGTGTTCATCAATCGTCATATTTATATATCTGGGTAAGTGGAACAATACTATATGTTTCTGATTCTTGCAATTCCAATAATAAATAATAGAAACCGCACAACTTCTTCAATAATGTATGTAGCGGAGACATAATAATGCAATAATATGTGGTTTAACATTAAGTAGTTACTTGTGCTGGTGAGAATGATAATATTTAAAACGTTGCCCAGAGTTACACAAATGTGCTTGTTACTTTTTTATACGCTGCAAAACATTTTAACATAATGAGCTTGAATTACGTCTCAGATGATTGTTTTTTAATATGTCAGCATTTTTTGAATTCTTAATACTGGTTTTCAGGCTCAGATTTGCCACATGATTCTATAACGGGTCTACAACAGTGCACATATGTACTTAAATATACAATATTTATGCATCGTGAACAGGATAAACGCTGTTTTCAGGATTTCGTATGTAATACCAAGAAACCCGTATACTCTCACACATGTGTTTGGCTCTCTGTCTGCCGTCCAGGGCCGTGTTGAGGGGTGGTGAGTGAGGCACTCACCTCACCTTAACTGGCAAAAAGGGGCGCCAAAACTAGCAATAAAGGGCCAGAAGCATGTCATGATTGGGCATTTTTCAAATAAATAAATATATTTCCCTCTATGAAATGCTTATATATAGCTTTTATAAATGGTTTATTGGGGCTTGCCAGGTCTTGACAAGCGACCACTAATCGCAAGCTTCAGTAACCTTTTGAGCCTGATACTAGAGACTAGTGGAGCTAAATACACCCAGCTGCTCCCAATCCCTGGTGATATACAAACGCGGAAATTATGCCAGATCTAGCGCCCGCACAATGCGGAGTGACCCGAGCAACACTGCATTCTGCATCTTGCAGATCAAAGAGGTGACAGAAGATCTGTAGGCGGGAGTGGACTCTATTTTTCTTCCACAGGAGGCTTTCATACCACCCAAAATACCAACTATCAGGACTACAAGCTTAACTTTATATCCTGAATACAGCTTTCTAAGCTCGGATAAGAGGTCCATGGATACTTGAACCTCATTTTTTCCTCCTTGAGAGAGATATTCTTCTCAGCTGGACTCGACAATTCGATCATAAACATCTGTTTAATATCGACATCCGGGAGGGTTATATCCGGCTTTCTGGTTATCAGTAACCTCGAGGTGGGGATGGAGTAATTCCAATAAATGCGGCACTTGGAATTTTCCACCACCGATTCTATGTCAGAAAGGACGTACGGTATAACCGGTATTTGGTCAACACCATAGGTATGACTAAGATGGTAGTAGAGCACGCATAGGGCAGCATTATATCGAAACCGTAACTCGACGCTATAAGAGATGAACAAGCAGACAGAATGTGCATAATGGTTTCAGGATGGTGGTGGCAGAACCTGATTATTATTACTATTATCATTATTATTATTTAAAACCATTATTGCATTACCTTTTATACTGTTTTATGTGGTTTCTATCATAGACTTCTATGGGCATAGTATTCTTGTCTATGTTCTATGGGTTTGTGATGTCAGCATTTGAGTTTGAAAATATCTTATTTTGTGTATGGATGTAGGATGTCTTATATCTTATGTTTGAATCTTGTTTTTTCTCTGGCATTGTACCAAATTACGTGAACATAATGTCCTGTTTTTGCGTGAATCTCGGAATAACGAACTGATAATTATTTTTTTTTCGGATATCCTCTTGTAATCATCTGCAATGATATCTTTTATGGGATATATTTTTTTGAGAGTATACAATAGGAGGGGGCCTATAGTATTGTCTGCTTCAGGAAAAAAAAAATTCGGCACAGCTTTGCTGCCACTTTGCTGTCTGTTTGTTTGCATGGTAAAAATTGTATTCAAATGGTCGGATAATAAATGGAAGTTTTTAATGTGTAGGTGGACGACGAAAAGTAATCCTTTTTTAATTAAGAGCCAAAGAATTTTGTTCCACTCCTTGTGACTCAGAGAGGTTCGTTTAAAAATTTGAAAAATATCAGAGTAATATTTATGTGAATTATAGTAGTACAACAGGAATTTTTGACTGTCCAAAATCTAATATTGGAAGGCAAATAAAATGCAAATATTATTTATATAATATAATATAAACTATAAATGGAATTTTAACAAAGTATTGTAAAAAAATATCTAATAGACAATCATTTTTTCCTTTAAATAATAATGAAACATATTTATATACGAAATATTGACAAGGACGAAAGTTACACAATTAATGATAGGGGGGGTCATGTTTCAAAAGCTATTTCTCGAAACATTGAAAAGAAAGAGAGAAAAAAGTCACTTTGGTGTCTCTATTAATATTTAACGACCCAAGATAACTTTTATTGCGCACTGTTGATCGGATTTAAATTATATTGTAACCATATCAATTTCGACCTTTCGATTTTTTTACAAATAAGCACAAATTAGAATTTTTGTAACAGGATTTTTAGCTTGATGTAGATTTGTTGGTCCGATTATCGATCTTTAAACACGTGCAAGGCAAATTCGATTGAACGGATTTTTAAGAAATTTCATATTTAAGCTCCAGACGTAAATATCTCAATTCGATCAACTTATGATACAGACGTATCTCAATTTGGTAAATTTTGCTACAGATCCGTCCACTGGAATGTATACTTTATTGTGTCACTTTAATGTGTTACGAATATTTCGCAACAGAGCAATATTTCGAAAAAGTTTATTTAGCAAAAGATGTTATAATGGGTGTTTTTTTTAGAGGTATAGAACTTTAAATTGCAATAAAATAACGATGGATTATTCGATTGACATGAATTTTTTTTTATTCGAAAGATAATCTTGTGGCATTACATTTTAAATATGATTTCTGGCATATGACCGCCACGGCTGGCTCGGATGTAGTCCAATCTGGACGTCCAATTTTCGATGACTTTTTCCAACATTTGTGGCCGTATATCGGCAATAACACGGCGAATGTTGTCTTCCAAATGGTCAAGCGTTTGTGGCTTATCCGCATAGACCAATGACTTTACATAGCCCCCACAGAAAGTAGTCCAGCGGTGTTAAATCACAAGATCTTGGAGGCCAATTCACAGGTCCAAAACGTGAAATTAGGCGGTCACCAAACGTGTCTTTCAATAAATCGATTGTGGCACGAGCTGTGTGACATGTTGCGCCGTCTTGTTGGTATGATTTAATGTAATGCCACAAGATTATCTTTCGAATAAAAAAAAATTCATGTCAATCGAATAATCCATCGTTGTTTTATTGCAATTTAAAGTTCTATACCTCTAAAAAAAACACCCGTTACAAGTAACAATCAGTTATTCGATCAGTTTAGTCGATCCCCCCCTTGGCAGCGCAGCCAAAGGGGGGATCGACGGGTCTGGGCCCCTCCCTAGACCAGCAGATTACACGGCGCTGCTCGGGGAGTTGAAGATAAAATTAGTTAACCACAACCAGTGGCACAGCCAAGGGGGAGCCGACGGGCCTGGGCCCCTCCCAGGACCAGCAGATTACACGGCGCTGCTCGGGGAGTTGAAGATAAAATTTGTTAACCACAACCAGTGGTGCAGCCACAGGGGGCCTGACGGGCCTGGGCCCCTCTCAGGACCAGCAGGTTACACGGCGTTGCTCGGAGAGTTGAAGATAAAATTTGTTAACCACAACAGTAGTTAATTTTTAAATTACTTCATTGTAAACAATATTGGCATTTTTTATTTATTTATTTTTTTGTCGTATAAATAAACATTTTTTTAAGATTGCCTACTCTTGATAGGGGCCGTTATTGTTCAAGTGAAAATACATCACTTTCTATACATGCTCCAACGAATTATATGAAGGGGAGCGTTGATCCATTTTCCCCCTGACACATCGACTTAAACATTCGCCCAGTCAAATGATAAAACTGTTTTAAACAACTCGATTCAGATAAGATAAAGTAGAAATCTAACTTCGGTATAACCTTCACACGAGTCTGTTCGTTGGGTACAAATTGTGGCCAAGCGGCTGATTTAGAGAACTGAACATAAGTAAGAAAAATATTAAGACTTCAAAAATATATCCCGCGAAAAATATAAATAAATATGTATTTATCGAAGAAAAAATCAAGTGAAAGATTTTGATACATGGATTAACAATTACATTTTTTTATCAACAAATAATGGAATTATTATTTGATATAAACATCAATATGCAACAGCAGTAGTGTCGAACTGATTTGGGTCGCAGTCTATTTTACATACAAAATGATAAGCAGTGACGGAACTTTAAATATCCCGAAGGGTTTCTTGACATTTTTTTATAAACAGAAAAGGGGAAGAGAGTATATTTTACATTTTTAAATATATTTTTCCCCTAAATAAGCTCAAGTGATTTTGATTACCGCTTCAGGGGCCACAAAAAATAAGGTTGGGGCCACGTGCCCTCGAAATTTGATTCGGCCTTCCCCAAGACAAAATATTGGCTGCGCCACTGGTAATAATTAATAACTTTTATTTGAGACATTTTTTGAAACGACTTAATAAATTATTATAACTATTCATATTTTTCTAAGTATCTGTTTTGACATATATTATGTAGGTATGTTTTCATAATTACTGTAAATTATAAATACGTATCATGAAATGGTCAACGTAAAAATAATATAGACGTTATTATTATTTTCAATACTGATTTATCTGTTAGAAAGTTTTTTGTTTAAGCACTTTATGTTGACGGTCGGTTCTGTAGTGGCCACAGCTGATTTTTAAATAAAGCATGTAACTGAAATTTTATTCAAAATTTTCTCTTACCTTGAACTGTAAGGCCAAATGTTTTACTAGCGAGAGTCTTCGATCTCAACCTTTGATTCTATCTTAGGATCACATGTGTTTGGTTGTGTATTAGAAAAACTTCATTATAATATTGTTTAAACGGTAGGTCTGGTTTGAATACTGCCAGGACGGTTAAGGTGACCCCCACAGGCAAGATAGGGGAGGCCATAATAAATCAAGTCTTTGTCCTATAAATTTCATATTGGATTCTGACTGATGGTAATAATCTGTTAAATTTAAGTGCGTTTTTATAATTTAATATTGGTGTGGGTTGACTTGGTGGGGTGTCAAATAATACATTTTTGAGGGTTGAATCATTATAGGTATTTATTTGTGATACAAGAGCTACTTTTTAAGTTTTGACAAAAAGTAAGAAAACATTTTTTCTTTTTTGGAAAAAACTGTTTTATTTCTTTTCAAAATAATCGCCGTTAAGATTTATACACTTTTGCATGCATTTAAACCAATTCTCGAAATATTTTTTCCTCTCTGAAGTTGGTATCTCAAAAACATGGTTTTCGAAGGCTTCAACAGCTTCTTGAGGTGATGAAAATCGCTGTCTACGCATTTTTTGTTTGACATTGGGGAACAAAAGGAGTCTTTAGGGGATAAATCAGGTGAATTCGGGCAATGAGACATTAATTCGATGTTTTTCTCCTTCAAATAATCAATTGTTTGAATTGTGTGGGAACATTGTCATGATGAAGAATGGTGCGACGTTTTTGGTTATTTTTCCTGATTTTGTCGATGAATTCTGGCAAACACATTGCTGTATATCATTCAGAATTAATTGTTCTCCGATCCTCTAAAGGAATGGTTGCGACATGTGAAGTACAACCGAAGAAACAATCGATCATTTTCTTGGAAGTGCTTCGTGAACGAACAACTTATTAGAGAAAACAATATTTTAATTGTAGTTCAATAATAGAATATCAATTTTTCTTCATGACAACTACACAACAACTGGATTAATATGAAAAATTAAAAAAAGTCAGTGGTTTTCAAAATTTGGGGCATCTTTTTGTTTGTTTATTTTTGAACGAAATTCACATTTTAGAGAAAATTGGCAAAGGAAAAATCGATTGCATTCTACGTCACCATGCTGCCTTTAAAATTATGCCGGACATTTACCTAACACCCTGTATATTATGTGATCTTTACTATAATATAATATGTATACAAAGTTTTGATTTTATAATTGTGCAATTTATTGCTTTCAATGTTAGCTGATATAAAGTAGTTGATCGTAACCTTTATAAAACATTTTTCATTTATTATTAGGTTAAGTTATTAAAAAGTCGCATTATTGCACCGATGTATTTGCTTGCCTTCTAAATAAAGCATTTATTAGACCTTAACATATTTAATAAATGCTTTATTTGACATTAACATGTTTTTTAGTAATCATGAAGAAGTGACAAATAAATTTGCTTGTTGATTTTAGCTTTGTTTTATCATTTCCTGAAGTTTTAGATTTACTTTTTCTTATACAGTATTCTAATAAATTGCAAGAACCACAATAGTCTGAAAATTATTTTATAATTATTCCCTTTTAAGAAATATAAAATATTTATAAGACATTCTTATGTTGTATCTATTGCAGTTTATATAACATCAAAATATCAGATAAAAGTTATAAACTGGCTTTATAATTGTTTTCAAATCGGTTATATAATAACTATAAATTAAACTTAATTTCTTATTTAGGTTTTATTACTAGTGTTATAAACCTTTTTTCATAGCAATTATGGCATTTGATCAGGAAATATGATTTATTTATTACGAATTTGTTTGGGTTAGTTGAAGAATTGCTTATATTAAACATCTACAGCCACATACGTCAGTATTTTTAATTTATTTTTAGGTGCCAGCCTAGGATATTATAACTGCTTGTATGCATAAAACAAAAATAAACTATAAATGAATGTTAATATCTGCTCCCATGCTTTAATTAGGAATTTTATTTTTTTATTTGATATATCATTAATTTGTAATAAAAATAATTAAAAGGGCTCGTAATCCTAAAAAATAAATTGTTTATCAGTATCTGAACTATTCCAGGGTCAATTATTTTATGTTCATTATATGTTGGTCTAGTATATGCTGAATAAATGATTTTCATAGATATATTTATGCCACCAAATTTTAATATAATGTTAAAAAACTTTTATATGAGAATTTAGCTTTATAACATGAGTGCTGGATGTTACAAAATAATAATAATAAATATAGTGTATAATTACTTTATATTAAAGCTGACAGAACATTTTAAAAACTATTTTTCGACACTAAATTATACAGCCATTTAGTATATTTGAAGGTTAAAACAATTAAGTTATATTTGTTGCCATAATAAATATGCTATATATCATTTAAGTTTTATGTTGCACCTTTTGTGTTAGTTGGGTGTGCAGCTAATATGAGTACCTTATTATAAATTCGATAATAATACTGAAATTTTTATGCAACCATATGTATGCTCGTAAAATCATACCCTCGCAATTTACAGATTAAGGTTGCATTGATTAATCGGCAGGTAATCGGTAATCGGCCATATAGGCCATTCTGTCGATTAATCGGTCTTGGGTTTTTGACTGATTAATCGATTTTGATAATCGGCTTTAAATAATCCTTTTTTATTATTATATTATATTTTTTAAATTATTATTGTTGTTAGACATGCATGATGAAGCAAGGGGCAGGAGGAGTGATCTTAACTATTCTTCTATTTTTTAATATATTTTTTTTACGGCAAATATCGCTGTTCTTTGAATATTTTGTTTCATCCTTTGGGATGTCTGCTGACCATCATTCGGCCGATTATCAGAAGATAATTTAGAGATGCCCCTCTGTGTTCTTGTTTATTATCTTTAAAAGTAGAATAATCTTCAACTGAAACTTAAGCATTTTCCAAATTATCCAACGCTAATTCTTTTGTTTTTTCAAAGTATCAGTTTTTGAAATTTCATTTTGAATCTTTAATCTAGCAAAAAAGTCAAACAAACTTAATTTCCAAATATGCTGAAAATATATTCTCAACTGAATTTGACAGAACAACTAACGCATCCAAATATACCTGTATTAAAACGAAATGAAGTAGCAAGAAGGGAAAAATATTTTGAAGTAATTGTGGTAGGATGTAATATCTGAATATCTGTTTAAACATTTATTAAAAAGATTTGAATGTAAGCCTTTACAGTAATTTTAAAATTAACTTGTTCTTTAAATGAGTCTCCTCAGTAACTAAGCAAACTGAATTAACACCCATTTCACCACAGATATACAACTGTCAATATTCATATTCAGTTATTAACCATGTTACAAGAATTTTGTTTAAAATCAGTCATTTACAAGAAAATGAAATACATATTTAACACAAATATATTACTGAGAATACATACATGCATAATTAAAGTAAATTAACATAATATAGCCAATGATGAAGATATTGATATTAAATCGGACTCAGACCTCGGTAATTCCACTACCTAATGAGCGGTGTAAACTCATCAATGGTGTACAGTGGATTGTGTGTTAACAGATTTTTTATATACAATTTCTATTTATTAGTGAATAGTGACGTGATACTTGCTGGCAATAAGTTGTAAAATTGTATTCCATAGTAGTTCACGCCACATCTGGCTTTATCAATCCTGTGATAGATTGGATTGATCTTATTTCTATTTCTTGTTTGACAGTGATACCTTTGCTCAAAAGTTGCGAACTTGTCTTTATTGGTATGAATATATACTAGGCATACAAATATGTAACTGTAGGGTAACGTCATTATTTTTAATGTATTGAAAGACTCTCTAGAGTCGGATCTGTATGAAACATGGTTTATATTTTTAACTGCCCGTCTCTGTAGTGCAAAGAGTCTTTCGCCTGCAGTCGAATGTCCCCATGTCAGCAAACCATATGAGATGTGACTATGAAACAGTGAGTAGTAACCTGTCATAACTATTTCCTCAGAGACACAGTTCACAAGATTCGTAAGCAGAAAAACTGTTTTACACAACTTTTCAGCAACGCAATTGACATGTTGCTCCCAGTTGAATTTGGGGTCAATGTGTGTACCTAGGGTTTTCAATGTTAAAATATTTTAGTAAAATTATTAAGTTTTCAGTTTTCGTATTGTTGGGCGTAAGCTTGTTTGCTGAAAACCAAGTCTTGGCCAACTCAAGCTGGCCATTGCCATTATCAATCAAGTCAGCAAATGTAGAGGAACTTGTAGTTATGGTAGTGTCATCAGCATATAGGACACAATTTTCTTTGATATGGTTCGGGAAATAATTGATAAATATAATGAATAGGAGTGGCCCAAGAATTGACCCCTGAGGCACACCGCATTCAATATTTCTTGATTTTGAATTGACATTATTTACATATACATATTGTTGCCTATTTGATAAGTAACACTTTATTAGATTGTAGCTTCTTGGTACACTGAAACCATATTTTGATCATTTTTATAACAGTATATTTGGCACACAATAAAACGCCTTACATAAATCTAAAAAATGGGCCAGAGAATATTTATTTTTATCGCTGCTTTATATATCCACCGGTGAGCAACTAATCGTAAATGAAATCCGGTTAAATAAATGGCGACCGGTGAGTAAGTACGGTAACTCACCGGTAGATCAACATATGCATACAGGAAAATATTTACTAACCGGTACCGCACCGATGAGTCTACTTAATGCGACCATTATGGTAGAAGTCGGCAACCTAATAAACGTCGCAAGCCGCAATCAGTAACGTTTTGTTTTTATTTATACGTCGCGGGCCGCATTCATCAACATAATTTACATACTTTATTTTGTAATTTATATTTTTTACAATCTTAAGTTCTTGTTACGCGTTACGCCGGTTTACACGTGTTTACTTCGACGTAAATGCGTCTAGTGTGAAAGAAGTCTAATGCAGCGCAGCAGTAATGTGTTGGCTACGTTGGATAATAAAAATAAACATTATATTTTTCTTATTGGTGGGCCGCATTCGTCCCACGAGTTTAAAAAAATTACATTACAGAGTGGTGTCCACTTATACATAGACTTTAAAAAATTTGTAAAGTTTCTCTAAAGAACGTTCAAGGCGCCACTATCTATTCTTCATGTTGAATAATGACTACAAAACTTGCGCCACAAAGTTCTTCGTAAGTGCATTAAAACTTAGGAAGGAAAACAACGAATGAAAATCATTATTTATCTTCCTTGACTGTTGCCTTGGTGTTGTACATTCTTTATGCAAATGATTAATACATTCTTTCACTGACCCGATGCTTGTCATCGTGAATTTCATAAAATCTTTATTTCAATAGAAGAGCAATGTGTGTGCTAATTTCAAATTACAATATGTCAAAACGTGTTCAACTTGAAGCTACTGGACAGTGATTAATATTACTATTTTCAGTTCTATACAGCGTTCAACATTTAGAAATTAGAAATTGTATATACATTAACTTTTACATTTATTGGCATCTTTATTAGTTTTGCTAAAATTGAGTGCCATAAATTCGATATCGTGAATTGATAATTTTGTAAACAGTACATTTTTTAAATTCTTTTTTTAATTAATTTTAGATTTTACATCTTGCAATTCTTGTTCAATTTATTAACATAATTTAAAATAACCTGTTAGTAAGTGGCTTAAGAAATTTTGCAGAGACGAGGAGGGAAGCTGCAGTTTTAAAAGGATCATCAGTATGATAATTTAGATCAGTGGTACTCAACAGGGGTAATATAGTCCCCTAGAGGACGATAATAACTCTTGAGGGGGCATTAAATTTAAAATAAAATTTTTGGGATAGTTGCAAAATTGAGTGGATGAAAATAACAAATGAAAAATGAAAATGCGAGTTCAAATATTCAGTTAAGTAAACCTTTTGTATAGTCTATTCCAAACGTTTAAGTGGAACTAAATGGGAATTTCATTTTCTTAAGTTGTTTCGAGAAAAGAGTTTGTCTAGGATATTTCATGTTTCATATTGGTATGTCAGTAATCAAAATGCCAGCCAGGGAAACTAGGGAAGGAGTGACACTTATTATAAAAAATAGAATATAAAACACATTTTTGAATTTTTGGAAGACAAACAAAATTAAGAAAAGGGAAATTCGTCTTAAGAATGACACAAACATTCAGATATAATGAAAAATGACATTTTATAATGACAACCAACTTAACCTAGAATATTAAGTGGAATTATGATTCACAAAGCTGAAACAAAATGGCCAAAAGCCCGCTTCAATCGTTAAAAGCTGCTAGATTTCAAAATCTAGTTCCTCTTAAACGTTTGGAATAGTCTATAGGTAGACAGATAGACCTGTAGAGTGATTTAAAAAAAAATGTGAATATTAAGCAGGTTTTATACACATTGGCATATTTCATTTGGCAATTTCGTTATGATTTTGAAAATATATATATAAATACTTTCACATTTTAAAATTTACGTCATTGTGATGGAGCTGCCGCTAGTGGATGATCTGCTTATTAGTATTCGACGTACGTTTATTATCTCACTTTCGAGTGCTTGAAGATTCATGCATTCATGTTATCTCTTGTTAATATTGTTACAGTTTTGAAAATAGTGTAGTTTGTAGTGTAGCATCGAAAGTTGGAAGGAAGTATTATGTTTCACATTATACTTTTTACGTCAATACTACGCAAAAAAGTATAATGTAGAACAAACTTAATGTTATTTTTGACAATCCCCGTCAATGCCGCTAGTACCGAACGTTCGTTCTCAAAATTAAAATTAATAAAAATATATTTAAAGAATTCCATGCGACAAGAAAGGTTGCACAACTTAGCAATACTGTTAATCGAACATTACTTGGCCTGACTTTTGGACTTTGATGAAGTATTGACAATTTTTCCGAAAAGAAATCCCCAAAAAAAAAAAAAAATAATAATTTTGCTAACCATTTTCTTTCATATATCATATAACAGTAGCAATAAAAAGTGAATACAATTATAAAATCAACTAGTAATATTTATGTCTTATGTTATAATTCTGTTATTCGAAAAAATATACTAAATTACACCAATGCTGATTAAACTGAGGTTCTACGAGACTTTTAGTTACCTATAATAAAAACAACGACGAGCTTAATTCTTTTAGGGCCCCAGTCTAAAAATTTGCCATGGGCCTCACATTGTGTTGTTACGCCACTGGATAGCCCAGTGTTTTCCAATCAGTGTGTCGCGACACTTTAGTGTTACGTTTAGGAGACAAGGTCATGCTATGATGATTTTCTCTGTTATCTCTATGTGAATAAAATATTTGTTATCAAAACACTTTTGACGGTGCAACTGGCACATAGGCATAGATTGCTTTTGTAGATAGATACCAATTCTGTAACTCAGTTACTATGATCATGGTAACTAAATTTGTCACTATGAGCAAGCTCAGTTACTATCCTAGTAACTTTCGGGTATTTCGTATTCCGTCAGATAAAAGTTACTACAATATTTAGTAACATGTTACTATAAAAGTTCCTATCATAGTAACTACCAAATGCTGGTGTTTATAAGTAATAACTTAGTTCTTATGAAGATAAAAATAGCGGACATTTGGTTTTAAGTGTAATTTTTAGATATAATAGAAAAGGAAGAAAATTAGTAAAGAAAACTACAAAATAACACAACAAAATAATATAACAAAATAATGTAATACAATATTGACATTATTAACCTCAACTGTCATCTGTATATAACCAATGCGCATGCGTGTTGCGCTTCTGTAACTAAATTCATACCGACCGGCGTAGCATAGTGGCAACACATGTGTTCTGCGTTGCGAAGGTCTCGGGTTCGAATCCCGTTCAGGCATGGAAAGTTTCTCAAATAAAAATTATCCTGCCTAATTGTGACAGCAGCAAAGCCCACTATTAAAGTCACTATACAAGTTATCTTGTAGTAATGTTACTACACGGTAACTATTATAGTAAATTTTTACAATAATTGATCTGTATGTTTATTATTCGGGCCATTTTTGGGTTGGAATGTACAAAAATTTTTGCATTTGTAGTTAATTTTTTGCATTCATAGATAAGGTAGTAAATCTTAAATTAAAAATATATAAAATCTAAAAAAAAAATGGTTGCCCTTATAACCAACATTTTAGATCTAAAACCTAGACCTTTAGTGCAGATAACAGTTTAATTTACAGAGATCTTAGTGCTGTAATTTAAATGTAGTTAAATAGTAAGTGCGGTGAGTATACATAACTTCTCACTAAACTACGCTGACCTCCTGAGAATAATATCAAGCATAATGGAGATTACTGACACGGGTCAGGCTTGCCTCGCCAGCAACAGGTTAGGTTAGGTTAGGGGAACTTCTGTCCCTAAAGGCTGTTTTACACTAACATGCAATGTATTAATAATGCTTGCTTTGTTTCTTAGACTACATTTTTTATAAACAACCCGGAATTTTATTGTGATTTCCGGCTAACACATCTTCATATATCGTTAGTTTTATATAAATTTTCGTAAAAATTATTTAATCAGATCAATTCTATAAAAATTGCTGTGTAGTAACGTTACTACAAGATAAAATATTATAAAAACTATAATGACTTTCATTCATGACTAGTAACCGATCTTGCTCATAGTGACAAGTTTAGTTACTATTATCATAGTAACTGAGTTACAGAATTGGTCTGAATGTTTATAGTTATTACTCTGTTTGAAGATTTTGTAGGTATAAGCAAGAAAACTTTATACCTTCACTCATATGTTTGTCTGTACGGTAGAAATTGAAGCCAACTAGCAGCTATTTATCTCGCATATCCGAAAAATATTGAGAAGGCAATTTAAATTCCGAGATGTATTTAACTCTTTAAAATCACTAAGGTTGGTCCTGCAATTGACGAAATAGCACGTGAAAACCAGAAGATCTGGTTCCAACATGATGTGTTAGCGCAACATAGCGCAATTCGGAAGAAATTTAAGGAAATATTTAGATCACTCGTTTTCTGATCGATGGATTGGTCGGGGCAGTGATATCTCTTTGTGGGTTCACCATAAAAGCAAAATTTATAAAACCCGTCACCCAAATATTATTATTTTTATTATTTTTACTTGCCCGACCTTAATATATTAGGGGCAAGTATTGTAATCGCGAAAATTTGCGATGTCGAGATTTTGAGTGATGACCACGTTTCATGGTCCAGGGAATCCAAAAAACCTATTTTCGGAGTGCCGTCCGTATGTGTGTGTGTCTGTGTGTGTGTCTGTGTGTGTGTCTGTGTGTGTGTCTGTGTGTATGTGTGTATACACGATAACTCAAAAACAGTTTAACTTAAAGAGTTCGTTCTGGTGCTAAAAAATTCTCCTAATAATTGGGAAGAACCCTATTGTTTTTTATTAAAATCCGAAACCGGAAACAGAAGTTATTAAACTTTAAAATTTTTAAAAATTCCTAACTAGTGAACCAAGCCTTGGACAAAAATTGTATTGGACATAATTTGATGTATTTATGCGGATTTACCTAAATCTTCTTTTAAAATAATATATATATATCAAGAATTTTTATTTCCTCTTATATATATATATATTTTATTATTTTTTTATGGGAGGGCAAGTCTAGCGGAGGTCTCCCTTCGCCACTGGTTTTATTTAATGCTAATTAATGGTTACCTGAGCTTCTTAGGCTATTTGCGACCAGATGCATAGGATACATATATTAATATTACATAATATATTACATATAGTTTTGATGTACATAAGTTTTAGTAAAGTGATAGTTAGTATTTATATTAAATTTAAATTGGTTAGTCATATTTTCGATGCAATAATTATGTCCTTCAAGAATTGAATAACCCAGGATTCTGTGTTCGTGTTGTTTGCTAGCAGGTCCTTGATTGTGTTTGGCAGGGAGTTGGAGTTTCTTTGTCTTTGGTACTGGTCGCACTCTAGGAGGATGTGTTCCACGGTTAGTCGTGTATTACATATAATACATAGTGGTGGGTCGGATCTCTCAAAGATGTGTTTATGGGTGTACATTGTATGACCAAGTCTCAACCTTGTCAATATGATTTGTTCCGTTCTATTTGTACGACAGTTCCAATGTTTTGCAGTACCTTTTATTTTGTGCAGGTGATTATTGCCTGTTGTATTGTGCCATTAAGTTTTCCATTTTTCTTCGGATGTAGTCAAATCGTAGCTTGATATAGGTATATCCACTAGTTTCCCGTTTACGGCTTCTTTTGCTAGCTGGTCAGCTTCTTCGTTTCTTTCTATTCCGATGTGCGAAAGTACCCACATGAGAATGATTTTCTTGCCCAGACTAATGGCTTCATGGATGGTTTCTTGAATCTTCGTAGTGATAGGATTGGTGGTACGCCATTGTTGAACTGATTGTATTACTCTTAGTGAGTCACAATGTATGATGTATGTACGAAGATCTTCTGTGTTATTTTTTATTTCTTCTACTGCCTTTAGAAGAATTAATTCTTTGAGAATACATTTATTACAATATGCGTCTCTACTAACAGATAGGCAGACTTATTTGAGCATTTATTATAATAAAAGTAATAAATTTATTTTTAAATTTAAATAACAAGCGTTTTATTGTTTAAATTTAATAGCAAATTATCTAATGTGAATTTAATAATTGTAAAAGATGTAGGAATGTTTGATACAGCTTTCGATTGATAAGTAAAATTACATTGTTTTCTTTTACCCGTCAAATCCGTGGCGATGCGTCATTATTTAAAAAATAACTTCATTATAAATTTACCTACGTTTCGTAGTAAAAGAAATATAAAACTAAAAATATCAAAATTGATTGCAAAAGTTTTCCATGTTATTAGAAGTGGGTAAAATTCAATTCAATTGATGCTATTACGGAGCTTGTAAGTTAATATGAGGAGCAGCAATCGCAAAAAAATATATAATTCAATGTTATTCTCCTATGTTCCGGGGTAAAAGTTGTCTTCTTGTATATAATATGCAAAACACTAGAGTGTGTAGGTTGTTTTTAAACCGAACTGCAAACAAAAATCATTACTAACCTAACCACAACCAAATATCTGGTTACTTATATTTATGGTACATGCTATTTATAACCAAATAAGTTCTTGTTGTTTTTCACATTTAAACGTAAAACACATATATATATTCAGGCGCGCACACAAGAAGATGGTCCTCGGGTCCGGACCCCCACCAGGTATGAAATAATCATATATGTACTTATATATTAAAAACTAAGCAATTGAAAATAAAAATCATCCTTTTTATTAATAAAAATTAAATTATAATCAAAATTGAATTAATATATAAGCCCACTACTTTCCTTGAAAAATCAATAATAAATTTGTATTATTTTACGGATATTTTTTCGAAATGGAATCTCCCCCAAACCAATTTACTGTTTGCGCGCTTGTACATATCATATTATTAAATTACTCTCAAAATGGTTTAGCCTTGAAAATATGATTCCACACAAGTCCTTCATACCCCTCCGTTTATTTATGTAAAATATAAATAATTTTCGGAGCGCCAGGGCCCATGGGCATATGAGACCCCTAGCCCTCCTAGACGTCCCCCCCTTTATCTGGACATGATTCCACATATTCAGTTACTTCCTCTTAATGAGACAACAATTAGTACAAATTTAAACAATTTTCTTCCCAAAATATGTGGTATTTTATGTTTTGCTTATGATTATCCAAAGATAAGAAGAGATGCAGATATGCCCAATGAATACAGGACATCTCCCGAAGTAGAATCTCCCATCCTATTTAATTTAACTTTTTCTGTGTCATTTTAGAAACGGAATAGCAGACGATGTATCTTATTGTCTGGCGTAGAATCAGATGGAGTTTCCTTAATTTTTACAGCAGTGTTTCCCAAAGGGTATGCCGCAATATTTTCCAAGTGTGCCACGAAATCTTAAAAAAAAAACTAGCGTCATTTAACATTATTGTCCGAATATACGTACAATACCATTGATAATAATAAAGTACACGAAGGATCATTTTATGAATTGAAATTGACATATCCTATTTTCCTGAATACATCGGCGTTTGTATTCAATATTTCTTCTTATATGACTAGGTAGGTGTGCCGCGAAATTTGTCTTCTTTGGAAAATGTGCCATGAGAGTAAAAATATTGAGAAACACTGTTTTATAGTATCAGAACGTGAAAATTAAATTTGGAACATCTATGTTAGGGAAACCGTGAGATTCAAAAAATGCATTCAAAACTCCTTGTTAAACACCTGATATACAAAATTGGCATTTAGGATAAATCTAAAATATTTGTTGTCTCTCGGAGCTGATGCATTTTCTTCCATTTTGTATCTTTGATATAAAATTCTATTTTTAAATCATAGCATCATCAGAGAATTCTTCAAAAAGTTGGGTACTGTTACCCGATACCCGGTACACAAAAGAAAATTAACTTTTAACTCTGAGTGTACCCAGGTAAACACGCGTCTGACCAGCAGGTGATTTCTAGTGTTTTTCTTTTTTTATTTTCTGAATGCTCTTATAATTACCAGACCCAAGGTTGAGCACCGTGTTCTATTATCTTTTGATGTACTGAAATATAGACCTAGATTTAGTTTTTTTAATCATTTAAAACAAATTTCATACCATGCAAAACTTCTTTGTTAATTCCAAATACAACCAGGCGCAGAAGATCGTTTCGGTTTGTTCATTTTTGGTGCATTATGCAACAAATCACCGTATAACACAACATACGAAAATCGTCCAAAAAATACTTCTGGACCATTGGATTTTATTTACAAGTTCCTTTCATTTTGATTTAAATACTTTCGCATCCACACACTTTTGAGGTATCTGTAGGTCGGAGCATAATAATAGTAATAATAATTCTTTAATAATAGTTCAATAATTTCGTCTGTTGAAGTCACAATAAATAAATTTATTTTACAGAGTGTTGTGTCTTCGTTTCTATGGTCTTTAAGATGACTAAACATACCTATTTTGGCCGAAAAACCGTCTATCACAAATAGGGCATGTTAGCATGACAGTGCTGTTGTTAACTGATATTCGCAGTTTCTGCGCAATAGCTTTGGCTCCAACAGGTTGCTCTCTTTTGTCTTCATACATAGATAATACCATTTCTCCATCATATACCATCATCTCCGTTTAGTTCTCCATCATATATTTCGATTTTTTGCCAACTCTTCCCAATTATGGCAACTTAAGTTCGGATTTTTAAGTGTTTGTAGCAACACGTCTTTATATCTTACCTACAATACGAACACTAGTTTGCAGTTCAGAGTAAAGTAGCTGCTTTGGAAGGCTTTCTATACTGGTGGAGTTGGTCCTATTAAAGACAGATATATTGTTGTTTCAAGATTGTTCTTATGTATCTTTGATGAAATCTATCCAAATTGCTATAGTGACGGCTGTACGGCGTCCATGCTTCTGACGCGTATAGTAGAGTTGGTAGCACTACAGCTTTATATACAGGAAGTTTAGTACAGAATTTGAAGTCGTGGTTTAGCCATACTCTTTTTCTAAAGCTTCCAAATAACTTATCAGCAGCTGATATTTGATTATTTATTTTTGAATTCAGACTACCGTCACAGTAAATGATGCTCGCAAGGAATTGTGAAAAGCTCTTACCATAAATTCACTTTTTGTCCTACTTATTTGCAGACCAAAACGCTTGCTTATTTTAGATAGTCTTGATATAGCCCTCCGTTAACTCTAGAACGAATACAGCACCCATACAGCTAGGCTGACCAGATTTAAGTTTAGGGAAACCCTGAGATTAAAAAATAATAATAATAATCGGAAATACAGGTTTTTTATTATAACAATTAATACAGACAAAACAAAAAGTACATATATGTATACATATATAAAAAAATCTAATATAAATTAAATTAATATTATTCTTGAAATAACTAAAATAGAAACTCTATTATGTATGCATACAGTGATATAATCAGTCAAAATGCTTATAATAATAAAATATAAATTAAATTAAACAGGGGAATTAAATTAGAAATTATATTTCTTATTGGTTTGACACCATTTCAGTAACTCTTTCTGCTCATCTTTTGATAGGTAATGTTACCCCCCGCTACTGTCTGACTCACACTACCGGCTGATAGTTGATAGTCCGAGTGCACCAGTTGGCGACATAGAACAGTCAAACAGTCAGCGACTGCTGCAGGCTCTATATATCCGGCTAATCGGCTTTAACCGTTGGCGTGATAAGAAATAGAAAGAATTAGATATACGCTGCGCTCGAGGTTGCTATGATTATATGAAACGTAACTATGTTATTTGCATAAAATTTTTAACATTTTATTTTAGATAAAATTAGTGTAACCCGGAGATTTTATAACAAAACCAGGAGCCCGAAGGAACGATATTGAAACTCTGAGACTCCGGGTGAAACCCTGAGACCTGGTTACCCTGCATACAGTCCCAGTAGGCAACCTCTAATAATGCTGCAAGAAATATGTTGAACAGTGTAGGTGCAAGAACACATCCTTGTTTGGTGCCAATAGTTACTGGAAATTAATTCGATTGAGTTCCGTTAAAAAGACTTAATAACTGATAGTTGTGTCCTTGATATTCTGTACTTCCGGTTTGTTCCGGAAAATTCCAATACTACCATTCGATTCTTTGGGTAAATTTTAGTAATAAAAGTAAAATCTTGTTCCCGCTATGTTCTACACCCTATATGTATTGTTGTTTAATAAGAATGAAGAAATGCCCCTTTAAAGTTTGGCATTTTACTCCTCGGATATCCTGTATATCCTATTAGTTGAGAATTTGTTGTATGTATTGCAAGATTGTTGTGACAAAGATATATGTGTGTGGGAAAACAGACTTTCCTTAGGAAATTTCTAATCTTAATTAGACTTCGCTAATATCCTCTATCAATACACAATCCTAGTTTACATGTTATTTTTCCTACACGTATATTTATTATGCAAATTATGTTTGCTTATAATATACTTACATATTCTTACGTTGTTATGCTGCTTGTTAATATGTTTTTAGTTAAATCTCAAATCATAAATTGCGATCTCTATTCTTTCGGTCAAAATATTCAATTCGTACTAAGTTCTTAAAAAAATTACTGTAGAATAATCAGGGCCGTTTTTCCGCATAGGCCAACGAGGCCATGGCCTAGGGCCTGCTTATTCTAGGGGCCCGGCCGACGGTCCTAATTTTAGTTTGCAAAGTTAATCATTTTTAAAAATATTAAATAACAAAATATTACAAAATATTAAATAAGTTTCAACCACCCTACACTGCTTTAATTAGACCTAATTTACCCACATAATTTATTGTTATGAAACTTGCATAACAAATAAAACACTAATAGTTCTTTTATTCTTATTGCTCACACGTCTGATACTAAATGTACTGTATGTCTCTAAGAAATGCAGATGCAAATTATTAGGACATAATAAATCAAAGTTTTATTTGCCGTTGCATTGTTAAAATGTACACTTAATAATCGACTTTATTTTCCGTTAGATATTAAAAATTTTATTGTCTTTTAATGGAAAAAAATAAATTCATTTTACTATGCGTGGATACGTATAAAAATATTTAAATATATAAGAAATAGTTTCGATGAATGCGAAAAAGAGGCTTTGTTATTTTCAACAAATAAACAATACATCGATACTAATAGATTATTAAAGAGAAAAGTATTTCACGATGAAGGATCAGTAGAAGACGTAAATTTGAAAGGACGAGATTATTTTCGTATACAACTATTTAATGTGATTTGTGATACGATCATTAATCAAATACAAATACGTTACGAATCGTATAAAAAAATGTACAAAAATTTTCAATGTTTTTTTGAATTAAATTCGATATTGAATTAGACGACTTAAAATCAATTTACGAGACAGATATTTCAGTAACAGATTTAGACGACGAAATGAAACATTTTCTGTACTTGGAAAAATCATTGAAAAAAACAAATATAATTGAAATGTTTAAATTAATCAAACAAAACAATATGTGCAGTACATTTCCTAATGTAGGAATTTTATTGAAAATATTTCTTACGATGCCAGTTAGCAATGCTAGCGGCGAAAGAAGCTTTTCTGCCCTCAAAAGGGTGAAAAATTATTTACGAAGCAGTTTGGCTCAACAAAAGCTATCGGCATTATCTTTGCTGTACATTGATAGCGATGCTATCCAGCAATTAGATTGCAATGACATTATAAATGAATTTGCCTCTGTTAAATGCAGGAAAGTTCCCATTTGATTTTTAGGTCTATGAAAATTTTTATTAGTTTCTAATTCCTTTTGTATATTATTTTGAGTTTATTGTTTATTGTCTATTGTTTTTGCAACTAGAATAAAGATTTAAGTTTAGCAGAAAATATTGTTTTAATTATTTTATATCTAAAACACTTTGTAATTAAAACCTAATTTACATAAAATAGCTGCAATGAATAATCAAGGTTACAAATTGGGTTTAAATACTTTGTAGTCGCTCACATTGGTATTTTTAAAATTTAATTTGACTCCTCCAGGGGCCCGTTAAATACCGCTGGCCTAGGGCCCGTAAAATTCATAAGACGGCACTGAGAATAATACATAAAAATTACATTGTGTTTATTTGTTATAGTTCTTTTAGAATTGACGCAAATTCAGCCGTTGTGACAAGAGAAAAGTATTGCCGTCGGTGATTTTTTTAACCATCTAAGGGCTGTTTTTACAAACCACGATATGCAGCAGAATGAAGCCTCGTTTATAATACATAGATATGCTATGAATACATAGCCTAAAAATTACACTACTTTCTTTGGTCTGTGTATTACAAACAGATGTTCTGAATGGCCAAACTCTTTGTTCCATAGTTATGTGTTATGCTATGGGTTTATTATAAACGAAGCTAAACTATCGGAGGTATAAGTTTAATCCTATGTTTATTCGAATGTTCACTTTTACAATTCATTTTTTATTCTCGGATACTTATCCTTGGGGTTAATATAAAAAATATAAAGTTAGTATTGTATACGCGGTACTAAATGGAATTTTTATTTTTATAAGTTGTTTCGTGCTCACTTCTTAACGATTGAAGTGGGCTTTTGCTAAACAGAATTATCAAAAGCCTCATTTAAATGTTAAATTTTCAACATCTAGTTCCATTTAAATCAAAGAAAAAGATTACAGTTTACATACTCGGACCAATTCTGTAACTCAGTTACTCTATGATCATAGTAACTAAATTTGCCACTATGAGCAAGGTCAGTTACTATCATAGTAACTTTGGGGTATTAACCACACGTAAGACAAAAGTTACTACAATATTTAGTAACATGTTACTATAAAAGTTCCTATCATAGTAACTACCAAATGCTGGTGTTTATAAGAAATAACTTAGTTCTTACGAAGATAAAAATGGAGGACATTTGATTTTAAGTGTAATTTTTAGATATAATAGAAAATGAAGAAGATTAGTAAAGAAAATTATATAAATTAAATATATATAAAATATGTATGTATGAGTGTAGGTAAATGTTTATATTGCACGTGATGAAATATATTAAAGATCAAAAAGTCTTTTCCAATTCCTCATTTTTAATATGAGTCTTTTTATATAATTATTTAAAAAAATAGTTTTTGTTTAAAAAAAAACTAACAAAAGTTAGGTTAGGTGACACAAAAATAGTTTCATGAGGGGGGAGGGTTATAAAATGAGACGTATGGAAGTAATGACAAAACAAGGAAAATGCATTGAAGTAATAAAAAATCCAGCTTCATGGAAGGTTCTAATCCCCAAATCCCACCCGTCTGCGTCTGGTTCTATTGTCGAGAATTTGTGTTTTCATTCCATTTTTTGTTTTTTTAATTTCCTCACTCATTTTGTTTTTTTTTTTATATTTTATAAATGTATATACCATAATATATTATATAACAACAAAATAATGTAAGCAATACAATATTTTGACATTTTTAATCTCAACTGTTATCTGTATACCACCAATGCGCATGCATGTTGCGCTTCTGTAACTAACGTCATTATTTTCTCAGTAACTGTCACTAAGATATAACTTTCATAGCGTCTCTAGACTGACGTCTCTAGACTTGGATATTACAGAATGCGAAAAATGTTAAAGTTTTATTAAAGTCACTATAAAAGTTATCTTGTAGTAACGTTACCAAACGGTAACTATTATAGTAACTTTTTACAGAATTGATCTGATTGTATAAAAAAAAAAAAAATAGTTACTATGTTTCTGAGTAAACACATAAATTAAACACTGTCTAAACTTTAAACAGTGTTTAATATTTTTTCTCTGAATAGCCCTGTAATATGTAGTATTTTTCGGGTTTCTTGCATAACGCAGCATTGAAATCGACAACAACGTCAAGTAAACCAGTTTGAGCATAATACATTTAAAATCATCTTTTCGTGTAAAAGAGATTTTATTTACATATTATAAATATTCAGCCTAATAATACTAATATTATGGAATCTGTCAATATTTGTGTACGTACATATGTTCACATGGACTTGGTAACAGAAACATGGCAATTTAAAGTACACAAAGTACACGTTCAAAGTACGACTTATATAATTACGCTTGTTTTTACAACACTGATGACATCAACGTACGCGGTACAACAAAATTACAAGTAAATTATAATAGTTAATTTTACAAGAATTATTTTCAAATATTAATCTTGCAAAATAACATTTGTTAGATGCGACGTGGGTAAAATAATATTTGATAAAATTGTAGTTTTAGATGAAGTCCAGTAGTTTGCAAAGCTCGAAAATAAATACAGCTCAACCAAGATAACCTTAAAGTAGGTTGGTTTGTCGCCACAGTATAGAAATAGGTACATTCGATATATTAATTTGAAATAAAAAATTACACTTTTAAATGCACTAACCAATAATTATTATTGGAAAAAATTATCAATAAGAATTTCTAAATAGATTTTGAAAATTCTTTCAATTCTGATAAATTTATAAATCGTGTACCAATTTCGTCGCTGACGAAACCTATGTTGTCGCCGATAATTTCAAGAAAATGCATTAAATGTAAACGGAAAATATAAATATCATTTCACCCGCGCGTACCCATCTCATTATAACTTTGGAACTGTTGAATCGATTTTAATAAAACAGCCGATAACTTGACGACGATGTAGTTACAGATAGAAAACAATTAAATTCGGAGCAGCAGTTTTTGAGTGAAAACCGCACATACAGACAGACAGACAGACAGACATTTATATATATACACTAGCTGGAGTACCCGTACTATGTACGGTTTTTGTAAGGTACATTTTTGCTGCAACGTAAAAGATAAGTGAGATATTTCAGTTTGAAGTAAAACAAAATAATTGTTTCTTTATTCTAAACCACTATTTTGTATATATTTTTAATGTTAAGTAAATAATAAGTGAGACACTTGATTTATAATTGTCTCACTGTATATGGGGAGAATTAATACTGTGCAAAATTTGGTGCAGATCTGTCAAATGGCCCAGGATTGTCTTGAATATCTTGATTATACCTACGAAATCCTACACATTTCTTTGCGTCTATACTTCAGCAAGATCTAAGGAGGAACTGTGCAAAATTTGGAGCTGATCGGTCAAAGAGCCCAGGATTGTCTTGAATATCTTGATTATACCTACGAAATCCTACACATTTTCTTTCGTCCATACTTCATTAGGATCTAAGGAGTAACTGTGCAAAATTTGGTAGAGATCTGTCAAATGGCCCAAGATTGTCTTGAATATCTTGATTATACCTACGAAATCTTACACATTTCTATGCGTCCATACTTCAGCAGGATCTAAAGAGTAACTGTGCAAAAATTAGTGCAGAACGGTTAAAGGGCCCAGGATTGTTTTGAATTACTTGATTATACCTACGAAACTCTAAATATTTCTGTATACTATTACTTCCGAAGTGCTCTAGATAAGTAAAGTAATTGTAAATAATCAAGGAGTAATCATGATATAATCCACGAATACTGTTCGATTCTTTTCAAGTAATCTGAAAGTAATCTAAAGTAATCAAGAAGTAATCTAAAAATAATTCAAATTACTTTCGATTACTTTTGAGTAATCTTAAAGTAGTCAAGTAATCTAATCAAATAATCAATTACTTTCTGATTATTTGTAATGGTAATCAAGAATATTTGAGTACGATTGCTCGAGTAATCGTACTCAAAGTTTTGATTACGATTACTTGAGTAATCAAAATGTAATCGTAATCTAATTTTACAGCTCTGGTCTTTGTTTGAATCCTGGTTTTATTTTATTATCATAGCAAATTTCGTAAAAATAATTTTTGCGTGAATCTTCGACAACAGACAGACAGATTGACAAACAGATAATCATCTGAAACGTATAGAAATCAAATATGAGTCCTTTTCGGACGTCATCTTGTTCGCTTCTGTTATGAGAGTTTATGTCATCTGCTTTAACAGGATATGTAGTGTTTTTTACATTGTTAGGTTTGGCAGTTAAAACGGGTTTAAATTTAAAACAGAGTTAAGTGATTCAATGTAAAGGTACAAAATTTATTAGTACACGTAATACATTATCTTAGCTGTACTTAATCATGAAAAATTGATATTAAAAATACAAGAAGTTAAGGTGACATTGATCAACCTTTTTACATTTGTAGAGAGTTAGAAGAATTGTTTATGTTTGATGTACATCTCAGCAACGCCTCCAAACTGGCATCAATAAATCAACTTCTGCTTTGTTTAAATTTTATTGCTGGCGTCAAAATATGACATACTTCTATTCATCACACTTTCGAGACGATTCGCCACATGTGGCGATTGGCAACAAGGTTGCCCAACCTTGAACCAAAGTACACCCGCAACTTTCTTTTGAAACTGAAGAAAGGTCAATTTAATAAAATGTCAGCTGGCAATTTAAACCAAAATATATTGTCTTAATATTTTTTATTGATACCAAACCTACTGAAATTTCGATACACACATCGTTCGAAAAGTATTTATCAAAATAAACATATATATTTTTCATTATTATTTGTAAATTTAATGAGGGGCATCAAACGAAAAGACCTTAAGCATAGATTAATTGAGTCAAAATTTAAAAAAAAAATGTCCTTTACCCTATTTCCGAGAGGAGCTGGTAAAAAAATTGAAAATATTGAAAAAAGTACTGCACATTTACCTGAATCGAAAATCTGGCTCGAAATTATTGTTCAATTTATTTTTCGTAAGTTATTGAATTACTTGAAAAAAATGCGGGACATCAAATAAAAGGTCTTAAAGCCTATAGTCTGGTGCTTACGCACCATATTTTACGTTGATACTGGAATGCCAGTTGGCACACGTGTTCTTTATAAAAATTAAATCATTTTGTCCCGCAGCACCTATTTGTGAATCGAGGCAGATTCAAGATGGCAGCGAAACTAGCGCGCCAATTACGATAACGATAACTAATTTTTATGATAGAGCAAAATAGCTAAATACATATTTGTACATTGGACCTTTAGCTACAATTTGCCGCATCGTACGCGAATATTCGTCACTTAGTTTACAAGACACCGTCCATAATTCATTCCCAGACGCAAAAAAGTGATTTCCGAAATGGTTAACGAATTTCGTATAATATGGCTCGTTTTCTATTAATTTAATGCCGTAGATTACGAATCTGTTATCAAAATGGCGAAAATTTTAAATTTTGATTGACTTTTTTCCCAAATTTGAGACATGATGATATACTCAATCACTGCAAATCTGTGTATATTTATATTTTGTTTCAATTCTTCCTAAATCTGTAGGGCATGTCCTTGGCTACAAGAATATGTGCGGAGAACGAAGACATCTCTGATGGGTTTACCTCATCTTTTGTTTCGTTAGGCGGATTTTGATGACTAACAACTGATTTGGTCAACAGTTAACCAGCGATCACTTTCAACAAGCTCTCGAACAACACGGATGTTGTCATCTGTGCGACTTGACTTTGGTCGTCGATCATGACTTTTGTTTTCTACACTTCGGCCGCCCTTAAATTGTCTAGCCCAAGTATAAACTCGGTTCTGGGACAGTGTCCTCAAACTGTGCCTTCAAACGAGTTAAAATCTCTAAGGGTTTAACCCCTTCATTGGTTAAAAACTATAATAACACGTTGTGCAACAGACGAAGGGACCTCTTGTTCACTCATGGCTGTACTAAGGACAGAACAGAGTGGAGCAGCTAACCAGTCTAATTCCTCCTCCTTAGCACATCGACTATCAACCCCGGACTCCACCATCCAGCTCGAAACTGCTTGCTGAGTACATTAGCAAAATTACCGTTTATATTTGAATCACCCTCGTATTATTCTCGTGAAACAAAAAACAATGTTTTCTTTCAACCTGTTACCTATTTATTGTTTTATTTATTCTTGTTAATATATATTCTAGTCATTTAGATGTGCTGTATTAGACGCAAATAGCCATCGTTGTTGTGCGCTAAAAATTTCAACTAACTATATAGAAAGTTTTAGCAAAATAAACTGAGTGGTTCATCTGTCAACCTGTTTGTGATCTGTTTGACAGTTCGATTGTTTGTTGAAGTCTATCAGACAGATATGCTACACACCTGAGAAGAACGTATTTCATTCCATCGAACTTGAGGTTTAGCTCGTATTTGAAGTGCCTTTAAAACTTGAAGAACTGACGAAAAATCTAACCTAGTTAAAATATTGGATATTCTGAGCAAAGCAGTGTTTTGTCATTTTGTCTATAGAGCTAGCAATTTCCCTCGAGCTATGATATCTTTATAGGAGTTAATAGCACACAAAAATATTAAGGTAAACATTTATATTCATCTATTGCATATAATTTAGGAGCAGCATCTCATTATTTTTTATGTTGATGTCATGTTTTGTGCACAACTTTTAAAACGTGATTTAAAAAATATCCACGTAAATGATACATTTCTGTAGAATTATTAAAATTATGTCAATAAAATGGAAAGCATTAGGTAATTATTGTAAATTTCGTTCACTTTCTCCGTTTGCAAACATCCATAGTCATTAAGAGTCGTATCAATCTGGTCGTGCTCGCAATATCTCTCGATTTCGTCGCCCCTAGATATTTGATAATGTATATCTATATGCAAATGTCTTGTTTAAAATCTTGATAATAAATCGGCAACACACACACGCACACACATACGAAAGCACGCATACATGTTGTCACGTGACTTTAGTATAAAGTCTGTAACACAAAGAGCTAAAGTCGATATTTGGACTATTGGCATTGTTAGGGCAGATGCGTAATTTTGTGGGGTCGGTTTCAGAGAAAAAAACTCGAAGTATAGCAAAATAAATATACTTAGACGGATCGAAATGATAATATGTATTAATAAAATGTGAGGCTATATCTGTTTTTTTTTTTTATTATTTTTTTCGGTCTCATAATTTGTTTCTACATGTTTCAGATGATCATAAAGCAATATCCGTAAAAAATAAATTTTTGTCAGTCCGAGATTCTCGCAAAAACGACTGGACATATTTTTACGAAATTTGATATGGTGATAGAGTAAACAAGGATTCAAATATAGGCTATAAGGCATATCAATATTTTTATTCTGGGGGGTGTTTTATGGTTAAAACTGCTTATTAAAAAACTTAAAATATCTCCCTTATTATTGACTTGACTTGAAAAATATCTAGAACAAAAAATTTTTATAGTATGAAAATTTAAAATTTAAAATTTTTAAATTTTTTTCAATTAGATGAATATTTGGAAAGCAATGGATGGAGGGACACCCTAAAACTAAAATCTACATATATCTCCCTTATTATAGACTTAATAGCAAAAATGTATATTACAAAAATTGTTTATAATAATAAAACGCATCTTTTTTGCCTGATATACTTTTCGATTAAATGCATATTTGGGGAGTTACGAGGTAGACACTGAAACTAAAATATTAAAATATTTCACTTATTATTACTCTACATCAAAAATGTATATGAGAGAACATTTTTCTTCTTCTCTTCAATGCAGTTTCTAACAAGAAGTTTATGTGGGGGCAAGGGAGTGATTCTTATGAGGCTGAAATATCTCATTTATCATTTACTCAACAGCAAAATGAATATGAGAAAATAAATTATCCCTCTCTGTTTAATACAGTTTTTAATAAAATATATATTTGGGAGCTATGGGGAGAGCTACCTGTAAACGAAGTGTCTCACTTTTTTTTTACTTAACATCAAGAATATTCAAAACAATGGTTTAGAATAAAGAAACGATTATTTTTTGTTTTACTTGAAACTGGCTTATATCATTTACGTTACAGCAAAATATAAATTACAAAAACCGCTGAAGTCCGGGTACTCCAGCTAGTTATATTAGTATACAGCTGATGTGAAGTGTCAATTTTCACACATTTCAGGGTTTTGTAAGTATCTAGTAAAGGACAACAAATTGTGAATACATATAATAAGAATCTTAAAATTCGATAACTTAAAATAAATAATCCACACACTTCCATCTAAAAGATCTAATAATTAAGTACGCTTGTGAGTACTTAATTATTAGATACGCAGGCTTCAAGATAGCTAACTAGTTCTCCAGTTAGTCAGTTAAATATTGCCTGGCGTTGCAAAAAATTCTATAACTTTCGAAAAAATAATCAGATCTAAAATGCCTGTTTTACTATTTCAGCTCTTACTAGTGTACATTGCTGAGCATAGTAGAATATAGCAGTACGCAATAAATGCAAATCCAGACTCCAGTTGCTGTTGCCTGTTTCTACCTATAGTCATTTCTGCGCTAGTTGTGGCAAAATGTTTGATCATGAATGAGTGCATTCTCGTTGAAATTTTTTAAATATTTGTCTTTTAGTAGTGTAATGCTGTCGTCGATTCGGTTCGTAGCCGTTATATATACATTGTTGAGCATTTTTTCAAAATTTTAAATCAACCTCTAGAGCAATGGTTCTCAAAGTGGGTGCCGCGGCACTCTGGGGTGCCGTTCATTACTTGTAGGGGTGCCGCGTGCGTGTTGTGAAATTTAACATCGTATGTATTTTTATACGCATAATAAAATTTTACGCTACTAAATTAATGAAAATGGTTACAACTCGTGGATGGCTATATTAACTTTTTTTAGTTTTAAAATTACTACTCGGTATAGCGCGTTCTTAATGTTAAAAATTTTAAATGAATATTTGAAAACCATAGATTTATCATGGAAATCATGAGTCATATTATGTATCGATGGTGCACCGTCCATGATTAAAGTTAAAGGGTTTTGTGCCACTTGCCAAAAAAGAAAATATCATATCATATCTACTCATTGTTTTTACGACAAGCCCTAATCTCAAAAACACTAGGAGAGGTGCTATCGACTGTTCTGAATGAAATCATTAGGATGGCAAATTTTATTAAGAGTAGGTCTCTTAAATCTCGGGTGTTCGCAAAACTGTGTGAAGAACTTGGATCTGAGAATTTGAACCTTCTTCTTCATACTGTCAGATGGTTGGCCAAAGGACGCATATTGATTTGTGTTTACGAAAAGTAGAACTAGTCACTTTTTTTGAACAGGAAAACAAATTTGAATTTTGTGAATTGTTGAAAAATGAATGTTGGTGTACTAAATTCGCTTATATAACCGATATATTCGAAGAACTGGATAAAGTAAATTCCAGCATGCAAGGAAGAGATGAAAATTAGTTAAAATAGTTCGATAAAATTAGAACTTTTAAAGGCAATATAAAATTTTGGAAAATAAAAGTCAATGAAGGCAACTTGGAAATGTTTACAAGAACAACTAAAACAAAAGAAAACAATTAAGTTGATTTATGAACACTTTACATCACTGGGAACACAGATTTACCACTATTTCCCTATTGGTAGTTTTGACTGGATACGAAAGCCGTTGGTGGAATTATTATCCAATCCTAATGAATTAGAATTAAACTATAAAGAATGAGAGGAATTAATAGAAATTCGCAATGATCAAACGTTGGGAATGAAATACTCTGAATTTCCATTACAATCCTTTTGGATATTAATTCAGAAGGAAAGATTGAAGTCGGTAGAAAATGAAATGCGAGTATGTTTGTACAAAATACGCTGAAATATAAAGGAATTATGTAAAAACTTACATCAAGCTCATGCATCACATTAATTTTTTGTGTATAATTTGTTCTCACTTAAAAAATATATTTTTAATTAATAAAACATATTTTCCTAAGATAAGTAAAATGTCTTTATAATTTCATGCACATGATGACGGGGGTGCCGGAAATTTTGTATAATCGATTTGGGGTGCCTTCACAATAAAAAGTTTGATCTAAAGAAATAGGTGGGGGACAAAAATTATGACACATTTTTTGAGAAAATCCCATTAAACAATGAAAATATATCTGTAATCTACATAAAAAAAATATAATCCAGAAAGACGTATCATATTTCAACAACAAATTTAATTTTTTATTTGTATATCAGCTTTATCAAATTTTATCCGTTAAGCTACAAGTCGAAACTTACATGTCGTACTCAAATTTTAAAAACAAAATTTAAAAAATTAGTAAAATACCTATGTATTCATAAAACACATCATCAATAGTCACCATTAATGTATTTTTTATATTCTGAGTATTTTGAAATGTATCGTGTTATTAACTTTTACTTAGTTGACATTGAATATATGACCATGTACGTACTAAAAATAATTGAAACTAGATGTCTAATTGAGAACATTTATAATTACTAAGTAAATTGAGGTTATGACTCAAGTTTTGATTGATTGCAGTTAGCATAATATTTATAAGATTATAAGTGTTTTAAATAAAATATCTAATTATCGTTTTTAAAACATAACCTAATATGTCCACTAAAGGAAATGTAATTAAACGCAAAATAGCAAGAGATAGACATAATTATATTTTACGAAACATAAAGTATGCAAATTGCACAAATTAAAGGTGCCAATCAATCAATTTAGTTTTGGTTTCGATTATTTTCCTGCTTCGAATATAAAGAAGATATTAAACAAATGTTAAAATTAACGCGTCTGATATTTTGGTGGATAAAATCGTTTGGAGATCTTTAAACAACGTTTATTGTATAAAACTGAACAAGCCGCGGTTATCAATAATAAATAACTAAATGAAAATGTTGAATACTCTTTAGACAATCCTCACCGTTCAAACCAATCTTGAACTAATGCTATTCTTTTTTTTTTTACTGGATCAACAAATATTATTTGTTTTTCACAGTTGTGAGGGTTTTACTTATACATAACTAAATTAACTAACTATGGAGATTACATAACTTCCCTGGTAAATAATGTTTCCATTTTTTTACAATTACATACGATTTAATTAATAATTAATCACTATTGTTACAATTATCACTATTATAAATTAGTGCTGGGAACCGAAACCGGTTTTTCGGGTACCCGGTTCCGGTTTTCGGGTAAAACCGGGTTTGTAATTTTCGCGTTACCCGGATACCCGGCTCCGATTCTGAATGCCCGGTTCCGGATACGCGGTTCCAGATACGCGATTCCGCATTCCTAGATTAGATACCCGGTTGTAGGGTCGTGAAAACACCAGACGAATTAGAATGAATACAAATTCCCGATGTTGATGTAAGTAAACTGTAAACATAAATATATTAAAATTAGTGCTGGGAACCGAAACCATAAAATAAAGTCAGACAGATAATAGTGCGAACTTCCTAAATTCTTAGCCATAGCCAGAGGCAAGATAATTTTAGTTCTGGAAACCGAAACCGGTTTATCGGGTACCCAGTTCCGATTTTCGGGTAAAACCGGGTTTGTAATTTTGCGTTACCCGGATACCCGGTTCCGATTACCCGGTTCCAATTACCCGGTTCCGAAACTGGGTAACCGGGTAAACCCGAAACAGTTTTTTTTTTTTTGGAACTGGTTCCGGTTCCGTCAAGATCGATTTCTGACAGCACTATTATAAATATCTTGCGGTAAGAGTCTTTTGAGACCGGTGTGTATTCTTTTTTTGCCTATATTATTGATGAGCGCATTTTCAATGTTTTTAGCGTTTTCTACATATCGTCGAGTCAAATGTTTAATGAATGTAATGAGGGGTGGTACTAATAGTTCACTAAGCAATTATTCATTACGGATGAACCAGGGGGCGTTCATAGCAATTGTTTGTTTTTGATGTGTTACTCCAAATTTCGCATGCGTATGTCACTAGGGATCTCAGGAGTGATTTATATAGTAGGACCGCACATGTCGCTTGCAGACTAGATTTTCGTTTTAGCAATAGATAGAGCTGTTGTAGTCTTCTATATGCAAGTTGCAGTTTAGCGTTATCATGAGCACTCCAGATTAGTCGAGTATCGAGATGGACACCTAGGTATTTGACTGATTTGTCTTTCGGATTCCATTCAATTTGTTGGTCGTTAATTGAAATGTTTTTCGGACTTCGAATTCTCATTAAGGTAAATATTTCGCATTTGCATTTAGTAGCGTTCAGTTTGACATTCCATTTATTAAAATGCTATTCTTATAACATCGTAAAGTGGTCGATTCTCACCAATGTGCGTTGCGTTCACAGGGATCATAAACACGTGTCAATTTCATTTTGTGTGCCATTAAATATATTAAGGTAGTAAATACAGATATCATATATCTGAATTTATATTATCTTGACTGAGAAAAGAAGGCCCGTAAAGGCTAATAATTGGTTGTTGAGCCATGGTTGATGAGGATGTTAAATACAAACATGGCTAGTTTCAAAGCTAGTTTATTGAATAAATCTTTTATTACTAGTGTTTTAAATATCGAAAGCAGAGAACCTGTATTTGACTTTGTAACTTTGTATATATGTTATTATTGTTTTACTCATTAGTGTCTTTAGACAACCTGTGAGCAACTTGTTTGATTAATACGTTTGAGCAACAGTTATGACCAACCCTCGCCTACGGCTCGGGTAGTACTTCTTCATCGTGCCATATGGCACCCATTATATGCTTGTTAGTAAAAATATTATATTTTTTTACCACAAGATTTTAAGGTATGCCTGGATATTATTTCAAATAAGGTTGAAGATGTAATATACCTAGACTTCGTTCAACTTAAGAACAACACAGGCAGTGCCGGCTCTACACGGTAAGCAAAGGATGCGTCGTATCGGGGCGCCTTGCGTTAAGGGCGCCGAAATTACCTTTCGGAACACTTTTATAATTAAAAATCTGACACGCCAAAAATCTGATAATAGAATTATATTTTAAACAAGTCTACTCATATAGATATATTATAATCACAAGTGAATAAAACTTTGCGCTAGTTTAGTTTTAACAGTTACGCCATAAACTACAATCTTAAAGTCATAAACCACAGCAATGCCGGCTTCGACAATTTTTTCTTCACAAAGAAATTTAAATTTTTTAAAAACGGGGCGTCATTTTTATTTTCGGGGCTCCAGGTACCTATATGCATAAAACTAGTGCTTATTCGTATCGCTTGTGTAACGTATAAAACTTAGAATTCAGTTGCATAAAATCAGTGAATTATTTCAGATCAATTCCTGCTATATATCGATGGTGATGTGCTAATATGGTGTATCTCAAAATAACGAATATTCCAATTTCCACTTTATTACTACTGATACCCCACAAGGGCAAATAATAAATGTTTTATATAATTTTTTATGATCGCCTTATGTTTACAAGTTAATGGTGGTATTTTTGAACAATTAATTTAGATGATTTTTTTTGTTTGTTATTTTTGTATTAAATAATTGTATTTTCAATAAAAAATGTTTAGCCTTTTCAATGAATATTTATCCCTATGTTGCAAAATAAATGGAGGGCAACTTGCTGTCAAAATAGTTTATCGTTACTAAGGAAAACAATCTTTATAATAATTTCAATGTTGCACGATAAAAGAAATTCACCGTATTATTATAGGTATGCGTACTATTTACACTTAAATAAAATGTAATACTTATAAGCAGTTTAGTATTTTATTATTACCTGTTTCATAATTTCTAATGAAAATATATTGTGTCAATACAGGGCCGCGCTAAGCGGGGGTGTTAGGGGTGCACAGAACCCCGGTGGCAGGCCTTAGGAGAGGAAAATATTGGCAAATAGGGGCGGGAGAACAAACAAAATTCTGGTTGGCTTTCTTAAAAGATATTAAAATTTTTTAAATTAAACCATTTAAAAAAAAAAAAAAAAACTTTTGGTCGACTTCTTTCTCTTTTTTAGAGAATAAGCGAATTTCTGGGTGACTTCTATTTTTTGTATAGAACAAACAAATTTCTGGTCAACTTTTTTTTTAAGGGCGCCGATATATCAATCTTTGCGTCGGGGTGCCATAACCCCTAGAGCCGGCACTGAACACAGGGTATCATAAATTAGATCACCAATTCTGCGCTAGAAAATAGCTTATCACATTGACGTACATAAGGGTTTTTAACAATTGTTGTGGATACCAAACACACAAATTCATGTATTTCAAATACATTTTTACTCATTTTAGTACACGGTATACCTTGAACGTACGAGAAATAAATAATAATAACGGAAATAAACAAACAACATCGCACAATACGCGTAGTCAAAAATAAATAAAAGTACGTGACGCCGCTGAAATGTGTTAAACTAACTGTTGATAACGTGGCCGAAATTTGGAGCCTGCGCATGGGAGCAGGTAACATCCGTCTTTAAGTTGAACGAAGTCAAAATATTACGCTGAATGTTTGGTCCCATTAATTTGAACGGATTTTCCATTCATCATTAATCTAATGGTGAATGGATAATCCGTGAGAACAAAGATATTCGAGAACTGTACTCCAGGCCACGTATCATACAAGAACTGAGAAGTAGACGATTACAGTCTATTGGACACGTGATGAGTATAAGGGAAAGAATGGTTAGAAAAATATAGGAGGCCGCCTATATTTTTCTAATATAGTGCGACGGCCCCTAGCGCACTAAGGAAAAGGGCGCCGACTAGCTTGACTAAGGGACGCCACATTGCGAAGGTGAAGACCTTTTTTTTGCTCATCACTTGGATTTTGGGAGGTGAGGACCTTTTTTTTTGCTCATCACTTGGATTTTGGGAAGTGAGAACCTTGTTTTTGCTTATCACTTACATTTATTTGCCAAGGGCGCCAAAACACAGTTTTGCCCCTAGCGTTTTAAAGTTTAAGTTTTCCTTACTGCGGCTCTGAGTGGGAAGACCTCACAAGAGATGGCGAGATCAGCTAACCGAGGATCTAATTAGTATTGGTATACATGCCACATGGAAAGACCTGACAATTTTCATATCAAGCTGGAGGGCTTATATGAGTGAGGCCAAAAGACAACCCGACTGACAGTACCCAAAGAAGAAGAGGGGCAAGATTATTTTATGATATAAAATGTAATATACTATCTCAATGAATAATCAGATATGGTAATTAGAGTTTATAGAAACAATACTTTTTTTTATAAGTAAAAATGCAGTAGATCTAATAACCTTTAACCAAACTAATTATCTAGTTTTACTGTTTGCTAAATGCTGGTGAAAGAGGATTGAACTTGCTGGGAATTATTTTGTTTGAATTCAACGATGCATTAAAAACCGACATTGACTACATTACACATGTACTGTAATCTTAAATTACAACTAAAGCATAAAAAAATCATTCTTCGCATTTTAGCTTTCGTAAATTATATAAATTAATGTCCTAACTTAAGTGATTATTTAAATGTGCCATTGTCTGACTGAAATTTTGGTTATTTAGCTGTATCTCGTTGAGTACTTTATGTAAAAATATCCTCATTAGGTTAAATTTTAAACTCATTTTTATTAATTCATGTTGCTATATGGTTCAATAACCGCTTTTTAATTTGAGAATTAAATAGCAAACTATCTTTGATTAATTCCTAATATTTAAACGTAACTAATGATAGATTGTAAGCAATTGTGATCTAACGGCTGGACCTAGAGAGTTGAAAGTTGGAATGCATATGCCAATGAATATGTATATGCAGGCATTCCGATCTTAGACCTGTATCAAGGAAACTAACACTAGAAAACAACAAGAAAAATATAGAAAAATACATATTTATTGGGGGAATTGAGTGGGGTATCAAATAAAAGCTTTTGATTCGTGGATTAACGAGTAAATAGGGACTGCTGAAGTGGCAACATATTTAGTATCGGGAAATCTCGATGGAATCGGATGGAAACGAAAAAAGTATTACTAATAGAGTAAATATTATAAACGAAAATAATTATAATATTGTGTCTAATTTCATCGGATTTAGTATTTCGTCGGGCCAGTCCAATTCTGCGAGTAAAATTTAATTTTTGAAAAAAGAAAATATATCTTCTCATGATTTTTGTCAATAATGTCAAAAAACTTTCAGACGATTACTTCATTATTTTTTACCGACCGTCAACATATATAAGGGAGGTATTGTGCTCATACCGATTTTGACATTTCGAGATTTCGATGGATTTCCACGAATTGAGGTCCCTACATAACGTTTTGACTATTTTTAGCATGATGTCTGTCGGTCTGTCTGTCCGTCCGTCTGTCTGTCCGTCGGTCTGTCTGTCCGTCTGTGTACACGTGCAGAGCCAATACGGCTGAAAGGATTTTTATGAAACTTCATATTTAAGCTTCTGCCATTAATGGCACGAGTTGATCAATTTGAATATTTCACAACACAAAAATATTTCGAAAAAATTTATTGAACAAAAGTTGCTATAAAAGCAATAACTAATAACTTTTATTTGAGACATTTATTGATAAAACGAAAAATTTCGAAAAATTTTTGTAAAATTTTTGTCATGATAAATAATATCTGTTAGAAAATATTACGCTAAGTTATTTTTACTCTGCTGCTAGAATGTATTTTATATAAGTACTTTACGATGGCGGTCGGTCCTATGGTGGCCACAGCTGATTTTTTTAATTTAATTTTCATTGTGAGGTATAAATTTAAAGTTATACACTACGGTATCAATATCATATGATATGGGTTATATTATTCGGCCCATCAAAATAAGGTTTATTAACGATAGATTAGATTTTAGGAACGACAGAAAAAATAAGGCACGGCATTTTATTCCAAGAACGATAAAATATTTAAATCACGTTAAAATATGTAGTTGGAAGACAAATCCAGCGCCATCTATGAATCCATCTAGAATTTAACGTCATATCGATAGAAAAGTTATGTTGCCTGTCATGTTGAAGAATTCAAAGAAATATAAATTAGCAATTGAAAAGGCACGCACACAGAAAAATGGTATGGGGGAGGTCAAATTCGAAATAATATTCGTAAGATAAAATTGGTAAGGGGGGATAATTTGATTTTGATGTTAATAAAATGATTTACATTTTCAGTTGGTTAGTTATTTAGTTTTTATTTAATAAGTATATGATTTTTTTCAGGGGGGGGGGGTATGTACCAGAAAATTCTTCTTTTGTGTGTGCAGCTGCAATTGTCCAGTTTAAAACATATTTTTGTATATTTATGCCACTGTTAGGATTTAATTTAATTCTAACTGCTTTAAAGATTACACTTTGCCCATCTTCTGCTGTGCAAATAACCTAATTTGTCGTGAAATTTTGTCTTAGGTCATCTTTTTTATATTTAAACCCAGTATATCTTGAAATCTTCCATACGGAAGTCCCCTTCATGTCCCCCCAAATGTATTTATTAGTGGCTACATAAAGATTTTCAGTGTCAATACGTAAAGATTTAATATATCTCATAAATAACATTTCGTACCCAACTGTTGTAAAATTATCTAATTCTACTACAGATTTAGTATGTGTCCGTTTATTTTTTGAGCGACTGATTACTTCACCTTTAGAATGCTGTACAGCATTTTTATTAATTTTTGAAACGCTGAAGTCTAATGTTGGAGCAACTCACTACATCGTTAATAAATAATTATTTTTCGAAAAATATTCAAGTGAAAAGATGAAGGGCCCACCATTATCTCGCTCTTCTTTGGGCGCGGCTACTAAGAGCTTTCAGCATATTAACATCAAACGAATGCGACAAAACGCTGAAAATGCGACAAACGCCGGGTGAAATGTGGAAAAAGGTACCACTCTATAAATGACAAATGTAACAACTGAGTAGTGCTAAAAATTTGGGTATATTTAATTTTGACATTGGTAATTAAATTAACCAAGTGTGATGTCATCTCATTGTTATGGTAAATGGACTCTATTGGCGGAAGTAAAGACACGTGTTTTTTATTGACAAAGAAGAAATTTGGAAATGGTTAGTTGTGAAGTTTGTGACCGCTCAAATTTCCGTATAATTTCCCCCACTATCAAGAGCTGTCTAGTTCCCTTCAAGGTCTCCTTCAGGTCCTTGCTGTGTATTTCTATTTAATTTGTAATCATTGTCGTCTTTGTAATCAAGGTGGAATACGATTCCTTAAAATTATTATGAAGGTTGTGTTGCAGTCGTCCAAACAAATAACTAGGTTTACACATTTTGATTTTTATACATAGTTAGTTACCTGTAGCCGAATGTTTTAATTGGATGGCTCTATGTAAACATTAGTGTTGTTATGTATCTAGTTACAAGTATCTAGATACAAATTAGATATTTTTTGAAATATGTATCTGTATCTAGATATTAAAATTTAAGTATCTTGTATCTGTATTTCAGATACTTTGTTCATTACTTTATTTTTATTCCTAATAGTTTAATTATAAATTGTCATTTTGAATATTTTATTTTTGTTAGTATTGATGACATTCTCACTCGTTTTTCACAGCGTTCGAATGGCCGTAAAAATAGTAGGTATAATATGTAACACTTAAGGAAAGTGAATCATAATTAATGAAAACTAAGTTTTTTGATAAATATTGTTGCTATTTTGATGACAAATTTACTAAACCATATGAAAAATTAAATCCACACAAGTAGTTTGGGAATGGACCGTGGTTTTGTGAGGAAGACAATTTAAGTCCCTTCAAAAATATCCAGTGATTTAAACTTAAGCCCACTTTGATAATTTTTTGAGGCATTTCAACACTTGAGGACTGGCTCTAGTAGTAGAATAGCGTTTTACCTTGAATTTAGTAGGCTTTTTGTGACGTTATGGTCGTTTTTGAATAGCCTGTATAATACTCATTAACATGCACTATTTGTTTAATTACAATGCATTGTTAATTGTTAGCTAATATGTATTTCAGTAAAAATGAATTTCTTAAACATGTTTTATATGGTATTTTCCTTTTTCAGTGCTTTTTCATAAGTATCTAACTGTAACTAGATACATTTTTTTGCATGTATCTGTGTATCTAGATATATTTTTTCTTAGGTATCTGTATCTGTATCTAGATATTTTTAAAATGTATCTATTACAACACTGGTAAACATAAAAATGTTATGAGATTATTTCTTTACCATATCATTATTTCTATCATTAGTGTTGTTGATTAAATGTCATTCAGGTTAATTTCTGCGCGATCAATGATAGATATGAATTTAAAAGTAGCCAAATTTTACAGTTAAAAAGTTCGCAAATGGAGATTTTTTAAATCTAGTTCTAAGCATAGAACAGAGATATCCGAGTACTGTACTCAATGCCAAGTATCACCCAAGAACTCAGAAGCAGATTACAGTGGATAGGACACGTTATGAGGATGAGGGAGAACAGAATGGTTAGGAAGATATGGGAAAGAAGATTTAATACCCGTCGACCAGTGGGAAGACTTCGCAAGAGATGGAGAGATCAGCTTACCGAAGATCTAACAAGGATTCGTATACAGGGTACTTGGCAAGACTTGACAATGAATAGATCGAGATGGAGGGCTTACGTGAGTGAGGCTAAAAATCAACCTGACTGATAGTGCCCAAAGAAGAAGAAGAAGTCCAAAGCATAAGTACGCCTTGACTCTAATGTTCAGTAGTTACGCTCAGAGCCAGCGTAAGGGTCTGTGCGCCCGTCTGCAAGATTTAATTGAGCGCCCCTAAGTAGGGTTTAATTAGCTTTTTTCGAGATCTTCCCTTCTCAATTTGAAGTGAAGATCTAAAACAAAAAAGGTTTTCACTTCTAAATTTCAATTGAAGACCTCAAAAAAAAAGTCTTTACTTCAAAATTTCAAGTGTGAAGGCCTAAAAAAAAGGTCCTCACTTCTCAATTTCAAGTGAAGACCTAAAAAAAGGTCCTCACTTCTAAAATTACATTTCACTACCTTACTTTTATATTCATTTGGCCATTTAGCGCCCTTTCGAATCTCACGTCAGCGCCCCCTTTGCAGTGGCGCCCGCATGCCCGTCAGCGCCGGCACTGGTTACGCTATGCGAATTCCTATGTTCTCTTACGTATATAGTTAAATTAATAGTAAATTTGCAATAATTATAACACGTGGTGCGGTTTTACTAAGGTCACTGTTGCTTTGTTTAATGCATGATAATCACGATGATTTAATAAGTAATTAAATTAAAATTAATTTTAAGTAACGTGAATTGAGTAAATATATTTATCATACGGTTGTTTATGTTGATTTTCAAATAAGCATACATTATTATTCATTTCTAATGGAAGGGAAGTAATACAAATTACAATATGAATGAATTTGTCGCTGTATATTATGTGGCTTGATTTGATTAAAGAACATGTCTAAAATACAGCGGACCCTCGAACTTCAACCACAATCGGTTACAGGTGATTTTTACCAATTACCTATAGTACAGATTCTTAAGCAGTGGGATTAGCAATGAGTAACCTTCTGAAGGTTACTTCACGCTCGTTAATTCCATCTGAATTTGTTCCATTGACTTGGCAACAATACGTGGTTTGATCAAAAAGTCTTCGGATTTGTGCCATAAAACTTCATAAACTAAGTGAATAATCCGTATTTTTTATTTTTTGTTTTGGTTTTTGTTATTTACATGTTAGGTAACCCCTCTCTATTTTACAAATTTTAATATTACTAAAAACTAAAAAGAATTGAACAGAAAAGAATTTTTATTGTAAAGTAAATAATAACTGAGACATTACAAGAGTTAAAAAAATGTACAGAACAAAAGAATTTGTTTTCTTTTAAGTACAAATGTTTTTTTTTTGTATGTTTCTTCATTACAGTCAACAGCAAATTAGATATTTCAGGATATTAATTGGCGTACTCTCCAAACTCTTCAAATCCACCTCCAACTAAAAAAATTTATGTGAAGTGTGAATTTTCACACATTTCAGGGTTTCGTAGGTATATAATAATAATAATAAGTGAAGGCGGCATGCTGAGTGTGTCGGTCAAATTTAGCTTTGTAGTAATCACGGCAAATTGAACGATATATTTAAAATAATTTACCGTCTGTTAATCTAATAGCTTTAAAAACAAATTTTATGTTAAAATATTTTTTTGTTAATTTTAATTCGAATACCTAATACCATTATTTAGGTTTCTAAATATGTGCAGTATTTTTTTTGTATATAGCAAGGTTCATTAATATTTTGAAAATTGCACCTATGGCTTCCATTAGTTGTTTTAAGTCATATGCTCCGCCCCTCTGGTTTCGTATACATGACTCATAGAATGAAAATATAATTCCAATAATTCCAAATGGTTATTAAATTTACGCTTATAAAAATTAAATGCTACATATGCCAAAATATAACTAGAATTTTGATAAAATAATTTAAACAAAATTAAAATGAAAAAATAAAATATTCTCCTCTGCCCGGGACAAACCCTAGTTTGCTGCGTATCAAGCGAGCAAGCTAAAATTAGACCAGGATACGCCTTCTAGTATAGTGTGTTACATAACTATAACTTTCGTACATCGTCAACAAAAAAACACAAAAAATGCGTTATTTTCCAAAAACATAATCTGATCAAAAATTCCTGTTGTAATATTCCGGTTCACACCAATGTACATTACTTAGATTTTTTTCAGATTTTTAGTTTAAACCATCTGGGCTACAGAAAAAAAAATTTGATCTTTAATCCACGTACTAAAGGCTTTAATTTGATACCCTACTCAGAATTTAAAATATATATATATTTTTTTTTTTCGATAAGCACATATTTGTTTATATTTTTGGGGGATATGTTTTTTAGATGTTTTAGTATTTTTCCTATGTGCGGGATAAAGAGTTGCATATGCATGCCAAATTTCAACTCTCTAGGTTTAGCCGTTTGGCTACAATTTGTGCCAAACAGACAGGCAGACAAACAGACAGGCAGACAAACAGACAGACAGACGAAAAAATAACGGTATAAGGGTTTTTTGGTCATACCTTAAAAGATATTGAATAAAATATCTCCTTATTTATTGTACCCTTTCTGACCTCTGCTCTACCCTCATCAAGATTCAAACTCATTACAGTGGTCTCATAAGCGTTGAATCCTATCTCATTTTACTATTCTTATGGTTGAACTAAGTTGATTCAGAAAGCCAAAATTTAATATAACGTAATACGTTCCTTATGGAGGTTGTTATGGTTCGCAGTGTGTGGCTGTAGGAAGGAAGTTCCTTATTGGTTATATCCGGAACAATAAACAAACATTATTTACATTTGTATATTATTATATTTAAATTTAATTGAAAAAATAACCTCAGGCTTAAGATTTTGAGTAAATAATTTGAGGAAAATACTTATGAAGTTAAAGAGCTTCAAAGTGACAACAAAACAAAAATGTCAAAAATTAGAGTTACTTTAATTCACATTTTACTACAAATTTCCATACACCTGTATTATTTGAAGTTTTCAATTATTAATTTTTTGAATTAGGAATATCTATTCGGACTTGTTTTGGGAGCATAGAATTGAAAATAATTACACAAATTTTATTGCACTATTCACTATAGAATATGTTAGTACAAGACTACAAAAAAAAAAATAGTCTGTGTACTCTTATAAACACTTTTAACTAAAATCGAAATAATCAATTTCAAGATGCCAACCCTTTGTGGACTAATGATATAAACTCAGCTTACTCTGTTGCCGAATATTGCGTTCCATTCTATAGTCCGTTTAAAGGTGAGTATGCAGTACAGGACATATGGAGTAGTTCTTTTTTATACTCTCTAATGGATTTACACAATGACGCTATCCTTTTCTTGTTTGTCGACGTTGCCAGCTCTAAAACGCGCTGATCTGTGAAGACGCAGTATTCTACAAATGGTCATTTGTTTTTGTTGAGTGTTATTTTGAGTTTTATAAGAATTGATTTTTGTAAATCATACGAGTTTTTCATATTATTATAATTGACACATTTGATACTTTTACAACATTTGGCAACACCGCTCCCATTTGCCATAAGAGCAATACTGCATTCTCACCTTTGAACGGACTATTGTTCTCACACACAAAAAAATTTGACACACCACAAAAGAAGACACTCAACTCCACGATACCAAGAGGATAATTTCTACTACCGTTAAATTTACACCTTAAACTCGGACGGGATAAATCATCTAAAAGCTATTTAGCTCAACCATAGACTTATAGCACTCTTAGGGCCGGTTCCTAAAAGCTTACTAAACTATAAGCTAATGTTCAACTACGGTTGCAATATAACAATCAAATTAAGTAACCATAGCAACCGTTTTCTAACTATGTAGTTATAGTTAACTAAGCTTTCAGAAACCGGCCCTTAGACGCTAAAACGACTAGTTTATGGAACTAGGCAAAGATGGGAAGTTTGAATTTTGACATATTTTAGGACTTTGTAAGCATTTAAGTGTAAGAAATCAAAACCAATAAAATTTAAATTAATAAAAATTCCTGCGATTTTTTAGCGATTTGCTTTGTATCTAAGTCCTCATTAAATAAATAAGAAATATATTGATAAATGGCTTATTTATTTATTTTTTTTTATTTCAAAAACGAATTTCTCATTATTAACAATGTGTTATTTGTCTCATAAGTAAGTATTTCACTACTATAAAAATGTTATTCCTCTTTGGTATTTTAAAAACTAAAAACTAAAAGTGGAGCTTTCACATCTGAACGCTAAGCAACTTGCATTACATAATGTAGCTCCCAAAAGAATTATGTTCCGTTCCTTGATCTACGTTTAAGGAACTTTCTTTTGATGCCACAGAAGAATTTTAAAAAATAATGGTTTTTTTCAATGAAACAAAAAATTCGATATTTTTCGAAAAATTATCAAATATTTCTGTTGAACTATTCGTCTAGGCTGACGCATGCGTCACGTTATAAGGGTTTTTTGGTGATACTTATAAAACCATAAAAATTGCGATATTATTACTGATGCATTTGCAAAATTTCCCTCAATTATCCTTTCAAATTAACTGTAGGAATAACCAAGAAAAAAAAAAAAAAAAAAAAAAGAAACTGTCCATAGCAAATGCAAAGCTATTTTAATAAGTGGGTTATATCCTCTTCCCTAGAATGCAGTTGTGGAAAACCTTTTCGAACGATCGCGTACATTATAAAGAATTTTTCCTTGTGTACTTACCTATATTCCTCTCTCGTGAAAATATCTTGTGTTTTTCGTGTCTTCTGCAGTTCATAAGTAGATGCCGCGATCTAAAATGATTAAATTATTGTATAGGACAGGAATGGGCAACCAGTGCTCCGCGGGCTAAATCCTGGTCTTAATAACATTATGTTTCTCGTAGCTTATGAGAAATATTAAGGAATTTCGGCAAAAATAAGAGTAAACTATTAAAAAAAATCAAAAAAAGGTTTGATGACTTTGGAAACAGATGTATTTCCAAATATTTTCATCTCCTTGATATTCGACATAAACAAAATTTCTGAAAAATTTCAGATGTAAATTGGAAATCCAAGAAAAAACAAATTTAAAATGAAATTTTTAAATTTATCCAACCATGAATTTTATAAAAATTTAGAATCTACATTTTTTTTAAATCTACAAGAATACCAGAACCTGATTCACAATGTCAACTGAAATGACTATTTATTTATTTATGTAATAGAGTTGTACACAGGACGAACCTAAAAACTACAACTTCGATCGTTATACAGTACTATAGTAATATAGTAATTTATAGATGATAACTAGATGATAAATTTAAAATAATAATAAAAATTTTGTCGAAAAAGGTATTTATTTCTTAAGTTGCGAAGTGGTATATTTAAATCATTATTCATAAGGAGATACGGTGAATCAATTAAGTTTTTAATAATTTTAGTAATAAAAATTTCATCATTGTTCATGCGTCTGCTCTGTAAGGTAATCATTTTGAAATAATATCTTGATAAATATGTGTGGGGAGCTATGATATATAAATATGAAATGTCACGGTTGGCTGATTTATTTATTTCATTTGTACTTACTCTGTACTTCCCTCAACTCTAGGTCTCGCTCACATTATGGGTTCCAAGACTTGTGAGCGGATCAAGCCTGAACCCCCCCCCTAGTAGACCGCTAGCTGGTTGCTATGATTCTTGGAAGGATTAAGGGTTGATGAATTAAACTCCACATTTTAGCTAATTTACTGTAATTATGATAAGGTTGAAATATTTACACTAATTACACTAGACTTACAATTACGTCGATACAGTTAAATTCAAATGAGACACTCATTCGCACACACTAGACACACTTTACACCACACTAATTTAACCACTACATGTTTCTAAATATTGTCTCTCCACTTTTTAGCTGGTCACTACACTAACGTTCCATACGGAATTACTTGTTACATTTTACTTAACTTGACCGACAACACTAAATGACTCTAACCCATGGTTAACAAAATCTCACTCTACTTAAAAACACGACTTAACTTCTTCACTCTTTAGACTCAACTCTTAAACATGGTCTTAACCATACGACGGGTCAAAATCAACTCCAAAACATGACTTAACCTTACAACGGTTTAAGCTCTACTTTTTTTAACATCTTAACATCATGATGATTTAACATCAACTCTCCTTAAAACACGACTACTCTGAATAGTTTACATTGCCCAACTGTTAAATGTCATTTAACACTTCCTTGACTGTCCGTCTTGTACTATCTTAAAATTCACAATTTATTGGTGATAACTTAGATAAGTATCCCATTAGAAAACAACCCAATCATAATATTTGTATTTCAGACAGAATTTAATTATTATTTATGTGCTTATGGTTGACGTATATTTTTGACAAAACAATTTACGATTCACTTTTCATGTTACATTTTCAAAAGTGTCAAGTTAAAATAATAAACATGTCTACCCTTATCTTGAATGTCCTTTCTAAGAAATAGATTATTTTTTATCATTTAACATTTTAAATATTTTACTCTAATTGAATGATTATACAGAAGTTATTTATGAATTTTTTTTTTATGAAATAATACCAAAATTACCTGCCTTACATATGAAACATGTGATATTGGGAAGCGATAACTCAAATAATTCCGAAATTTCTTTTGAATTGATTCTAAGCGACGATCATATACATTATATTTGGGATTCCATATAACGGAACAATAATTTAAATGGCATAAGACAATGGCTTACTACCATCATTTTTCGAAAGCATATATAAGTGCGACCCTTTGTTTTTAAATAACATTGACAAAACCAAAAGAAGAACTCAAATAACTGATGACACATACCGCTTTACCCCCGTATCCTTCATATGGCATAGAATAAAAATGTTAAACATAGCATAATTTTTAGCGAAATGCGAAACAGTGTACATCTTAGTTTGTATTGCACATAGTAAAATAAAATATCCCACATTTCTATGCGATTACCATCAAAGCAGGGGTAGTAACAATTTTCCAACAACTGTGTAGGTAGAGCGTAGGAAACGTTGTTCTATATGCACAGTTAAGAACGATAAAATAAGAAAAACTTTAAAAGCACTTCATGTTTTAAAAATCCATGGCTCATAAAGTTCCCGCAAACGGTTAACCACCGTTTTGGAGAGACAGGTCAAGAATATGATGGCCTGACAGTTGCCGGCCTTTAGACCAATGTTGGGATGGAGCACCGAGGTCTGATGTGCTCGCAGGCGATTAATCTAACGGCGAAAGAGCACGTTCTCGCTGATGTTGGTAACCGATATATCCGTATAAGAACTGTCACGACAATGACCATGGATGGACAATGGTAATGTACCAACTTTTAAATGATAACATCGTTGTACCGGGTTCAAAAATTAGGTTAGATTTTTGTGTTCAAATTATTAAACGTGTTAAGGTATAGTCATATATGTAAGTTTTATGATTTCTAAGAACAGTAGCGCAAACATTTCTCTGTGTACAATTGCTGAGGATAGTAATCATATTTTAAAGATCTTAGTAAATGCTACAGTGACAATAGATACATCAAAACTTGATGTTATTTTGCGTTTGTCGCCTTAAGTGGGAAACAGAATGCAACGAGTTTGACGGCGCGTTGACGCCGTTCGTACGGCGCTATCTGTCAGAAGAAAGTTAAAACCAAGCTGTCGTACGCAAGTGCACAGAATGGACAGCGTCCTACAGCGTTCGAACGCCGTTGATACTGAATGTTCGTTAACTTCCAACTTTTGACGCCGTTGAACGTTGACGCAGAACACCTAACCTCAGTTTTTACTGAATGGTTTTTACTGGAAGTGTTTGTATGTATAAATAACTTGCATACAACATAAATAACATAACACACAAGTCTTCATCATCCATTATACTTTTAATAAAAGAAAGCGCATGTATAAACACAGATATAGGTTGTCAAGTGACACTTGACGGCGTTAAAAATTATTGCATTGCGTGTCGGCGAAAATTCTTAACGGCGCTAACGCAACGCTGTCGCAAATGACGGCGTGCTGACGGCGTAGCGCGCTGTGCATTCTGTTCTAGGCTTTAGTTTATAATTAGAGCTTATATTAAACTTGCTGCTCCGTCCGGCTTTGCTTGGAGACAATTCGTTTTTATTGACCCATATTTTCTTGGAACATACAACATACCAACTCGTAATTAAGTGACCGGGCAGAAGACAATACTATAAACATATGAAAGGTCATGATTACACCGAATAGAATTACTTAGCAGAGATTCTCTTTATGAATATATGTACAGCGGCGAGTTATTAGAGTGATTTGTGGTCTGAAGTACACAGACAAGATTGCCGACAGCATTTCACAATTTTGGGACTATTGACATTACCGTCACTATATATCTTGTACTGCCTGACTCATGCACATAAACAAAAATAATTTCACATGCCAGGAACACATTCATAGCTTTGGAACAAGAGGCAAGTGCAAGTCTAAACAATAGTGTAAGATACTCTATTAACTACTTTTGCATTAAGTTCTACAATATCTTACCTGAAACCATTAAATATTTGCCACTTAACGCCTTAAAAAAAATCTTTTCTCAAGAATAAAGCATTTTATAGCTATGAAGAATTCCTTACAAATGATATGAATATGCTCTTAAATCCATATGAAATCTGGCTTGTTTTTGATTTTATTTATCTCTGTAATAACCACTTGTAAATTTGTCAAAATAATAATGTTCTTGTCCTAGTATTTTATTTTTATCATGTATTTTTATTACTGTGACTTTAAACTAACATTTTAATCTGTTAATGATGTATTGTATTATTCAATTTTATAACTTTTGACTTGTGTAAGCATGTTGTCGTGTATTAACACGAATAAATATATTATATTAATATATTATTATTATTATATTATGAAAAATGTTTTTAGTTTTACCCTTTGGCGCTAGTAGGTAAAGGTTGTTGCTAGAACTGGCACATAAACACACTACATATAATTGCCCATGCGATTGCGCGAAGCATGGACTTCTCAAAGCAACGTCAGCTATCTTCAGGGTTTGACCCTGCGACTTATTAATAATTATCGAAAATCAAACCTTGACCGGAAACTGGAAGTTCTTGAATTGAAATGGTAAAATTGAAGAAATCGTAGGTATTCTAGAGATTACCACCCTTTCGGCTGTGCTGCAACCAGTCGAAATGGGTGCCTCTACTACGTAGTATCTTAAACTGTTTACCTGTAACCGTGTTCCGTTACATATAATTGGCGGGTTTATGTTCCTTAATATTATTGGTGCACCTACTTTCAAAGTAAGAGAATGAGTAGGAAATCCTGATGGATTACGAAAATACATATATTTGACTGGACAGTGAATGACACCTACTTCATCTATAACCGTGTCGACAGACAAGTAAGTACTGGAGAGAGATTGAAACAGACTCAAGATTACTTTCCCAGTAGAAATAGTTGCAAACATTGCAACTACTGAACCGATTTTAAAAAATCTTTTAATTCTGATTCGTATATAAATTGTGTAACAAGTTTGCTACTGAAGAAATATATGTTTTCACTAATAATATCAAGAAATTGCGTTAAATATTAACGGAAAACCTGTTCGTTTTACCCGCGCGCACAAATATCATTCAGACAGACAAACGAACGGACAGACAGACAGACTGATGGCCGGACAGGGAGAGAGACGTTACCTTTTATGTATATAGAGAGATATAGAGAGAGATTTTATGTATATAGAGAGAAAATGTTACCTCTCAGGCTAAAAGAATTTTGTTTTTAGCTCTGTGGCAACACGGTACTTACAGGACACCGTTTCAGTCCCCGCTGACACTAGTTCAGAAATATCACCTTCCAATATTATGGAGTAATTTATTCATAAAATGAGTTCTTTTTTACGCAAGGACTGATATAAAGTCATAAAATATATAAATGTATACTCAAATGTATCGCGACCGCAACGATTATTTTCTCTTCTACTTGAAATTGAAAAATCTCACTTATCATGTACGTTATAACAAAAATGTACATTATAAAAACCGTACTTCGTACAGTACTCCAGATAGTAAATAATAAAATAGATCAAAATTGTGGAAAAGTATTAGCCAGCTATATGAACATCAATTATGGTGAACAGTCAAAATTTGACACATTAGGTTATAGCAATCGTCTTCAAACTTTTTGGATCAAGTTCCCCTAGTAGAAAAAATAAATAAATATCATGTACCAGACACTATTCTTCAAAACTCGCCCCCCGCACCGTGGTGGCTACGAGGTCCTAGTTATGACGCTGATGAAAACTGATCCAGGTGATGACAGAAAAAAGAAAGACGGATCCAAGTGATAACCGAAAAATAAAAAAAACGCCACTCTAACACTCATTTTAGCGCCCCTTGGAGGAGGCGCCCCGATGCGGTACGTCTGCTAATCCTGTAGAGCCGGCCCTGTGTACTGTATACAACAGGCATGTGCGACCTACGGCCCGCGGGCCGGATCCGGCCCGTCGCCTCCTTTTGTCCGGCCCGCGGTAACTATCCAAAATTCCATTGAATCTGATCCGCGAGTATATCTTTGTTTTCAGAGATCAAATGCGGTTAAACGGTTGATGTTATTGTGGAACAAGCGCCACTTTCTCTGCAAATGGAACTACTTGAGCTACAGGAAAACTCTGATTTAAAATCAAAAATGAAGGAGATTTCACTAATTGAGTTATATAAGAAATATTTCCTATTTGACAAATTTGCGACAGTCACAGGTTTTGCTCAGAAGAGAATAACGCTCTTTGGAAGCACTTACTAATGTGAGAAGTTATTTTCCAGGATGAAGTTCGTTAAATCAAAACCAAGGAGGCGAATAACGGATTCGCACCTAGAAAACACGTTGCGTGTTTCTACATCAGTTGTTTTTCCGAAAATTAACAAACTTGTGAGCAGATGAAGTCTCAACCGTCCTATTCAAATTAAACAAATATTTTGTTCTTATCTAACAATATTTATGCAGTATAAAAGATTTTTTATTTTTTTCTTGTGTTTTTTTATGGATGTTATGAACTATGCATAGTTTAGAAAATTTAAAATGATTTTTTTTTATAATAAAGAAAATTTCAGTAAAGTAATTAAAAAAAAACTGATGATTCTAAATAATATATACTTAAAAAATTCTGGCCCGCGAATGTATTTCTGATCGCTATCCGGCCCTCGGTCTTTTGGAAGTTGCAGATGCCTGGTATACAACATTCACTATTTTTTATTTATACATCTTCGAATTAGTGGCGAAATGCCATTATATTCGTGGATTTTGCCTTTCAGAACAATATAAAAATGCAAAAATTAGATCAGTATTGTAGGACAAATCAATAAATAAGAAATGATGAGGGTTGTGACCGGGTTAAGAAAGCCATCATTGTTCTGCCGGTAATGTTGACCTGTGTCCCGTGACCTGCTGCACAGAGCAAAACGTGATTTTGTCATCGTGTCACAGCGACAGTTATTGCTGAATTCTATACTTGTTTTGTATAGGTATAGTAGCAGAATGAACCTATTCAGTTTTATTGGTTGGGTGTATATTATTAAAGTTACAGAAATATCAAATTCAAAATTTATGTTACACACATATTGATATCCTAAATACAATGTGAATTTGAAAGCTTGTAGATTAGGATTTTGTTATTACTTTTATATAGTTTATTTGCAATGATATCGTCACAAATCAAAAAAGTTAAGAATTTATGGAACACGAATTTTAAAACGTAGGAAGAATTAATAACACTATGAAATGTGCCCTAACCAACGATATTTCCTTCTTTAAATTGGAAATAGGCGTTAGGATCAAATAATCGAAAGTTTATTTTATGATTTATAGTGAATTGTGTAGCCAAACTCTTTAATAATGTTTTTCCCTGCAACTTCGTAGTACTAATAAGTCATCAATATTGCAAATATTTCTTTCGCTCCAAAGACAAATATTTCACAAATTTTAACGAAAGTAAGCTCATTCATGAATGAAGAGGCCAATTCTGAATACGAACATTTTGCCACAAGTTGCGCAGAGATAATTATAGAATCTGGTAACAACGTTTGGAGTCTGGATGTGCGTTTATTGTGTACTTGTGTGGCACGCTCTATGTGAGTCCGTTCGTACGTATACCGTTTGTCACTAGATTGCGCCATGTATTTCACAGAGGGTTTTGTTTTTCCTAGTCTGAGTTGAGTAGCTGACAGAACTTGAGGTTATGTTTTAGCTTATTTTTTGTAGCGTTGCGTAGGAGTTCCCACATCTCTGTAGCCTTTTTCCAACTCTGAGTACAGTAATATTTTGGATAACCTAGTATTTGGTATTCTTATGGTGGGTTGAACACCACCGCAAATGAATTTGGTGGTGCATGGCCTCAATACTGACTATATCAGCTTTAGCCAAAACTTCTTTAGTTGGCACATACTCTTCCCATTTGACTTTCAATATCGTCTAGAGCAGTGGTTCTCAAACTTATTTGGCCTACCACCCTTTTCGGAAAAAAATTAGCTCAGCGCCCCCTGGAAATCTACCTTCTTTAAACGAACAAACAGAAAGATATATGTATCTATATTTCTACCTACCTTCTAAAATATAGTAAAGAAGGATGTTGTAAATAAGACACCTTAAATATTGAAATTAAAAATTATTTATTAAAATCATATTTTCATCTAATGAGAAGGATGAACCTGGTGCGTTGCTTACCAATGTATCAATCGTCGGCTCTATTTTTGGCAGCAGTATTCTTAAATCACCGCGATTAGCTATTTGCAGTCAGTTTTTTTTTTTTTGTTTCCACTAAATATGACGAAGAAAATACAACTAAAATTATAGCCCATAACCCAGGATAAGCTGTAGGAATCTGGTTTTGCAGCCAGAACTCTTTGAATTTAAATTTCAATTCGAAATTTGTCTCACTTCCATCAGTTCTTCTTGTAATTTTGGAGTGTTTGCACTTAAAAAAGGATCCAAAACCCAATCGGGTATGTTCATTTTAAAAATATCTTCAAATCGTTGGTTGAAGTCAGAATGGAGAGCATTCAAGTGCTGACAATAGGTGAGCAAGTCTTCATCATTTTCAATGCCCTCCAAATGCACTCGAGGCTACTATCGCCCCCCTGGATCGTTCCAGCGCCCCTCATGGGGCGATATCGTCCACTTTTGAGAATGACTGGCCTTCGATGTACAACCCTAATCGACACTGAAAGTAAAAGTGAAGGTGCGTGAAGAAAATTTTAAATTTTCCTGATTTTTTTTGAGTTTTAAATTTTCAGACTCGAGATCCTTACTTAAACAAACTGTCATTTTCATTAAATTTTTCTCACTGTAATATTTAGAACAGATTCCGTTTAGATCTGCGTTAACTTGCTGTGTAACTGTACTAACTCAAAGCTTAACAGTATGAGTATATTTGTTTGTATTGACAGTACGAGCTATTTATTTATTTTCTTTCAACTATGCTTACTTACTAGTAAGGTTTCCAATCCGGATATCCAAATATCCGAATATCCGGATTATCCGACCAATTTGGACTATTCGATAATCCGAATAATTTTCATTGAATATCCGATAATCCGGATATTTTTTGAATAAACATTTTTTTAATCGATAATTTTTTCAATTTACCTGGTACTTTTTTTTATACCTTTTCGCCTTTACAAGAGTTGCTTTAAATCACATGATGAAATATGTAAATGAATTAAAGCTTTCATTGCGTACATCAATCTATTTTTAGAATTAAAGCTTTCGTTTAAAATTAATCAATTAGAGCTTTTCAACGATTATTTTAATTGCAGGCCTGATTAGGACAAAAATTAGAACTCCCTTGAATTTTGAAATTTTCAATGCAATTATTTTTTTAAAATACGCATTTTTAAAAATAAGTAAATATATTTATATATCTTTTTTATTATTTTGTGAATTATCAATGTATATAATTAAAATACTTAAATTAAATTAAATAAATGAGTTACAAATCACCATGAATATTGGATTCAATCTATTATCTTTAATTTCTTATTTGTTATCCGGATATCCTGGTATATCCGAATATTTTGAATTTTCTGTATTCGATATCCGGATATTCATTAATGTCAGATAATTGGAAACCCTACTTACTAGGTAAAAATTTGGAACCGACATCTCGAACTTTATGTGTTAAATTTTGACTGTCTACTATAATAAATGTTCATATAGTTGACTAGTATTTTTTGACAATTTTGATCTATTTTATTATTTATTTTACATTTTGTGATAAATCATGAGAAATAGACACCACCCTAGTGATCTTTCAGAACGCTTCAATAGAGAACCAATACCAAGATGTACCGCGAAATTTGGGACTGTATGTAACCTAGTTGAAGGATAAGGAAGCCTTTCGTGTGCATCCGTTTTCTATTGTACGCAAAAATCTGTGGTTTGCCTTGCGGTTATATCGCATTTTTATACCTCGTCATTATTTCTTTGGTTTGATACAGTTTTGGGGTATCTTGTTGACAAACTAATTATAATAAATGGACACTTTACAAACACATGACGAAAAACGGATGTATATAAGAGGACCTAAATTATAAATCCATTTAGTAAGTATTTGGTTTAAGATAACCATCTATTTAGTTCGCTAATGGAGGATATCGCAGTATGGCAGACGGTATTTCAATAAACATTTTAAGAATGACAATGATGGATTAGAAAAATTCCGTGACTAGTTACAATGATTAGTTTTAATTTGATTTTCTTATACAGTTCAAAGTTGAATACTTCTTATGGTAGTGCTTCTTGCTTTGGCTTCTCGATTTCTACTACAAAAAAAATTCCGTACAAATATTAGATAGCCTCATTTAAAAAAGTAATGTGAAACTACAATATAGGGCAATGGTGAAGAGACGTTCTAGCGTCTTAAAATTTATTATAAATTATTTTATGTTTAAAATTATTAGTTTTAAAATACTGTCATTCTACGGCATACATCGCTACTAGCGTCTCCTGAAAACTTTTTGTAGGTACTTTTTATAAACGTCTATAGATCAGTTTTCAATTTTTTTTTATCGCGTCAGTCGATTGAAAACGACATCCTTTTAATGAACTTTTCAATTTTGGTTAAAGAAAAAGCCACACGGGGTCAAGTCAAATGAGTATGGTAGAGGTAAACGAGAGAGACTGTGTTCTTCACCAAAAGCTACCCAACCATAAGAGAAGTGTGAGCTAGCGCATTGTCGTGATTGTTGACAGTGGTCATAATGTCTTGATAAGACTTGTATGATATTTCTACGTCTTCTTGAATTTTTTAATCATCGATTAGTACGGACTACTTCGCGAACCTGGATAACCCTCTCGTTGGTTTTTAGAAATTGAAGGCCTACCCGATCTCTTATCATCATTGAATTTCTATCATTTTTAAAACTACTGAAAAAATCTCGCTTACCATTTATGTTACATTATATTAAAAAAATTTATGTGAAGTGTGAATATTCACACATTTCAGGGTTTCGCAGGTATATAATAAGTGAAGGCGGTATGCTGAGTGTGTAGGACAAATTTTACTTTGTAGTAATCACGGCCAAATGAACGATATTTTTAAAATAATTTATCGTCTGTTAATCATATAATAAGACTGGTTATTAAATTTACGCTCATAAAAATTAAATACAACATTTGTCAAAATATAACTAGAATTTTGACAAAATAATTTCAACATAATAAAAATGCAAAAAAAAAACCGAAAAAAAAAATTCACTCCGTACTCGAACTCGAAACCCTTCGTTTTCCAGCCAGTTTAAGAGTGCTTTAACGCATGTAGCCATCGCACGCCATGCATGTGAGTGTCTTACATTGGTATAACTTTTGTACTTTGTGAACCAAAAACCACAAAAAATGCGTTATTTTCCAAAAACATAATCTGATCAAAAATTCCTGTTGTACTATTTCGGTTCACACCAATATACATTACTTAGAATTTTTTTAGATTTTTAGTTTAAACCATCTGGGCTACAGGGTTTGGGACAAAATTTTTTTTGCACATTTTTGGCAAAAATCGAATGAAAATAATTTATTTTGCAAAAATAAAAATTTGATCGTTAATCCACGTACTAAGGGCTTTCATTTGATACCCTACTCAGAATTTAAAAAAAATATTTTTGTTTTCGATGAGCACATATTTGTTTATATTTTTAGGGGGGTATGTTTTTTAGATGTTTTAGTATTTTTCCTATGTGTGGGTCAAAGAGTTGTATAAGCATGCCAAATTTCAACTCTCTAGGTTTAGCTGTTTGGCTACAATTTTTACCGAACAGACAGACAGACAGACAGACAGACAGACAGACAGACAGACAGACAGACGACAAAATGACGGTATAAGGGTTTTTTGGTCATACCTACAAAACCCTAAAAACTGTAAGAAGTACGGGTACTCCAGCTAGTCAATAATAATATTTATGGAAGAAAATTTAGAACGTATATTTTGACATTAAGTGGTTGTTTTTTGTATGTAATATTGGTTTTATTGTTTACTTATCTTTACTGTTAAGTTTATGTTATTTGGTAGTTAGTTTTATCGTACATGTTGAATCAATGGACTTCTGTGGTTATTAAATGACCGTTTCAAATATACCTTGAAGAGAAAACGAACAATTTTGTAAGATAAATGCAACACTATTGTTTTCTAACGGTGTTGTTCAGGAGAAATAGAGTAGCAACTTATCTGTAATATTTTGTAAGAAATCATTTTTGCATAGTCATTAACAAAACTGAAAAACAATTATTCAAATAGGAAACTATAGTTAGTTAGATGAACGAATAGAAACTGTTAACGGGGCCATCTTTAGACATTGCGGGGACTGGAGAAAGAGTTGCGAACCCCATCAAAATATTTTTGGGATCTTTGGGAGGCTCTAGGAATAAACACATACAACAAATTCAGAATTATAATTTATTGTTTCAAGTACTCAGTTAATAAATTAATAAAAGATTCTAGCTTAATGTTCAATAATCCTTAACATAACATAAGAACAATCGTTTTTTTCTTTTTCTTTTCTTTGGTTTGTCGTCTTTAGCAGCTTTGGCTATTAGCCAAGTAATAAAAAAAGAGAGGTTTTTAAAATTACGTTTTACTACTTTGCGTTCATAAGACACTCATTTGAGTGCTATGAGAAGGTCCCTTTCAACACCCGAATTTTAGTTATTGGAGGTTGGTAACACTGAATGAAATGACAAATTCTGATGCTGTCAAGTTAACTTAATATATTCGTGGACTTTTTTGCAAAATTTTTTTGCAGTTTTTCTTGAAAAGATTTAGATTTTTGAAAGAAAATTTTTAGTTTTCTGGCCCTAGCGCCTCAGGGCTTCATAATTCGGGGTTATTAACGTGTTTTTTCACCCCCCTACCATTGACGACTCTGCATATTTTGCGGTGTGTAACCCCCCCCCCCCCCCACAACTCATATTTATTATTATTATTTATTTTTTTTAACTATCCTTCTTGCGGAAATTGCTTCTGAAATTGGGTCGTTGATCCATCAACGCTAGGAGGGGGTGTATGAGGTTACCTCTACCCCCCCCCCCCATATTATAGTGGTGTTCTATGAACCTTCCCCAAATAAGTTATATTCTCTGTCGTATGCCTCTCTTGACTTCCGGGGAAGTAAATTTTTCAAATTATTGACTACAATTTCCCGTAATTCCGGTGAGGTACAATGAATATCTTCTTCAGACATGTTCAAATTTTTCAGTAAAATATAATTACACGTTCGCCAGAGAGTTATGTTGCAAAAAACAAAAACTCAATTAACAGCTGACAGCACATTTCAAAACAACAAATCAGTGATACCAACTATGCAAACAAATATTGCATAAAATGATACTGTTTGCTATTAATACAAATTTATCAAATTAAAGAATAAATGGCAAAGTAGAAAAAATAGTATAAAAACTCTTTTCATGAGGCCCTTTGCCGCACTTGTCTATTAGAAAACTCGTCGCTTCGTGACTCGTTTTCTAAACTAGACGTGTGCGGCAAAATCGTGCCTTAGGTATGACCAAAAAACCCTTATACCGTCATTTTGTCGTCTGTCTGTCTGTCTGTCTGTCTGTTCTGTAAAAATTGTAGCCAAACGGCTAAACCTAGAGAGTTGAAATTTGACATACTTATACAACTGTTTGACCCGCACATTGGAAAAATACTAAAACATCTAAAAAACATATCCCCCTAAAAATATAAACAAATATATGCTCATCGAAAAAAAAAATATTTTTTTAGAATTCTGTGTAGTACAACAGGAATTTTTGATCGGATTATGTTTTTGGAAAAAAACGCATTTTTTGTGTTTTTTGGCTAATAATGTACACAAATTATAACTTTGTAACACGGTAAACTAGAAGGTATATACTGGTGTAGTGGTTAGAACATTGGCTTCTCACCCAACTAACTCGATCGAAAGGGGGATCGAACCCTGCCTGATCGAAGGGACAATATTATTTTTTGTTTTTTTTTTTTGAAATTTTAAATTGTTTAAATTATTTTTTCAAAATTCTAGTTATATTTTGGCAAATGTTGCATTTAATTTTTAAAAGCGTAAATTTAATAACCAGTGGAAATTGTTTAAATTACAATTTAATTCTGTTTCAATGTACACGAAATCAGAGAGGCGGAACTTATAACAACCAATGGAAGCCATAGGCACAATTTTAAAAATCGTAATGAACCTTGCTAAATAATGGTATTAGGCGTTCGAATTAAAATTAACAAAAAAAATATTTTAATATAAAATTTGTTTTGGCATCCCAAATAATCATCATTCTACTAAATACCTGCCAAACCCTGAAATGTGTGAAAATTCACACTTCACATAAATTTTTGTTATACGTTATGATTTAAACAAAATTGATTTCATGCAAATCATTCAGCAAAATTTTTAATAATGCTTTCATAATCTAAATTCTGACACAATTCGTTTTCAATCGACAATAAAGTTAAATTCTTTAATCCAGAGGTGGGCAGATTGTCGATCTTGTGACCATGCTAAATTCATAATAGATATTCCAATGTGAATAAAAAGGATTTTAAAATAATGGGAGCAGTATTTTATTTAATAAATAAAATAAGTAAATAATGTAGGCTTATTATATGAGGATGCAGTTTCAGGGGTGCACAGAGGAAGGGGGGGGGGTCCAGTGGGCCCGGACCGCCCCTAAGTTTCAAGGCGAATGTTTGTAATTATATTATAATAAGAAAAAAGCTCAAAATATAGTGGATATATAAACATATGAAATTTATTTAAATGAAACGTCATAATATCATTATCTATTATTTAAGGAATTTCTACTGCAGTTATCAAAATGTAGTAGTAAAATGTTTTAATATTTAATAAAAGAGGAGCTTAAAAATGTTTATAAGTGACTAAAAACTGATGATATCCTTCTACACTTTTTTCTTTTCACCAAACAAATAGGTGTTTTACCAGCCGAGTTTTGTGGACCGCCCCTAAAAAAATCTTTGTGCGCCCCTGTGAAGTTTGTAACCATCCGAGTATAATATAGCCATTATATACGAGTCAAATACAATATTCTGTGCATAAAATGCGTGTTTATGGGGACTGTTAAAAAATGTAGAAGCCTTAAAAAAAGTTTCATAAGCGATTATTTTTTTCACACTGCCATTTGCATAATATATCGGCTAATCGGCTACAACACCATTATCACCACGAATTTACATTAGGTTATTGGGACGACAGAATCATCTCTACGGATTGTAGCTGTGTCCGAATGAGAATCAAAGAGTGCATTGAAAATAATTAAAATCAATTTTTGATCCTAGAATAATTAGAACAGAATACACATATAATAGTAGTTCCTACCCCACAGATTTTGAAATACAATACATAGCCAATCTACTCCACATTATCCAAAAAAACAACATTGCCATTAAATTCAACAAATAGATCAAAGCACATTAGGGAATATCTAACCGCAATGATCAAGTTGGCGCTCTAGCCAAACAATCAAGTGCAGGCTATTCCAAACCTTTAGGCGGAACTAAATGGGAATTTCGTTCTTTAGATTGTCACGAAAGTAGTTTGGTTGGTACCTTGCTTGGGTTATTTCATATTTCACGTTGGTATGTGAAAATTTAAAATTCCAACAGTGAAACCATGGAAACGAATGGCATTTATTAAAAATTTTAATATATTTTTAGATATTTGAAGACAAAATAATAAATAAATGGGAAATTTTAATTAAGAATGACAAAAAATTAAAATGCAATGCATAAGACTTTTAATAATGACAATCAATTCTAGAATTTGCATTGTAAGTATGATTTACAAAGCTTAAACAAAATGACCAGAAGTCCGAATTAATATATAAAAACTTTTGGAATAGCCTATATGTTGCCATAAAATTCATATATGACCGACATGAAAATCCCACGTAGAGACATCCTCAACAATGTACATAAAAACATTAATAATGGCTGGGAAAATCTGTATATAAAGCAATCGGTATACAAGGGCCTATCAAGAGCAATCGGTATATTATGCCTCAAAAGAAAAAATACCTGTAAAAAAAAAAAACATTTAATTGCGGCTCAACATAGATCCATAGTGATCTTATGCAGACTTCGTGAAAACATGGTTTCATTTAATATGGCTCAACACAGATCCATAGTGATCTTATCACTTCGTGTGGGCCAAGCCAATATTCCGGAATATCTTTTCAAAATAGAACTTACGAAGAACCCTCTTTGTAACTGCGACAACAGAAGTACGAGTAGTCTTAACTACGCCTTTTTTTCAATGTTTTAAACATACGCAACATAAGACTAAATTCATGAATAAAATTAATCATATATTAAAAAAATATCCTTCCAGACTTTTGGAATTCTTAAATGCAGGAATATATACAGTGCTATAATGGTGAAGCGCCCGCTTAGGGCGTACCTTCTTGTATTTTTCATTTTTATCCTAAAGTCTATTTTTGTTTCCGTTTAATTATCAATTTTGCTTAATTTTAATAAATATTCATTTCATAGACAAAACATGTTTAGAACCTCACTATATTTTATTCCCAAAGTACAAATATATTACCATATTTTACCCGATACAATAATATTTTATATAATAATTATATAATTCTATAATAATTTATTATTGTATTAATTTAAAAACCTAATTTTAATTTATTTAAATATAACCATTTGTTTTCTTAAATATAACTTGTTTAGAGCCGCTGGTAAGACACCTTCCAGCCAAATTAATCCATTTTATACATTAATATTTTTCCGATCAAAGTGAGTAGACGTGTTTTTGATTTTATAATTGTGAAAGAGTTTTGAAATCAGTTAAATTTAACTACAATTGGTATTAAGGGTTAATTAATATACTAAGGATATATTAATTATTAAATTAAATTTGTTACAGTAATTTATTCTGAAGTTTTTCCCTCCCGATTTCTTGGTGTGGTTAAACTCGGTTTTGTGGCAGTAATTTGTAAATTACTGCATTTTTGTCAGACCAAGAGAGAAGGGTTTATTAATAATTTCTAAAATGTATTCATAAATGTTGTCATATTACATTAAATTAAAAAAAATTCATTTGGTTGTGTGACGTCATATAGTCGCTGCAACTCAGAACGCGTGGTTGACCGTTTCCACTTGTTCGTTCTGTTTAAATAAATAATTATTTATTTGTTTAATTTAGCCCAACATATTTATTATAAATTTAATTGAGAAATCATTTAAATTCATTTTTTTTGTAAATTTTAATATAATTTTTTTCTATAAATTTAAAATCAAGATTTTTTTTATAATTTATTTTTGGGATTAATTTAGAGTAATTCATCGTATTCCCAGCCGCGCTTACCGCTATCAGTCCGCAGTCCGCAACAATTAAAATTATTTAATTTTGTTTTTGTACAAATTATTTTTTTTGACTAAGTTTTTTTTCAACTATTTTTTTTGATAATAATTTTTTTCTCTCTTTTGGTTATCATTCCTGGCAACGCTTATGCAACAAGAACCTGACCTTATTTTATTATATTAAATTCTCACAATTATATTTTTGACATTTTAAGTCAATCCTTGTGTGTCGTCCTGGACTCCTACCCTACCTAGGCCAGGAGCGGGCGCCACAAATGGAATATATTAAAGATTCTAACATTAACATATAGACTTATCTAAACAATCATTATCATTAATTAGCAAACTTTATGCAAGAAGAAAATATAATCCAATAAAATTAAAATAAGAAACCAGAACAAATCCGAATTTATTGTCGTGAAGAAAATTTATATAAAATTATTGTATCTATATTGTATATATTATATGAATTTGTATTTAGCTGGCTTATATAGTAGTATAGACCAATTGGCCAATAAAACAATAAAAAAGTAGCTGTGGCCACCACAGGACCTGCCGCCATCACAAAGTACTTGTTTAATTTATGCTGCTTTATCAAAAAGTGTCTCAAATAAAAGTTGTTAGTTATTGCTTTTATAGCAACTTTTGTTAAATAATTTTTTTCGAAATATTTCTCTGAAATATTCGCACAAATCTTAAAACCGACACGAGTAAACTCCCATTTCTAGTTAGCCGTTTTTTACCAAAAGTTGATCAACTCGTGCCATTGATTGAAAACTTAAATAAGTTTCATAAAAATCCTTTTAGACGAATTTGTTCTGCACGTGTACACAGACCGACAGACAGACAAACAGACAGACAGACAGACATCATGCTAAAAATAGTCAAAACGTTATGTAGGGACCTCAGTTCGTGGACGTCCATCGAAATATCGAAATGTCAAAATCGGTATGATCACAAAACCTCCCTTATATATGTTGGTGGTCGGTAAAAAATAGTAGTTAGTGATCACAAGACTGTCAACTATATGCACTTGCTATGATTATGCTATGTATCTATTAAAAACGAGGCTTTGAGGTTCACTAACTAATAATAAGAAATGATAAAATATATACTCGTATATAAATAAAAGAATGTTTATTTGTCATAATTCGTAACTGATTTCTTGTAACGAGATTTCAATAAAATTTAAATTGCTATTTTTCAATTATTTTGTGATGTAAGACGTGTAACTTGTTTATATCATAAAATTGACTTTAGCGAAAAAGGAAAAAAAAGTGTGTTCCCTTTAAAAATAATAAAATTGTACAACGTGTTTTGAGAACCATAGATCGACAAAAAAAATGTTCCTTATAAAATGGCAATTATTGTCTAATTCAACTAACACCGAAGCTCTTTTAGTTCTCAAGAAAGCAGTAGTGGACAAATTAAACTGAACATCCTGTGTACGCTTTTGTTTCCATATGAAATTGATCTTATAATTTATCCGTTCGAAATTTCATGAAAGTAAGTCCAAAGTAAGAGATTGAATGAAGGAAGTCACCGTTCAGCAATGTTGACGTTTTACTACATATTTGCATGGCAGCTGAAGGCAATATGGGTATCTAAGTTACCATGAAGTTATCTTTAGAGCGAAAGTGCTCCTGCCATTTATTTTATTCACATGTATCTCATATTTCAGATCACATATCTTTTTACCCTAAGGATATTAGCAGTTAAAAAAAGGCACCTTTCCGTTTTTCTGTGATACATTTTATTTTTACTTTACTTTATTTTATTTATTCTAGTTTAGAAAGGTGATATATATATGAGCCCCGTCTCAGTGAAGTTAACCCAACTATTTAAATCAATTTATTTTAAATTTAAGATAAATGGTTTTTATTAAAACAGTAGTTTGTTAAAAGTATTTCACTAAAATATTTTCCGATATTTTCAATTATAAGTTATCATATATCCAGAAGAGAAGACGGCATGGAAAGGTAAATCATGCAAGGGATAGTAGATAGACGTCGGTCGAGGAAGATATCCCAAATCCTGGGTCGACCAAATAAAGCTATAAGCCAACCACATACTACTACATACTAGAAACTACACATTTAGTCAAAGATCGAGAAGCGTAAGCTCCGAAAACGAAAACTATTGTGTGGACAAGACACCATCAAATCCCCTTGTAATATAATGGATCGAAAAAAAAATATATAGAAAGACAATGAGAGAGAGAGAAAATTCACTTCTTACATAACTATTTTCTTTAAAAGCACTATTTTTGATAGTATATGTATATTTGAAAACAATAGCAATTTTAATATCTGAGGTTTTGGAATCCCAACAAGAATATGCGCCGTTTACGTTAGGAAATCATTGTATTTGTAAATAATTAACAAAAAGTGACGAATAAAAATATATATATACAGGTCAATTGAAACAGTAAATAATGTATGGTATGTACATATATTTTTGGTTGATTTTGAACATTGAGTAGAACTGATAAATTTATTTATTGCCACCCATGTTTTATATAGAATGTTTTTGGTAACTGCTTGTGCATTGATAACTTCTTTATTATAAGAGATAGGGATGAGATTAAATTAGGAAAGATCAAGTATTTTATTCTGCAAATTGGAATATTAAATTAGAAAAACAATTGAACATCCAATAAACTTGTTATAAAAAAATAATTTTTCTATTGGATAAAAAATGTATTTACGCTTCAATAAATCAGAAGAACACTATGAATTTTTTAAATTGCGAATATTATATACCTAATGCGGACACCTTTATTTTGGACGTTTGCCATTGCTGATAGTACTAGGCTAGAATAGTACAATATAATGAGTATTAGTATCAAAAAGATATAATACTTCAAGAGTAATATAAAAAATAAATTCGGACGTTTCGGAAACTGCTCAACAATCTGTTTCCGTCTTCAGCGATCACGAGAAATGATAAGCATTTCAGTTTTCTTCGAGTTTTTATTTATATTACTCTTGAAGTATTATATCTTTTTGATACTAATACTCATTATATTGTACTATTCTCGCCTAGTACTATCAGCAATGGCATACGTCCAAAATAAAGGTGTCCGCATTAATATTGGACCATTGCAAAATTATTTCAAAGATATTATTATATACCTAGTCTTGCCATAAATACTATTACAAAGGTTTCAGTGAAATTCTACAAGATGCTTAAAGATATCATATTAAACAAGAAACACTAAGCAATTTTGAAAATAGTCACTTTTTTCTTGAAAAGATTTTCATTAAAAGGTTTTTAATGAAATATTAAGGAAGCTTTCAATCGCCAGAACGACAGGGTGTATGCTTCAAGTTCACGAGAAAGGGGTCATTATGACGGGGGGGGGAGCTATGACGATATGAGGGGGGAGTTATGACGATACCGCTAAGCTACACATGCGAAAGGGGTAATAACATCGGACATAGTTTACTAGAAAACAGTGTTGAAGTCGATAGTTAAAGAATTGAAGAACTCCCTCTTCGTTGGTCACCACTAGAGCTTTCAGCAAGATTCAGCATCAGCCCATAATGCAGAGGCTGCGCAGCATCGGCTTGAAAGCAATCTCCCAGACTTTATTTCTCCTGCTGATTGGCGGTCTAGCAGTTCTGACCTCAACCCCGTGGATCACAAATTTTGGTCCGTGCTTCAGGACATAGTTTGCAAGAAGTGACCCTAAATCCCTAGTCTGAGATTTTCTGTAGAAACTCTTTGGAATTCTATTGATGTGTGGCCGCAGAAGCGCTGCGTAACAACCAGAACTAGTCATTTTGAAATGATTAGTGTGTCTTGTTTAAGATGTGTCTATGAATTACATCCTGTGGAATTTCACTAAAAACTTTGCAGTATTCTAAACAGTATTTATTGCAAGCGTAGGTATATATGTGATGTGTAGTTTAATTTAGTGTCTCAATTCAGACCAATATATTGCACATTCTTTGTTCACTAGATTACTTTATTATAATGATTATTAGTAAATCGTAGAGTACCATTTACATCATTTATCAAATGTATGCTTTAAGAATATTATTATATTTAAAACAATATCCTATTTAACCGTTAATAACCATAGTGCGGTCTACCATGATCTTTGCGACTATTCACTATAGTTCTTAACTGGCACACAATAGAACTAAAACAGCCCTGATCCCAAACAATGTATAAGAGTATATAATTTTTGTTTTGTTGTTTTACTTCTCTTACAAAGATTCCACTTAAGTCGTTTACCAAGTGGCATTAAAAAATATGACTTGTCGACGCGGTTATAGCTAAAAATATCAGCCATCACTATTATCGTCACTAGGTTGTTAAAGAAATTTCATGCTACATTTTTTGTTTAGTATATTTCAATATATTGTATAAAAGTCCTCTTGATTTGTAGAAGCTGGGCTTATACATCAACAATAGATCGATGTGAATTTATATTTTAACTTAATAATTGGGCATTCTTCAGAATATTTCTAATTGTGAGACTTGTCTCATCGACTAAAGCAGATCCTGAGAATTGATCGAAAATTAAGATGTTAACTTTTATTAATTGCTAGCTGTGTTTAATTACTTGTCTTATAATTTCTAATATCGTAGAAATAGCATTGTTGTTACATAATAATTGTTGTTTAACTACCTTAATAATAATGAAGTGTTAATGATTTTTTCCTTATTATTATTATTTCATCACAATTAAAAGGAGATCCTGTAAAGTTATTATTTTTTATTTTATTGTCATCATTATTTATTTATAATTACTTAATATGAGGGAGAATTTCCTTGAAAGTTCCTACGTGTGTCGAAATTAAATATATTTTGCTATACTTTACTCTTTTAGGTGATTTTTCTAAAAGTCTGTTTTCTGATATCCAGATTTATCTTTCACTGTTGACGCGTTGATTGATTTTCTTCTCACTATCTTCATGAATTCTTCTGTTAATGTTGCTCAGATTTTAATCTATATTTAAGGTGGTCTTCTGGTTGTCTTGTGTATCTGGGTTTATATTTCCTAGTCAATCTAATCATTTCTAACATGTTTGTGCTATACATATTTGAAATACTTTTAAAAAATACTGTGTAATTATTATAGCAAAACTGTTATCTAAGCAAGCTTAGATTAACAACTACTAGTACTACCATCAAACATCTTTATTAGAAAAATCAGCTGTTGCCACCACAGGAACGACCGCCATCACAAAGTACTTGAATAAAATACATTCTAGCAGCAGAATAGAAATAACTTGACCTAATATTTTCTAACAGATATTATTTATCATGACCACGGAAACGTTACATATAAGTATGAAAAAATAGATACTAAGAAAAAATTTCGAAAATTTTTTCAATTTATTTTCGTTATATCTAAAAATGTCTTAAATAAAATTTATTAGTTATTGCATTTATAGCAACTTTTGTTAAATCAAGTTTTTCGAAATATTTTTCTGTTGTTAAATATTCGCAAAAATCTTAAAATCGATACGAGTAAACTCCCATTTCTAGTCAACCGATTTTTACCAAAAGTTGATATCTAAAGCTTAAATATGAAGTTTCATAAAAATCCTTCTAGCCGAATTTGCTCTGCACGTGTACACCGAAGACAGATGGACGGACGGACGGACGGACAGACAGACAAACAGACAGACAGACAGACAGACAGACCGACAGACATCATGATAAAAATAGTAACCTCAATTCGTGAAGATCCATCGAAATCTCGAAATGTCAAAATTGTTATGATCACAATGCCTCCTTTATATATGTTGGCGGTCGGTAAAAATCTAAATTTAAATGGTTTCATCAAAATGGTCCCCGGTAGGGGAATAGAACAAAAGTTCGACTCGCAAAATGGTTGATATTGGAACTAACAATTGTATCAAAAATAAATCTGTAAATAAATTTAACTTATTTAAAGAATGTGTAATGCATTTTTAGGGTTTGTAGCTATGACCAACAAAAAACCCTTATAACGTCACTCATGTGTCTGGCTGTCTGTCTGTACAGTAGAAATTGTAGCCAAACGGTCGAACATAAAATGTTTAAATATGGCATAAATTTAAACAAATATATACTGTTCACTTTGGAAAAAAGAAACTAAGAGAAAATTTTGATTTCAATAGTTTGCACCTTTGAAATTTTGTCATGTTGATATTAAAAAATGATAAAAAATGTCACTTTTTCAATATGTCATTCCATTCGATGTATGTCATGATGAAAAATGATATCTTAATTATAATGATCCTAACCAAAAAATCTGAAGTCAGTTTTACAGCGTAAGGAATTTTTTTAAGGTAAGGACATTTAAATTCAGTAATACACTATAAATGTAACTAAAATAACCAGATCTGGTTTTTCTTTACAAAAATGAACGTAATATACGATATGTACCTAGGTACGTATTTAATAAAAAATAAATATTATTTTAAAATTTTGACTGGGATATCACATATGAAACCTCTTAATTCGTAGATAAACAAACAAATTATTATATTTGATAATCTTTTTTTTTTTTTTTATGGGGATTTCGCTAAAAATATGTAAAAAAACTTTTGTCCCCCACCGTATTTCCCAGAGGAATTAATCTAAAAATCTGAAAAATCTCAATAATATACAATGTTGACAACCGAAATGTTTGATCAGATTAGTTTTTTGAAAAATATCGTAATGAAAAAAATAATTAGGAGATTAAGGAACGAAAAGCAGTATTTTAGAATTTGTTTCCTTTCACACGATTTAATCCAAAAATGTGCTAAAAAAGTTCTTGTCCCGCACTCTTTAATTCAAAGGGGTTAAACTAAAAATCTGAACAAATTCTAAGTAATGTGCATTGTTCTGAACCGAAAATGCACGAAAGAATTTTTGATCACGTTGTGTTTTTTGAAAATATTCCAGATTTTGCTTTTTTGACAAAATTATTTATTGTTTTTTTTTTCATTGCTAAACTATGGCTAATAATGTTATAGATTTTTTTGTATTTATGGCTAAGCTAGTGTGTCTTATTTTGACAGTAAAAATATGATAAAACATTTTTAACAGCTAATAATCGAGTTCATATGTCTAAGTTCCAGCTATTATTATACATAATGATTCAACCTATTGTTTAAAATATTATATTGTTTTGTTTTTAAGGTATTAAAGAGGAGTAAATCATTTATACTAACGAAAAACTCATAAATCAAATAACACATTGTTAAAAGTGAGAAATACACGATTCTGAAACTGAAAAAAATTAAGCCATTTACCAGCATATTTTTTATTAAGTTAATGAAGATTTAGATGCGAAGCAAATGCAGAAAAATCGCTGGTATTTTTTAATTTAAATTTTATTGGGACGAAATTTTTGCAAATTATTAAATATAATTTAAGCCTTTAGCCTTACACCGCAAGGTAGAAAGGCTTCAGCATTAAGTAAGTAAGTAATTTAAAAAAAATAAATATAAACTCTTAGTATTCAAATAACAAATAAAAATGATTTTTTATTTTGATGTGATTATAAAAAAACGGATGTGAAGTGTGAATTTTCGCACATTTCAGGGTTTCGCAGGTATTTAGTGAGCGAATGATGATTATTTGGGATGCCAAAACAAATTTTATGTTAATTTATCTTTTTTTTTTGTTAATTTCAATTCGACTGGCTGATACCATTATTTAGGTTTCTAAATATGTGCAGTTTTTTTTTATATAGCAAGGTTATTAAGATTTCGTGTATTCAATTTCAACAATTTCCACTAGTTATTAAATTTACGCTTTTAAAAATTAAATGCAACATTTGCCCAAATATAACTAGGATTTTGAAAAAATAATTTAAACAAAATTAAAATGCAAAAAAAAAACAGAAAAAATAAAATTGCCTCGAGAGTGGAACGAACCTTAGTTTGCAACTTAAAACTTGAGTATGCTAGCTATTACACTATCAAAGCATGCTGGTTCACTGTGTTATTAAATATTTTACGTGGTCAAGCAAAAAACAGAAAAAATTTCCGAAAACATAATCTGATCAAAAATTCCTGTTGTACTATTCCGGTTCACACAAATGTACATTACTTAGAATTTTTTAGATTTTTAATTATAACCATCTGGGCTACAGGGTATGGGACAAAAAAAATTTTGCACAATTTTGGCAATAATCGCGTCAGAATAATTTATTTTGCAAAAATAAATTTTTATCGTTAATCCACGTACTAACGGCTTTCATTTGATACCCTACTCAGAATTTTAAAAAAATATGTTTTTTTTTTTCAACGAGCACATATTTGTTTATATTTTTAGGGGGATATGTTTTTTAGATGTTTTAGTATTTTTCCTATGTGCGGGTCAAAGAGTTGTATAAGCATGCCAAATTTCAACTTTCTAGATTTAGCCGTTTGGCTACAATTTTCACCGAACAAACAGACAGACAGATTGTCAAACAGACTGTCAAAGGAGAAGCATAGTGATTTGTGTACTTACTGAAATCCAAGGTAAAACACTTTAGTTTTTTCTTGAACTGTAATTATTAAATATTATATCAAATATTTCTCGAAAAACAATAATATTCCCTTTATTTACTTACTTTTTATAAAAATAACCACATTTTCACTTTTTCATTCACCTGTCAAAAAATAAAAATAATTTGACATCTGACGGAAAGAAACAAATTGAGAAACTGCATACGCAGTTCTCTGCAAGTCCACTTAGGAAAATGTCTTACAAAGTCTCAATCCAAATAATTTCGAGCGGGTAATATATAAATTATAAAAAATATTTTCAACTTCCCCAAAATGAATACCTCTGACTACAGGAGTGTTTCTCAACAACAATCAACGTCAACTTTAAATGTCAATAACCCAAATTCCTCTATGGATGCCTCTGACTACAGAAGCGTCCCTACAACACCAAACAATTCAAATATAAATAAACATACTAAACCAAATGTCTCATTTGCAAACGTTACTAAAAGTAACAATGTACTTTTTCCAAAGAAAAACCAAGCTATAATTTTAAATGCAATGGAAGGAATACCTGTTAAAGAATACATATTTAAAATAGGCAATATAATTGGGCCAAAAAATATTCTGTTTGCATCTAAAATTTCAAATCAAAGGATATGCATTTACTTGTCAAAAAAAGAACTAGTCGACAAACTACTTACTACACATAATTCAATAGAAGTACTAGATCACAAAATCGAAATTAGACGTCTAATCACTCCAGCCCAACGAATCATAATTTCAAATGTTTGTCCCACAATTCCCCACAGCATTATTGAAAATCTTCTCATACAAAACGATCTCAAACTTGTCTCACCAATCACTTTTCAAAGAGTAGGGATCCAAGAAGAAGAATACCATCACATTCTTAGTTTCAAACGACAAGTCTACATTACAATGAATGAAGAAAAGGAAATTCCAAACAGTCTAATAATTAATTACGAAGATATATCCTACAGAATTTTTTTATCATCAGATATCACATGTTACTCATGTAAAATGAAAGGCCACACTGCAAATCAATGCCCAAACCAGATAGAAAACCCAGATATAATACAAGAGAGTCAACATTCGCAGCAAAATATCACAATACAACAAACAATAGAAAAAATCAATCAAGTGAACAATGTACAACAATCAGAAGACAAAACAACAAATTTCAACAGTGCCTCAACCCTACAGCAAAATATCGACAATAGTCTAGTAAATCAAGAACACAAAAAAGAAGGACCCTCAACAGATAAAATAAATGAAAATGAGCAACCAATATCACCAACCAACAGACAAGACGGAGATAGTATGCAAAATATAGAAAATGTCCTTCCAAAACACCCTTCTAAAAGAAAAGCACCTTCTACCAGCAGTATAGACGAAAAAAATACACAGGAAAGCACTCAAGAAGAATCTCAGGAAGAATTCGTTACACCGGTGTCACCAGAAACTGTTTCAAAAACTCCTAGAAACAGAAACAAGAAAAAGCACAAACCGTATAAGGAAGAAAATATTCAAATAAATACTCAAGAAATGCTCAAACCAATAGAATCTGAAATGATAAAAAACCCGGAAAAATACGTTTTGACATTCGAACAGATAATCGATTTTATGGAAGAAGTACATGGATCATCAGAACAACTGACGGTATCAAGGAAATATACCAGTGATACACATACACTCATCCAAAATTTTAGAAATTTATACTTACATCTAAATCACAGAGCTATAAAATCAAGATTTACCCGACTAATAAAACAAATAACTTCCCAATTAGGAGCTGAACTAGACTCTGAATTTCAGTCAGAGAGCTCCGAACAAAGCAACAAATAAATATGTGTCTAATACAGTGGAATTGTAACAGTTTTTATTCTCATCTACCTGAACTACAAAACATCATAGCCACAAACAACCCGTACTATATATGTCTTCAAGAAACACGACTCCGAACAAATCAAACTGTTAACATTAGAGGATATGATACCTTCCGAAAAGATAGAGACGACAACAGAATAGCAAGCGGAGGAGTTGCAATACTAACAGCAAATCATATCCATGCCGACCACATCAATCTCCAAACGGATCTAGAAGCTGTGGCCATCTCAACATATATCCCAAATGTGGGTAAAATCACAGTATGTTCTATTTATCTTCCCCCAAACGTAAATTTCACCCAAAAGCAAATTCAGTCTTTAATACTACAACTTCCTTCCCCCTTTCTGTTAGTTGGCGATTTTAACAGCCACAATCCAATCTGGGGTTCTGTTCTCAGAGAAAGTAGAGGTAAGAAAATAGAAAAAATCTTCAATCAAGACTATATTATTCTGAATGACGATACTCCTACACACTTCTGCGTTAGTACAGGTAATTTCACAAACATAGATTTGTCCATATGTGATCCGTCAATCGCTCCGAGCCTATCATGGGAAGTTTTCCAACATTTATGCGGCAGTAATCATTTTCCAATAAAAATATCTTTTCCTATGAATTTAAATCTACCTAAAGAGACAAATAAGTGGAAATTAAAATACGCAGACTGGTCATTATACAAGGAACTGACAAAACGTAATTTACCACTTAACCAAACAGAAAATGAGGACATCAATAAAACTATAGACATTTTAACAAAGCATATAACAAACGCAGCAAAAGAAGCAATTGGTATAAAAACTAACTCAAACAGCAATAAAAGAAATCCTTGGTGGAATAAAGAATGTAGTAATGCAATTAAAGAACAAAAAAGAGCTCTTAGACACTATAAAAAATACAAAACAGTAGAAACCCTAATAGATTTTAAAAAAAGCAGAGCGGTGTGTAGAAGAATAATTCTTGAAAGCAAGAAGAAATCTTGGGAAGAATTCTTAGCCACTATAAATCCAAATACCCCACCAACTCAATTTTGGGAAAAGATAAGGAAGATAAAGGGCTCCAGATTCTCAAATTTAACCACAAGTCTGTTAAAAGGAGATCAAATAACAACATCACCTCAAGAGATAGTAGAAGAAATTGCAGATACCTTTGAAATCAACTCAAGCAACTCAAACTATAGTCCTTCTTTCTTAGAATACAAAGCGCTAAAAGAATTAGAATCAATTACAGTGAATAACTCGAATGTGGAAATAAATCAACCATTCACCAAAAAAGAACTACAAATCGCAATAAATGAACTAAAAAATAATAAATGCTGTGGACCCGATAACATCCCACCGGAACTAATCAAACAACTGCCGGAAGAAATGTTAGACTACCTACTACAGATATATAATCATATTTGGGAACACAATACATATCCGAATCAGTGGCAAGAAACCAAAACAGTACCAATATTAAAACCGAATAAAAACAAAAATAACGCTGACAACTACAGGCCAATATCTCTATCAAATCACTTAAGTAAAATACTGCAAAAAATGATCAACAAAAGACTAAACTGGCATTTAGAAGTCAACAACTATTTTACGAATATACAATGCGGATTTCGCCAATACAGATCCACAACGGATCAAATTGTAGCACTGACAGCAGAAATTCAAAAAGCCTTCAAGAAACGTGAACATATTATTGCAGTATTTTTTGACCTCAAAAAAGCTTATGATATGGCCTGGAGATACAACATATTAGAATCAATGAAAGAAATAGGTCTCGACGGGAATATATTAAATTACACCAAGAATTTCTTATCTAACAGAAAATTTCAAGTGGATTCAAACGGATACCGATCTAATATAAAAATACAAGAAAATGGATTGCCACAAGGAGAGAACTACAGTGTTACCTTGTTTCTGATGGCTATAAATAAAATAATCCAGCATATCCCAGTCCACACAAAATCTCTCCTTTTTGCTGATGACCTTGTCATTTATTGTAGAGCCAAAGATGTAAAAACTATTAAAACAAGATTACAGGAAACAATAACAAACTTAGAAGACTGGTCTAACACCACTGGCTTCCAATTCTCGACTTCAAAAACAAAGGCTGTCCATTTCAGTAAAACTCAGTATGACCAATACAATCCCGTAATAAAATTAAACAACACTTACATTCAATATGTAAACGAAATAAAATTTTTGGGCATAACGTTCGACAAAAAACTAACTTGGAAGCAACATATAAAAAATCTAAAAACAGACTGTACACGGAGAATTAATATATTGAAAACATTGGGGCACAACAAATGGGGAGCACATAGAGAAAACCTGATAAAAATCTACCAAACCCTCATCTTGTCAAAATTAGACTACGGAAGCATAGTCTATGGAAATGCAAAGCGCACATACTTGAAAACCTTGGAACCTGTGCAAAACCAGGCTATCCGAATAGCGATAGGTGCTTTTCGTACAAGTCCGATAGATAGTATTTTATGCGAATCAAACCAACTCCCTCTAAAATACAGAATAATCCAAAATTGTCTCTCCTATATCACTAAACTAGCCGCAAATATAGATATTCCTGCATATAACGATATATTTATCCAAAACGACAACAAAACTAGTATCCGAAATTCAATCCTTTTACATGAAAAATTTAATCAATATTTAGCTGATCTACACCTTGAAATACCAAACATTCCAAAAAATAAATATAATGAAATTCCCCCTTGGACGCTTAAAAAACCAAATTTTGATCTTTCCCTTTCCCAGTTTAAAAAACAATATACCCACCCTAATACCTATCATGAGAAATATTGCCTAGTCAAGAGAAAGTACACAAATTCACTTGCTATCTTCACCGATGGGTCTAGTGTAGGTGATCACACCTCTGCTGCTGTGATCTTTGGCGAAGAAAAGTATACATATCGTCTTCCAAATAATACTAACATATATACAGCAGAAATATATAGTATATTAAGAGCTACGGAGTTCATAAAACAATCAAATAACTCAAGATTTGTCATCTACACGGACTCACTGAGTGCTATCCAAGGCATCCAACAAATATATACGAAGATGCCATACATTCAATCAATACAAGATAACATCAGTGAAGCAATAAACAATGGTAAAAATATCACCATTGTATGGATACCATCCCATGTAGGCATTCTTGGGAACGAAGAAGCCGACCAAATAGCCAGAGAAACCACCAGAAATAACCCAGAATCTACTACTGATTGGCAACTTAGTAATGATTTTAAAACCTTATGTAAAAAAAGACTAAGAGTACATTGGAATAATTACTGGACTACCCTTACCAACAACAAGCTGAGATCCATAAAACCTACCATTGGCCATTGGAACAACAGGGACAACAGAAGAGAGCAAATTATTTTAACTAGGCTAAGAATAGGACACACGGCAGTCACCCACAAACATATCTTCGACCACTCAGAACCACCAATATGCGATGTCTGCAAAACCAAAATTACTGTTGAACATTTATTACTCCACTGTCCAAAATATAACACACACAGAATACACAACCAACTCACACCAGCATTGACACTTCCAACACTACTCTCTAATTCCAGTGACAAGTTAGAAAACATAATACAATTCTTAAAAGACACAAATTTAATTAACCACATATAAACTTAAATCAACCAATACATATGAAAACAACATTCCACATTCTTAATAGTCGTAATTAATTATATTAAATATTTATGAATTTTTATATTGATTTTGTAATTATATTAATTATGTAAAACAGATATTCCGGGGTGCTAATAACCAAGCAGTTGAAGCACCCCTAAATAAATATAATTAAAAAAAAAAAAAAAAAAACAGACAGACAGACGACAAAATGACGGTATAAGGGTTTTTTGGTCATACCTACAAAACCTTAAAAATATGATCATTCTTATATTTATTATATGCCTACAAAACCCAGAAATGTGTGCAAATTCATACTATCGCTTAAAATTTAAATCCTTTTGACGATTACCCTAAATTTTAAAACAAAAATAGTCTATTACATGAAGAAAAAAATTGCCAAAAGTTGAAAAATTTTGCTTCTCTGATAATTCCGCACTATTTTTAGAAGTATTTGAAATATTTATAGATTATAAAACAAAACTTGTTAATAAGTTGGGTTAACTTAATAAGTGAACTTATTTTTATCTAAACTTAATTTATATGCAAATAAAACCTGATTGAGAGATCGTGAACTTGATGAAACCCATTTCAAAAATAACTATGCATGTCAACCGCGTTCGTGAGTGACGAGATCAAAATGCCAAAACACTCTCTTTCACTTTAATATGTGTGATTATTATCATCATAATATATTTTGTAATCGTTACCAAAAATTTGCAATAGTTGTGTTTTTGAAATGATGCAATAATATTTTTTGTCGAGGCCAATGTCATACTTTCTGAACACCTGATGTTTAAATTTGTGCTTGTTTAGAAATAAACGTGGTATTTTACATTTTTTACCTTAATTTTAGATAACGTTAACAATAAAATGTTTGTTATCTTATCGAAATTTCTGTAGTTGATTTTTTAAATGGATTTCGCGGTTAAATATTTATTAATTCCAAATTTTTTGGCCTTACAAATTATATCTATGCGAACCCGGGACGTTCATAACGTAGGTATAAAATGTCGAACATACTCGGGGAGGATTAACTTGGCCGACGCCTGCCAAACGATCATAAAAATTAAGAGATATTCGTTCACACGCTCTACTTAGAACTGCAATAATGCGTGATCCATATACAAACGAAATTTTGATATACATACAGGCCCGTAACGAGGGCGTGGCGAAAGAGGCGCCTGTCACGGGCGCAAGTAAGTTTGGGGCGCCAAACTAAATTTAGATAAACATACATTTTTTCTAGCTGTGATATTTGTTATTTGTTTTTTTGGATTGTTCTCTTAACATTTTTAGTTTCTTGCGACTTTAGTAAAGATTTTTATTTTTTGATTTGTTTTTTGAGATCATACGTTTGTAAGCATTATATGTGAAACGTAAAATAAGCATAAAAAGTGACTCAAACCTAAGTACAACGGTATACAGTAGCGCGTTAGATAAATTCTTTGGGTTATTACGTGTATATCTATTATTTTGTATTAACTTCTCCACGTCTATGTGTCAACTCCGCCTCTATGCACGTGTGTTTGTTATTGTCTGGCCTGTAGACTAGACTAGGTGAATATAATATAGTGAATATAATATAATATAGTTCTCAAAAATATATATCTCAATTTCAACATAACATGCCTTTCGACAAAATAACATACGTTTGGCGCTCCAAAGGTGCAATGGCTTTAGTTTTTGTCCCACCTCAAGTATTTTTTAGTGGAAAAGACAGTAGTTAATTTTGTTTATTGTACGGCATACTGGAATACTGCGTGAGTATTATAAATTATTGTTTTAATAAAAACAAAAATTTAAATGAAAAAAAAAAACTTGGGAAATATGCCAACAAAAAAACCTTCCGGTTCACACTTAAAAAAATAAGAGAAAAGAAAATTGAAAATATAAAGAAAAATGTAACTCCAATTGATAAAGTAAATCATATAAACCTCCATCTCATTCAACTGAATTAAATCTGCCTTCTGTAAGTAGTCATGTTTCATGTGAACAAATTGAAAAGGAATGGATAAGTAGAATTGGAACTCAAATCCTGATAAGCAATATGCAAGTTGATAATGGTAATTATATGATCGATATTAAATTAGAAAATATTAAAAGTTCCAAAATAATTGACTTTAATGATCCCACAACATGGCACATAACCAAAGTAACATACAATTATTTGTTGAACATGGACCTGAGTTGGGCGGTAATACAAGTGTTATCAAGTTATCCTGACATCGTTACTGACATCGTTACTGACATCGTTATCCTGACAAGTTATCCCGACATCAAGTTATCCTGACATCCTAAAAATCGGGATTTTGTTAAAAAAATTATTTACAAAAACCATGTCTCTCGGCAAGCAGAAGATGAATGTTAATGTATACCTACTGTTTTAATTCAAGTTAGGTATAATTCGAGTTAAATAATTTAATTTGTTTTTAGCAATCGGGCATTAGTAAACATTACATATAATTATTATTTTTTAATTTTTTATTTTGCTTTGGACTAGAAGGGCGCAAGTTGGGCACTTGCCACAGGCGCGTTTTCATACCCTCGTTACGCCCCGGTATACATACGTTCAATATTTTCACATACCAATAACATATACGTTTCTTTAAATGTATTATTAAAAGTTATGGTAAATATTAAATTTTAATATATGTCATTTTGTTCCAGGTATGTACATTTTGAACTTATTCCTTTTCATCAGTGAAGAAAAATATAGTCTCCACGTGGTAAAAGGTAAGGATTTGTTTAGGAGTTAAAAATGTGTATTTGATACATGTCCAGAGATCATAATGCCAATCAGGGATGTTCCATCTTTACATGTTCCGTATTTACATGTTCCATCATTAGGTTCATGTCTGTACTATTTATTTTGCAAATGATGCAGGCATAAAGAATGATATCTTCATTGTTTTCACTCATATTGTTTTGTAGAAATATATATCTTATATTTTTACCGTGAAAAACACTATTGCACAGATTGCCGCACCATCTGAACTTGTGACGATTGTGCAACACAAACTGCACTGCACAATATTTGCAGAACGATCTTCTTGCAGCACAGAGCACATAAAAACTTTATGCCGAATGTTTCTTCTATAAATTATACAGAATGTGTAGATTATTAGCTTATGCCGAACGCACCTATTGTAAATCTATATTTCAAAATTTTGAATTATGTTATCAGATATATCAAGGGGTTAATATTTGTATTCGTTTTAACCACTTCATCCTCATGGAATTAAATACATTTTAAAAATAAATAGCTTCAGACTAATCATATTTCAGATTTTGTAAGTTAACAAGCTTGTGCTTAATATCGCAACTACTGATTGCCAATCCACATTCTTTAATTAAATATGTATCGTTTAGGTTCATAAAAATATTTGGCATTCGTATTTGATTAATGGTAATTTTATGATATTTATCTCTGTTAATAGCTAGTCCAGTAACAAATAGCTTTAGGAGCTTACCAAATGATACATATTTGAAAGAAATTATATGTGACCATCAAATTACTTTCTAATTTATAGTTTGCTTTAAATTTAAATTATAGCTAACTTGCCAATTGCCCATTTTTGCAATGTGTCTGTATGTGGGTACTGCCACGTGTATCCCAAAAACGAATACGGAAGTCAACTTTTTCTCGATTATACTGTTTTATAAAAAACAAATGTTGCAAAGACAAAGTTGTTAAATGATCAAAATTATGAAGATAATCTTATTTGAGGACAGACTTTGTTATTTAAATCTGAATATAATACGCTTTGGAAACCTAAGTATACTCCATTATCACACAAACTATCCCGTGACTAGTTTGGAAGTTTGTAATTTACATTTATTAATGGTGTGTTGTAAGTATTTTATATACGAATATTATGGGTTGATAACGTAACTGAAATAGAATGATAAAATAAAAAGGAGGTAAGGATTTTGAATGAATTAAAACTGTCTTCATCATTTACTAGCTGAATTCTTCTACTGTTCAACATCTACACTGCTACTCCAATCTTTTAACAAAATGATAGCCAATTTCCCGTTTTTATCTTAATATCGCCAGCTTATCTAATAGATGTACTTCTGCACCTAGTGGAGTCCCGTGGTGTCCATTTGATAATATTTCTTGTCCATCTACAATCGGCTAGTCTCACCACATATCTGACCCAGTTCCATTTTAGGTTTCTTATTCGTTCTATTATGTCACATACACTTGTCTGTTTTCTGATTCATAAATTTGTTCTTGAGCGACCATACCAAAAACAGTTCTTTTTATGATTAAAAGAACCGGCCATAAATTAAATCATTTTTGGCCTAGGCCGATTCACTTACTTTCTTGGCCGCTGGATACTAGAGCCATCTATGTGTCATTTCACAAGTTACAAGATCTCCATGGTTAAGTTGAAGCAATTGATAGTCGAACATTTATAATTGCAATAATTGTTCAGTAACCATAATTTATTCATTGTAAATAAATAAATATAACTTTTCTAATAAAAATTTCCCAAAAAATATAATGTGCACCTTGGCCAAAAAGATCTTTTTCGTTCTTATCAATTTAAAGTTCTCGGCTGCGCCTCGGCCTTTACATGGTACACAAACAACTATTTGCGATCCGAAAGAGGAATAATCGACATTAAGTGAATACTTAATCTATATATATATAAAATCGTAACTAAGCTACCTACTCATAATCAACGCCCAGCCCAAACCACTGAACCTACAATCATGAAATTCGGCGAGTATATTCCCTCCGTGACGTAAGCACCCACTAAGAACGGATTTTTCGAAACTCATCCTCTAAGTGGGTGAAAAGGGGGTTAAAAGGGGTAAAATGTGGCTTCACGGTTTCTTTAATATCTCTTAGGTCCAATAAGATATCGACTTGGTTTTTGCTTACAATGATTACTCATGTAAATATTAAAAAACTATTTTCAGGATTTTGTCCTAATCGACCCCTAAAGGGGTGAATCTACAATCAGGGTGAATTATAGAACCCTTCGCATCTTCTGTGTTTATTGTCTAATAACATTCCTTTTTGGCATATAGGTGTCTTTTTAAAATATTTAGAAAGTGTTTTGACCGTTTTTTTAAATTTCACCCCTAAAGGGGTAAATTGGTATTTTTTATTTCATAAAATGTCGTCTAGACAAAGAAACATAAAATTCGAGGAGTATATCCTTTTTATGACTTAAGAACCCCCTAAGAAATGATTTTTCGAAATTCGACGTCTCAGGGGTGAAAAGTGGTGAAATGTGTTTACACGGATTCCTCAATATCTTTTAGGTCAATAATATATCGCCTTGCTTTTGCTTACAAAGACTACCCATATAAATGTAGAAAAACTTATTTTTCAGGATTTTGTACTAATCAACCCCTAAAAGAGTGAATCTACAATCGGGGTGAATTATAGAACCCGTCGTATTTCCTGTTATAATTTTTTATTTATTTTTTTTGGCATATAGGTGTCTTTATAATATTTAGAAATTGTTTTGACCGTTTTTTTAAATTTCACCCCTAAAGGGTTAAATTGGTATTTTTTATTCGATAGAAAGTCGTCTAGACAGAGAAACAAAAAATCGGGGAGTATATCCCTTTTATGACTTAACAACACCCTAAGAAATGATTTTTGTTAATTCAACTTCTAACGGGTGAAATGGGGTAAAAGGTCTTTTCACGGATCCTTCAACTTCAATATCTCTTAGGTCCAATAATATATCGCCTTGGTTTTTGCTTATTAAGGTTATCCATATAAATGTTGAAAAACTTATTTTAGGATTTTGTCCTAATCATCCCCTAAAAGGGGTGAATCTACAATCAGTGTGAATTATAGAAACCTTCGCATCTTCTGTGTTTATTGTGTTATAACATTCCTTTTTGGCATATAGGTGTCTTTTTAAAATATTTAGAAAGTAATTTGACCGATTTTTTCTTAATTTCACCCCTAAAGGGGCAAATTGGTATTTTTTATTCGATAGAATGTCGTCTAGACAGAGAAACATGAAATTCGGGGAGTATATCCCTTTTATGACTTAACAACCCCCTAAGAAATGAATTTTGGAAATTCAACCCCTAAGGGGTTAAAAGGGGTAAAATGTGTTTTCACGGACTCCTCAATATCTCTTAGGTCCAATAATACATCACCTTGGTTTTTGCTTATAAAGGTTATCCATATAAATGTTGAAGTACTTATTTCAGGATTCTGTCCTAACCATTCCCTAAAAGGGTGAATCTACAATCAGGGAGAATTATAGAATCCGTCATATTTCCTGTGTTTGTTGAGTTATAAAATTCCTGTTTGACATATAGATGTCTTTTTAAAATATCTCGAAATAGTTTTGACAGTTTTTCAAAATTTCACCCCTAAAAAGGTAAATGGGTATTTTTTATTTGATAGAATATTCCTTGGACAAAGATACATGATATTCGCAAAATGTATATTCCCTCCATGAGGTAAGCACCAATTAAGACGAGATTTTGCGAAATTCAACCTCTAAGGAGTGAAAAGGGGTGAACTTTAATTTCAAGGATTCCTCAATACCTCTTAGGACCAATAAGATATCGACTTGGCTTTTGCTTATAAAGATTACCCATACAAATGCCGAAAAACTTATTTCAGGATTTTGTCCAAATCAACCCCTATAGGGGTGATTCTACAATCGGGGTGAATTATACAATCTTTCATATTTCCTGTGTTTATTGAGTTATAACATTCCTTTTTGGCATATCGGTGTCTTTTTAAAATATCTCGAAATGATTTTGACAGTTTTTCAAAATTTCACCCCTAAAGGGCAAGATACATGAAATTCGTAAAGTATATTCCCTCTATGACGTTAGCACCCACTAAGACGGGATTTTTCGAAATTCTACCCCTAAGGGGTGAAATGTAACATCAAGGATTCCTTAATATCTCTTAGGACCAATAAGATATCGACTTGGCTTTTGCTTATAAAGATTACCCATACAAATGCCGAAAATTTTATTTCAGGATTCTTTCCTAATCAACCCCTAAAGGAGTCAATCTATAATCGAGGTGAATTATACAACCCGTCGTATTTCCTGTGTTTATTGAGTTATAACATTCCTTTTGGCACACCGGTGTCTTTTTCAAATATCTCGAAATAGTTTTGACCATTTTCTAAAATTACACCTCTAAAGGGGTAAATGGGTATTTTTATTCGAAGAACTTCCCTTGGATATAGAGACATGAAATTCGGGAAGTATATTCCTTCCGTGATGTAAGCACCCACTAAGAAGAGATTTTTCGAAATTCGAGCCCTAAGGGGTGAAATGTGATTTGAAGATTTCCTCAATATACCTTAGGACCAATACTATATTGACTTGGTTTTTAATTTCAAAGGTTACCCAAACAAATATTTGATTTAAGGTAAATCAGGATTTTACTCTAATCAACCCCTAAAGCGGTGCATCTACATTTGGGGTGAATTATAGAAACCTTTTTATATCCTGAGTTATAACATTCCATTTTGGTACATAATTTTCTATTTAAAATATTTAGAAAGATTTTTGAAAGTTTTTAAATTTCATCCCTAAATGGGTAAATTGGTATTTTTGTTCGAAAGAACGGCCCTTGACAGAGATATGAAATTCCTCCATGTCGCAAGCATCCGCTTATACGAAATTCGACCCCTACGGGATGGAAAGTGATAAAATGTTTATCCTGGGAATCTTCATTATCTCTTAGGTCCAATAATATATTGATTTGATTTTTGCTTACAGTGTTCTAACCATCAACCTAAAGGGGCGATTCTAGATTCGGGGTGAATTATAGAACCCTTTGTATCTTCCATCTTTGTTGTACAATAACTATGTTGTACTTTTTCGAATTTAGGTGTCTTTTTAATATCATTAGTTTCAAATCATTTCATTTTAACCATTTTTTTATATTTCACCCCTAAATTGCTATTCTTACATTACTTTACGTTACATTGGTACATTGGTATTTTTTAGTACACAAATGACGAATTTAGTAGACAAATTCGGGAACTATATTTCTTCCATGACGTAGACAACCACTAAGAACAGATTTCTCGAATTTCGACCCCTAGGGGATTTCTCAATATCTCTTGATGAAATAACGACTTGCTTATTACTAACTATGGTTACCCGTACGCATGTATAAAAATGTAATTTAGGATTTTGCTGCAAGCAACACTTAACGGGCGAATCTACATTAAATCAGGGAGAATTATATAATATTTCGTAACTTCTTGGTTTGCTGAGTTATAACATTCCTTTTTGGCATATCATTTTTTCCAAAGTCTTAAACGTTTTTTTTTTAACCTATAAAGGGTTAAATTGATATATTTTTGATTAGATACATGGAATTCCGAGAACATATTCGTTCCATAACGTAAGCATCGAACCCTTTATATCTCCTATGCTTCTTGAGTTATAACATTCCTCTCTGGCATTTAGGACTTTTTAAAATCTTTCGATAGTGTTCTGACAGTTTTTTAAATTGAGGGAAAATTAGTATTTTTTATTAGAAATTAGAAATTCTAAGAGTACATTTCTCGATATGACGTAAGAACTCACTAAGAAAGGATTTTTCGACCCCTATGGGGTGAAAAGGAGTAAAATGGTTTTTCACGGATTTCTCAATATCTCTTAGGAAAGATGAGATATCAACTAGGTTTTTGATTATAAAAGTTACCTGTACACATGTTTAGAAACAAACTGAAAATTTTACACTAATGAGTCTCCGTCGAGGTGAATCTACACTTGAGGAGATAGTAAGCAATGTGATCTATAGGGAACCATGATTTATAATCATTGCATGATGATCGCAGATCGTCAATATACCGTAGCGAAGCACGGGTACTCAGCTAGTATGTTAATATATGTGTAACGGCTACATCGAAATGACGACAGTACCACGCTAATAAATGAAAAATATTTCACAAATTTAGACGATGGTGACTGAAATGGCCAAGGTCGAGTGAGTTCATGACTGAAGATGCCAATTCTGGAAACAAACATAACTAATTGGCATCATGCATTGAGCTAATACTTTTTTAAGCCAAATGGGTAGTCATCTTCTAAAATTGTTAAGTTAAGTGTCTCAGGGTTATATCTGAGCAACTACAAATAAAAAAATAAATGAATAAAAAACTATGATTTTTTCAATAGGAAGAATATTTAAGGGGCTATACACTTACCTTCTTCTTCTTCAGATATTCATGTTTGTCCAGTAATGGGCATAGTCCTCTCCTTTTTGCTTCCAACTTGTTTGGTTCTTTACTAATCTCAAGCAGTGTTTGCCAACTACCTTCTTTATATTTAATTTTTATTTTTTATTTATTTTATATCCATTGTACAGTGGGTAATACAAATTTATACAATTGCTACATTATATAAAATATTATAAAGTGTACATTACAAGAGTAAAAAATTTTAATTTCAGAGGGAATTTTTAATTGCGAAAGATATAAGAGAAATTAGAGAAAGTTACCCACCCTAAGTTAATTCTTCCATTTTTTTCCATATTCTGGTTTTTTGCCCAATTTAATTCTATGTCCTGTCCTAAGATGTATATGACGCTGCGTTTGCAATAGGCCATCTTTACTATATCTCGGAGTTTTGGAATTTGCGACATAGTATAGCAAAAAAATATCTTGGGGCAATAATCATAGTACATACATAAATGACCTATTAAATCTGAAATTAAATTGTAAATTTTTTTCATATGCTGATGATACAGCGTTGTATTATGAATCAGACACATGGCTGAATCTAAAAGAATTGGCATTAATTGACCTAAAATATATTAAATATTGATTCGATAACAACAAATTGGCTTTAAACTCAAATAAATCCCATTATATAACTTTTACACTTATCAATGCCTTTGCGATAATAAAATTAAAAGAATTCATAAGACAACATACTTAGGGGTTATTTTTGATGAAGACATGAGATGAAACTTTCTTATAGATGCTGTTAGTGGTAAGATTAGTAAAGCATTACACTTATTTAAATTATTAAGAAATATATTTCCATTTCAGCATCAAAAAATTTTTATTTCGGATTGGTTCAATCCATAGTTCAGTACGGTATTTAAGCTGGGGGGAGCAGTGGAATTGCACTTAAATAAACTTAAAGTAATCCAAATATATATATATATATATATATATATATATATATATTGAGAACCAATAAGATATCCATCTGAAACCCTTTTTAATGATTTAAAAATATGCACAGTAAACCAGTTATACTTAACAGCCATAACCAAATATATGACAATTAATCCTGAAATAGTTCAAATCACAGAAACGAGCATTATCTGCTAAGTATAAGAAAAAGAAACTTGATACTAATTTTAAATCTGTGGTTGGCAATGTATACAATGCGTTTGATCAATATAAAAGCATCATCAAATATTACTATACCGAAAACCAATTATAAACAAAAAATTAAAAACTGGGTACTACAATTGCAAAGCAATGATGTTAACTCTATTATAAAAAGAATATAAATTAATTTTTCATCTTTTAGCTTTTTTTCTCTCTCCTCACATGTTTTTTATTTCGAAATTATATTTAATAAATAAATAAATATGAAATTTAAAGACTTAAATTAAAAAATAAAAATATTCAATCTATTATAATAAAATTATAAAAATCGAAGCCACAAACGCTCATGTGGTCCCATCGCTGATGGGACATGTATGTTATTGCTTTATAGCTAGTGATTCTTTTCGAGAATTTCTCGAGAAAAAGTTTTAATTCTCATTTTTCATTTCTCGAGAAATGTAAAATTTGTTCGACGACTTTACTTTAGTACTTTAAAGGTGATTATAATTTTAACATGTTTTTATCCTCTACAACATTCCTGTTCAACATTAAAAAAAGATACATATATATTCTTATAATTATTGAGAAATCAGAAACACTATTTATAGCACACCAATTGTACAAATCTGTATATATTTATATCTAAAGTGTTGCATATTTTGAGCAATCAAATTATTATTATTATTATGGGGTTTGTCAGGTCTTGACAAGCGTCCACTTATCTCAAACTTCAGCAACCTTTTGAGCCGCGTCATACTAGAGACTAGTGGAGCTAAATACACACGACTGCATCCCAAACCCTGGCGATATGCAGCCGCGGAAATTACGCCAGATCCAGTGCCCGCACAATGCGGAGCGACCCAGCAGCACTTATTATTATTATTATTATTATTATTATTATTATAGTCATAGAGTCCATTATCAACTTGATTTAGAAGCCTCTTCTGCCTAAGTCGACTGCCTCTACCAGGAATGCTGCTGTATTACCTAATCAGTAATTTAATGTTTTGACTTTAACTAAATATGTTCATTGAAACGGTTTTAAATAAATTAAACTGTATTCTGCGTACAAAACAGAGAAGAAACAAAAAACATTTGCTCCACATTACACTTTTTACACCGCAAGAGTAAAACGTGTAACACTTTTAAAACTCCTACAGTATCAGCAAATATTTACGACATAAAGTTTATCGACTCATTTTTCTGTTTATAACCATATATTTTATTCGATATCTCAGAATTTAGTATCGAATATGATATCAGTTTTTCACCTACGGCCTGAACAGCATATCATTCCAATAATACGTTGTTGTAGAATAGTGTTAGCGTATTTCGCAGCACATTTCACTGGCACAGCTCAACACTGGAGGCGTAACTTCAGATCGGTCAATGAACTGACTTTACTTGAACAGAAACCGTTGACAAACAACACCCTTACCTCTTAACTCACGAACTGTTTCATTCATGTGTGTTTGTACAGTTTGAGAATTTGTTTCTGCATAACTATTTAGCAAATGGCCACTTTGAATTGAACAGATGATGCACAAATCATAAGAAAGTACAAATGTTATCGGTTAACAAAGATGACATGCCTACAGTTTAAAATCAAAGAGACCTTAGAATGCTGTTTTGCTGAGCATACAATTATACAAAAAAGTAGTATGCTACACAGGACCATATTTACATCATTAGAGGCTTCAGGTGCAGTCCAGTCCTAGGTATTTTCGAGGTGTGTGCAAATGATTTCTCGACCCTCCCCCACTGCATGTTTTATGTTTTTATTTTTGTAATACCAAGTAGAATTAACAGATTGGAAAAAAAAGAAAAGCCCATGTATGTTAAACATAACTTATAATCAAAAAATTGTCATAATAAAGCTAAAACAACTGATGTGAAGTGTAAATTTATACACATTTCAGGGTTTTGTAGGTATTTAGTAAATGTAAGAAGCTGGATATAATGTTGGAAGTAAGAATGTTGGATGTCTAGGACAATATTTTTTCTATAATCTCATCACAAATAATTCAAATGATAGGTTGAATCATGACGTATAATAGTAGGCGGAACTTACACACATGAACTCTACGTATTATTAATTTTATGGGATTATCTCCATAAATATGTCAAAAAACTTTTGTCCCCCACCTTATTTCCTATACCCTTTTCACACTAGAACTTTAAAATCGGATGTTAAAGTGAATGTATCTTTAAACGCTAATGTGAAACCGTATGGCCTCGTTTAAATACAAGCGATGTTTAAGACAGAGATCTGCGTCTTAAACTTCGTCCGCATTGCCAACTTAATTTCTATTATAAAAAAATTCTCCTTGAATTTGTGCTGTCAACATTTTATATTATCATAAACAAGAATACTGTATTATGTCGACGTTATAAGAAGTTTATACTTATTGTTATAATAAAATTATTTATTTTAATAATGTGTTTAATAAAATTCAGGAGCTACAATAATTGAGATAAAATGTATCGACTTACATGTTAATACAGGTGTAATATATTCTTTATTGTAGTGTCTTTATTGTAGAATGAAATGAAATATCCATATTTGTTTATAATAATTCAAAATGTGCGTCTGCGCAGACAGTTCAAAACTGGTAATTTCATGACGGTAACTTAAGGACAAAATTACTGTAGCTGATGACAGCACCAGAGATTTAAACATCAAGTGTGAAAGCATACCGATCTTAAACATCGGTGAACTTTAAGTTCACTCGTCTTAAAGATCTAGTGTGAAAGGGGTACTAGAGAGGTTGATCTAAAATAAATCTCAATAATGATGGGAACCAGAATGGTTCAACAAGAATTTTTGATTTGATTAGTTTTTCGAGATATATGGATTTTATTGTGTCGTTTAAAAAACAATTATTTTTTTAATATTTATTTTGTGAAATCAAAAGAAACAAAAACGCGATTATTGCTAAAAATGTATTTACAAACTCTTGTCCCGCCCATTATAGGCAATGGGGATAATCTGAAAATCTGAAAAAAGAGTCATGTACATTAATGTGCAGCGGAATAGTACCACAGCAATTTTTTTTAGAATTTTTAGTCTCTAATAAGTACGTTGGTTATTTTTTCAAAAATTTATGAGTTTTATATCCACCTACAATTTGTTATCACTTATTAAATAGCTATAAAAGCGTGGAATATGTGAAAATTCATATTTCACATTAATGTTTTAATATATTTCAAATTTTATATGAAAGTGTGTATAATAAAAAGTAATTTTTATAATTTCTTGTAGCAATGACGTACATCAGTCGTCCGATCAAGTTCAAGTTCATTTTCTCCGTCATGCTAGTTAAGAAATTTTAATATGATTCTAAGAAAAGTTCGGGGACTCCTGCATTAACACAAATAATAGCTTAGGTATGTCTATTATTTTACCAATAATTAGACCTACTCCCTTCAAAGAATTATCGGATTTTCCGAACGCTACTTAACTTTTGTACAAAGTGTTACGATAAGGCTGCCAACTTTTTACGAACTAAATGTGGGACATTTTTTTTAGGACCCCCCTCCCCAATGAAATATCTGCTCTCCATTTTTATCTGTGTATATCCGAAGATTTTCTTCGAATTTTATCAATGAGGCTTATAATTCACAATTTGTTTACAAGCAATTAGAAAGCACTTCATACGAAAATATTAATATTTTATTATTATATTATTAAAATTATATTAAGTTATTTTATATCTCACTGTCTTTTAAAATCATATTTTTGCACATTTTTCGAATTTTCTTCAGAGGTTCAGAGTCAGAGTTCAAAATTTCATAAAAGCTCTCACATTTTTCCATATTAAATTTTACTTGCATCATTGCATGAACAGTCTCAATTTTAAGCGCCGTTTTTTCAGACGTCCACATTGCATTTTGGGGGAGAATACTCCCTCAGTGGGTCCATTTGTTCCAGGTAGACAAAACACATACTGATTGAGTAGTTAATATTATATTAAGGGGAATATCCTGCTAACTGCTAACAGCGTGAAGATATTAAAATATATAAAAATTAAATGTTAAATTTTGGATTAAAAAAAAAAAAAAAAAAAAAATAATAATAATAAATAATAATAATAATAATAATAAAAAAATTAATAAATCGTTAGTATTTAGTTAAAAATTTTATAAAAGCAATATTATTATTTTAGAATAAGTACTATATTTCCGAATGCGGGACATGCAGGACAATTAATAATTTTCCGGGACGAATTTAAGTATCAATAATAAAGCGGGACATGGGTCGCTAATCCGGGACTGTCCCGCCTAATCCCGGACGGTTGGCAGGCTTATGTTACGACCATTTAAGAAATAAAAGCAAAATCGCTGAAGGATCCCAAAATCGGCGTTTCAGAAGTGTTTTGAATACTGGAAAAAACGCTGACATAGGCCTATTCAGTCTTCCAAATTTAGCTCTAATCAGTTTTAAATTATTTAACTGCCTGCTTTGGAAACCTTAGAAGCATTCTGTCTTACAGATTAGTGTTGGGTTTTAATATACTCGGTTTTAATATTTTTAAGTCTAACAATTTTATGTATATTATTCATTTCTGAGCTTCGTACGGAACTAGATTTTGAAATCTGGTAACTTTTGACGGTTGAACGAGACTTTCGATCATTTTGATTAGCAAAAACCCCCGAAAGGGGGTCCCTGACAATTTAAGAAAATTAAATTTTCATTCAATTCCGTACTTAGCTAAGAAATGAATTTTATCGCATATATTTTAGTTAAAACTGCTAATTTGAACCAATCACAAGCTTAGAAATAAACGTCAATTTTGACAGCTATGTTTTGAATATTTTGTGGTTATGGAGAGATGTAGGCGAGGAATTGTTGCCAGTACAATATTGGTTATAATTTTATTCAATACAAAGAAATTTATAGCGTATTTGGTTGGATACTCTACTATGCACTCAGGTCAGTCGGTGAACAAGTTTCATATTTGACTGGCCGAGCAGTCGCTCTGGAGTTGTTAAAATTTCGTATTCGATTGGCAAGGTCACTGCTCTGAGAGTACTCGCAAAGCAATTTTTCTTGCTTTGGCTAAAGAGTCAAAGCAGTGTCGAGTAATATGGCGCGTAGCGGTATTTCAAAGTTAGTATCTTTATTAGAACTAATTCAATCTTCATCAAGTAGTGATGTATATTTTTGTATAATAAATAAAATTAGAAAATAAAAATAAAAAATAATTTAAAAGAAGTAACACTTAGTTGATATAAATAAACAGAAAACAATTAAATTATTGTAATAAAAAAATAAAATAATAAAATTTTTACATGACTTATTATCTTGCACTGATTATGCAAGGAAATAACTGTATTTTTAAATAATTAATAATAACAATAATAAAAACGTATTCGACGGGCAGTTGCTCTGGCGCGCTCGCTAGTAAAATTCGGACCGAACTTGACGTCATTTGCTCGCTCTCAGAGCAGTTTTAGAGTGGTCCAATCGAGTACGGTATTAGACAATGACGATGGAGAGTGTAAATTATTTTTCAACACCACGATTGGAAAAATATCATGCAGACAATGAGATTATACATCTTAATTTCTGCTTAATTAACACTAATTTAACTGGTAAATCGGAAATATATTATCGCTGCTGTGTGTTTTAAAAACATTACAAATTTTAATATATTTAGACCCGGAATTTCCAACCAGTGATAAAATTAACTATCAATGGGATAAGTAGTTATCAAGGGAATAAACGGTTTTTGTCATATTTCCAATTATTTACAGAGTAACTATATTATCCACAGGATAAGTTCTAGGTACTGACAATTGTTATCCATTGGTTAAAAATTGCAGGTTTTGACAGATTTTTTTGCAAAAAAATTTATTGATAAATATATGTACGTACATAATATAAGCAGATATACGTAAAATATATAATATAACAGGTATTATGTACATATCAGCCATACACACACTTTATATACATATTACATACACCTGTTTCCATTATGTGTACAATTTTAATACATAATTACCTATATCAAAATAAATTCAAAATAATTTAGTAATCTACTTTAATTTATACTGAAATAAAAATATACTGTCGATTATTTTTAGATAATTTACATTTATAATTAAGGAAGGAAATCATGGAATCTGATTTTGAAGATTTGCTAGCAGACGTTGAAATTGTAGAGTATTTAGAACGTCCACACATAGTTCGTGTTAGACCGAATCATATGGACCAGTGGGATGAGCAAGAATTCATTAATTGATTTCGCTTAGCGAAAAATGCATTTAATATCCTGCTCCACCAAATATTCTAACAAATTTAAAAAAATAATAAATTAAACTGTCGTATTCCATTTTCAGTGTTTTTGCATTTTTATTCTGTCCGCAGGATGCATGAAACATAATACCATTTTTTCCCAGGCCTCTAGATTTATAGCGTCAGTAGTTTTATTTTCTATAACATTTTTACATTTTAACACAAGATTTACAAGTTGCCTTGTTTCGGAAATATTGAAATTTGCGCTTCTTGAGCATTTGTCACACATTTTTCTGTATAATATTCAACAAAACTTCGAGTTTTTTTAAGTTATATGTACTTATTTTGACAGTTGTACCTATCTCTTTTTATTCGTGCTCTTTTATGAGTCGCGTATATGTCTCTAACAGAACGCTGCTAATACCAACATAAAAAAACATCGTAAAATATTGTTATCAATCAGAATAGTTATAGGCTATTCCAAACGTTTAGGCGGAAATAACTAGAAATTTCATTTTTGTATGTTGTCATGAGCTCTTCTTTTATGGTTTGAAGTAGGCTTTTGCTAAACAAAATTATCAAAAGCCTCACTTAATCGGTAAAAGTTACTAAAATTGAAAATCTAGTTCCGCCTAAACATTTGGAATAGTCTTTATCTACGTGATAACAAGAGTTGGAAATACAGAAAGCAATTTATCCTAGTGAGTATCAAAAGGATAATATTATCTCATTGATAGTTATTCTTATAGATAACTGCAAGGCGGAAATACCGGGCCTTAGAAAAATAGATTAAAGTTTAATAGATTAAAATTAGAGCTTAATTTAAAAATTTAAATGGGCATTAAATCCTGAAAAACGCAGCATTGTAACCTTGACAATATTTTTAGGCATGCCAAATTCATTCACAGCCCCAGACATAATTGTTCGTAAAATGCTATCGTTAGATTTTCCTAACATTATGAACATGAAAGCATTATGAACAAGAATGATATGTTCTCAGTACCCTTTAAAGGTTTGTCTAAACACGAATATATGCTCTGTTGTTTATCTATTGCAGTTGCTTTTAATCTTCTAGTTTACTGGCACCCTTTGAATTTTAAAAACATATCTTAATATCTCCAAGGGTTCATCTAACAGTATAAAAACACATGTAAACAACACATTAGTTTTACTGACTTGAATTTATTCAAAAGCCTTAGGAATATAAATGATAGTTTCTTGCATATTTTGTGCTTCCATTTAATTTTTTAACTTCTAGCTAGATCTTTCAGAATTTCTACGGTCTAGATTTTTGAAAACATATTGATGAATATAATTATTAACGAAAGGGGCGAAAAACTTTTTGCACCAAAGTGCTTTACACTTTAGCGGCGGCCCTGCGTGAACCCCAGGTTAAGAACCTCTAGTCTATTGGGTTGCAGTGCCACCTGGTAGTCATCAATAACTTGATATGATGCAAGTTGATGGTTACCTAATTTTCAACAGATAAAATTTTACTTACATCATAACCCCAGCCTTAAATCAGAATTCAATTTCTATTATAAAAATTTATTTGACGCCGAACAAGCTGTTCCTCGTATTATTTAATGTATTCAAATTTCTAAAACTCTTAAACAAATTCAGGCAATAACAATAATTTTGGAATTTATTTGTGTGTCGTAGCCTGTATTCTTGCCACCCACTGTTGCAGGTTACAAGCGATATTAAGATCGTTCATTTTGTCCCCCGCATTGCACTAAGTTAAACAGATCTCCGTGAAAGTAGAATATAAACTTCAACTTATAATGTTCATACATTTATCTAGAGGAGACAAACATATATCAAGCATTTAAATCAGTTCTTTGTCAGTGAAAAACCATGAAATATTACGTTTTGTTATGCTTGCTACTGACTGCCTTTTCAGTTTAACTGTATTGAAACTAATGATTTATCGAGCAGTTAGTTCGCTGTCAACTTTACCAGGTGATTGGAAAATGTAACGTGCAGTTATAATTATTATTGTGATATTAATTGGATATTAATTGAATGACTATGATCGATCATATTTGTAAGTGTAAATGGATTTTTATAAATGTGTGATTGTCTATTGTTATGTTCACATTCTTAGCAGACAGATTTGAAATGGAATGATCACCAACAATTAAACCGTTTTAGTCTTTTAAAATGAAATAATATAAATAATGTACAAAACAATAGGTATAATAATATAATAAAAGGGTTTCTTCTTATATCGTCATGTAGGTAAAATAATATAATTAAGTAAATGCATCTTCTACCAGTGATATGCAGTTATCATCAATTGAATATAAGTTTCCTGTGGATGAAATCAAATTAATAGACATTTAATTATAAGTTAGATACTTCAGTAAGAGAAGCCGGGGCATAACGGGCACCTTAAGGATTATCTTTAATAAAATCTTAAGGAATATCGTAAAAAAATTTGATATATTGTTATTCGTAAGATGATTTATTGTTTAATTATTACAGACAGTAAATAAACTTAGAAAAATACAAAAATAAAAATTATGATGTTATAAAAAGAAGCTTCCTTGTGCTCATTTTGCCCCTGTGTTGGGGAAGAATGAGCACGGGCGTGGTATAATTGGCAATCATATAAATCTGGAGCAGAATGAACACACGTGAGTGCATTCCTCATCGGTATCATCTTCTCCAGCGCAAGAACAATGTGTCCACTTGCCACATGCTCTGCACTGGAGCAATCAACGTCTGGATATGTGTGAAAAATATATAAACAGCAAAAAACACGTTTCACCAATTTATAAAATGTAAACACCAGCTCTCAGTCATACAACCATTCTCGGAAGACACTAGCGAAGTACTGAACGTGATTGGAATGCACCCAAACATGGCGACATGCTTTAACAGCCAAAAAGAAGGGAGCCCACTATACCCCAGGAGCCCGTTATGCCCGGCTTCCCCTAAGTACTGAAAATGAGGCAAAGTGGCCGAGCTCGTTAAATTGCGCAGTTTTGGCTGGTTAAATCAGTCTGAGCTGTGGGGTAGCTAGTTCAATTCCCCGTTATTATTCGGATGAGAATAATATGTTTACATTACTCCCATTTTCACAATCATTTACCCGTCACCCAGGTGTAGGAGCTCGCCCACTGGCATCGGCGATTAGCCTCGTTGCAGAAATTGGCTGATGTAAAATAAATAAAATAATAATAATAATACTGAAAATGAGGAATCTAACTTAAAATCTATCCCAGCAGGAATATTTCAAGCTTCTTGTTTAGGACCCAAATTATTTGACCTATTTATTAACGATATCCCTAAAACAGACCTCGCTACACTGAGTTTGTTTCCGGATGACACCGATGTGTCCACATCCTCTTGGTGAATTAGTGCAATTAAAAGGCGACTTCATCAAGCTTTACATAAAATTGTAAAATACTTTAGCAAATGGAAAAACCAAATCAATAATAACAAAACAGAATGTATTATTAGGAGGAAACACAGAAAAGTTGCTGTTTTCTTGTGTTTTTTGAGTATTTATTTAAGTAACAAAATGCGTGGTTAAATTAATCAAAGTATTTGTCCTCGGAAGCTATGACCTTTTCTCTCTTTTCTGGCAGAAGTTGAATTCCGTGACGAAAGAATGGTTTGTCTTTCGAGCCAATCCATTCACAACCCAATTTTCGACTTCTCCGTAGTTATAAAAATGTGTATCTTTGAAAGCATGTTGCATCGATCGGAACAGATGGTAATCGCTTGGGGCCAGGTCCAGAAAATACGCTGGGTACATTCGAACCCATTCGAGCTCCATCAGTTTTGTTTCACGACTATAGTGCCTAAAATTGGCATGAAGAAGGATCACTTTCCGGCGATTTGATGCAATTGATGTTTATTTTCGCATCAAATTATTATTTAAACGCTCTAATTGTTGTCGATAACGATCGGCGGTGATTCCTTTGGTTTTAATAGCTCATAATAAACAACACCCTCTATATTTCACCAAAAAGAGAAAATTGCTTCCTGACCGTGAATGTTTTGCTGTGGTGTAGACGTTGATGGGTGACCAGGATCAACTCATAATTTCTTGCGTTTCACGATACGCCACAAGAAACTCTTCTTTTTATGACTTACAAACAAAGAAATCTAGATGTTTAAATGATTAGCAATGGCATTTTCGGTTAATTCATGTGGCAGCCATCATCCTTCTTTTTGGATCTTTCCCATGGTTTGCAAACATCGTAAAATGGTTGATTTACCGACTTTAAGCTGTTGGCCCAATCCTCTGAGTGTTTGAGCACGGTTTTCTTCTAATACAGCTTGCATTTTCAATGGACCTGGCCGTTGTTTAACGTGAACGTCATGTGAAGACATCAGGAAAGTTTTAACAACCAATCACTACAAGTACATAGTTACAGTAAAACAAATAGTAAAAAATATGAGCTTAACTGATATTATTATATAGAAGCAAAAAAAATATTTTTTTCACGTGTAAAAAAAATCGCATTAAAGGGAAAAAAAACTTAATATAATCGTTAAATATGAATGTAGGAATGTGCCCCCTGGGTGCGGGCCTACATTGAATATCCTGATTACGGAACTGGAGAGAGTGTTTCGGAATGTCAAGCATGGGTATTTTTCAGGACGAAAACTTCAACCTTCGAAACGAAGAGGGCACTTCGAAGAAGTATAAGCATTTTATTAGGTATCCGGAGGCTCGTGGGATGAATGCGGCCCATCTAACGATTTTATTTGGCCCACCAATAAGAAAATATAATGTTTACTTTTCTTATCCACCGTAGCCAACACATTACTGCCGCACTGCTTTAGGCTTCTTAGACCCTAAGCCTATTTATACGTACGTAAAAACGTGTAAACCGGCGTAAACAAGAATTTAAGTTAGTAAAAAAATAGAAATTATAAAAGGAAGTATGGCCACAAAAAAAAAAAAAAAACTGAAGGTGGCCCGCGACATAAAACCGAAGAAGAAAAGTTCCTGAACACGGCCCGCGACATAACAAATTGCGACGTAACAGGTTGCTGACTTCTATAGGTACTAAGACTACATCAGAATTATACATTTTTTTTATTACACATTTATAACTACAAATGTTGAGAACCTCCGAACAAATCGGAAATATTAAAATGATACTGGTGGTAATATAAGTACACGGCAGTTGAAATGCGATATGAACCATATTGCACCATGACAAGTAACTACTGCGTACTTTACCTACGATTAATGAACGTAATTTACTGTTTCCAAAACAATTGCGGAAAATTATGTTTGTTTCCAAAACTCAAACAACACAAAGGTAGGCATAAAGATACAATTTATTAGCAAAGTTGAATTGTAAAATGTAATTTATTAAAATGAAAATAAATTGAAAGATTAAATTGAAATGAAATGCACTATGGTATCAAGCCATATTCAAAAAGTGAATATTTAGAAACTTTAATTTTATTACTTTCACAGCAAAGAGGATTATTGAAAAAATTTAACTTAAATATTGTAATTATTATTTTGATACTTTCTTTCACTGGTTTTAAAACCTATCGAGAAATCGTAATGATTTTCTACAAAAGATTAAAATCTATTTTAAAATATGCAGTTTCTTGTCCATTTTACTCTGCTAATGACCGGTTGCTAAATGTTTTAACTCGAGTTATCCATAACTCTAATTATTATATGTTTTTGAATATTGTTTGTGTATATTATTTACTTCGAGTTAGCCAACGTGGTGGCCGAGCGCATTTAGTCGTGCGGTTTGTACTGGTAGAAACCCAGTACGACTGTCCGGTCTGTGGTTCGAGCCTGCTTCGTTGGTGATATTATTCGGGCGAGAATAATATGTTTACATTACTCTCATTTTCACAATCATTCACCCTTCATCCAGGTGTAGGAGCTCGCCCCCTGGCATCGGCGATTAGCCTCGTTGCAGAAATAAAGGCCGATGTAAAATAAATAATATAATAATAATTACTTCGAGTTATGCCTAACTCGAGTTAAAACACTTAACTCGTTCTTTAGCAATTTCATGACAGGTAATTTGTATACGGTCTTTTCTTGTCAACTTGTAAGCGAGAAATGGCGCTTCTTTTTCCGCAAGGGAGTTAATTTGGAATTTTGTTGCTTCAAAACGTGGGTCAAATATTTAATGACTAAATAAAAATCTTACTCTTTAGAATCTTAAGAACCACAAGGATTTTATTTTGAGTGGACTGCTCGAATTCATTAAACGGATCACCATGGAACCCGCAGGTCTTCGCCATCATTGGTCTAGGACCTAAACTCTAGGCAATATGTGCTAAATTTTCTTTTTGCTGTTTTTTTTAGTATATTTTCTCTACATTTCTTACGAACCTATCTGCTGTATTCATTTGCTACTCATTTTCACTCATACTCGACTTCGGGTACAATGGTACAATGCTACAATGTCCTCATTTTTGCAGTTACTTAATTTACCAGTGATTTGAATTTGAATTCAAAGATCCGGCGTATTTCGTTTTCAAGGACTGGTACGGAAAGGTCCATGTTTTCGAAACCATACATATCTATATCGAACACGTCAAAATGATGACAGAACAGTATCAAAGTTCGACAATAATCAGCTTTAAGCTTGTTCATGATGGGCCAATGCTGAACAAAAACATTTTGTCACATATAGCGCAGAGATATTTGATTTCGGCAGAAACAGGTAACAGATTTTGGTGTCTGGATCTGCGTTTATTGTGTGGCTCGATCTATACGTACCGTTCAAACTGCTGAATTCCAATTGTAACTAGTTGCGTCACAAGGGGTTTCTGTTCCCAGTCCGGCTGCACAACTGATATAACTTGAGGTTGTTTTTGAGCGTTTTATAGCGCTGTTTTGGAGTGCCTATACCTCTGCAGCCTTCTTACAATTTTGAATATGACAACCATTCATATGATCTGTCGTACTCACCGAAATTGATCTTGGTGCAGCATGGCTTCAATACTGACGATAACAGTTTTTGCTAAAATTTCTATAGTTGGTACACAATCTTGCCATTTGATTCTTAATTTCGTCTAAAGACATCTTCACTGGAATCTTTTTAGATTCGTTATGTATATGTAGCTTATAAAGACACCGCGATTCAGTGCTGGAAATCAGTACTGGAAGCACAGTGGCCTTGTGCATTATTATTTTAGTTTTAAGTTGTAAAGCTTTCCATGCAGATTATCTTAAACCTCTAGTGCCCCATTTTGTTTTCTTGGCCAAAAAATAGCCTATGCTAATGGATGGTCACTACTTCTAAATTTGTATTCAAATTTAACCAAAAATGTAACTTATTCGAGTCTCTGTCAAAGAAATATGAATTTTTTCGGTCCAAAACTTTATAATATTATTCCTACACACCTCAGAAAAATTAATAAACTCAAAATTTTTATATCTGAAATAAAAAAATATATATCAGATAACAACAATTTGTTTCTTAAAGTTTTTGAGTATTCTTAACAAGTTTTTTTCACATGGAAATGTTTGTTTTACACAAAGAATGTTTTATAACACATGCTTTACATAATATGTAAATACACGTTTAATTATACTGATTTCTTATTTTCTTTTGCAAGTTCTAATGATTCGCATCATCTAGAGGAATCAGCTGAGCACAATACAAGCTTTGTTTGCTTAGTGTGTTTAGCTGCCCATCTTATAATTTATAAATTTTGCTTTTGTTAGAGATACCGTTTTGCATGTTTGTTTTTCGTAACTATAGGAAACATTGTTTATGTATATATGTATCTATATATTTTTGAATTTGGGAAATAAATTTAAATTTGAATTTGAATTTGAATTACCTGTAGATCTGGTAGGGCTCTGAAAAGGCGTCGTATACAGCAAAAATCAATCTAATGCGTTCGTTAGAGTTCGTAATTATTGTTTGGCAAATATCTCGTGATAAGGCGGTCTTTATTTGCGCATAAATAGAGCACTATGATAGATTAGGTCTACAAATTTAAATATCTCCCATCACAGTTGGACATCAAAACTGTAGGACGCAGCGGCTTACTTTAATTTGTGAGAAATCTATTTTCACTGGTCAGAGTTACCGTCCCGCGCTTCGCTTGTTGCTTCTCTTTTCAAACTCATATGTTTATGCACTTGACTGTAGATGTGTGTTTACGAAAGAATGTAGTTCGTCAGAGCTTAGAAACCCTATCACTAATTTCACGCGCAGGGTTCACTGTCACGACATTTATGTCGAACTGTAAACCATCTTTAGCAAAAATCTTAGCTATAATTAGGGCTGATCTGTACGCTAAAATCTGTTCGCTAAAATCTGTAGGCTAAAATCTGTACGCTAAAATATGAAAACGATGAAAAATCTGAATAGCAATAATAAACTTACCAAATGGTAGTTGTGGCGCAAATTATTCTAAAAATTTCCATATCATTTGTTGATTTTTAGAAATCGTTAATGTGGCCTTTTTTTGATGTGGGGATGACTAAATGATCAATATTTTTTGTACAATTTATCCAACTATTCATTTTAACTACCACGGAAGTATTTAAATATTTTATCCATCGGTACCTGCGTATAAGTGCGTACCAGCGAAATATTAGCTCTGTCTATTGCACCTTATGAAATTACCATAGGTTGTCTGCTTGTCCTTTCGTTTACAACAAATATTTTCATATGCAAGTAACCATAACTCTTATTTCTCTTATTTTCTATTTATCCAATCATATCCGCATACATCCCATACAATCTCCAATATAACCTCCACAATTAACTAACTTTTAAAATTTTTAATCAGTACTGTGATATATGTTCATCTATCTGAGATTTCTCCAGGTTAATTTAATTAAAGACTTCACAGTTTTATCTTCCTAGTTGCAAGTTAGAACATGTCTTCAATCATCTTCATAAGATAACATCTTCGGTAGTTATCGGATTATAGTCAATGATTATAACTTTCTGTAGCTCATGACACGAGTAAATTCATCTAATATCTTTTAAAAGATCTTACACCCGCACATCGCAACTTTTAATATTGAGTGTTCTCATCCATCACCAATGGTTCAGGTCTGTAATTAACACTGTATATCCGACGTTTTCATAAACAAAGGCCTTTCACATCACCTATAGTATGTACACAAACGATCAAAATATAGGTTATTGTAATAAAATCTCAATATTCGCGAACGCTACAGTTTTTATTATCTGTGAAGAGCGTTTAATTATATGGTTGATGTTTTTTGTTATTAAATATTAACGTGTTTCACGAAAATGTGCGAGTAATTATTATTAAGATACTTTCAGTTTTATGAAGTTTTCACTTGTTTTAAAGTTTTGTTTTAAACCTCATTTAATTTTTTAAATTAACTACGCTGTAACACGTTGAAAAGCCATTAAGTTTTTTTAATGTTTTTTGGATTTAACTAAGATAACTTCCGAAGATTTACTTATACTTTTTTATATATTACTTGTTGATGTGCCCGGAGTCTGTTCCTCCTTACACCTCTCCCTTTGCCGCTTTACTTCTCTTGCGTATCAACGGCTGCTATGATAATTAGGTATAGAGTTCTTAGTATTGGTGATTTTAGAGATTTTTTCTATATAATTTTAACGTTTTCGCTTGATTGTAATTATTTAAAAGAATTCGAGTTCCCTGAGAGTCTTAAAAACAGGTCTATTTTACCATAAACGATGCCATGGACACGCTGGTGTATTTTTTCTTTTTAATTGGTGAAGGCGTTCTTTAGTTTCGAGGAAACGTGTATGCACATAGACGAATTAATTTATATATACTACAGATTTTATGCGTGTGAAGAATAATGAAAAAATTAAAAACTTATCATAAAAAAATCAGCTGTTGCCATCACAGGACCGACCACCATCACAAAGTATTTGTTTAATTTATGCTGCTTTATCAAAAAATGTCTCAAATAAAAGTTGTTAGTTATTGTTTTTATAGCAACTTTTGTTAAATAAATTTTTTCGAAATATTTCTTTGTTGTGAAATATTTGCAAAAATCTTAAAACCAACATGAGTAAACTTCCATTTCTAGTTAACCGATTTTTACCAAAAGTTGATCAAGTCGTGCCATTGATGTCAAAAGCTTAAATATGAAGTTTCATAAACATCGTTTTAGCCGAATTTGCTCTGCACGTGTACACGGACCGACAGACGGACAGACATACAGACAGACAGACCGACAGACATCATGCTAAAAATAGTCAAAACGTTATGTAGGGACCTCAGTTCGTGGAGGTCCATCGAAATATCGAAATGTCAAAATCGGTATGATCACAAAACCTCTCTTATACCCTTTTCACACTAGATCTTTAAGATCGGATGTTTAAGTGAATGTATCTTTAAACGCTAATGTGAAACCGTATGGCCTCGTCTAAACACGACCGATGTTTAAGACAGAGATCTGCGTCTTAAACTTCGTACGCATTGCCAACTTAATTTCTATTATAAAAAAATACTCCTTGAATTTGTGCTGTCAACATTTTATATTATCATAAACAAGAATACTGTATTATATCGACGTTATAAGAAGTTTATACTTATTGTTATAATAAAATTATTTATTTTAATAATGTGTTTAATAAAATACAGAGCTACAATAATTGAGATAAAATGTATCGACTTACATGTTAATACAGGTGTAATATATTCTTTATTGTATTGTCTTTATTGTAGAATGAAATGAAATATCCTTGAAAATGTGCGTCTGCGCAGACAGTTCAAAACTGGTAATTTCATGACGGTAACTTAAGGACAAAATTACTGTAGCTGATGACAGCACCAGAGATTTAAACATCAAGTGTGAAAGCATACCGATCTTAAACATCGATGAACTTTAAGTTCACTCGTCTTAAAGATCTAGTGTGAAAAGGGTATTATATATGTTGGCGGTCGGTAAAAATAATAAAAATGAAGAAAGATTCGCGTTTAAAACGTATGATACCTTTGCCAGCTATAATATACTTTATAGGTACCTACTGATTTTATGAAATCTATCTATTTGTACGTAAATGCTATAACACTATTTTATACGTAAATGGTATATTTGTATTCAGGGCCGGCGCTAGGATTTGCGAGGCCATGTGCGAGAAGAGCCGCGGGGCCTGCTGTTCAGATCCAAGTGAGGAGCAAAAAAAAAAAAGGTCCTCATCTCCATGCACGGGGCCTATTGTTGAACCGCGGGGCCATGTGCGGCTGCACTTGCTGTACAGGCCTCGCGCCGGCCCTGTTTGTATTAAAATATTAACGCTTTAAAACAGCCAGTTGACGTTCTGGAATAGGCACTTACAAAAACGGTGGTTTTAAAAGTTAACGCTGGTGTTTATTTTGCAAAAATGGCTACTTTAGTAAATGTCATGTTATTAAAAAAAATTTAATAAAATACAAATGGTAAGAATATTAATTATTATAAAACAAAATTCAAAATTATTACTCTTTAAAGTGAATTATTTACAGTAGAGCTAAGAATGGTCCTTCGCCATCTTTGTGATACATGTACCTAACCCTTTTGCGTAAGTTCAAGAAATTGTATAGAAAGGAAGTAAATGGAGTATTACAAAGCAGTTTTGGTTTTTTGTTGAGACACACTACTTAAAATTATAATCGTCTGAAAGTTATGGAAATCACTTATGCCTCTGCCGTGCTTCACAATATCACTGTACATGTTGTATTACTTAAAGAAATAATTGATGACAATGATAATAAAGATCACAACAATGATATTCCACATAATCCAGGTTGCAACAATTCGTTTATGTTTTGAATTTCTTATGATTAAAAACGTTTTCATGCAGGCATTCAATCAAATGGTAACTGTTTACAAGAAGAGATACGAATTAGAAATAGCGCAATAAATCAATTAATTATTTAATAATTAATATTACAAAACACCTTTATAAAAATAAAATAAATTCACATTTTACTCTAAAATTAGATACTCTGTAGTATATAAATTGACTAAATAAAGGTTGAATATAGTCATATTAAGTTTTATTTAATGTATTATGGAAACCAGTTATAATTAGTATCACAGGATCAAGCATTTTTGAACCATTTTTAAGATAAATTTCGCCACCATGTATATTTAAATTTACACCGAAATATTGAGTTAATATTTTCTTGGCATTGACAACGCAACACTTGTCAAAAACGTTAAAACTGAACGTAGCAGCCCACGCATGCGCAAATATATAATCTCTTCACAAGGTATTTTAACACCTCGCGTTAACAAATATGATATTAACGCTTGCTTTAACAAATGCTCTTACAGAATAACACTTATCGATAAAGGTGTAAAACATGGTGTTAAAATAAAAAATTTAACCTGACGCTAATTTTAACGTATTTCTTACAGAATACACTCGTATAGCCGTTCTTTAGTTTTGATGGAACATACATACATGCGTACATACACAAAAATGAACTAATTAATATATTAGCAAAGATTAGAATACAATACTTTTCATATTTCGTAACTAAAAAGTAAAATGATTGTATTACAAATACCGTTTTTAAATTTAAACATGATTAATTTAAAACATATTTATTTATTAAGTCTAAAGTATTAGTGTAGTTGTTTATTATTGAAATATGTATTGAAAAAGGATTGAATTTAATATTCCATTGTGATGAAATTAAAAATGAATCACCAGTTTCATATAATATTTAACAAAATCGTTAAATGTTTTGAAAGAAATGCTGACATGTACAATATTTGTGATTATTATTTAATTTAATGCTTCATTTATTTTAATATGTGTGGTACTGTAACTTGTTGATGGAAAAATTATTTTTAATCAACTAGGTGATAAGGTTTATTCAGTGTGAATTATGATAGTAAAACATTTATAAAATGTCATGGGAAACTGTTATTAGCTCAAAACGTTTTGCGAATATGCCAACTAAGTTGGGATTGTCACGTAGCTAGTAGGAGGGAGAGATGGAACAAAATTAGTGATGTGCCGGATATCCGTATCCGTATCCGTTAATGATCCGCAAAAAAATAAAAATCCGGATCCGGGCCCGTATCTGTTTTTTCAAAGCGGATTTTGAACGGATGTCACACAGATAAATTCGAATTAGTTTTCATTTAAGCTTGCGTTTAAAAACTCTCAAGGTGGAGAATACTTTACTCTGACGTTTAAAATAATATTTAGACGAGCGTCACATTACTTTCCGGTGGTTCCGAACGGTCTAGTACAGTGGTTCCTAACCTTTTTGACTCACTATTTTCTAATAATATTTGTTATCGTGAACCCACCAGATAATCGACCAGATAACCGACTGAGAAACTACCAGATAATCGACCCAGAGCCTCTAAGAATTCAGCAATTTTAGATGTTTTTGCGAACCGGACCGAATACTTCTGACCCTGTCCTCAAACAGACTGGTATATATATGAGCCCCGTTTCGGTGAAGTACAACAACATATTTAAATCATGAAAATTGTGAATTTATGTTAAAACAAAGCAAATATAATTTAAGATAAATGGTTTTTATTATAACAGTACTTTGTTAAAAGAAATTCACTAAAATATTGTATAAAATATTGAAATATCTCACTTATTTACTTTACATCCAAAATGTATATGAGGCAACATTTTTGTTTTCTCTTCAATGCAGTTTTTAACAAGAAAATTATTTAGGGGGGAGTGTTACTTATAATATTGAAATATCTAATTTATCATTTACTTAACAACAAAAATGTTTGTCTATGAGAAAAGAAATGATTTCTCTCTGTTCATTTTGTGATAATTCTAACTACAGCTTTAGGTTTCTTTTGTTAATTTATTTTTGTAAAATATTAGTAAATTATCCCCACATCGTTAAATAGTTGAATTGGTACCCATAAATTTCCCTTCTAATATAAATATATTTTCTTTAAAAACACTATTTTTGGTAGTTAGGCCAGCTTCACTGAAACTGGACTCGTATAAGGATTCTGATAGCATTTCCTGGAATGAAAGTCTAAAAATGTCCAAGGGTATTTCAGTGTTCTAATTTATTAAACAACAACTTTGTACAAAAATCATTTTGAACAATAAAATATATAAAATAATTTTGAAGATAAGTTTTGTAATTTATGGCTTCTACTTTTCTATTATCTGAATTCTAAAATATTTTAACTGTAATATAATAAAAAAAATGCTAAATGTTACCAAAGGGTTCACAACGGGTGGCGTTTGAAAATCTTAGTGGCGTTATCTTGGTGGGTTAAGCGATTCGTTACAGCAAAACGCATAGTGCACTAAATTGATAGCTGTGTACGATCGCTTAAGTTGTTACGACAGATTTGTTAGTGACATTCTACAGTGAATAGCCCACTAAGCATAGTGCATTAAATTTGAGTTCTGCATGCAGCATTAGTCTTCAAATAGCATAGCAGGAAGTAATTTTGAATAATTATCACATGATTCAATATTTGATTACTCATATAAATTATCAAAGAAAAAATACCATAACTCCTACATTAATCAAATGCAAAGTTTTTATTATTCAAAGAAACTTCTGCATCCTTTTCAGCCTTGTATAAATAACCACGTGACAACTTTTTTACTGTTCTCTTGCATTTGCAAAACTACTCAAAGCATTATATATTTACTATTTATAGTTATAAAGAAAGAAGATATTTATATGCTTCATTGACTAAAATAATTGGACCTTGCAATATAAAAACTTTAAATAATTCATCAGATACTTTTGCCACTTATAATTATTTTCTGCAGGTGTCAATTTAACATGTTTACAACTTATTGAAATGTTTGAAGTTCTAATACATATAATTCATGGTTGGTTTATATACGGAACAAGAATAAGGAATAGGAAATAAGAATAGTACACAAGAGGTAAAAACATGGCTGCGCCGTATATCGGTTTATGTAGGAATGAAATTTAACTTAAACATAAGAATAGTTGGTAACATTCAACATTTTATTCTTATTTCAAGAATAAGACACGATAAGCTTGCGCACATCAATCAAAATGTCTGCCGTAATAAAGTTTATTCAACAGGTGTTTTTCAGTTGTGATCAGAGGGTTGTAAACAACAATAAAATGTTTTTATTATTTTTATTTATTCTTCTTGTAAGTTTTAAGAACCTGTCAAGTGACAAACGTTAAACACAGGCCAACGCAAATACGCAGGCGCAGCGACGAAATGTTATGACCTATATAAACGGTTTAATATTTTTTATTCTTGTGTACTATTCTTATTTCTTATTTCTTATTCTTGTTCCGTATATAAACCAACCATTATTCACGATATATCCTTACGTGAGAAGGTCATCATATTTTTTGTGAGGTTACATAAAATTTGATATTAAAAAAATAATGATATTCTTCCAGTCTTATTTGTATAGTTTTTTATGTTCAGTTTTAATATTCACAAAAATATATTAAATAAGATCTGTTAAATAGAAATTTTATACTATTTTTTTAATGTTTCATTTTCAGATGCTCACAGTCTGTTTCTTTGGTTTAACTTTGGTGGAACTAGATTTTTAAACTAGTAACTTTTAACGATTAAATGAGATTCTTCACCATTTTGTTGAAAAATCTTTAAAAAGTGCCCTCATGGCAACTTAAGAAAACAAAAATTCTATTTAGTTCTGCTTAAACGTTTGGAGAAGATTCCATAGCCGGATTAAAAAAAAAGTGACAACGGTGACGAATCCAAAATTTTCAAACGATGACTGGGAGGGGGGCAACTTTTTCAAATGATAACTGAGGAGAACCAAATTTTCAAGTGATGACCAGGGAGCAGAAATATTTTTTTTTTAACAAATGACTGAAGCCAAATGTGAGACGCGAAATTTAAAAATCTGCCGATCACGGGCATAACAACGGTCCACCGGCCCTCAAACAACAAAGACCCACCTTTTTTTCATCGACCACTAAGTGGCACCCTAGCCTGAATTAACCCCTACAATGTCATATTAACCCCTGGGGTCCATATCGCCCACATTGGGAGACCCTTGATTTAGACGAATATGTAGAATATAGTTGTAACGCCGCTTGCGTCATGTTATAAGTTTTATTAAAAAAAAAAAGATTTTTATTCAAAAAAATAAAAATAAATAAAGCAAACCGGTCCATAAGGAATTAATATAGGGTGACCAGGCGCATATAGCCATCGTTGTTCTGTGCCAAACATTTTAACTAACTTAAAAAAATATATTTTTTTTCGGGAATAATATGTATGTCAAGTAGGTTTTGTAACTTCACTTTTTATATACTCATGCGACATCCAGCATTTTTATTTTTGCTTTTGTTGTATCCATCTTCTTTTGTTCAAATTCTTTGCAAAAGATTTAAATTATTATTTGTATGACCACAAGTTTTAAAAAAAATAATGAAATATTAAAAATATAAAAATATCTGTAGACAAACGTCCATTTTGCATGCTTTTAACTGCAAACGATTGCAGCTCCGAAAGTAGTTTTTCTGGCTTTACCCCCACCCAATACAAATCGCCGCAATGCAATAGCAAATGAAGCTGCCAAGGCATACAGTACATTGAGTCATTGTATATCACATAATACGTAGACAAAATATTGGTTTTACGCATGACGCACTATAGTAGTGAAAATAATAAATAAACAAAATAAATAATAGGTTCAAAATGTCTAGATACCCCTATCTAGAAAGGGCAGAGAAGGTAAGTTATCCGTTTCTAGACCACCGGTCGTAGATATGAAAGCCACGTGGTCAGTGTGACGTTTCAACCGGTCCTATTATCCATGTATGAACAGGTACTCATTTATAAGTATTAAATACATGAGGCCGAGACGATCCCAGAGCTGACTGCACAATATTGGAAGATAAAAATTGTTATATACTACAGTAGTATACTATTGGTTTCTTATGGTTATTAAATAAAGAGACACTATTTAATACCCAAACTTTATTCATACGTCTACACATTACAAGTTTCAAACCGGAAATGTTGGTCTGGCCGTTATTACAACCGTGTCCAGTACCTGTAACTGTTAAACACTCAAAAACACAATTTGATAATGCATAACAAAAATAAAAATCCGAAGGAGGTAGGAGGTATCGAACCAACGTCCCTGTGCTATAGTAGTGACCGTTTTTAATTAAAAACTAAGTAAATTTAGAGAATGACGGGAGACGTGGAGGAAGTGCTTTCTTCCTCCCCGTCATTTAATTTGGGGGGTATAGTATTTACCGGAAATACATATTGGACGTCCAAAATCGGGACGTTGGTCACTATAGGTTAATTATAAAAGATGAGGCCAGTGGCATAGCGATGAGGGAGCAGGGGGGTACAAATTACCTGGGCACCAGCATTCAGGGGGCGCCGAAATTAAGAACGATAAGGTGATTTTCAATTAGGAGCGCTGATTTACCTGGTTGTCTCCGGGCGCAGGAATACGACGGTACGCCATTGGATGAGGCAACACTTATGTGTATGGTATGACAGTAAATAACTTTTCTACAAATTACACTACAAATATAATTTTACATATTATTATAGAACTTTTTCTCTCTATTCAATGGTGTGTAAAACTTGTATATCTTTACATAACAAAATTTTAGAGAAAATCGCATTTTGTGGCCTTCCAAATGACCACTTATTGTTGGTAAAGAATGAAAACAAATGCATGCAGTTGTTTCTACTTGTCGAATTGTGGAATACTCACTAATCAGTTATTATTTTTAAGACCACAAAAAGTCGCTTTTCTCAAAAATAAGGATATAAAGGCTTTTAAAAAAAGCTCTAAAATATAGTGCTACATAATATGTGTAGTATAATGTGAAAAACGGTTATCAACTGAGCCGCTTGCAAAACAAATGAAAAAAAAAAAATTGATAAATACCCCGAATAAGTTTTATTTGAACAATATTTTTATAACTCTTTTTATTAAGGAAATAATCGCGGTGAAGATAAGTGTTGCCTCACCCTGTATATTTTATTTAAATAATTGGGCAGTGTTCAACAAATAGTCATTATTACTGTACGTCTAAAATACTAACCAGCAAATTATTTTTCAAAAGAACATTGCTTAAGTTACGATGTTATCTATTCCATACAGTATTTCAACTGTTGACAATAACTTATGCAACATCCTTAATAATTACACATAAAATATCATTTTGGAATTAGCAAGAACATGGAAAATTACTAATTTATTCCAATCCAAAGTGTTATGTATAATTTATGAACACAAAAAAAAACTTACCACGTGGTCGGCCACCAAGCAATAGAGGATGCAAAAGTTCATGCAATAAAAACAATAATTGTCTGTTATTGATTGATTTAATCTATGCAACGTGAATTAGTTGTAAATTACTAATTGTATCTCGGAGCTAAATACGTGCTAATAACAGACAAGCGATATTATAAAAACTATGTTAACTACTAGTGAAAATATTGTTTGTATGCAAGAATTTTTTTGTAACGTCTATTAATGAATTACGTAATAATAGTTTATTAATATGCAATCTGTTTATTATCTTATTAATGGATAAGATTAGTCATATGTTTTGATTATTTGTTTCCGTTTTAGATCTCTCGCGGTGTTAGTAAGCCCAGGTTCACAAAATTTGATTCTTTTGATTGTTTAGTTCTTCTTAGAGCTGGACTGGGAACATATTTTGTCGATGGATCAGAGGAGTGGACTGTAAAAAACTCGTCCTAACTCAGGATACTTCAGCTTTAAGTAGAAAAAAATTATTGATACAAAAAATACTGATATTGTGCTCGCTTCATATGTCTGTTGCTAATCACTGCCTACTATTTCTTATATTAATTTATGTACAAAAGCACAGCTTACTATTTCTGCGACTTCCGTACACAAATCAAGCGCAGTAATTTGAATTTATAAACTATGCTACAGACATAATAGAAACAGAAATAATTTAAACTGGTTAGATAAAGAAAGGTTTCTGGAATATAATACGATGGTGTTTTTGCACAAAGTTAAGAGAGGCATATTAGCAGAATATCTAAGCAGAAATTTAATAAAAGGGAGTGATATTCATTCGCACTGCACTAGTTATAAGGATAACTTTTTTATCTCAGGGAAAAATAAGACTGCGACCAAAAGAAGTATTTTTGACAATGGTTTAGTAAGGTATAATAAGTTACCAAGTAAAATTAGGGATAGGGATAATATTAATACATTTAAGACAAAATTAAAACAGTATTTTATAAGTATTATGTAGATTTTAAATAATTTTTTATTATTGTTTCTTTTTCTATATGGTACTATTAGAATAGGTATATATTGTTTACTATTAGAATATTTTCGTATATTTTGTACTATGTAGTAAAATATGTAGCCAATTGTGCTATTTAATAAATATTATTATTATTATTATTATTACATTTCGGCCAGCTTGAAAATACAATATTCAATACATAAAATATACAAATAAATCAAACAATAATTAACAATTATCAAGTAAAGCAATACAATAAGCATTTTAGCAAATAGGAAATGCATACATATATATATTTTTTAAAACAAATATTAGTACAATTTAATGTTAGTGTCTGTCTGTAAAATTTCTAGTTTAAAATATTTGTCAGTATTTTCTGGGTCAGTAATTTTATTATACTTGAAGCTGAAGTATCCTGAGTTAGAACGAGTTTTTTACAGTCCACCCCTCTGATCCATCAACATTTTTAGTACCGGGCAAACTGGAAGGGGTCGGTGGGGACTGACCAGTTCGGCGATTAAAAACGAAATAAGTTTACGTAATTTAATTTATGATAGTTGCACTAATATAGTAAATATTCCAAACAAAAGTCAATATAAAATAATTTTTCTAATTTTAATTTATTATAATTTATTTTTTTAACCTCGTCAGGTCGTGGGTCACCGGAAAACTTAATGTATCCTGCCGTAATAGTCCAGCCCTGGTTCTTCGTTTTAGCTATTCTGCTGCATTTATGGGTAAATTCAATGCAACCCGTAATGCGTTCCGTGAGCAATCTATAGATTGCTCACGGCGCTTCTAGACGACAAAGCGCTAAATGAAACAGCGTTAAACGAGGTAATTTTAACACATAGTAAATAGAGAAAGGGGAACACACGATCAAAAATAAACAAATTTTACTTTTAAGTTATTTTATAATAATTTGCATAATAATATATGTTACATAACACATAAACATATCAATCATTCAATTGGCTTTTATAACCCTCAGAGGGTTTTGGCCGCCTCCACAAATTTCTTCCATTTTCCGCGGTCACACGCTAATCTTCTCCAATTATGGGCATCGATTCTTTGCAGGTCTTTATGCACATTGTCCACCCATCTCATTCGAGGTCTTCCTCTTGGTCTGTTTGTAACTGGAACGCTATCGAATACTCTTCTCACTGGCATCTTGTTGGGTATTCTGATGACGTGTCCGATCCAACGTATTCTAGAACTTTTTATGAAGCCAATCACATCCGGTTCATTATAAAAGTCGTGCAGCTCATCATTTCTTCGGATTCTTCATATTCCATCGTCTTGGACAGAACCGAAAATTTTCCGTAGAATTTTGCGTTCAAAGATTTTCAGCCGGCATTCTTGTTCTTGTGTAAGTGTCCAAGATTCACTTCCATATGAGAGTATGGGTCGAAGAAGGGTCTTGTATAATCTTATTTTTATGTGCCGAAATATCAAGCGTAATCTGAGCAGACTGTTAAGAGCATAGAAGGCTTTGTTCGCAGAAAGGATGCTTAAAGTTATTTTTTCCGTGATGTTGTTGCTGTTCACGGAGCTTCCGAGGTATTTAAAGCGTGTTACGGATTTTATTAGCAGTTCTGCGATTGTTGGTGGGCATCCGTTTTGAAGTGTTTTCAATGCCCTAAGATACTTCGTCTTTTCTGTGTTTATTACAAGCCCTTCTGATTCTGCTGTTTTCTTTAGTGAGTTATACGATTCGACAACATTTCTTTCGGATGTGCTTATTATAAGGAGATCATCTGCATAGTCCAGCACTTGGCTTCTCTCTCGTTAAGCAAATGTCTGTAGCAGGAGATCGCATCTGGAGATCCAAAATATCTCGTCTTGCTTTTCCACTCTTTCCAGTAATCTAGATCATTCGCTATAATTTGATTAATTCGCATTTAAGGTTGATAATAACCGAGTAAACAGAAGAGCACGCATGCCCAGAAAGGAGCATGGTGCAGTATTCCCTTGCTCACACGGGGCCTGCTGCTTGGTAGTCCCAGAAAGTAGTCGTATATGGAGTCAGACTCGTGATCGTCACCATAGTTGAGTTGAACTATATAGAGGTGTTCGTTAGGTTCCTCTGACTGGCTTCCGTATGACATCCATTTACTTATACTTCTGATTAACCTATTTCCGCCATTCATTCATTATGACAATCATTACTTAATTACGAAAATGCAGCGTATACATTATGTAATTAGGCTATGAATGCTTAGACGGTGACAAATTTAATCAAACAGCTGTAGGTCACAATGCCTAGGTGTCGCAATCCTGACCTAGGGCTACCTTTGTGACAATACCTAAGTATATTTGTATTTTCTAAAACTAGTGATTATAATTTGTTTGTGGTATTTTAGGTAAAATAGTTCTTACAATTGACAACAATTACTTCTTTCCGTCTTTTTGCTCCTCTGCACTCTAAAGGACAAATGCATTTTCTCATAAATCCTCAATTTAAAAGTGGTGTAATTTTGAAGTTATTTTTGTTGCAAAACAATTTTAATATCAGACTGACTAAATACAGTCTAATTATTTGATTTAAGTAGATAAACAACAATTTCTTAATTGTGCATTTAATTAAGCAATTTCAGTACGACAAGGTTGAACTTGTTTTCGTTTCCTGAAAATGACATATATAGTTCACATAATTGATAAACATTTTATGGCCCTGTAATTATTAACTTATGGTTTTATAAATTTTCAGAATGACGAAAGTTTATAGACGTAGGTACATATAAAGGTGGTTAATAAGAATTATTAATATGATAACCTTGGATGAGTTAGAAATGAATTCTTCTTCTGTAAGTTCCTAAGTAGATTTTGGCATTCACTGGTTAATATAATTTTCATATTTTCTTTCATTGCTGCTCGGCGACTAACGTTATTCTGGTCCATTGTCATAGTTTCTTTCACTTTCTTTTTTTTACACAAGTTTTTGTTCCAATTGATGTTGACAGCTAGCCTGTAGCTGCAAGAGTTAAACTGTTTGTATCTGCCGTTTTACCGCCAAGGAAGGGCACGGACGTGAGTTCAACTTCTGCTTATGTTAAATAATTTGGGTAAAAGTATTTATACAAATTATAGGTTCTGCTTAGTCGTTCGCAACCAGCTATGAACTGTAGTTGCCTTTCTGTGTACGCTAAAAAATGGACGTGGTACTGAACATATTACTTTTGGATGTACATAGATTGAAAACATGGTCATGCAACCTGGAGGCCTAGGTTCAACTCGGGCTGTCGTGTCAATGATGATATTGCCCCCCATCTCACAACAATCACAGTCTTCTTATTCTCCATCTGATAGACCACTCTCTTTTATGGCGTCATCATGTTATGGTCTTCTTGGTCTTTTTCATTTCCTCCATGCTATGAGACTGCATTCATACCAAACTAGTCTAGTACTACGTTGTCATACCAAAATAGTAGTAATCAATTTGAGTGGCTGCTATTTTGCCTTTATTCCTTTTATTTAAGACTAACTAATTTATTCGGCATTGCACGAGTGATTGTTTAGATACGATTTATTGTTGTCGCTGTTAAGAATTAAAGTCCAGGTGCGAACACACAGGGGCGTCCTCGTTCTCCTCTTCAGCAACGAACAATTTCGGTATTGAACAAAGGTGAATGCCTGCCTTCTCGCTGTATTTTTCAGAACTATTTTGATGCACCAATATAATAAAATTTTCAATATGCCATATTTTTATTACTTTTTACCATTGTATTTGCACGATTTTAAAGAGCCTAGGCGTGTCTAGGGTTTCTTGGTTAAAACTACGAAATCCTAGACTTTTCAATACGCCATTACAGACATACGGTTCTAAAAAGTAACTCTGTAAAATTGGATCCAGATAGACAAATGACCTAGGATAAAATAGTGGACAGACAATTTACTAAATATTTAAATTATAATTAATATTAAATAACAAAGTTATAGGAGACCAAAGAGGACATTTGTTTCCAGAAGAAAATACGTTTTTATCTAATGGCTCACAAGCTAGGGCACAGTTATATATTTTTTTAAATAGATTATACATATTTCTTGATCTTTTAGGTAGCGTATTTTTTTCTGTATTCAACTATACAAATATTTTTTATCTGTCATAAATATTTATTTTATTTTATATTGTTATTTAAAATAATAAGGCAACTTAATATTGATATTTTTTACAGGAATGTTTAAATATAATAAAAAAATTAACCTTTAAAAACTCGAACATTAACTTGGTATAGATACAGTTAGTTAGTTAGTTAAAAAATTTGGCGCACAGCAACAAAGGCTATTTGCGCCTAACGCAGCCCATCTAAATGACTACACTACATATTAAAAACAATACATTAAGCAATAAATAAATAAGTAGATAAAATCAATAAAAAAACACCAATCCTCAATAAAAAATAAATCTTGCACGGACAAATACAAATAAATAAAATAAAAATCTGTTCGAAAAATTGAACAGACGCGGGGTGATGGTAGGAGGCTGTAAATATCACAGTCCAGAAATAGAACACATTAAAAGAAGGTGCAAGACTTCACAAATAAAACAGAAAGTTCAATTCTCTCAGGAAGAGTATCAGCCTGTCCATGAGTACTCTGTCGTCACCTAAAGCAACTGACAGGTCATAGCACAGGCCTTACCTCTCCCTGACATCCTCGAACTGTACACACTCAGTTAAAATGTGTAACACAGACAAATCTGTGTTACACGTCTCACATATAGGGGACTCTTCACCTCGAAGGAGGTGTCCATGGGTCCACCAACACTGGCCTATAAGGAGGCTTGTGATGGCGGTTTCCTCCCTGCGGTTTATCCTGCAGGAAGAACCCCATGGTTTAACGTCTCCTTTAATCAACTTAACGTCCTGTATGCTGCTACACTCATGCTTCCACCTGGCGGTATAGATACATGTTTCTACTGTTTCAATATTTAGTTAATTTTTTAGCTGGTCCTCATTATGATTATTATAGATGATGCACGGGTTCCAAAACTAAATTTCTGAAATTTTAAGGAAAAGGTTACACAATATTTAATCCAAATATATAAAAATCCAGTAATCTCAAATATACAAACGAAAAATGCAACAAACTGCCAACCATACACGTGTAACGATTAGTCAGAACAAGCGAGCGACGCCGAAGTCCGTAACTGTTGCTAAGCATTGGGCGACAAGTCGCCAACTCTGTTAGTTTTTGACTACCCCAAAAGATGTCACTCAAAATTTCAGTTGCTAATCTTGGGCAAAAAGTCGCTAATTTTGATCGCTTAGCATTTAGAATAGACACCTTGATTTGTAGTACTTAAAAAGGAAAATGGGTCAACAAATAATGAATATGGGGTTGCCCAAGTATGTAGTGATCGCCATAAAAAATATTTTACAGCTATGATATTTGTTAAAAGACGAGCAGTATAAAAGTTTTAAAACGACTGTAATTAACAGTGATAAGCATATTTGCTATCCAAAATTCTCTCAGTCAAATAACGGATGTTTTGCAGATTATTATCTTGATTTTAGTACCGCTGCAGTAAATAGATCATATCGCAATGAATATTTGGCCATAATTACTAGTTGCAGAAATGAGATACAAACAAAAAAGGAAGAGGAAGGTGGATTAAATATTAATAATATTTAGAACATTAAATTTAACCGCAATATTTCAATTCTCTAATTTGCATTGGCAAAAACATTGCAAATATTTTTCTTCGAATGAAAAAAAGAAACAAATTTGTTTAATAATATACCAGCACTTGCAAAAAAATGTAAAATACATACAATTTTTTTATTTTTTCAACGTAATTTTCTAGGGAAAAGTAATTTAATCGTAATTAGTTATTTAAATTTTGGTACAAATAGCTTAATTATTTTTATTTACAAATTCTACATATCGTACATATTTATGTAAAGCAAAAACAACATAATTATGAGCTAATAATAATGACACAAATTACGAAATAAGCAGTTGTAGTACACATTATACAAAAGAAAGAAAAAATAAATATTAGGTATATTAATAAATATTATGTACAATATTAATTAATAATCCGAGTGTAATTAGCCATCATACCAATATAATAAAATTTTCAAAAAGCAATCCAATTTTTTACGCCATTACTTCTACAGGAGCCTAAAAAGTAACTGTAAAAGTCCATAACAGTCAAAGGGCCTAGGCATGTCTAGGGTTTCTTGGTTATACCTACGAAATCCTATTATTAGAAAAATAGTAAATATTATTTAAGAACACAGTAGTGACGGTTCCAACTTCGTCCATGTCCCCCTAGGGGGCGTTATGGCAGGAAACCATAATGTTTCACTCTCCGTGCAGTTTAAATTGATAACGTAGCCTTAACCTAAACGTAGCCTAAACCTTAAGAAATATATCGATATGATGTAGACAAAAAATATAGATCTTAACTAGATTTAAAACAAAGTCCGCGAGAGCATATACAGAGTGATTATTTAATGGCGAGACGACGTCACCGAATTATCAAATAAAATAATAGAAAATCAAATAAAAGAATGGCAGGAAATCATTGACTCAATAATTTGGAGATGGCGGAAGTGTGTACTACGCGCATGCGTGCATAATCGCCTGCTACGATGTGTATGAAACGGCAAATTATTAAAACTTCCAGTGACGTCGTCTCGCCAGTAAATAATCACTCTGTACCTATCATGCACCGATATCGTGTATTGTGCAATTTTCTGTTTTTAAACGTAATATTTTTTGTATTAAAAACTTGTGAGTGCATAATATCGGAGTTTTATAGTGATGTATCAATTATTTTAGAATAATAAATTAGAGCATTTCACGTAGAATCATAATATATTTAACACTCTACATCAAAGATTTATAATAATGAAGTTATCACAGTATAAAGTGTACGCATGCACAGAAATGTTTTAAGTTGTACATGTTTGTCACTATTTGGTGCGGAACTTACCAATAGATGGCAGTACTGGATATATATATATATATATATAGCCTTGGACAAATGTATGAAGCACCCTTCGTTTTACTGAATTTTAGGATTATTACAGGAAAAATGGTAAATAAAATAATACATACAGCTATCTCTTTCTTTTTACCTTTTCGTGCTTTAATTACAGCACGTACCCTTTTAGGCATATTGTCCACAAGTTTTTTACGTACACCAGAATGTACATTGAACCATTCGTCCACAGTAATTTTCTTCAATTCTTCTTTTGATTTGCCTTTGTAAAGAGACACCTTGTTTATTAGAATCGGCCATAGATTTTCAATTTGTGATAAATCTGGTGACTGGTGGGGCCATGCAAAAAGTGGCACATTGTTTTTGGAAAACCTTTCATTTGTTGCTTTGGCTTTGTGACAAGGGCATTATTTTGTTGAAAAACATATTCTGGATTGTCTTCATCAAATAATTTTAGTATTGATGGCTCCAAAATTTCATTAAGCATGGTAATATAACGAGCAGAATAATGGTCCCTCGCACAAAAAGATTTTGTCTAAGCCACTGGCGGACATGCATCCCCAGATCATGATACTACCATACCAAATTTTACCGTAGAGATGATGCTGTCAGGATGAAAAGCTTCACCCGGCCTATGTCTTACAAAGACGGCTCCAGGTTGTCCAAAAACCTGATTTACAAACGAAAAACCAAACCTTAATTTCGTAAATTTATAGTAAATTAAATTTTATATTGTTAGTACAATAATTGCTAAGAAATTTATTTTTTTGTTAAATTAAACTGTTAAAAAAAGTACATTAAACCATTACAATGCTTACTTCTATATTGGACTCATCAGATCAAATGATTTTCGCTCATTCATCAAGTGTCCAATTTAAATGTCTTTTGGCCTACTCAAGGCGAAGTTTCTTATATCGCTTGGTTAACAATTGTTTTCGGCGAGCTCTTCTTCCATACAAATTATAACTTCTTTAACTTTTAACTTCTCTATGCTCCCACAGATCACCAGCCAGCTTTATTGGCGATATTGAGCCTTTACGAAGAGCACTTCTCTTTATAAAACGATTATCTCTGGAAGTGGTTGAGCGTTTTTTTCCAGTTTTTGGTCTGTTTTCATAAGTATCAGTCTCTTTGAACCTTTTGATGGTAATTTGCACGGCTTTTCTTGAACACTCCATTTTTTATGAAAATTTCACCTGGGACTGTCCTTGTTAATGGAGCAATACAATTTGACTCCTTTCTGTCACAGTAAGTTCACATTTTTTAGCCATAATATAATTAAAAATATTCACTTGAACTCAATAAAACATGAAAATGACAGTGTTCACTTCAAACGCTTGTGTAATAATGATCCAAGCCCTAGTTATTTATTTTTATGTAAACAAAACGTAAAAGATCTGAGCCTATATTTATTTGTATTTCAAGATTTATCATAACTCTGTTTACATTTTCGGTTATCTGATTAGACGTACGTCTTTTAGAATGGGTCAGTGATTTTTAAAAATATTTTGTCAAATATATACAAGTTGCAATGTACATAAATTTAGTTGTTATATTATAACTACATAGGTGGCTCCATACATTTGTCCAAGGCTGTATATATATACATATATACATATATACATATATATATATATATATATATATATATATATATATATATATATATATATATATATATATATATATATGTATATGTATATATATATATAATCTTGACGATAATTGTATAGGTTATTTAAATCAAAATTATGGTTTAATACTCGTCATAAAATTTATTGTCAAATGATTAGAGAGATGTTTCGATTGGGTAATCAAACATCTTCAGTCTAATATTGGAGTCAAGTTGTAAAAAAAAATTTTTTTTTTTTTACAACTGAGTGGTTTGGTATCAAGGTGCTATCGGGTCACATTTTTTCCGAAAATATCGGTTGCAAGTGCTATCGCTACATAATTCGCTATTTCATGATATCACAAATTAAAGAAAGTTTACAGCTCTGTTAAAGTTAACACGTTATATTTAGAATAACACCATAAATATCAAATGTCTTGGAAACTTAAGCCACGAGCCCTTGAATCAGCATCAGTTACACCTGTTAAATACTAATAATATTTAAAAATTATAGCTAAAATTAAAAAAAAAAAAAAATCTTTTCCAATAACTTAGAGTGCTTTGAGTATTATAAAGCTAGGAGGTCAAACAGATTTGTTTATCAATTTATTTTCAGAAAGAGTGTTTAATTAAATGTCAATATTTGAATAGAGATAGCTAAATTTAAGACAACATAAAAATAACACTTTCTTTTTAATTTAGACAAACCGTTTAAAAATAATGACGATTATAACATATTGCATTTATCAAATAGTACAAATTATGCAAAAAAAAAACTATATTGTGAATATATGACCTTAATGAAGATTGTGATAAATGTGCTTGTCAATGCGGAATAATAAAATTAATCAAGGTAAGGAGAATTATTATATTAATGTGGGTAATTTATTAGGAATCAAAAAATCAATCAGTTTTGGTAGATTTTTTATTACAATAAAAAATACAATTGATAGGAATGTTTTAAACAAAGGAATGGCAAAGATTTATTCTCTGCAGAGATAAAGGAAACGGGATCTTCACATGTAATGACGTGTGTTTATTTAAATGTTTCTCAAAGTTTAGTGAACTTCTTTGGTTGAAAACTGTCATTATTTAGTTCAGTTATTTATATAATGATTTATAACTACCAATCTCTGCGAAGAATTATGGTGGTTTCGTTGTAAGATGATTGCTTACAGAAAACAGAGAAATCAAAAAGTTTAAATCCCGGACACCACATTTACAATAGATAAGACAATCGTATGATGATGTCCACAAGAAAAAAATCTATCTGCTTGTCTGGTTGTTTGAGAAATAAGGTGTATAATGGGGGGATAACGCTAGCGAAACAACTTAAAATATATCTCTTATTATTAACTTTAGAACAAAAAAATAAGAATATATATATATATATATATATATATATATATATATATATATATATATATATATATATATATATATATATATATATATATATATACCTATATATATACACGGAAACAAATCTTTGGTTCTACACATTATTTTCAGTTGCATGAATATTTGAGGAGTTACAGAGGGGAACGATACCTAATCTTTTTAAATATCTCATTTATATTAACTTAACAGCAAATATATACATATACAGGTAAGTCGTCACTATTACTAATTCTGTTATTATCACAGCTACGGTTACGATTAAAGGACAAATTATTAGTATTTTTACGCATACAACAATGGTGAAAATATTGAAACAATAGAGCATCAAATTCCAGTTATTCACAAAAACAATATTACCGACCGTCAACATATATAAGGGAGGTATTGTGATCATACCGATTTTGACATTTCGAGATTTCGATGGATCTCCACGAATTTAGGTCCCTACATAACGTTTTGACTATTTTTTGCATGATGTCTGTCGGTCTGTCTGTCCGTCCGTCTGTCTGTCTGCCTGTCTGTCCGTCGGTCCGTTTGTGTACACGTGCAGAGCAAATTCGGCTAAAAGGATTTTTATGAAACTTCATATTTAAGCTTCTGCCATCAATGGCACGAGTTGATTAACTTTTGGTAAAAATCGGTTGACTAAAAATGGGAGTTAGAGAAAAAAATCGTGTCGATTTTAAGATTTTTGTGAATATTTCACAACAGAAATATATTTAGAAAAAATTTATTGAACAAAAGTTGCTATAAAAGCAATAATTAATAAATTTTATTTGAGACGTTTTTTGATAAAACGAAAAATTTAGAATAATTTTTGTTAAATTTTTCAGGTCTCAATTTTTTTATACTTATATGTAACGTTTCCATGGTCATGATAAATAATATCTCTGTTAGAAAATATTAGGCCAAGTTATTTCTACTCTGCTGCTAGAATGTATTTTATGATTTTATGATGGCGGTCACGGTGGTGGCCACAGCATTTTTTTTTTAAATAGAACGCTGTGTATTTTTGGATATTTTGAAATAGTACCTTCTGAACAAAGAAGTACAATTTAATATTATCTTAAAATTGTAATTTATGACATTATTTTAACTTAATAATCTATGTAAATAAATGTGAATGTCTGTCTGTCTGCCTTTACGGGTATTACGGTTAATCCGGGGCAGGTTATAGGATATATTTCATATTAAAATTGTAATTTAAACGGATAGTTTTCGGGAGTGAGAAGGAAAAAAGAAAGTTTTTCGGTTATAACTTTCAACATAAACTATTCATCATAATCACTTCCGATTTTTACCGACCGCCAACATATATAAGGGAGGTATTGTGATCAAACCGATTTTGACATTTCGAGATTTCGATGGATCTCCACGAATTGAGGTCCCTACATAACGTTTTGACTATTTTTAGCAGTCTGTCTGTCTATCTGTCTGCCTGTCTGTCTGCCTGTCTGTCTGTCGGTCTGACTGTTGGTCCGTGTACACGTGCAGAGCAAATTTGGCTTAAAGGATTTTTATGAAACTCCATATTTGAGCTTTTGACATCGATGGCACGAGTTGATCAACTTTTGGTAAAAATCGGTTTACTAGAAATGAGAGTTTACTCGTTTTTACCCTTTTACACAACAGAGATATATTTCGAAAAAATTTACTCTATTTAACAAAAGTTGTTATAAAAGCAATAACTAACAACTTTTATTTGAGAAATGTTTTGGTAAAGTAGCATAAATTAAACAAGTACTTTGTGATGGTGGTCGGTCCTGTGGTGGTCACATCTGATTTTTTTAGTTAGAAAGAGCTTTAAAAACTATTTTTTTACCTCTTACTATTTTAGTTGTTAAGAAATGTTTTAAAGTACAAAGATATTTTCTCCGTAGTAACTTGACTAGGTATGTAAATTACAGAAAGGTCTTTCTTCAACATTATTGAAGAAAAGATCAGTGGATCTGAACTGAAATTACGACCGAAATCTTGGATTGTGGAAGGAGTGTGGAAGTGGAACACATGTTTATTCTGATTAACGTGCTGTTAAGACGTGCTACAAACTATATACTTGAATTACATTTTTATTATTTTCAATGGTCTTAGTAACTAAGGCAATTAGCCAGGACAATTACATTTTTTTGAAAATTCCATGTCTCAACGTGATCGAAGCCGGGACCTTAGAAACGCAGGGCACCTGTGTTACCATTACGCCGGTCGGCTAAAAACGGGTATTCTGCTAATGTGTATTTAAAAGATCAAGATTGCTATGAAACTACATTGTACCAAATGAATTATTTGCCGACCTGCGTAGCGCAGTGATAACACACGTGCTCTGTGTTGCTAAGGTCTCGGGTTCGAATCCTGTTTAGGCATGGAATTTTGGAAAAATTTAAATTGTCCTGGCTCAGAGCCGCAGTAAGGGGAGGGGCGGAGGGGGCGACGGCTCCTAGCGCACTAAGGAAAAGGGCGCCGATGAGCTTGACTAAGAAGCGCCACATTGCGAAAGTGAGGACCTTTTTTTTTGCTCTTCACTTAGATTTTGGGAGGTGAGGACCTTTTTTTCGCTCTTCGCTTGGATTTTGGGAGTTTTTTTTTGCTCTTCATTTCGAATTTGCGAGGTGAGGACATTTTTTTTGCTAATCACTTCGAATTTAGAGATTTTGGGAGGTGACAATCTTGTTTTTGCTTATCACTTACATTTATTTGCCAAGGGTGCCAAAACGCAGTTTTGCCCCTAGCGCAAGTTTTCCTTACTGCGGCTCTGTCCTGGCTAATTGCTTCACTAGCAAAGGCCATAAAAACGAAAAAAATAGTATATTATGTTACTAGGAGTAGAACGCGCTCTTTTTTGTGCTGAGCTCAAATGTTGCTGCCGAGGCGCAGCCGAGGCTTGCATATTGAGCGAAGCACAAAAAAGGCGTTCTACTCCGAGTGACATATTCTATTTTTTCTTCAAGCGTAGTTATTAAAAATTTGCAACCATAAATACTTATGACTTTATAGTTTCAGATGCTATTGCTGCTAATTCCGGCGGTGTACATTGAATTGGTTGAGACATTTTTTAATTTCTAATCTTTATATTGTGTATTTTGTAACTAATCACAGAATGATCACAGAACAATAATAAAGTAACTCACTAATAACGTAACTAATTTCTGAATTCACTACAAACCACGCTACAAACATATTAAATTTACAGATGTTTTGTTTATGGCGACTGCTGCCATCAGTGCCATCTGTTGATAACTATATGAACTATTTACTAGTATAAAAATGTTCACATTTTGTTACTAGTAAAAAAATTTATCATTTCTACCGAATGTATTGAACAATGTAATGTTAGCATTATAATCCGTTTGAAGAAAAAATTAATTACTTAAAACTTTGAAGACGCAATATCTTAATTGGTACTATTTTGGCATCCCCTCCCTATGATATAATAATTTTGATTGCAATATTATTCATATTTCTGTTATATCTCAATTATGATTTTAATTTATTTTTTAAATTTTGATTTACTTTTATTACACTTTATATTGCCAATGTGATAAATGGAGTTTTGAATTAATACACATTCATATGTTCAACAGCAGGGCATAATAATGATATGCTTAATCTTAGTTATAATAGGTAGGCGATTTTTAATTTTAATAAATCAACATGATCAAAATATTCTCATTAAATACATTTACGAACATAAAATTAATGCAATTTAAAATCAGTTTCCATTAACCGAAAACACATTTGTATCTTTCCAGTAATGACATATTTTATTATTACAACATAATCTAACTAAACTAAAAAATTGTACATTCAAAAAAATAACCATAATGAATATGAGGAAATGTTATATTATTAATTTCAAGGCGCGTTAAGAATTCGATTCGTTCTGAAAAATTTATGTAAGCGAAAACTTGTAAAACGAAAATTAATTTTGCACTACTTTGATGATTCTAACGCAAATATTAATTAACACGAGTGGAGATAGTAGTAGTATCTTGTATCTGTATTTCAGATACCTTGCTCGTTACTTTATTTTTATATCGTAATACCGAGCTGGTATAATAGATTAATTATAAATTGTCATTTTGAATATTTTATTTTTGCTATAGAAAACCAGTGGCGAAGGGAAACCTCCGCTAGACTTGCCCTCCCATAAAAAAAATAAATAAATAAATTTAAAAAAAATTTTTTTTTTAAATATTTAGATAAATTTTCAAAAATACATTAAATTATGTTCTATACAAATTTTTGTCCAAGGCTTGGTTTACTAGTTAACAATTAATTATCATGACCATGGAAACGTTACATATATGTATGAAAAAATTGAGACTTGGAAAAATTTTAAATAATTTTACAAAAATTTTTCGAAATTTTTCGTTTTATCAAAAAACGTCTCAAATAAAACTTTTGTTCAATATTTTTTTCGCAATATTTTTCTGTTGCTAAATATTCTCAAAAATCTTAAAATCGACACGAGTAAACTTCCATTTCTAGTCAACCGATCTTCATAAAAAACAATAGCGTTCTTTCCATTTAATAGGAGAATTTTTTAGTACCAAAACGAATTCTCTAAGTTGAACCGTTCTTGAGTTATCGTGTATACACACACACAGACACACACACAGACACACACACACAGACACACACACATACGGACGGCACTTCGAAAATAGGTTTTTTGGATTCCTTGGACCATGAAACGTGGTCATCAGGCAAAATCTCGACATCGAAAATTTTCGCGATTACAATACTTGCCCCTTAAATTCTGACGTTTACATGGAATTTATATGGAATGTCAAAAAAATGTTATTATCACTTGTTTTTCGTAGCTTTTGAACGGCCATAAAAATAGTAGGTTTTATATGAAAATAACGAAACTAATCTTCCGATACTTTACTTATATCAGTACATTTGAACCAGTATCGTATCGAACAGTTTTTTTTTTCGCTTTTTTTTACAATAATGTATAATTTATATGTATACACACATAAATATGTGATTAAATTTTTTTTAATAAGAAACTCTTCGACAAATTATAATCTGGTGAAAACTAGTAGCTCTAGTAGCTCTTTGCAGTCACCATACTGACATTGCACATGGGAAGAGGAAACTTAAATCAGGCACATGCCAACGTGGTTCTAACAAAACTGAACATGAACTACCACAGAATTTGAAAAATCTAGTTTCAACTCTGAAATCCAATCCGCTACTAGTTTGGGACGATATGAAGACAGTCTTTCCTTACTTATATAAAATTGCTCAAAAATTCTTGTTTGTAGTAGCGGCGTCAGTTTCTTCAGAGCGCTTATTTTGGAAAGCAGGAGTCACTGTATGCAGAGACAGAAATAGGCTTCTGGGCAAAAGGCTTACTAAACTCCTTTTTTTCGGTGCAATAAAGAAGAGTGGAGTGTTTAATTATATTTTAAACAATCACTCAGGCCTATAGGCTCCATTGCCTTACCATTTTCTAATACCAACCTGACAATTTCAAAGGTGCAAATTTCTGAAATCAAAATTTCCTCTTAATTTGTTTTTACAAAAGTGAACAGCATATATAGGCTATTCCAAACGTTTATGCGGAACAAGATTTTGAAATCTAGTAATTTTTATCTATTAATTCGGACTTTTGTTTAAGCTTTGTAAATCATACTCACATTGCAAATTCTAGATTAAATTGATTGTCATTATAAAATGTCCTTTTCATTGCATTTTATTTTTTTGTCTTTATAAAAAATTTCCCATTTATTTATTGGTTTTGTAGTCTTCAAAATATGTAAAAAAGTATTAAATTTTTTAATAATTGTCATTCGTTTCCATGGTTTCACTCACAGAACAGTTTCACTGTTGGAATTTAAAATTTTCACATACCAACCTGAAAAATTAAATAACCCAAGCAAGGTCCGTTCTCGTGACTCGTGATAACCTAAAAGACCGAAATTCCCCTTTATTTCCGCCTAAACGTTTGGAAAAGCTTTATACTTTAATCTATTTATTATTGTAAAACAATTAAATTGTTATTATAAGAATAAAATATTTTTACGTTTTATAGAAAATGTATTCATTTTTTCTTTCGATACTTGAAAATATCAATATTTTGTTTCGATACGATACCAGAATCGATACTTTTTATTTGATGTTATCGATACCCAAATATCGATACTTTCTCAGTATTGCATATCCCTACTCAGAATGTGTTTTATAGAAACTAGAGCATTGCACGTATCGCATATATTTGTATTTTTGTCCATTAATAGTTATTCACGGGTGTATTTAGTGTGCCCAATCATTAGTTGTTTCAGAAATTTTCTTCTTTTCTAATTATGTTCATATCTTGGATATTGATTTAAGTTTACCACTCATAGTTTGCTGTTTATCTTTCGTGACCAATCTCTATTTTATAAGACTTTCTTTGTTTCTTTAACTATTTTTTGTACAGCATTTGTACGGTCTTATAACGGCGTGGGGATGCTGATTGTTTAGTTAGTTGTTATTTCCTCGGGTACATTATGTATCTAAAACACGTCTCATTTAAGAAAAGAATGTTCCCATATGGTAACTAAACGGTGTTTTTATTCAAATTAGATCAGTTAATTATTTCCATAAGCACATCATGTCATAATCAGTTGATGTTTTTTTCTGATGAACACGTAATGTAATGAATCTTGTCATAATGCATTGTTATTAAGATTAATTTAAATAGAATAGTTAACAGTAACAGAATGACAGGCGTGAGGCGTCCTTCCCAAGGTCGAGCTCGTTTCTAGGACAAGAGATTCTGCCGCTCTCAGTGCAAGGTGAATGGAAAATAATATTCCCACTCAATTCATAATAGAACATTTCAATGGAACTACAAATCTATGGATGCATTGTATTGAAATTTTTACTCCCACAGAAGTGCATGCACTTGTTTTTAGCTAATTTTTTACAGTATCCCAATTTTCACTTCCTCTAGACAAAATTGCCATGAACTTGCTTCAGTCCAGTGGAGAGTAGAAAGACTATTGCCTTTAACTAACTTGTTTATTTATAAAATGTATGCACAGAATGCATCATGAGGATTAAAGAAAACAATAAAAATAAGATCTAAGAATAAAATTGAAATTCGTCAGCCTGTAGAAACAGAAATATTGTAAGAGTGTCCGGATTATAACTATTTAATCCGTAGTCTTATTGTATTTACCTATCGTCACCCCATAATTGGTTTGTCTTATCTCCATTTATTAGATTTTTGAGTTAATGTTATTTTTTGGGATTTTCAGAACTGTTTTGTTCTCCATCCATTCAAATATTTTACTGTTTGCAGCCAGATTCGATATTTTTGTCTATATACTTGGTTATACAAGGTGTCTCAAAAGAAATTTTATATTTAGTGGATCGATTAAAAAAAAAGTAAGCCGTATATAGAAAAAATGTTTATTAATTATTAAAATACACTTTTTGGGGATATATTTCTTAAAAATAATATCGTCTAAATGTAGACCCTCGCGTTCTCGGCACTCATTTAATCGAACAGTAAAATTACTTATGACGTCTCGGCAGATGGACTCAGGGATGGCTGCCATTTCGTGACGGATATTTTCTTTCAAATGCGCCAGTGAAGTCGGTTTATTGGCGTAAACTTTAGATTTAAGATAACCCCATAGGAAAAAGTCCATAGGGGTTAAATCTGGACTGCGTGGAGGCCAATTTATGTCACCTTTCCGGGAGATCAATTTGCCTGAGAAAATTTCACGAACACGTGGCAGAGACATATTCGACGTGTGTGAAGTTGCTCCGTCCTGTTGGAACCATGTTCTTTGGTTATAGCCAGGAAAGTTTTGCAGTTCAGGTACCAAGAAGTTGTCTAACATCTCCACATAACGCTCTGAATTCACTGTAACTGCACGCCCCCTTTCGTCTTCAAAAAAGTAAGGGCCGATAATTCCTCGCGCCGACATCGCAGCCCGTACGGTCACTTTAGGCGAATGTAGGGTTTTCTGATGTTTGCGTTTCGGATTCGTTGCACTCCAGTAGCGGCAGTTCTGCTTATTTACGTGGCCATTAAGATGAAAATGAGCTTCATCCGAAAACAAAATGTTGGTAAACGTTGAAAATCGCTCAATCACCTGATTTACGAAATTAAGCCTCTGACTGGCATCTTGGGGCTTTAATTCTTGCACCAATTGAATTTTGTAGGGGTGCAGCTTTAGGTCTTTGTGCATAATGCGATGTAATGATGATCTATGCACATTTAAAGCACTTGCGCGCTTCCGAATTGAAAGGTTCGGGCCGTCACGAACAGACTGATTAACATTCTCCACGTTTTCTACCGTTCTTGATGACCTAGGTCGCCCTGATTTTGATTTATCCAGCGTTGTACCAGTCTCTTCAAACTTTTTAACCCAATGTCGAATGAGAGGAATGCTTGGCGCATCATTTAAGTGGCGAAAACCTCGAATACTGCAGAATTTTCTACGCGCTACAGTCGCCGAATCACTGTTTTTGTAAAACTCTCGCACGCATAACGCGCGGTCTGCTCCCGAGAAACGCTCCATAGCGACTCAATTCCCAAGAGCCAGGCTACCGATTGACATAACCCCCGCGCCCCTCGGATACGTTGCGTTCACGCAGTAAGCTAAATAAATATAAAATTTCTTTTGAGACACCTTGTATATCCAAAAAACGGTTACTATTTTAAATGTCCTGTCTTAAAACTCTCATAATTTTATTTTATATCTAACTTTTCATTCATGCGCATGCCCGGGTTCCTAAATTGCTTCTGATGTTTCAGCATGTTTACACTATCCTAAAGTAGAACTGAAAATTATTAAATTGAAAGTGATACCATTTTTTTATTATCAAATCATTTCAAAATATTTTGTATACTGCGCGACATTAAAAAAAGAACACCCAGTATTTATGAATATATCGCAGTAATTTTCTGGATACATGTTTGTTTAGGTTAAGACAAGAAACGATCAGTTTTTCAACCATATCGATACACTGGATTTTGTCTTAACACGTTTCAGTATTTAAAACATAATAGGCGACAATAGACTTTTGTAGCTACTGTAAATATTTGATTTTCGTACAGTACATTTTAGTTTCTTTGATCTGTTCATTATACCTAAAGCGAGAAGAAACGCAATTTTTCTTCAACTTGGTGAATTTGATAGGGGGCGAATAGTGGGTCTGCGAGAGGACGAATAGCTGTCTCAGTACTGTGCTGGGTTGTTGTCGGTAAGGGTACCAGGAAGGCCGAACACGAAGAGCAGGAGGTATAGGACGTCGCCGAAAAACCACAGAACGCGAAGACCGCCGCCTTAGACTTTTGGCTCTAAGGGAGCGCTTCACTTAGTCCGCAATCACACAATGGTGACTGCGGACCAATTGTTTACAAAACATAGAAGGCCTATTGGGATGCGAACCGTTTATTGCCGCATAAGAAGTTTTGGATTGTTTTCAGACTGTCCTCATCTTGTATTACCCCTTATGCCTGATCATCGACCTAACCGAATGGAGTGGTACAGAGAACGACTACAATGGAACCAGGAATTGAATGCGGTAGTCTTTAGCGACGAATCCAGATTCTGTTTGGGTATGCATGATAGCCGAGCAAGGGTGAGTAGGTGACGTGGTGAAAGACGTGATCCTCAATTTTATGTGGAAAGGCCAGTGCACTGCACCGTTGGAATTATGGTGTGGAGGCTATTGCTTATGGCAGTAGATCACCTTTGGTCTTCATCAGAGGCAAAATGATCGCCTAGCATTGCGTTGAGGAAGTAGTGGAAACACATGTTCTACCCTACCTCAGGATCCTCCGCAATCCACTATTGCAACAAGACAATGCGCGACCACATGTAGCCAGTATTGCGTTGGACTACTTTAAGCATAATCAAATCAATTTGTTGCCTTGGCAACCAAGATCTGCAGATCTTTCACCCATTGAACACGTCTAGAATATTATGGGTAGAGGATTGCTAAATTAACCCAATCCTCCATAGACTCTAGTGGCACTTTGTTATGAGCTACAGGTTACCTGGACTGAGATACTTCAGGAGAAAATCGATCACCTAATTAGGAATATGCCCAGACGTGTTAATGAGTATGTAGCGCACCATGGAGGTTCAACTCATTATTAATTTTTCTCGGGATCTAACTGTCCGATTCTCTTTAAAATTTGATCGTTTACTAACAAACATTTATACAAAAAATTATTGAAATAAACTTATTACTACACTTGTTTTTTTTTTTAATGTCATGTAGTATATTTTACAATTTACCGTATAAAAACAAAACATTTAATTTATAAAAAAAAATTATTAATTTTAATACTTCATTTTACAAAATATAACAGAATATCAATTAATTAGAAAAAGAACTAGAGTGGATATGCACAAAACGAATAATAATACCTTAGATGTTCCCAAACTAAACACAAAAATGTTACGTCGGTAGATCAAGAATATTATATTAAAATAGTTTTGTCATTTTCCTGAATCTATTTTTTGTTCTAGTTTCTAATTAATCAATTAATTAATTAAATTAATAAAAGTACTATGTATATTTGGTTTTCTTAATTTAAAAAATATTAATTCTTGTATAGTTAAATTATAATTTACAATCCAATATACAATAATTTTATTTAATATATAAATTATTAAACATGTTTTTATTTGATATTGATTTTTTTGCTTTAGCAATTGTTCTGTCTCCCAAAAAATATTTAAAACTATTAGAAAGTTTAACAATTTGTTCTATCTAAAAAAAAAAAATTGTCTGAATGTGATGTAGTACACAAACAATATCAAACAATAAAACTTAAATCAAATATTCTGAAACGATTCTATTTAAATATTAAAATGGGAATAATTTCAAAAAAAAAGAAAAATCCACAAGATGTTTTAAAATATTTTAAATATATTTTAGTACATAATACATAAATGCATTTTAAACAAGAAACACATCAAACAATCAGTTTTAAAATTGACGGCACTTCTCGCCGGTACACGGCGCTTAAGAATCTGCGGCTACTCGTCAATAGAATTACAAAAGGTTTCTTGAAAAGATTTTCATGATTATTTTAAAAATATTTAGGATGCTTTTAACCGCCAGAAGGTCGTGGTGTGTGCTACAAATTCACGAAAAGCTTGTGAGAAAGCACCGACAATCCAGAGGGGATCCTCTATTCCTTGCTTCAGTTATGGTTTGATGGGGTGGGAGTTAGGACGGTACTACTAGAGGTCTGCACGGGCCTATTTTGGACTAACTTTACCCGGCCCGGCCCGTTATGATTCCAGGGCCCGAGCCCGAAAATATTAATACAATTATTGCAAAAAAATTAAATTCATCCCGAATAAACCTCGTTAAAAAGATATTATGAAACAAAAATTGCTTACAATTTGTAATAATTATAAAACTAGAAATTTAAAAACAAAATATATTTTTTAACGAAGGTTTCAAAATATATTATTTAAAGGTATTATTGTTCTTACCCGGCCCGAGCCCAAATATAATACATGTCAGTCGGCCCTCGGGCGGGGTCGGGCCTGGGCCCACGGGCCAAGCCCGAGCCCGTGCAGACTTCTAGGTACTACTAAGATAAATTTTTATATGAAAGGGGTAAAAACGTCGATCAAAGACTAATAGAAAACCGTGTTGACTAAAAAAAGTATCGACTTCAACACGGTTGTTTAACAACGTTGTACAGTCAAAGAAGAGAACAACTCCTTCTTCGCTGGTCATCACTGAAGCTTCTAGCAAGATCATAGTACGATGGTTACGCAGCAGTGGCCTTAAAGCAATGTACCGGACTTTATTTCTGCTCCTGATTGGCCACCTAGTAGCTCTGACTTCAACTTTATGGACTACATATTTTAGTACGTGCTTCAAGACATGGTTTGCAAGAAGTGACATCGCAAATCGGCAGTCTGAAGTGCTCCATGATGAAGGTAGCGAGATTTTTTTTTCTATATAAACCCATTGTAATTCTATAGACGTGTCGCCGCAGAGACTTAGGGACTATATAACGCCGAGAAGTGGTTATTTTAAAAATTGATTGGTGTTTCTTGTTTAAGATACATCAATGAGTGTATTATGTATTAAAAGAAAATTATAATATATTAAAACAACTTGTGGAAATTCATGGTAGATGTGCATTCGAGAAACAAGGCTCCACTGAACGTTTTTAAAAACTGTCAATCTTGTTATTCCATGTTTCGGAGTCATTCATAAATACAGGGCCTAATATAGTTTGGTAGAGCATCATCTTCCTGTTCTAGAAATGTGTTGAAGAGAGAGTTTAGTGCAAAATAAACAGATTGATTTTTGTATTAATTCCTTTACTTACGTAAAGAATACAATAATATATTGATAACTGTATTAAATATAACGCTATAAAATCTATTATAATCCAAAGATAAATATGTAGCTATTTTCCACTTGTAATTGCTATTATTTATTGTATATTTAGCCGTGTAATAGCAGTTTTTAATATAAATAAAAAATTAATAATAAGGTAATTATATTTACACAATAACAGTAAGGTTCCCCGTATTCTCTCACATGACGTGACTGGCGTTAATTTTTATAAAACTACATATTAGTTAATTTGTTGTTCCAGTCATAATTTCCCTGGTACTCTTCCCACCCTACATTTATAATATCTCATTTAATCAACACGTGTACCGTTACATCTCACAAGACAAAATATTTTTCTATACACTCATAACATATAACCGCTAGGATTTTTTTCTGATTAACGCGTAATCTAATGCACTCAGGTAACTATTGTTATGAGAAAATTTAAATTGAATAGATGACAGTAACGGCAGCTAACGGATAAATATATGCTAACATGATTAAGAGCAAATTTGCACTGTTTATTTACGATTAGCTGGTGTACCCGTGCTTCGCTACGGCATTTAAAATCCAAGAAAGTAGAACATAACGCTCACAACGTAAAAGTTAAATATATAAAACGATAATATAATTTGCAATTAGCTATTAGGTGATGGGAAATAAATAATTCTCCAGCAGTGCTATCTATTGGTAAGTTCCGCAACAAATCGCTAATTGGTGCGGAATGGGTGTACAAACATGTACAACTTTCAACATTTCTGTGCATGCGTACACTTTACACTAGAGGTGGGAAATGCGAATCTTTTTAAGGGGGGGGTATGGTCAGAGCAGCACATTTTATACCCATTTTCAAGATTTTTTTTTTAGAAAACTGTTAATAGTAACTTGATTGGGATAACACCTACAGGAAAGAACAACCTTTGAAGAGTATCCAAAAAATTTTTTATTGCAAAATATCGAAAATTAAGCTCGTGACATGAATTTGAAATTTTCGTTCAGGACAAAGAGTTGATTTGCGGTGAGACACATAACTAATGACTGGATCATCTAAAACAAAAAAAACAAAAATATTTCGTTAGTTTATGAGTTTTTTGAGCTAACGCTGTCGAGTTTTTTCAAATATCTAGATTATTTAATCTTGGGTATAAGTTTGAAGTCAAAAAAACGAAAAAAACGGAAATTTTTTTTTCGAAATTTCTGTTTTCAGTTGTAAAAAATTCCATAAAAAAAAATAAGCAAGAAAAAAAAATATCTCGACAGCGTTACCTCAAAAAACTCATAAACTAACGAAATATTTTTGGTTTTTTTGTTTTAGATGATCCAGTCATTAGTTATGTGTCTCACCGCAAATCAACTCTTTGTCCTGAACGAAAATTTCAAATTCATGTCACGAGCTTAATTTTCGATATTTTTCAATAAAAATTTTTTTGGATACTCTTCAAAGGTTGTTCTTTCCTGTAGGTATTATCCCAATCAAGTTACTATTAACAGTTTTCTAAAAAAAAAATCTTGAAAATGGGTATAAAATGTGCTGCTCTGACCATACCCCCCCCTTAAAGATTCGTTCAGTATTCAGTACTCTCTAAAAAGATTCGTTCTTTTGGAACGAATCGTTGGCGTACAACAAATCTAGTGTTACGTCATGCTGTACTTGGCTTTGTTATTGCTTGCATAGTTGTGTACTGGGAGCTGAGAACAGTATACCTACATACTTCTATAGTTCTCGTGCGTTTGTTGCTCTTAGTGGGGAATCCAAATACTAAAATACTCTATTCAAAACTAGTTATTTTTATCAAAATTATTATTTATCAATTTTAATTTAAATTAAGTTGTCCACCTCTGGAAAACAAAAAAAATGAACTCGTTAAAGTGCATTACAGTAATTTTTCCTTGTTATATTTAAGATAATTAATTATTTTGTATAATTATTTAAAAAATATTTTAATATTTTAATAAATTTGTTATAAATACATCATTATTAATTGTTGGTAATTGTTGTATTTTTAGCTTGTCCGAACACCGTTTACGAACTGTGTCAAAAAGCATAGCTCGCACAATTCACATATTCTGAGCTCAAAATGTGAGAGCCAAACTTCGAGTTACTAGCTTGCGTATCAAAGCATTGATGCATCTTCCGTGAACGATAGACAGTCGCTAGTAGTTCGCGAACGGTGAACGTATCAGTACACCTAGTACGTGTACGTGTTACGTACTTACGTACACATATCGTATACACATTGTACTGCGCCGTGTCTCGAGTCTGCCGTTCAGCTTTCGCTCGTGCCATGTTCTAAGTTCGCCCATCCAGACTGAGCCTACGTACCGAACTATAGACATAGATGTACGTGTGTTCCACACTACACAGCCAACAGCCTGAGCTCTGTGCTCATACCTCGTTCCGTTCCGTTCCATATAGAGTCACACACGCCGCTCGCTAGCATTAGTCCGTGAGTTCGCGTACTGAAGATTCGTTCGCTTCTTATTAAAAAATTCGGTCGTATAATTTCACTGCAACGATTCATTCTTTTGGAACGAATCGTTCGCGAACGACACATCTCCACTTTACACTGTGATAACTTCGTTACTATCAATCTTTGATGCAGTGGCGGCTCGTGACATTATTTTCTGGTGGGGCAAGCTTTTTTAGGACAAAAGCGTATCAAAAAGATTTTTAAATGAGATTTCCTTGAGATTGTTTTGTTTTCTTCGGAACTCGTTAAAATGGTTTCCGGTCTTGGTGGTCCTAAAGTTTTAAGTCTAATTTTTATATCATAGGTTCAATTATTTTTGGAAACCAGTTCTAAAATTGAAATCACGCTATTTTCATTCTCATTCATTTTTAGAATTTATTTATTTATTTATTTATTATTATTTTTTTTCCCCCAAAATTCGCCACTTACCTAAAACATAATCACATAAACTTAAGAAAATGTAGCGAGTAAATTATTATCAAATATACTAATAAAACACTATATTAATAATGCTGTTATTAAAACATCGAACATACATAACCTTCTAATAACACAAAACTACAAACAAATGTCAAAATAAAGCACTCCGACTGATAATTAAAACTACGGACAAAATATGTTTTGACCCACTTGCAATGGCTGCTACAGGTTATATACTATTTTTCGTCCTTCACCCCGGCTTGTACCCAGCATCTTCACTCGTACAAAGATTTGCGACATTTGCTCTTTTGTCCTGCCTGGCGTATGTTCATTCTAAAAATATTTGTTTTAGGAAGCGAAGCGCGGCGCGATTCGAATTTAAGTTATAAACATTTCAATATAACTAAATATTAATTTAAAAAGGGTAAAATGAAAATAATACAAGTTACTATTATTATATTTTATTAAAGATTTTCTTCTTTTTCAAAAGTAAATAATTGGGAAGGCATTGCCCCGTTGCCCTCCCTGCACCAACCGCCACTGCTTTGATTTATAGTGTAAAATACTTTATGAATCTGCGTGATATGCTCTAATTTATTATTCTAAAATAATTACTATAAATCTCCGATGTTGTGCACCCACAAACTTTATAATACAAAAACTATTACGTTTAAAAACATAAAATTGCCCAATACACGATATCGGCGCATGATAGGTATATGCTCTCCCGGACTTTTTTTTAGATCTAGTTAAGATCTAAAGTTTTTGTCTACATTATGTCAACATATCTCTCATGGTTTAGCCTACGTAATCAATTCAAACTGCACGAAGAGTGATGGTTTACACGCAATAACGCCCCCTAGGGGGATATGGGCAAAGTTGGAAACCTCACTAAAACCTTTCTCAGATTTTAGAGAAAAGGGTTTTTACTAAAAAATGAGAACATACCACGGACCAGTAAAATATTTAATTATTTACCGCGGACCACAAAAAATAAACGTATTATTAAACAAATTTATTGTATATGTAGACTCTGCATCTATACAGTGGCGCACACAAGAGGGGGTCCAAGGTGTCCGGATCCCCCCCGTACCGTGAGAAGTGAGGACCTTTTTATTTTTTGCTCTTTACTTGAACTTTAGAAGTGAGGACCTTTTTCTTGCTCTTTACTTGAAATTTAGAAGTGAGGACCTTTTTTGTTTTTGCTCTTCACTTAAAATTTAGAAGTAAGGATGTTTTTTTTTAGGTCTTCACTTGAAATTGAAATTTTGCCCTTTGTTTATACTTACTTACTTAATCGTTGAGCCCTTTTACCATTTCTGGTGTCGGGCTTTGTGAGAGTTTGAATGTTATTTGTATTTGTCTTCTTTTTTCACAGGGGGTCGTCTCCACATTTTTTTCCATTCCTTCCTATTTTGAGTACTACTTCTTGCTTCACACCAAGGGGTACCTCTTCTCTCTACAGCTCTTCTTATTTCATCATTCCATTCTTTCCTAGGGCTTCCTCTTCGTCTCCTTTTAGCTACCCTGGCTTCATATACCTTTTTTGTATCTCTACTTTCATCCATCCTTTGTATATGACCAAACCATCTCAACTGTCCTTCTTCTATCATTTCTTCTACTGGTTTTGTTCCTAGTTCTGCTCTGTACTCTGTGTTTTTTATACGATCCAGTTTTGTTCTCCCCTTGATCTTCCGTAGAAATCTCATTTCGCTGCTTCTTATTCTGCTTTTAAGTTTCTCTGTAGTTGTACAAGATTCTGATCCATATGTAAGTATTGATATGGCTACTTTCTTGAAGACCTGGACTTTAGCCTCTGTTGGAATTTTCTTTTTCCCTAAGAAGGAGGTCTTGATACTATTAAACAGCTTACCAGCAGCCCCAACTCGTTCCGTTATTTCCCTGTCTATTTTTACGTCTGCAGAGAAAACAAATCCCAGATACTTAAACTGCTCAACCTGTTGGAGTGTTTTTCCGTTTAATGTAATATGGTGTTTTTCCGGTTTTGCACTGATGTTTTGCCTTTTGTTTATAATAAGTTTTAAATATATAATATTTCTTTATAAAAATTATGTATAATTGGACCCCCCACCCAGCCAAAAATCTGTGTGCGCCACTGCATCTATATAATATCTTAGTAATAAAAAATTACTGAAAAATAAACAAAAATCACTGAAAATGAACAAAAGATCATAATCATGATCATAATCATGTATAAGTCTTTCGCGGACCACTAAAATGTATTCGCCTACGGCTCGTGGGGTCAAACTTCCAATTCGTGGAAAAAAGCACTACTCTATGCACTTGTTGCATAAATAACTATTTTATAACTATAATAACTGTTTTTATGTCTTGGAACGAATTAAGCTATTTCATATTGATTATAATATTAACTTCGATCAGCGCGTCATTTGTTCGTAAACAATTAATAGCGCTTTTTGTCACAATTAATAGCGATTCCTGTAATTCTTACAATTGTGAAGTGTGTACGCTATTGTCGATTGTTTATTTAATTATAAAATGATCTGTATCATCTTACTGGGTTGATAACATCTTATTTGGTTAGCGTTTCCTATTTAAATTACTTTCACTCTTTAATTGAGAGTATGTTTATTTTTACATAAAAAACTAACAAACGGGAACATCTGCATGTGTTAATTAGGAATATTATTTATTTTGTTGATTGATAAAAAATAAATATGAAAATAACAGTAATGTAAATCTTCACGCATTTATAAAGATTTGACTGTCATATGGTATAATATTTAACGTCATTGACTTTAAATAATGGATGGAGAGAAATGTTATCAGTAACAGATTTAGACTTCTTTAGGAACAAAAAAAACTTTCCATTTTTCTTATATGGGCAAGCAGTAATTAAAGAACCAAAAATGGACAAACAATGATATCAATTATATCTCTTCAAACAATTTAGACAAATTGTAGTAGTGTATTTAAAAGTCATCAGGGAAATTTAGTTTTGGCATGTAGGGTACACGTTATTTTGAAGTTGATAGAGAGCGTCTTACAAGCTAGAAAGCTTGTACAGTGAACCCTCGATTGTACGGATTTCTCGGGGTGAAGGGGCGTCTATTAAGTGCGATTGTCCGGTAAATCCGAATTTCCTTAGAAAATTGACAAACTTAACCTAATGTTTTCTAATGGAGCTTAAAAATTAAAGTGTTGTATACTAACTCTCCGATTGATCGATTTTTACCAAAAGTTGATCAAATGATGATGTTGATATCAAAAAGTTAAATATGAAGATTCATAAAAATTCGTCTAGCCCAATTATCTCTACACGTGTTCACGGACCGACATACGGATGGACCAACTGAAATCCTGCTAAAAATGGTCAAATCGTTATGTAGAGGCCTCAGTTTATGGACATCTATCGAAATGTTAAAATCGGTATGATCACAATGGGAGGTATTGTGATCATACCGATTCTACATCTGGCGGTCGGTAAAAACATAGTATTGTGTACGTACTGCAAGTTTTTATTAAAACTGCCTACTCTTTAAACGGGAGACCCCTATGTTATAAAAAAGCACAATTTCTTCCGACAAGAAGCGCTATCGTGGTTGCTAGAGACTTGCACGGACTCGGGCCTGGCCAGATGACTTAAGTCTGACCCAACCCGAAGACCGAGTCAGGTCGGATAATATATATACGGTGAACAGTTTTCTTCAACCAGAGTACAGTCTTCTACTGTAGAGCGTTGTGCTTTAGATTCATTTTTCAAAAATCCACTTTTATCTTTTGTTATGTTTTGTAATTTGAAGTACAGAAATTAATATTTAAAACCCGTGCGTCAACAGTTAGTGAGTCGTGACGGGAAATGGGGCGATAATAAACAATATGTAGACCAGCGAAAAAATAATTAAAGTTTGAAACAGTAGAAACATGCATATATACCAAGCGTAATTATGACGATTTGTAAACAGTTTTCTGAGTTTTTAAAAGATAAGCCTGATATTTAAAAAAATATACATTTATGTATATGAAAAATAGCAACAAAAGTTAATTACATTACCTTTGGACTATAGTTACTGTGGCAGCTATGGAAATGAAATTGCAGACCCACTCGCAAAAAGAGGTGTCATTCTGTTCGAAGAACCTAGAGATGCCCAAGTATTCTACGAAGATATTCTACCACCTCTTGTTCAATTGCTGAGAACCAAATGGCAGCAAGAATAAGACACGACAGCATGTTTTACACCTTCACTCGCCTCTTCCATACGTCCCACTTAAACCCTGGTTTCATAACTTACTCATTGACAATAAATCCATATCTAGCATTACCCGCTTTAGACTTAATCACTGCCACTCTTACAACCACTTACACAAAATTAATATACTAAGAACTCATCTATGCACGTTTGGTGAGTTTGGTGATGTGACACCTATATTTCTCTCGTGCCTCGACCACATTTTACCCTGTATCGAAACCTACTGCTTCACTACCCATCGCCTGTTTACTACAAAAGGCACTACCAACATTCGACTCCAGCAACAGTGCCCTTCTAATGGAACACCTCAGTAAAATCCAGATGAATATATAAACTTTGACCCCCTGAAGAATGCTATGTGCTGGCGGACTGGCGTACAGCCGAACTCAACAATATTATGTAATGTAATGGAATAGAATAGAGTAAATAATTAATTTAGTTATCAATGTTATTTACTGCTCTATAATTGTAGCACCTCATTCGTTAACCAACACTTGAAACTAAATTTATAATCGTTATTTTCAGTAATTAGTTTGTTGCAATTTGTCCAACTCTGATTGAAACATTATTATTTAAATCTAGCTTACGCATGGAGTTTGGGATATTTCTCTTTTATGTTTCTGCTTCATAAATTAAAAATTTATACCACAGCAGTTAGATCAATTATTTGATGCGTGAAGTGTAACGTTGTATTTCATATATTTCTTGTGATATTCACCGACTTATTTGCCGCAAAAACATTGTTACTCATTACTTTCTAGACAGGTGAACTAGACAAAATCGTTATTATTGTAACATATCTGATGTTGTTACTGATAAATTATACATTGATTCGCATAAGAATGCGAGAGAATTGCTCTCTTTAACATTTAGATAAGTTTAGAGCATGATAATCAAATACTTAATTTTTTAAATTACTTTTATTTAACAACTCTCTGCCCCACCTGGCTTTACCCGGAGACTATTAGTTATTTTTGATCTACATTTTATGGAAAACAGAATATACCTAACCTTATTGTCACTAAGAAATTTAAAAAAAATGCAAATAAATATATACCCATTAGACAATACATATTTCCCAGTAACAACTTTATATTTACGACTAAAAAATGAGTAACTACTGAACAGATTTTCAAAATTCTTACAATTCAGAAGTATATAAATGGTGTACCAACCTTGCCGCTGTTAAAACGTATGTTGTCGCTGATAATTTCAAGAAAATGCGTTAAATATGAAAGGTAAACTTGGATTTCATTTTACCTGCGCGCACAAAATTAATTATTACTTTGGAACTACTAATCCGATTTTATTAAAACATTCATAACCAAAAACTTGACCGGATGATGTAGGTACAGATAAAAAAAAAAAAATCGCACTAAAATCGGATCAGCAGTTCTCGAGTGAAATGCGCACATACTGACAAACAGACAGACAGATAGAGTGACGTTGCCTTTTATATATATATATATATATATATATATATATATATATATATATATATATATAGACTCAGTAAAGCAATTATCCAGCGTCACTTACTGTCGTTTTAAGCATATTACTTAATCAAGAAAATTGCTTGCCATCAAGTACTTTTTTGAGGTTTAAGAATAGATGAGTTAAAACAGATTATTAAGGCGGATGAGGTGGCAATTCGACGGTAGAGGTCACTTCTATCTGTCATAGAGAGGCCACTTGGATAGACGCGTGCATAAATCCTGATGAAACATTTTATTTTAAAAGACCCGGTCATTTACGATTTTGTTTTGGTTTGTTCAATTGGTCCTAAAGGCATATTACCCTTGCATTCCAGAAAATGTAACAATCTTTCCTGTAAATAAAATTGACCCTGCCTCTTTTGATAGCGGAGATGATTGTATTATCATAGTTTTGATTGCTATTTGTTTCTGATGTCTACTAGACAGTGGTGAATTCATCAGTGTTTACAAATCGAAGAGCAAAATCAGGCAAATCCTTTATAAAACGATCCAAAACTGTTGAGAAATTTGCATTCGAGTGCGTTTTTTGAGTTATTGTCTCCGAACGCGGTAGCCGATAACTTTTTGATATCTACTTCTTCATTTAAAATATATTTCTTTGGCTTTATTAATTTAAGATAAATTTAATCGGCGATCTATTTAAACTACGTTGTGCACTTTATTAATGATTTTTGATGTTGTAGTATTTTGAGCTACGGAGGTCATCTTTTAAGCTTACTTTACCACTGCAGTTTAAATTCGGCAGTCCATTTTTCGTCAATGAAGTTGTTTCACAATATTTTTTGTGTTGCTAAAATATCTGTCGTTGTTAAACTTTTTTTAACACAAATCTTTTTCAATAACGATGTTCACTTATATTCATATTAAAAATATACTAAGATAAGTTTATTCAAACAGCTGTTTGCAACAATCTAGTGCTATTAAATAATAAGATAAGTATTTCCTAAGTTCTTTTCTCGAAAACACGATAGGTGAGTAAATCGGTGGGAAAATACATTTTTCTAAATTCTACCCACGCTTAGAATTTCTTCTTGTGGTCGTTTTCTTGTGTTTCAGATTGCGATTTGTAACCATTCAGTTCTACTTTGAAAGATATATCTTTTAGGAAGTTGGAAATAAAATTTTTAATATTATATAAACGTAGTCGTTCATAGTTTGTAGAATGTAGTGTCGCCATGTAGTGTCATATGCTTTAGTTATATCGAAAAATATAGCAATAGTTATTAGTTATTAGTTAATTCAGAACAATACATGTTATAAACACTGTAAACCTTGTATATAGTGCTAATGACCTAAGCTGCCGAAGCACTTAAATAAATTTAAAATAAGAAAAGTCTACAAAAAAAAAAAAAAAAATGTAGTATTGGACTTTTCCGGAACAAAACAGAACTACAGGATATTAACGAAAACTTTGCTTTTTTAAATGGTAACGTATGTCGAGTTGGATATCTTTGGATAGTGCTTTTGAAAAGAAATAACTTTTACTTAAACGTTTTTTTTGTAATATCATTTACAGTTTACAAAAAGAAAAAATCTGTATAACGACTTATTTCTAACTACTCTCTATCTCTCTACTCTTTAACGAAAGTAGAATAGTTTTATTTACAAGTGTTCAAAGTGCCTTCTGTTTTGATATAAACACTTTCGCATCCTTACTTTGCTATCTGGAGCGTATATTCTAGCTAGTGAAAATATTTCACTTTCAAGTTATACCTGAAAGTACAACTTGAAAGACACGCAAGTTTTCAAAAGATTGAGGAGGTAAAAAAAATCGGAAGCTGTAATTATGATGAATAGAATTCTGTTCTATCACGTCCAGTAACGCGATTTTATTGGCGGTTGCCCAATAACTATTGTTTTTTTTTTTTTTTTTGTCAACTATAGAAAGGTATCGTAATTAGAGATGGGAATTTCGGCTCAGTTTGCGGAACCGGATCAGTGGAGGTCGTTCAGTTTGTTGAGCCGGTTCATTGATCCGGCTCAGTGATCCGGTTAAGTAAACATGTCTCCGAAACACAGGACGGTCGTTAGTTCGTAGGTAGAAAGTCGCTTAGAGCCGGTTCTTGCAATATATAAACTGTAAATATGATCCCGAGACACAAGTCGGTCGGTTGTTCGGTCGTAGGTAGAACGTCGTTTACAGCCGGCTCTTGCTTAGAGCCGATTCTTGCAATATATGAACTGTAAACATGATCCCGAGACGCAGGTCGGTCGGTCGTTCGGTCGTAGGTAGAACGTCGCTTAGAACCGACTCTTGCTCAGAGCCGGTTCTTGTAAACATGATCCCGAGACACAGGTCGGTCGGTCGTTCGGTAGAACGTCGCTTAGAGCTTAGAGGTAGAACGTCGCTTAGAGCCGACTCTTGCTTAGAGCCGGTTCTTTTAAACATGATCCCGAGACACAGGTCAGTCAGTTGCCGGTCGTCCGGTCGTAGGTAGAACGTCGCTAGCCCCGACTCTTAACTAACATTTTTGAAACAAGCAATTCACTTTATGTAGCTACTGTATTTTAAACCAGATGTGTTAAGTTTATGGCGATGTTTATTGCCCTTATAAATCGGACATCCGGGATTTGGGCAATATTTTTAATATTTTTATATAGTATGGTTGTAAGAAAATACAGACTAACCCTATTAGTTTCAAATAAACTGCCCTACAAATTGATGACAAAATACACTTTATGATAATACATTACAAGCCAAATTCTCGCGAAGTTCAACATGACATCGATCCAGATCCGGATCACTCCGGTCACTGTTCACAATCGCCCGACCAATCGTATCCTTGAAACTTGAAACTATACAGTGAGCCGTGAGCCGGCTCATTTCAATTTGGTGAACCGTGTCACTTCGGTCAGTGTACTGAGCCGGCTCAGTGAGCCGGTTCGTTCATGAACGACCCATCTCTAATCGTAATCCCACCACTAATCTAATAGCGATTAAAAATAGTATCTACAATAGGTATTTTCAGGAGTGGTAAAGACCATGTGTAGCTGCAGAAGGGCAGTAGTCGAAACTGATAACATAAATGTAAAATATTTTTTATTAATAGTTTTATGACATTACACGCTTAGTTAATTATTTCCGATACTAACATATTTCTTTATTTTGTTATAGATACATTTTGAAGAAAAATAAGTTTGTGATAATCAACTTCTTGACATAAAGGTAAGTTTGAAACTGGTCTTAGATGATCTTATCAATTTCTTGTAATGAGTGTGATTCTAGATTGTTTATGGCATATGAGTTTCTAAGAGTTTCTATTTCTTCACCAATATGTCAATATAAGAAAACGATGGACTTTCATTACTAAAATATTACATTAATTATCACACTGTCATTATAAAAAACAATCCATAGAAGAAAAAAGTAACTAAACCAATGAAGTTATCTTCATATCTTCAGTTTAAATATATAGCCATTCTATTCAACTTGTAAGCAACAAAAATAATTGATGTAAATCTTGTTTACTATATATATATATATATATATATATATATATATATATATATATATTAGTGTTTCTTTTTTAAATCGTCATGTGGGTGAAATAAATAAATAAATTAAATCATGGAACGTTTCGCATTTATTTCAGTAAATGCATCCTCAGCCTGTGATATTCAGTTATCAATAAACTGTGCAGAACGATGGGGAAGGTCATGTACCAATCTTAGGTAAAAAACGAGGTTACAAGTTAAAAATTATAAAACACATGGAAAAAGTACGTAGAAATAAAAATAAAAATAAAAATATGTAAAAATTAGGTTAAACGAGACGATGTTACCGTGTCAATAATTTAAAATCAAAATGATTTTGATTTTAAATTATTAATATAATGATCAAATAGCTGTCACTAATTGATAACCACGAAATTGATTTTTGTCAAAGTAATTTGTTTGTTTTCATGAAATAATTTCTTTACTTACCATTATTGCCTCATTTATTGACGCTTAAGCTCATCCGAAGCAATTACTGTTAGTTAAATGGCAGCATGAGTATAATAACACACAAAATGTAAGTTTGAGAATCCGAGTAAAAATACCTAATATTTGAAGTGAAGTTGTGAAGTTCTGTAAGTCAGAGTTTTTCTGCCAAACGGATGGCGTTTGAGCATTCTAACGTTTGGTGTTTGAGCTAAAGCGGAAGTTTAATAATTATCACTTTAGACGGCCGCTGTACGCCGAGTTTCCATCTTTTGCTTAAAATTTGGGAGCCGTATGCCTATGCCTACGACCTTTCAAGTTTTTGAAGAGTAATTTGGACTCATTAGACTGTTGTATGCCGCTGTAATGCTAAGCGGCCGTTGTTCGACCATTGCAAAGTCGCCGGTTATTACCGACCGCCAACATATATACGGGAGGTATTGTGATCAAACCGATTTTGACATTTCAAGATATCGATGGATCTCCACGAATTGAGGTTCCTACATAACGTTTTGACTATTTTTAGGATGATGTCTGTCGGTCTGTCTGTCTGTCTGTCTGTCTGTCTGTCTGTCTGTCTATCCGTGTGCGAACGTGCAGAGCAAGTTCGGCTAAAAGGATTTTTATGAAACTTCATATTTAAGTTTTTGACATCAATGGCACGAGTTGATCAACTTTTGGTAAAAATCGGTTAACTAGAAATGGGAGTTTAGTTGTGTCGGTTTTAAGATTTTTGCGAATATTTCACAACAGAGAAATATTTCTAAAAATATTTTCACAAAAGTTGCTACAAAATCAATGACTAACAACTTTTGATGAGACATTTTTGATAAAGCAGCATAAATTAAATAAGTACTTTGTGATGGTGGTCAGACCGACTTCGTATATACCAGCATTTTGCAACCTTTCTCAGTTGCTGGCACACCGAACATGATGCTGAAATTGTCAAAGCACATAATCAGTTTTTGTAAAGAAAAATTTTATGATTATAATATATTTTTCAAGATTATACTTGCTTAAAAGTTAAATAACTTATATTTTAATGTTTATGTTGAATTAGAGTACCACCAGTCGCTAGACATTATCTGTGAATCCATAAGCATCTCCTCCGAGGTAAAGAATCTCCTATTTATGAAACGTGTGACTTACACATTTTAACCGAATGCGCCCAATTCCAGGGTATGAATGAGAGACTTGGCCTATGCTATGACCTGTCAAAAGCCTTGAGGCTGTCTTACATTATACATTTCACTACACTAACAAATTTCTGACGTCATTCTTACTTGAAAATTTTTATGTGAAGTAAAAAGCAACAGAAATAGGCTTGCAACATCTTCTGTCTTTTGTTACTTTACCCAGCTAACTTAAAAATTTGACAAGTGACAAATAAAAGTTTGGTTATAATAACCAATTTATAAATATCATTGAATTATGCTAGTTTGTATTTAATTATAGTAACCATTAACCACTAAAGTTTTTATTTACAAAACCAAATCTCTATCAGGATTATTAAAAATTTCAGAAAAAGTAAGACAGTAAAGCATTAAAATAAACGTAAAGTTGGTATGTCTGACAAAGTTTGGTACAACAGACAAAAGTCTGTCTGAATCTAGTTTGAAAAGTTGGGTAGTAATTTGGATAGCATTGCAAGTTTGAAGGAAGTATTGTGTTTCATATTATACTTTTTACGTCAATACTACGCAAAAAATCCGTAGTGCTACGGAGCAAAGTATAATATAGAACAGACTTAAGATAACGACAGATTCCCCATAATTGCTTGTTTCTCTTCTTGAAAGTACTGAACTTGTTATTTTATGTTTAAAGGCTTGTATTTTGTTTTAGCGAGTTTATATAAGTCATACTAAATAGTAGTTGACTCCTTTGCAACCTTCTATCATCGCCCACATACTTGTTCCGTTTCTGGAACAGTTTTTATTTGTGTTCATCCACGCAAGTGATTCACTGTTTTTGTCCACTGTTTTTTACTTGTTTCTTATTTCGCCACGTTAATTTCTCGCCACGATGAGCTATATAATCTCTTTCTCAAAGTTTAGCCAATTTATAATCATATACGCCACCAAATTTCAGATTCTACAGGTTGTTTTGTAAGTGTTCATAATTCATTATGACTTATGTTGTTCGATAAGCTTAATCTTCTTATGAGCAGCTGGAGCTTATATTAGGTTTCTCTTGTAATTTTACAAGTTTCACAATCATAAAGAATTTGACGCTGTTAAAAATTGGAGATGAAATGAACGCTTCTCTTAAACTGTGTGGGTGATCTAATATTGTTTAGTAGAGATAATCTTTCCCTGCATACGATATGTTATATTAAGCAAAGGTTCAATCCAAAATATACGAATTTGCTTTAGTTGTTTCTTTAATACGTATAAATAATATTTTGTGGGAATTATGTTGGTCATCATGAACTGACATGTTTATTTTTTGTAACTTTTTATGAAATTTTACGTGCTGTTCTAAAAATTACGGTTTTATGTGTAAGACTGACGTTAGTGTTTTTTGCAGAATAGAATTAAGTGTAGTAGGTGAAAAATTTTAGTTCTGGTTTTGTATTCTGTTACCTTATTACACTGGAGTTAATTTGATCAGAAATAGTTTATTTCCAAGTTTTAGGATAAGCAAGTGTTATTATTTCTTTATCACTCATATTTATGACCAAACAACTTTAAATCTTATTTTCCTTTTAATCCTTTCGCTACAGAGACATGTATTTGCCTCCAGAGACAATTTGTACAAATAATTACAAATAAATTCATTCAACTTGTAGGTGAATAATTACAACTTGTAGGTGTGTATATTAGGCAACCCTTTACTTCATCTTCAAGTGTCATCTCGTGACGAAGGTTGGCTAACAGCATGGCAATTTTAATTTTAAACATGTAGTACAGGAAATGAAGCATTTTGGCTCGCAATTTTTTCGTTCAGCATGGAATTACGTGAAATTTTCACAGAAGGTAGGGAATAGCCCAAGGATCATTTTCTACATCATGCCGGTGTACGCTAAAACCTTGGGGGTGGTTGCCACCCCATCTCGGGGGTGGAAATTTTTTACTACATTTTAACTATAGGATTCGATGGGAAAAGTAATTCTAAGAAAAAAATGTTCTTTACGTTTTCTTCGTAAAACTAATATTTTTTGAGTTGTTCGCGGTTGAAAGTAACAGTTTTTCGACGAAAAAATCGATGTTTTTAAAAAGTTTTTTGCGAATAACTCGAAAAATATGCATTTTATCAAAAAAACTGTAGAAAGCAAAATTGTAGTTTTAAAAAAAAAAAACAAAATCCTTTTTTTATTAATTTTCTACGACCAATACGAACCGAGATACGGCATGTTAATGGTTAACTTTTTTTCGCCAAATGCATAATTTGAAAGATTCAAAGTCAAATAACAGGAAAAATTTGCATTTTTCGAGGAAAACTCATTGAATCTTTTTTAAAGTATTTGATTAGACCTTTCAAACAAAAAAACAAAATGTCTCTAGCATAAAAAATAAGCGACTTATGATCAAAATAAGGTCAGTACCTACTGTTTTCTACGAAAAAATCAGTGAAAACAACCCCCTATTTACCCCCCTAATTAAAATTGATCCTCACCCTTCCGTTGTTCTCTTCATATATGTATTTTTTTCGAAACATTCGAATAGCACGGTTCGGAGTGTAATAATCTACATAACCAGTATTTTCGGCAGCAATACGTTACATGTTCCACTTTTTCCATTCAAACTAAAATTTGAAGTAGAGGGTGAGATGAGCCTAATCCCAAATTTTTATGCAAATCGATGAAAGACGAAATCATTTTTTAGGATAAATAATTTTTTTTATATCAAGCTCTAACAAGGGTGGGTTTTTGAGGGTTGAAAATTAGAAATTGTATTCCAAAGCATGAAACAATCATTATTCACCTAATCCAAACCAAATTTTGCCCATCTTAAGGTTTACAACGTTATTTTATAATTTTTGACAATTAGGGGTAGTTTTCACCCTTAAAAAATAAACAGTTCCCATGAGCATGATATAAAATTTGAAGTAGAGGGTGAGACGAACGTAATTTCAAATTTTGGTGCAAATCGATGCAAGATCATTTTTTAAGATAAATACTTTTTTTTTTTTACATTAAGCTCCAACAAGGGTTGATTTTTAAGAGTTGAAACATTATGAAATTGTATTCTAAAGCATAAAACGATCCATATTTAGCTAATCCAAACCAAATTTTACCCATATTAAGGTTTAAAATGTTATTTTATAATTTTTTACAATTAGGGGTAGTTTTCACCCTTAAAAAACAAAAAGCGTACAACGGCACAATGTAGAAAATGAACTAGAGTGTGAAATGAGCCTAATTCCAAATTTTTATCCAAATCGATGCTGGACGAAAAAATTGCGAGGTTTTGTCATTTTTTGAGCTTCATTTCCTGTACTAATGGTAGTTCTGAATGGTCATAGTTTGTAGATCGCATCACTCACTGAGATTCTTCAGTCACCATATTCTTCTTTTTCCTACTGTTCTTGAGCCTGGAATTTTGCCTTGCATTATCCTTTGGAGAAGCTGTTATTTCTCGATTCTCATTACGTATCCAAGGTAATCAAGTATCCTATTCTTTATAGTGTACATCAGTAGTAACTTAGTGTTCACAGCTTACAGTACTTCTTCGGTTTTTACGCGGTTTACTGAAGATATTTTTAAGATGCATATATGTATGTACACCAACATCCCAAAAGCAAAAACTCTACGCCATGCATCCTGTGTCATAGACCATGTTTCCGCGTCATATGAAATGATAGGAAATACATAGTGCTTTGTTAATCGCATTGTCCACGGAAACTTTAATCAAGTTAGCAGACTATGTGCCTTTACTTCTGTAGAAGTTTCCCATTGATTCTTTAGATTGCATCCAAGATGACACGATGAGACGATAGTTAGGACTATATCCAACATATTTCTTTAAATCACATACCCACTTATTGTAACTTAAAATATTTTCGTGAGTATAATAAATCCAGTTGATAAATAAATCGATTGAACAATAAATAATAAATCTTATATCTATATTAATAAAATTAGAGGCTACTTTTTTCTTTCTATTTTTTCTGCCTCATATTTGATTTCTACTCGTTTTAGATGATTTTAGGATAAACACCGCAAAATTTCTGTCTGCCTGTCTAGCTACTTATCTATTTGTCCGAGATTTACGTAAAACCGGTGGACATTTTTTAACGTTATTTGGTAGGATGACAGAGTAAAACCAATATTCGAACATAGGCTATATGGCATCTCAAAAATTTCATTCTAAGGGTTCTAAGGATTCACTAATTTAACATAAGTTAAAAAATATATATAACAAAATTGTTTATAATAAGAAAAGAAATCTTTGTTATTCAAAACATTCTTCAATTGAATGAATATTTGGGTAGTTACTGGGGAACTCCCTAAACCTAGACTTCAACTAAACGTAAAAAACTAATAACCTTTTTGGACCAACTAATTTGTTAAATTGCTTTGTTAGTTAGGGGAGATGGCCCCAGAAACCGTTTGCGCTTCGGGCCTCGACGTAAGTAAATTCGGCCTTTTCTGTAAGTATGAACCCATTCGATCCCTTATTTTTATTCCTGTGCGATCATCAGTTGGTTTTTTGATTATTACTATGTTTATAGTCTTTTTGATGTTTATTTTCAGACCATGTGCTTTACTGGTATCTATTATTCTTTTAACTAAGTTCTCTAGAACCTTTTTGCTACTAGCTAGTAATACAGAGTCATCTGAGTAACGAATGACATTTATGAATTTATGACTCGACCATTGATGCCATTGCCTTCACTTCGCCCATACAGTGCTTCATTAAAGATGTTCTGGATGTATATGTTGAACAATAATGATGACAAAATGCATCCCTGGCGAACGCCTTGCTGAAGGTGTATATCGGCGCTGTTTTGATTTTCAACGCGAATGCATACTTTTTGATTCTAGGCAACTTCCCTCTATATAAAATCTCTGCGAACCTCCTTGATCACTCTTCTGCAAAGAAGATAAGTTTAGAACTTCACAAATCGTAAAGAACTGAAAAAATATTACTCAATTTTACTAAATTAGAATACTTTCCGCACTTGTAAGTGACTCTTAAGTAAAACGATGACTTAATATTGCAAAAATGTGTTACTTAAGCAAGCAACCAAATACTGTATACAGAAACAAATCTATCATGGTCATGATTTATTCATCCTTTCATAAATTTCGACAATTATATAACTGTTACTGTCAGACTACAATCCAAACTTAATATTTTATACAATTTATTATATTTCTCACAGGAAAATAATTTAAAATAAATAAGCACCATCTATTAGAGTTTGATATAATCACAGAAAATGATACAGTACACATGTGTTATTATTTTTAATTCAGCATGAGATTAATGTGATGGCCGACCAGAATTTGGAGCATGAACTAAAATCTATTCTTCCGTTCAAAATGTTATCAATCTCCTCTAGATTGAAATCTAACTGAAGCCAAATGAATTTCTCAAAATGATGTTTAATATATACTATCAATTATATAGGTGAATGGGCAGGTCTAAAGTCAGGTATTAAGTTTTTTATCACAGAATAATTAATGTTTATTGCATAAAAATAGATACTAATTTAAAATGTAGGTGAATTAGATTATTTTTTTAGTTATTTTTAGTTTTTATACACTTTTAAAACACATCATCATCACCAGGGACATGAAGAGACAGGGCATGCCGGTACAAATTACCGGGGCCCGAGTAGTCTACAGGGCCCGGGACTGATTTTTTTTACATATCACTGTCCAATATTATTATTTATGATTCTGTTGCTTTTCTTTGTCGGTAATTCTAATACGACGCGCTGTTGAAATTAAATTGTTTTCCTATTAAAAATCTGTCTAAATTGCGGAAGAAGTGGTAGTCAATGGGGGCTAGGTCTGGTGAGTATGGAGGATGATGAAGAAGTTCCACCTCCAATTCCTGTAGTTTTTCCACAGTTATTTGTGCAGTGTGTGGTCTAGCGTTATCATGCAATAAGATAGCAGTCGATCTGTTGGCCAGTATAGGCTGTTTTTTTTTGCATCATTTCGTCCAGTTGCAGTATATTTCTGCTGTGATCGATGCGCCTGTTTTTTTTTTTTTTTTTTAAGTTACCTGTACGAAATTAGGCGTCCCAGTTCGAAATTGTCTGCTGCGTAGTAACACTAAAGCTAAATACATTATTAATGTTTCGCGTGGTCTGAAATGCCGTAGTTCCACGTAAGAACTCATACTTCATAATAGTGCGAATTTCCGACCGTTAAATTTTCAACAAAATTAATTTTAAAAAAATGTTTTTGATATTTTTTAAAACATACAATGATTTTTTTTAAACTGGCGAGATATGTAACTTTCCAACAAAAAAAAAAAAAATCAGAACGGTAAAGTCAATTTCAAATAATAAGCTATTAAAGTGGGCAATATTATTAACTACAAATTTCATCCTTGACGACCTGATAAATAGCTGTCATCAGTTATCAGTATGTTAGGCTCCTTTGTGGCGTTTCTAATTGTGGACAAAGGGGCATGTCACGTATCTTATATCATCAACATATATATTATTATATTATAGAAAAACAAAGAACAATTTCTATCTACGCGCAGTTTATATCGGTCATTGAGACCATAATAACCGTTATCCGGGGTGTTGGGCAGCATTATTATGTGTTGTTATCCGGAACCCGGACTCGAAATTATTCTCTTATCGGAGCCTCGGCCCGTAAGTATTGTTTTACCGGGGTCCGGGCCAGTTCTCGACGCCCCTGATCATCTCGTATTATACATGTGCTTGTTAAATCTTTAATTTTGCCTTTCCATTTTATTTATGACTGATCTGTGTTACGTTTTTCTTATGTGTGATTTTCGTACATAATTATTTGATAGTTTTTAGGGTTTTGTAGGTATGACCAAAAAACCCTTATACCGCCATTTTGTCGTCTGTCTGTCTGTCTGTCTGTCTGTCTGTCTGTTCGGTAAAAATTGTAGCCAAACGGCTAAACCTAGAGAGTTGAAATTTGGCATGCTTATACAACTCTTTGACCCGCACATAGGAAAAATACTAAAACATCTAAAAAACATACCCCCCTAAAAATATAAACAAATATGTGCTCATCGAAAACAAAAATATTTTTTTTAAATTATGAGTAGGGTATCAAATGAAAGCCCTTAGTACGTGGATTAACGATCAAATTTTTATTTTTGAAAAATAAATTATTTTGATGCGATTTTTGCCAAAATTGTGCAAAAAAAGTCCCACACCTGTAGCCCAGACGGTTTAAACTAAAAATCTAAAAAAATTCTAAGTAATGTATATTGGTGTGAACCGAAATAGTACAACAGGAATTTTTGATCAGATTATGTTTTCGGAAAATAACGCATTTTTTGTGGTTTTTGGTTCACAAAGTACAAAAGTTATACCAATGTAAGACACTCACATGCAAGGCGTACGATGGCGTTATTGGTTAGAGCACTGGTGTCGTAAGCTGAAACTCGCTGGTAAACGAAGGGTTTCGAGTTCGAGTACTGAGTGATTTTATTTTTTCTGTTTTTTTTTTTGCATTTTTATTATGTTGAAATTATTTTGTCAAAATTCTAGTTATATTTTGACAAATGTTGTATTTAATTTATGAGAGCGTAAATTTAATAATTATCTTATTATATGATTAACAGACGATAAATTATTTAAAAATTATCGTTCATTTTGCCGTGATTACTACAAAGTAAAATTTGTCCTACACACTCAGCAGCATACCGCCTTCACTTATTATATACCTGCGAAACCCTGAAATGTGTGAATATTCACACTTCACATCAATTTTTTATTATTCGTTAGATATACATAATTTATCTAGATCCAGAGGGTTTGGTAAAAACTAGTTAAACTGCACGATGTGGCTCTCATTTGTGAGTAAATTAGCCAGTGCCGGTTTTATGGCTAGGTCAAGTAGGCCGAGGTTTAGGGTCCTACGATTTTGGGGCCTCGACGGAGCCTTATGGTTTTTATTTTACTCATCACTGATTTTCGTTTATGAGGTTTTGTAGGTATGACCAGAAACAATTATAACGTCACTCATGTCTCTGTTTATATGTCTGCCTGTCTGTATGGCAGAAATTGTGAACTTAGAAAGTTGTAATCTGGCATGCTTGTACAATTCTCCACATATAGGAAAACTAATGAGAGTTCAAAGAAACACATCGCAGGAAAAAATAAACAAATACGTATTCAACGAATAAATAAATATTTTTTTAATACTTTGAGTATCAAATGAAACTATCGAAGAAAACCAATAAATTTTGTATCTAAATGTATCAAAAATATATCAAAATACTTTCGTTCCTTTGTCCTTTTTGTTGATATAAAAATCTGAAAAAAATCTCAATAATATACATTGATGGAATTCGAAATTATTCAACAGGAATTTTGGATCAGATTAGGTTTTTGAAAAATATCGAATTTTTTGTGTCGTTTAAAAAATTAGTATTGTTTTTTAATTTATTGTGATAATAAAAAAAAAAATTTTAAAAAAACTCCTAATACATAGATTAAACACACTCAGCACTTGCATGAAAATTTATTGGTACTAATTTAGATAGAATAAACGTAAAAAATATAAACAGAACTAATGTTTATATTGTCAAGACTTGGTTTCAAGGTTTTCAAGTTTTTCAAGTTATATAAATAAACTAATAAATCATTAAGGGCTGGTTTCTGAAAGCTTAGTTAACTATATCCAAATAGTTAGAAAACGGTTGCTATTGCTACTTATGGGATTGTTTATTGTGACCGTAGTTGACCATTTGCTTACAGTTTACTAAGCTTTCAGAAACCGGCCCTTAATATTTGATTCTAATTGAATAAATATATTCTATTTAATTATGAAATTTTATCTCTGAAACAATCCAAAATTACTTTCCCTACAACTTAATTTGGCCATGTTTGACGCGCCAGACGTGCACCCTGAATTTTTTCTTGGGAAGGAGGGCTTAGAACAGGGGTCGGCAACACGGCGCCCTCGGTGAGATTTTTATGCGCCCTCGCTATCGAGACACACACATACTGAGCCCAATATCCACATCGCATCTATTAGTGATTCGACTTGAGCGATCAGCGCTAGATTAGACGACCTTGCGAACCACGAGTGTTTACATATTTTACGTTTTTATGCGCCCTCAATAACATTTGAATTTATATTGCGCCCTTATTGACAAAAAGGTTGCCGACCCCTGGCTTAGAACATAAAATTGTTTGTTGAGGAAGGGATGGACCGAGATCTACATTTTCAATAGGACTTAAATGTCCAAAAACCGAAAAGTATTGTTTTTTTTTTTATTATTTCACGTTTAAGGCCTTTACAACTAATTCAATTAGCCAGGACAATTCTAATTTTTCATTGAAAATTTCATCCCTGAACAGGATTCGAACCCGAGACTTTAGCAACGCAGGACACTTATGTTACCACTACGCTACGCCGGTCGGCAAGAAGTACTTTACCTTTCAAATTCCAGTAGCGACCTAAACAAAAAAAGGTCATCACTTCCAAAATGTAAGGGTGCATTCGAGTTGTACAGAGTAGAGCGAGCGCTGAGCGAACAGTTGATGGTGACGTCATGAATAGAGAACTAACGGAGCGAGCGTTCTTGTGACGTATTGTTTATAAAATCTAACCCTACAATTTTAGGCGGCGTTTTTACTGTCAGATTAGTTCACGTCAGTCATGAATCAAAATTATATATGTATTATCTGTCTCATTTTGTAATACGGAACTAACAGTAACAGTTCATTTTTTATGTTGCATATTGACAATACATTTATAATATTGTCATAGTATTGGTTCACACGGATACGCCAAAGTCTGTTTACACCACAACAGTCACCAAAGTAACCATATCTAGTTTCGTATTACAAATTGAGACAGATTATACCTCGGTTTTTCCTTGATTTTTTTTCAATAATGAAGAAATAAAATTAATTAAAAATTAAATAATAATTAATGAATTAATTTAATGAATTTTTTCCATTTTAATTTTATGTACGGTGTATTTTAATAATTTTTTTACTGTTTACAGAACGTCACAAATACATAAAATAACCGTACTCTGTAGTCATAGACAAATAACAATATTATTTGTCTAAGGCTATTATTTTTATTTTATTTATAATTTAATTTTAAACTTCCCCCACTTTTTTACGTCATACTCCATATGCTCGGTCTTAAAACCCCGAACACATAGAGCACACTCTAAATGCTCGCTCGATCGCAAAACGAATGCAATTGAGTGTACTCCGAGCGTCAAATCGAACACGTTTGAGTGTACAGAGCGTGCTCGGAACGCTCGGAGCGTCAAATCGAATGTACCCTAAGTGAAGCAGTAAAACCCTCAAATGTGTTAAAACCAGTGGCGAAGGGAAACCTCCGCTAGACTTGCCCTCCTCTAAAAAAAATATTTAAAACAAAATGTAAAATAAAAAAAAAAAAAATTAAATATTTAGATAAATCTTCAAAAATACATCAAATTATGTTCTATACAAATTTTTGTCCAAGGCTTGCTTTACTAGTTACGAATTAATTATCATGACCATGGAAACGTTACATATAAGTATGAAAAAATTGAGACTTGGAAAAATTTTAAATAATTTTACAAAAAATTTTCGAAATTTTTCGTTTTATCAAAAAACGTCTCAAATAAAAGTTATTAGTTATTGCATTTATAGTAACTTTTGTTCAATAAATTTTTTCGAAATATTTTTCTGTTGCTAAATATTCGCAAAAATCTTAAAATCGACACGAGTAAACTCCCATTTCTAGTCAACCGATTTTCATAAAAAACAATAGGGTTCTTCCCATTTAATAGGAGAATTTTTTAGTACCAGAACGAACTCTTTAAGTTAAACCGTTTTTGAGTTATCGTGTATACACACAGACACACAGACACACAGACACACAGACACACAGACACACACACACACACACACATACGGACTAGAGATGGGTCGTTCATGAACGAACCGGCTCACTGAGCCGGCTCAGTACACTGACCGAAGTGACACGGTTCACCAAATTGAAATGAGCCGGCTCACGGCTCACTGTATAGTTTCAAGTTTCAAGGATACGATTGGTCGGGCGATTGTGAACAGTGACCGGAGTGATCCGGATCTGGATCGATGTCATGTTGAACTTCGCGAGAACTTGGCTTGTAATGTATTATCATAAAGTGTATTTTGTCATCAATTTGTAGGGCAGTTTATTTGAAACTAATAGGGTTAGTCTGTATTTTCTTACAACCATACTATATAAAAATATTAAAAATATTGCCCAAATCCCAGATGTACGATTTATAAGGGCAATAAACATCGCCATAAACTTAACACATCTGGTTTAAAATACAGTAGCTACATAAAGTGAATTGCTTGTTTCAAAAATGTTAGATAAGAGTCGGGGCTATGCGACGTTCTACCTACGACCGGACGACCGGCAACTGACTGACCTGTGTCTCGGGATCATGTTTAAAAGAACCGGCTCTAAGCAAGAGTCGGCTCTAAGCGACGTTCTACCTCTAAGCTCTCAGCGACGTTCTACCGAACGACCGACCGACCTGTATCTCGGGATCATGTTTACAAGAACCGGCTCTGAGCAAGAGTCGGTTCTAAGCGACGTTCTACCTACGACCGAACGACCGACCGACCTGCGTCTCGGGATCATGTTTACAGTTCATATATTGCAAGAATCGGCTCTAAGCAAGAGCCGGCTGTAAACGAGATTCTACCTACGACCGAACAACCGACCGACCTGTGTCTCGGGATCATATTTACAGTTAATATATTGCAAGGACCGGCTCTAAGCAACTTTCTACCTACGAACTAACGACCGTCCTGTGTTTCGCAGACATGTTTACTTAACCGGATCACTGAGCCGGATCAATGAACCGGCTCAACAAACTGAACGACCTCCACTGATCCGGTTCCGCAAACTGAGCCGAAATTCCCATCTCTAATACGGACGGCACTTCGAATATAGGTTTTTTGGATTCCCTGGACCATGAAACGTGGTCATCCGTCAAAATCTCGACATCGAAAATTTTCGCGATTACAATACTTGCCCCTTATATATTAAGGTCGGGCAAGTAAAAACAAGTGTTTTTTGTGTGCTTGGGTGAGGCTTAAGCTTCTGAGCTTCCCCCCTTGGGTGCGCGCCTGACCAAAACAGTTCATTAAAAAGACACTGATATGAAAAAAGAGATAAAAACAAATCGGAAATGGAACCAAAATAGATTCTAAAGAGTGCATACAAAGTGGAAAACGCGCTGACAGCTTTGTTGCCGCAGAAGGCCACTATTTCCTAAATAATAATTTAAATGCAAAATAATTTCTTGTTAATAAAATTTTATGACGTTAGTCTTCGAATTTGTTGATCAAACCTCATAAAATTTGATTGATCATTTTTAAAGGAAAGTAATTTATATTTTTTTAATTAAAGAAATTCGCGAAAGATGTTTAAGTAACTGAAACCATTTAACTTTTTAAAAATAAATTTATTTTCATACTTTCATTTTGCAAAAAAATAAAAATTATGACGGAATATAATCATTAATCATGATTTTCTTGGTAAGAAAGTGCCGAAGAAAACGATTCATAAGCACAGCGAGTGCACGCTGCATGTATTAGATGCTTTTTATGCAATCGTCGATGTATGTACTCGTACCTGTAGATGTTCCATCACGCTGACTTCAACACACTTAATTTCACCAGAGTCAAATGTCAGCATTTCTTTTCAAGGTGTATAAATACTGACAAATAGATAAAGGCGGTCCACTTGAACTTTTGCGACTTTTGTATGACCCCAATTATTGACGCTATTGTTGAATATTTACAACAACTTTCGACGGAATAACATACTTTAGTTAATAATGTCATTAGGGTACTGAAGATGATTTTTTGCATTGATAAAACTATACATATAAAATACCGCTAGCTTGATTTTTTATTTAAATTTTAATTCTTTAAGTTCTGCTCAGCTATGATTTATTAACGTTTTCTAAATTAAATATTTCTAAATTTTAGTAATGTCAGTACAGCAAAAATTCATAAGTGTAAAAGTTCGTTCTCAGTTTGGTTAAAATTTTAGTGTTAAAATTTTCATTAAAAAAAAGTAAAACGTTTATTATTTTTAACTTAATCTACACGGTGATTTAGTTAAAAATAGTGCGAATAAATCTTCATTTATTCACATAATGTTATTTTTATGATACTTATGATTACTTTTTCAGTGTTAAAATTAACACTCGCCAACGGAGTGGCCTAGCGCATTAAATAGTGCAGTTTGGACTGGTGAAAACGGTCTGGATTGTGAGGTTGGTGGTTTGATTCTCCGTTGGTGATATTATTCGGGCGAGAATAATATGTTTACATTACTCTTATTTCACAATCATTCACCCCTCATCCAGGTGTAGGGGCTCGCCCCCTGGCATCTGGCATTAGCCTCGTTGCCGATGTAAAAACAATATGAATAAAAAAATTTAAAAAATTAACACTATTTATATTCTAATACTGTAATTTAACCAATATGTAAGTGTAAACTTACACTAAATTTAACTAATTCGAACCAAAAAAGAAGTGTAAATAATTAACACGAAAAGCGAGGGGCTTCATGGTACACTAAAAGTTCATTTTTTAGTGTACCATGAAGTCCCATGAAAACACTTTTTTTAGAGTGTGGGTGCATACAAATCTTAACACTAGTTATAAGCTAAAACTAGGAATAAAATACAAAAATTCATAGTAATGTAGCACATTATTAACCAGGATTCGAACATAGGCTATAAGGCATCTAAATTTTTTTATTCTAGTAGAGTGTTTCTGGGTTAAAACTTTTTATTAAAAAAATTTACATTACTCCATTTACTCCCTTATTATTGACTTAACAGAAAAATATATGCAACAAAAATTGTTTATTGTATGAAAACAAAACGTTTTTGTTGAATGCATTTTTTATATTAGATGAATATTTGGAGAGTTACAGGGGGTACATCCATAATATCAGCTTTTGAAATATCATCCATATTATTGTCTTAATAGGAAAAACGCATATAACAAAAACTGTTTATAATAAGAAAACAAATATTTTTTGTTCTACATATTACTTTTTCGATTGAATGAATATTTAGGGAGTTACTAGAATACACCATAAAACTAAAATCTTGAAATATCTCAATTATTACTTAACTTCAAAAATATATAAAAACTAGCTGTCGTACCCGTGCTTTGTACGGTTTTTTTATATACAATTTTGCTCTAACGTAAATGATAGATTTTAGAATAGAAAAGAATCGTTTCTTAATTCAAAACCACTCTTTTATACAAATTGATGTTAAGTAAATAATAAGTGAGATACTTTGTTAATAGGTAGCGCTCTCCAATTCTCTCCCCCTCCCAAATATTCATCTTATTAAATACAATCTTAAATCGAAAAGAAACGTGTCTTTATTCTAAACAAATTATCTTATATAGAATTTTTCTGTTAGGTAAATAATAAGTGACATATTTTAAGTTTGTATGTATCGCTTTCCATAGGACCCAAAAAATATCTTATTAAAAACTGCAGTGAACGGAGAGGAATCGTTTTTTTTTTTCTTAAATTTTAATAACTTCTGTTATATTCATTTTTGCTGTTACGTAGATGAGATATTTTAATTTTATAAATAACACTAGCTTTGCCTTCCTAAATATTTTTATTAATTTAACTTACATTGAATAAAAAATAAATGTTTCCTCATTATAAACACATTTTTTCACAATCATTTTTTAATAAAAATTAGATACTAAGTGAGATATTTAATTTTAAATCAAGAAGGAGATTGAGAATAAGTTATTTGAAACTTGTCAGCTGATTTGATTGCTTTTCATTGCTGTTCGCAACCCGTACAATCTCCTACTTGATTTATCATCACTGGACTAGGGATGGGAAAAAAACATCGATGTATCGAAAACATCGATGTTTGTTTAAAAGAGGCGCTGGAATCTTAAAAATTTAATTTTTATTAAAATTAATACACAAAATATAAGAGCCATCTATTGTGATATAACAATATTAATAGTGTTAGTTCTTATTCTTCTTAGCAGTTAGCAGAATACGAAAAAATAAGAAGAAATTTCTAATTTTTGCAAACAATGCGAACGACCAACGACGCCAACACACTTTTTCTTTTTGAGTCTTGTTGACACTTTCCCAGTTGTTATTCCTCCAATCCTTGGATTTTTATAAGTAGTCATTAGCTATTTTTTTATATATTGAAGTTGGCTTTTCCTGAACAAAATGATCAAAAGCTTCAATTAATCGGTAAAAGTAACTAGAATTGAAAATCTAATTCCGCCTAAATCAAAGGAACAGACTTTATTTCAACTTAAAAAAGTATAAAAATAATTGTGTTATTTTTATGTTAAATAATATAAAATTAACATTAAGATTACTATATTAGTATTGTAATAAAATCCAATATTTCAGTTTAGAAATGTAAAAATAGTAAGGCCTGTTCCTTTGGTTTAGGCGGAACTAGATTTTCAATTCTAGTTACTTTTACCGATTGATTGAAGCTTTTGATCATTTTGTTCAGGAAAAGTCAACTTCAATATATAAAAAAATATCTAATGTCAAATTACAAAAATGAAAATTGCGGTTAGTTCCGCCTAATCGTTTGGAATAGACTGTAGGTACAAATTAGGATTATTATATTGGGTATAATAATATTAATGTGAAACTAAATACTATTAAAAAGGATTATTTCTATTTCAAAATCTAATAAATGCTTTTTGTGTATTATGTGTTATTTTTTCGTATTTTATCTTTACATTATTAAATAAAACCTATATAATATAAATAAATAGCTTTTTTTAATATTAATAATCGATGTTTCCGATACATCGATCTTTTCTGCGTTTTCTCGGGTTCGAATCCTGTTCAGGCATGGAATTTTTCAAAAATAAGAATTGTCCGGGCTAATTGCCGAAGCAGCAAAGGCCATAAAAAAAATTTAAAAATAAATAAATAATTGATTTTTTTTTGTAGATATCGTCTTTTAATCATTTGAAACGTGTAGAAACCAAATATGAGGCCAAAACAATAAAAACAAACAGATATAGCCTCCAATTTTATTAATATGGAAGAGTAAATCAGGAAACGATTATTTTGTGTTTTACTTGAAACTAAAATATCATTTACGTTACAGCAAAAATGTTATTACAAAAACCGTATGAGGTACGGGTACTCCAGCTAGTCTATCATATATCTAATATTTTATGTGGAGAACTAAGCTAATACGAGACATAAAATAATTCGGGAGTAATTTAATTGCTAAGTAAAGTGGTCCCGGATGTCGAAATTTTGATAAACACTGAAATAAACACTCAAGTTCATACTCTAATAAAAAAATCTATAAAAAATGAATTTTGTTGAAAACAGTTATCGTTACCTCTAACCTATTTGAATGTTAGTTCGTGAAAACAAAACATATTTGATAGTCAAAAGTACAGTACTTGTACATGTATGAAATGTTAGGTTAAGTCAGGTTAAGTACATAATGATCGAGCGTGGCAGCTTTCTCTGGTTGTGGATGTATCGCGGCTCGGATCAAGAGACAATAATCGATAATGTGGTCACGTCTCGCGAGATGAATCTAGTCCACATGGGACAAGTGAAACTTTGCGACTGTTTGTGATGTGTGGTCTGATATTATGAACCTAGTTAAAAATGATTAATATACATACTATCAAATACGTGTTACATTATTTGTTTAGTACATTTCTTAGATTGTTTTTTGATATTACAAGAAGATTGACCTATATCTGATTTGTTTGTACGTACACACTTGTTTTGTTTAGTTCGTTAAATACAGAGTTGTACACATATGTAGGTGTATAAAATATGTGCAATAAGATTTAATCAAAAATCTGCTCACGAAAATAGTAAAAACAGAATTTCTCTTCTAGGAACTGTTGTTTTTATGTGGGCGTTGAAAATGTCATAAATTTCTGTCACATACGATTCTAATGTTTCATGATAAAAGTAATAATAATTGTAGATGAGAGCTAAAGTAAGAGTTGCTTGTAGTATTAGTTACAATTCAAATGAAATCACGTTTCTTTTTTTTTTTTTTCATAAATTTGATGATCAGTGTTGTCTATTGGATACCTCTAATAGAGATACTGTAGCCAGTGGCGTAGCTATACATTTAGCCCTCCCCCCGTAAATTGATACCACGCAACAAAAATATACATAGATTTTTATAAATTGGTCCCAGAACGCCTAGCCCTCTCTCCGAACCAAGGGGCGTGCGAGGCCCTAGCAGTGCTGGCTGTGACTAGAAGAATAATTAAGATTTTATTTCGGGAAAGAAAAGCATTATGAAGATGATGAATTTTTTAACTACATATACGTTTACAAATAAAATCATATAAAATATAGAAATATTACATTTTATGATTTAATATGTATTATACTCTATATCAAAAAGACTGATAGTAATAAAATTTATTATTTGTAAAAAGTTATTGTTTTATCACACAGAAGCGGCAAAACAAAAGCGACAAAATATGAATAGTTTGAAACGAAATATTGTTAAAAACAACCGAGTGTGCCGCACATATTATATGGGAATACGAACTAGGGTGAAACACAATAGACCATAAAAAATTGACCCTAAAATTTTGAGGAAAAATATGGTCACAGGGGTGTGTTTAATGATATGATAAATATGGTCACAGGCGTGCGTTTAATAAAATGATAAATAGTAATATAGAAATACACAAAACCAATTTAAACGTATTTAAAATATGCACGCCACTGGTAACTGCCTAAAAAAATGATTTATTACTATCAGCCTTTTTGATATAGAGTATAGTCAAGTATGTTGAAAAAAATTAAGTTATTATGTGCTGTACGGAACATGCGATATCCAACATTAATATTTTTGCATTTGTTATATCCATCCGCTGTTCTTCGAAAACCCCGCAGTTTAAATCCCAGGTTTTCTTTAAGCAAAAAAGCAACCGGGATTGCAATATCTATTTGGAATATAGTGAGTGTTAGCAGCTTCACTGTATTACGGCAGCAGCATCGATTAAGCAGGTATTTGTTACTATACCGAAACTCAAAATTTAAAATCTCATTTTTTTAAACAAAAAACCAATCAGGAACTTGAAATTCGAATCCCGGGATTGCACTTCCAAGTCGGAATATATTGAGCGTGATCAACATCACTATGTAACCAGCAGTAACATCGATGCCGCAAGTGTTGGTCACCATCCCGAAAATCCAGAAATTCTACATTTAAGCAATAAAGAACCGGGTTCTCGGTATCCGCATCCCAGTATTACAATATCTAGTAGAAATATTGTGAGTGTAAGAACCATCACTATATATCCAGCGTAGTAAGCGTGAACAACATATATATCCAGCAGCAACATCGATGCTGCGAGTATTTGTTACTTTCCCGAAAATCCCGGAATTATACATTTAAAAACCCGTGTTTTTTAAACTTCGAATTAGAATCTCGGGATTGAAATCCCGAGCTAGAATATAGTGCGTGTAAAGCCTGGAACAGAATGCACAGCGCGCCGTCATTTGCGACGGCGTTGCGTTAGCGACGTTGAGAACAGCATTGAATTTTCGCCTGCACACAATGCAATAATTTTTAACGCCGTCAAAGTAACAAATGACAACCTATATCTGTGTTTATAGGTGCGCTTTCTTTTATTAATATTATAATGTTATTTATGTTGTATGCAAGTCATTTGTACATACAAACACTTTACCATTCATTAAAAACTGAGGTTAGGTGTTCTACGTCAACGTTCAATGGCGTCAAAAGTTGGAAGTTGACGAACATTCAGTATCAACGGCGTTGGAACGCCGTAGGACGTTACTCATTCTGTGCACTTGCGTACGACAGCTGATTTTAACTTTCCTCTGACAGATAGCGCCGTCCAAACACCGTCAACGCGCCGTAAAACTCGTTGCATTCTGTTCCCCACTTAAGAAACATCACTATAATCTAGCAGCAACAACGAGAACACGGGTGTGTGTTACTGTCCCGAAAATCCCGAAACTGTACTTTTAATAATCCCGTTTTTTTATTTATTTATTTATTTATTTATTTATTTATTTAAAGGCTGCGCAACAGAACAAATCCCTGGAGTGGGATGTTCCAATTACAGCGCAACGCAGCAAAAAATACAATACAAATTAACAGTTTAGGTTGTGCCTTACATACTAACTTAACTTAAAACAATATTTTCTATAAGTATTGCTCGACATTTCCTTTTAAATGATATTAAGCTACAACTAAATATGTTTACATGCTGGCTGAATTTATTTGTGAGATTTAAGATTCTATGAATGGGTGAATTAAGATTAGAATTTGAGTGACTAGTGGGAATATTAAACAACATCGGATTTCTGGTTGAATATTGACTGAAGTTAAATTTTAGAAAAGTTAGAAAAGGTTGAGTGTCTATTGCGCTGTTAAGAAGTTTATGAGTGAATGATAAATCCAATATAATTCGTCTATGGGAAAGTCTTGAAATTTTGTAAAATTTAAGGTTAAATTCATAGGATTTATAATAATTACTACGATTATATCTATAATTTAGTTTGTTAACAAATTTTTTTTGAACACTTTCTATATGGTCAATATAAATATTATATTGAGGGCTCCATATTGTACTGGCATATTCCAGATGACTTTTGACTAAACTGTTATATAGTACTATTAAAGTTGAAGGGGAATTGAAATCTCTAGAAACTCTAAAAATAAATCCTAAATTCTTTAGAGATTTTTGCACCACATTATAAATATGATCACCAAAAATTAATTTAGAATCTAGTAAAATACCTAAATCTTTAATTACACTAACCTGCTTTAATTTAGTATCATGTAAATGAAAGTCGAATGTAAAAAGATTTGAAGTACGATTTCTGCTGAAGTTAATAGTTTTACATTTATCTGTGTTCAGTAATATCTTGTTGACAACGCAGTATTCACTCAACCTATCTAGGTCCATCTGAAGCTCTAAACAGTGGTCTCTGCTTGTAATGCATTTATATATTTTTAAATCATCAGCGTACAACAGGTATTTAGAATGGTGAAAACAGCTGTTTATATCATTAATAAATATTGAAAAAAGTAATGGGCCAATATGAGAGCCCTGTGGTACTCCCGAGGTTACAGGTACTGCTGATGATTTATAATTATTTATCGCGACGAATTGACTTCTGTTGTTCAGATAAGATTCTAACCAACGTAACAAGTTACCGCAGATACCGAACTTCTCAAGCTTCGCCAAAAGCGTGGGATGATGGACCTTATCAAATGCTTTCGAAAAGTCCGTATATACAGCGGAAACTTGCTGTCGGCGATCAAGTGAATCATTGATGTATTGTACATAAGGTACCAAATTTGTAAAAACAGATTTGCCGCGAAAAAAACCATGCTGTTCACATAATAGGTGAAGCTTAATAATGAAAAACAATTCATCCACTACACATGCCTCAAACAATTTACCCAGTACCGATAATATAGATATTGGCCTGTAGTTCTTAATGCAGGATTTATTTCCATCTTTGAAAATAGGGGTTATCCGAGCGGTCTTCCATGCTTCAGGGAATATTCCATTAGACAGGGATTTGTTGAACAGAAGGACTAGCGGTTGAATTAAGGAACTACTACAATTTTTTACAAATAGGGGTGGTATACCATCAGGTCCTGCACCTTTATTTACATCTAATTTAGATATTTGTTTCTGTATGTCCAGCATCGATATAGTATTGATTGTAAAGCATAGATCATTACTTCGAGTCATATCTATATTATCGTTGGCAGGTGTATCGTTTGTCTCAAAAGCAGATGCGAAGTGAAGAGAGAACAAGTTGCAAATAGACGATATGTCGGACACAGTTACATTTTCAAGTGACATCGATGTTGGAAATTTATTATTATTCTTTTTATTTTTAAGAAAAGACCAGAAGGGTTTAATATTAGTGCGAATATCATCTTCGATCTCAGCTATATATTTCTTGTAATCACTTCGCAAATGTTTTTTCGAACGCATGCGTAATAATGAAAAAGAGGAATAGTCAAGCTGACGGTTAAATTTTTTCCAGCGTTTATGGAATCGTTCCTTTTCACTTAGTACCCTCCTAGTGTCAAAAGATACCCATTTAGGAAGTTTATAGTTCTTTATTATGCGCAGAGGACAGTGAACGTCCAGAGTTTCATTAATTTTACTGTAAAAAATATTTAAACATGAATTAATATCACGATTTTTAAATTCATCATCCCATTCAATATTATTTAGAGAAGAATTAATAGCGTTATAGTCAGCATTTTTGAAGTTTCTTGATTTGTAAGGTATTTCGCGAAGACGAGTTTGAATTTTAAGGTTTATTGATATTTCAAGAGCCGGGTGATGGCGATCTTCTGACACTAGAGGAAAGGACGATCTGTAAACCAAGGCATTGCTCTCATTGTTGTACAGCACTAAGTCAAGTATCTTATTGTTAAAATTAGTAACATGATTGAACTGCCTTAGCTCAAGTAACGACATGGTTTCAATTAAGAGTCTCGATATGTTATTGTTAAGGTTACCAGGCTTCAAATGACAGCTGAGAGCTGGTTGGTACCACGAGATATTAGGTAAATTATAATCACCAAGTATTAAGTAATCGTCCCGAATGTGTTCTTGAGCTATGCCAGTCAGTTTATTACAATGTGCCAAAAGGTTATTATAATTAGCATAAGGAGGATTATACACACAACAAATATTTAGAAAATTAGATGTTTGAGTTTCCACAGATACCCACAAATCTTCACAGATACCACAACATGACCAGTTTCGTAATTGAGAACAGAACGCACTAGACACAGCTATTAGAACACCTCCACCATCACTTTTACCTATTAGATTATCGCGATCTTTACGAAAAACATTGTACTTATTAGTGTCAAAAAGTTCATTGTCAGATATGGTGCTATTTAAATTTGTTTCGCAAATACAAAAATTATTAATCATAAGCAACCTAGATCTCGGAATCTGAATCCCGAAATTGTAATTCCTAACCGAAATATAGTAAATGTGAACAACATAAATGTATTCAGACAGTAACATTGGTGATAGGGAGCGCCTGATAGTAACATGGTACTATCCCGAAACTCTTGGAATTCCGGCATCAATTTATACCAGTAGCAACAACCAAAAAACAACCGGGAACTCGGGATTTTGGAAAGCGTGAATCGCAAGAACTCAAATTTTTAATAATAAATAATCGATGGACGACATTATTGCTGAATGCTAAACAGGAATAAGAAAAATATGTTTACGATATAAAAAAACTTCTACCATCCTATATTTCATAGTTCGTATTTGCAAATGATGTTTGCTAATACTGCTATACTGATAACTTAATTTCTTTTACTAACTACGAAGGCGTAAATGCATTTTTGTCTTTTTACGAACCCACCATCGGCGCGATCGTGGTGTCTTACTATATTTTTTTTGTTTAATAACAAAATTGCAGCTACAAAATCCTTTTTCGTTTCACGATTTCCGAAATTTGTACGATAGCGTTTTGTTAGGTTAAGTAAAGTGAGCTACCTAATGTGTGTTTATATAGATATCTATTAAAACAGTGTATTAAGTTTGGAGTTCTCAAATTTGTGTCTATATTCCACAGCGTACTAACTACACGCATAATGCGCAGTGCACAAAATTAATAGCTGTGATGAGTGGTTAAGTTACCATATGACAAACTGGTTAGTGACAATTTACAGTGAATAGCTCACTAAGCACAGTGCATTAATTTATAGCTCTGAATACGGCTTAGCGTGCTTACAAGTTCGGTACACCATAGAAAAAATGGTAACATAATTTTTGCCGACCATTGCTCAGTGACATATATTAGATACAGGCCTCCTAGAACCCGCCAGAGAGGTTATTTCCGTTGCATTTTGTTTTCTTGTTTGTTGTATGAATGAACATAATAATAGTTAAAATAATAAAAACAGGGTATGTTGTTTGCTTTATGTCATGTCATTCTGTTTGAAATTGGTCACCGGTTGTTGAGCAATACTGTGTTAAAATTAGATTATTTCTTTTTGTTTCGGAAATACTAGCCTAGTAATTGTCATTACAAACATAAACAAACGCCTACTAATTATCTTGTACGTTTATTTTTTATAACAAATATAGGTGTTCTTTAAATATGTTTAGTTTGATTTTTGTTTTCGTTCATATTTAACGTAGCCGTAAGAGTAATAAAGATTATAATAAATACGATATATCCAGTATACGAGTTTACAATTCTGTTTTGTATTTTATTTTATAGTGGAATCCCAATTTTCCGAGATAATGTGAACCGGAGCTACCTCTGATAATCAAAAACTCGGATAACACGGAGAGCTACCTACAAGTATATGATTTATAGTAAGATAAATATATATCACCGGATAGGTACAATAGATACAAAAGAGTATTTATAGTAGCTGGGTTCAGAAAGCAAGCTCGGAGTGTTCGAGTTACTCTGTTTAATTCCAGACCGCTCGAGGAAACGCGTTTAGGCATTTTCTCGAACGCTCTGGATTTAAACAGAGTGACTCGACGCACTCCGAGCTTGCTTTTCGAACCCAGCTAGTGTAATGCAGAAAATACAACAATATTTTAGAATTGCGTAGCACCGTGGTAAGCCGGTTGCCTACGCGGGTTCGAATTCCCCTACCGCCTTCCGATTTTTATCTTCTGATATTGTGCAGACAGGCGCGCACCCTGGAATATTTCTTGGGGAGGGTGTTCAGACCAATTGTTTTAAACCGGTAGGAATCGGAAAATTACTCAGTACAAATTAGTTTCCAAAATAGTGTTATATATTGTTAGTTGCAAAAAGAGCAGTGGAAATATAAGAGATGTTGAGGCGGTTCGAAACGTATCTTGAAAAGAAGAAAATGAAATTAAGTTTGGACAAATCAAAAATAGTAAAATTTAGAAAAGGAAGAGGGAAAAAAGAACACTGGAAATGGAATAATCAAGAACAAGAGCAAGTAAAGGAAGTCAAATACTTAGGAAATATATTTAAAAAAATAATGCAAATGCGAACCATATCAAGGAGAGAATAAAAAAGATGATAAACGCAATGGGACAAGTTTGGAGTATCGGAGAGAGAAAATTTAAAGATTTTATTTATTTATTTATTTATTTATTTATTAAACAAGTTTTCGCCATACAGCAGGACAGATGTCCCAATAAAAGTATGGCGACAGATACATTAATTAAATTTACAAACACAAATATGTACAAGTACAAAATACAAAAACAAACAAAAATATATATACATATATATGATCAAATGCAATATTTAAGAAAAAAGAAAGATTATACAGAAATAAATATGAAATAATACAAAAAAAAAAAGTTATGTGTTATATAACTGAGCCACAATTTTCTGTTTAAAACGCCTCAAACTATAGCCGAATATGTCAAGTTCTTCTTCATCAGAATTATTATTCATTAAAATAGAATTATAGAAGTGACACATTCGGTTAATCGGAGAGCTAAAAGCGGAATTCGTTTGTTTAACAGACATAGAAAAAATTTCGTTACATCTTATGTAATAATTGGGTACACGTAAGCCAAATTTACAGAGTAAATGAGGGCAATCAATCAAAGAATTTACAATTTTATAAAGAAAACAAGAGTCATAAAGCTTACGTCTATTTTCAAATGACATTAAAGTTAAATTTACATTAGGAAACCTATAACAAATGTAATTTACAAATTTTTTCTGTACATTTTCGATTCGATTTATATAGACAGAATACTGAGGAGACCAACACACTGTTGAAAACTCCAATTGACTTCTAACAAGACAATAATATAAAGACAGAATAGTTTTAAAATTTTTAAAAGATGACTTTAGAAAGAGAATGTTTCTGTTTGATGCTCTTATACTGGGAATCCTGCTCTATGGGTCGTAGATCAGGGGGTGGAGAGAATGGGAAGAAGTAGAAAGAATACAGGAAATATACATCAAATGGACATTACATTTAGACAAACCAACACTGAGCTATATCGTACTGAAAGAAACAAAGAGGGATAAATTGAGAATAATAACTGGTCTCAGGGCGGTGAAGTATGAACAAAAAGTAACATCGAATAAGTTAAATATATAATAAAAAAAAAAAAAGAGAACCTAGTAGTAGTAATACTGTGGAGTGAAGTGTGGAGTGTTCAGTTATTTTATTATATAATTATACGTTGTGATTTAACCTACTGTTCAAATTACTTTAGATTTTGGTTTTTAATGTATCAAAGAGGAATAAATCATTTGTAGTAATGAAATAATTATAAATCAAATAACAAATTGATAATAGTGAGATATGTTTCGGAAAATGAAAAAAAAAAAATGAAGCCATTTATCAATATATTTCTTATTAATCTAATGAAGACTCGAATACTAAGGAAATGCGGAAAAAAATATTTAAATTTTGTTTAATAAAAATTAAATGCTCTTAGTACTTTAATAACGAATAAAAGTGATTATCAATAAACTGTTAAACAAATATTCCTATGGTCTATTTCAAAGTAGAAAAATGTGTGTAAGAAGATGTTGTTTGTCCTTGCTTCGTATTGGTTTAGATCGTCATCCCTATTACATTGGAAATATATATTATTTATATTATTTAATTTTTCTCATATATTTTGTTATTATTTACATATTTAGACTTTTATTTATATTCTTGGCGTAGATTTTATGGAGAAAATTCTCCATGTAATTTGTTTTTACACAGTTATATATTTTTTAGGTTATCTGACATATAAATATTTTTTGACACTTGACAATTAACATATCAAGAGAGAGGACTAATGTGAGGCCAAAAGACAGATTGTACCCAAAGAAGAAGTTATTGATATAATTTTTAGACCTTCATATATACATATATTTTTAATTTTTATTTACAATAATTATTTAAATTAGAAACTTTTGCTCTGAAGATATATTGTTTTTTTTTTATTGCTTTGTTTAAACTCTTTTAGCCAAATCTCTCTTTTTATATATAGTACATAATTTTTAAAATTAATATATTTTTTAGTTTTTCAATTTTCCCATTAAACTGAATTTATGTCGTATAAATAACGTAAGTGTATTATTTGCCTTTTTTATTTCAATATCTTATTAACCTTTTATATATATATATATACATAAAAAAAAAATCACGTTCTAACCCAGTTGCTACGCCCATGCCCTAGTTGTAACTTATTTTAAATTTCCCGCTATACTGCATTTAATCAGTGTAAATCGTACTCGGTTCGCAGCGCTATCTACTTTTTTCTACTTTGAAATAAACCATAGACATCCAGTATTATGTTGGCATCTTACACTTAGTAAATACCTACAAAACCCTGAAATGTGTAAAAATTCACACTTCACACAATTTTTTTCTGAACATTTAAAAAAATGCAAATATGATATTTAATATATAAATGCAAATATTTTGTTACATCTCTTCTTGAAAACACTGACCTACTGTGTAAAACAATAACTTACTTATAAAGTATAATATAAAATTTCATTTAGCATTTTTAGATAAAATCATCTAACATCTTTTGTATTTTTATCCTTAAAAGATCCATGCTGAATCATTATCAAAAAATGTGCAAGGATCTAATGAAAGTTTCCACCAAACGACCTCGTTGCAATGTGAAAAGTAGAGGTTAAACAATTAGCTTACATTTCTATATGAGTTCAAGATACAAATCTCTGAATGTCTAATCACAGCAAATGATTTAACTAACTGAGCTAAGGACATATTTGACAGGTTTAAATTAAAATATCGTTTTTCAAATTATAATAAATGACATCACAGTATTATTTTGTAACGAAGAATCAATTTGACAGTTCGATTTCGACTTGTTTATTATGGAAAATATTAACATTTTTTAGAGGTTAAAAAGCGTAACTAATTCATGCACCAGTAAGTGATTGTAATTGTAATGTTTAAGTTAACAACTTTCTTAAGGTAATTTTAATTGATATTACGTTTTATTGTTATAACATTTAAAAAACTATTAATAAAATTAATTTGTAAAACTTTGGAGGTGGTCAACAGTTGCCTTTCAAATTCATCTACATATTTCATCTCCATGACGAAGGTTTTAGACCAAATCATTGCTTGAGATTCGTCGGCTACAAATTTCATCTGCTTTTCAACGATCTTGAACCTTATATAATAATAATAATAACTGTAGAGTATGAAATGTCTAATGAATATATGATGAAATTAAACTCATATAGCTTGTTGGACACTGTATTTATTATAGGATCGCAACTTTTCGCTAAATAATATTTAGCTTCTTCAAGTGCTATTATATTATAATAGAAAAGGACTAGACAATTTTAGAGTGTAGCATCAAAATGTTATGGGTGGGTAGCAACAGTAAGAGATTTTGAAAGCCACTGGAAGATATGAAGATATGCAGTTGTTCATCGACATATTAACTGAATGACGTTGGTTAGGTGTATGATGTTACGGATATAAGGAAGATGGAACCTACGTAATGTTTAGGCATAAACTATGGTCGGTTTTTTATCGACGCTAACATTACAACTGAAGCAAAAACTGCCAAATAACTCAGTGTTTTAATGTGAAATAGTGAAAATGGTGCATACTAATAATGAGGTACGTAATTCCTGGGCAGGAATAAAATTTAAATGTTACAACCTTGTAAATCAGGGGAAACCTTTTTGAAGACACTATATTCAGGTAGTGTCTGATTCTCCACAAGTGGCATTCCGACTAAAACCCCTGCTTGCCTCAAATATGTCATGGAACACTCTTCGTGACGGATTGGCTAATTCTCCATGTCTCTTTTGTTTCTTCCTTTCTTTCTTACTGTCTTCTGCTTACTGAGTAGTATCAGAACTCCTGAATTGTTCGTCCGGCATTTCTTGAGTCCGAGATAAGGTTTTGACGAATCTCTTCGCCAAAAATCTCACTGTGCTCGCTCCTTCGGTTGTCCGGCTATAGTTTACCAGATTATTCAGTCCGAATACAAAGCGTAACCAGTAAGAATACATAGTTATGGCCGAAACAAAGAGGGACAAAATTACAATAAACACCGGAGTCAGAGCCGCCAAATATGAACAGAGAATAAGATTAAGTAGTAATAAAATCCTAGAAGATTGCCGAAAAGAAAGGGAAAGAAATAGCCAAACAAATTGGGGAACTGAGAGAAGGAAATACTATGAGAGGAACGGATATGGATTAGAAGAAATAAAGAGGTTGCAAGAAGAAGGAGAGGATTTCCTGCAGATGCTGGCGGAAAGAAACAGAGAAATTCAAGACCAAGAGCGACAAAACAGGATCGACACAACGAGGTACAACAAATACTACTATAGGATACAAGGAACAACCTTACCAGAGTACCTGAACACAACTAACAAACATCAGAATCTCCTAGCGAGATTCAGATGCGGGAATGAGGCAGCAGAGAACCAATTCTGGAAGAGAGAGGAAGAAAGGAAATGTAGGACATGCGGGGAACAGCCAGAAACTCTCTACCACTTGCGACGCTGCCCGGGAATAGGGGAAGAGCCAGGGCGACTGGAAAAGGTACTTGGGGAATCCGGAACTGGTATAAAATGGATGAGGAAGGTGAAGAATAGAAGAGAAACTCACGCCCAGCAGCCAGAAGACTGATGTTTTTTCATAAAAAAAATAAAAAAACTTTTGTTATGCAATATAAGCAATGTGACTTTTTTTTGGATTTTTTGTTTAAATATCTATCTATATATATATTTTGTTTTTTTTTTTTTTCTTTTAAATGAATTTTTGTGAGTTTTGATTATTATACAATTAATGGGTTTGGAAAAAATGTATGTATGAAATGTACTTAATTCGAAGCCGAAAGGCATGAATAAAGATTATTACTACTACAAAGTGTAACCATCGCAGACTCGCGTGGTTACGCACGGTTACCCGAAGCATCGCTAGGTGACTAAATGGCGTACCCACACTGTCCGGATGCGAGTGTCTATAACCCGACTTTTGAGCTGCCTTAGACCTGCGCGAGCGATCTTGTGGGTGAATTGGCGACCTGAGACTCCGGCCTTGTTCCTTGCGACTCTGTACACATCTCTTCCATCTGCTCTGCTTCTGCCTGCCAAGGATTTCAGTGATCCTGAGTCTGGGCTCAAAGTCTGACTCCGCAGCCAAGCTCCCCTCAGAAATACTCCTAGAAGGCACCGGGCTTAGGGCATCTTTTCCATAATTTCAGACCTCGAGCTGTTTACGAGGTTAACTAGTCCGAGTACAAGGCGTCCCCAACAATGACTCCCATGATTTTAGAACTAAAATGCTAAAATCTAAATGTTCCACGGGTAATTAAACGAGATAGTAAGCGAGCAAAAAACTGAAATTTAATGAAATTTCTTGTAATTTCATTTTAAATCAGTTGAGTTGCTAGCTTATTAGCTCTTGAACATTTAGATAACTGTGTTTCATAGATCATTTTCATACCGATTTTTGCTCACTTGGTCAAATGTGTCCTAAGTTCATTTTTAGTTGTTACTTTTTTACATGTCTTAATTGTATTTTCTTCCTTTTTTACCTATCCTTTTTAGAGTTATATGAGCATAATACCACATTAGAAATATCGACAAATAGAAAACGCGAGAAATCACGAGGATAATGATAGAATTAACAATTATTAATAGTTTTAAATTTCTATTGGCTCTCTTGTTAAATTGTTTTTATGACGGAATAACTTTACTTGCTATTTTTAGGGGGTCTATTCTATAACAATGTAATCTGCAATCCTCTCCATTAATTTCTGTGACGATGTCATCCTACAGTCAATATTGTCCAAGGAATTCGATACATTTTTGAAATTATTATTAATATTAAACTTCTGGAATTTCTATTCAGAATAACCTCGTGTTACAAGTCTGTTCAAAACAAAACAACACTGCATAGGGGACAGTATTTGTGCGCAGATGACTTGACAGTGTGCAGGTGAATGTCGACAAGTTACAGAATAGACTCACTGATGTATGCATACGGAGTACGGGTGCCTCGGGTAGTGTATTCTAAAACTTTGATTTATTTTGTCATTGTCACTATCATTGATAAGTAATTACATAAAATACCTAAACTTGAAGCTGTAGTTGGACGTAGGGAACCAGTGGCGTATCCAGGACTCATGGCTGGGGGGGGGGCACTGACGATGCTTATCTATAAGAACAGGGTTGTTCAGTTTTTGCTCGCGGGCCCGCAACATAATTTATGTGACTCGCAAGCAAGAGCGGATCAAGCTGACATAGGGTCCTTGGTTGAAAATTGTGCCGTGGCCCTTGTATCAAGCTGATCTTTGTTAATTAGTAAAAAGGACCATATTCTAGTCATATATACATAGTTATTACGCGAATATAATAAACGAAATACATTTGATGATATAGATCAGTTTTTCTCAATATTTTTGCCATCATGGATCTCCTATAATGTTCTTTGAAGTTAGCGGGTCCTATCGAGGCGGTCCATATACAGGGTGTTAGGTAAATGTCCGGCACAATTTAAAAGAAAGCATGATGACGTATAATGCAATCGATTTTTCCTTTGCCAATTTTGTCTAAAATGTGAATTTCGTCCAAAAATAAACAAACAAAAAGATGCCCCAAATTTTGAAAACCACTGACTTTTTTTATTTTTTACATTAATCCAGAAGTTGTGTAGTTGCCATAGAGAATAAAATATTTTAATTGTAGTTCAATAATAGAATATCAAAGCACGTGTACGTCATAATCTAATATTTTGTTCCGATTTTGTCAAAAAAATGGCACATTATTCTTTTTCTTCATAAAATTGAAAAAGCATTTTGTTGAAATAAAATTAGGGTATTGTTTGCATGGTTTCTCTTTATCTCAGTCACATATGTGATTGTTGTAACACACAAAATATTAATGGTTCCTAAACGGTGGTACTGCATCGACTATCAAGCGATATACGCATCTTATCCAAAAATGGTTGAGGACTTTTTAGCTTTAAATGTTCCAACAATGCTGCCTTTAAAATTATGCCGGACATTTACTTGCTGAATTTCACTGGGACTCTTTTTCGCATTATATAGTTCCGATCTTGTGCCAAGTGATTATAATTTATTCTCCCATCTCAAGAAATTTCTTGGTGGTAGACGACGAAATGAAAAGAACCGTGAGAAACTGGCTGATTTTTGTAACAAACTTATCTAAACTCTCTCAATATTCTAAATGGTAGCTATGAAAAATCATAAGTAATAAAATACCTCTTCTTCAATGTATTGCATACTTTGTGGAAGTGGGGGTCTGGGGGTTTTCCATCGGAAGAAAATTTTTGGAAAATGCATTAAAACGATGCATTTTTTTCGCATGTCTTCGCGGCAAGCTTTTTCAGTGACCGCCTACGTACATGTACATGTGTAGTGCGAAGAAATATTTGTTTAAATTTGTAGTTTACTATGCCTCCTTATAAGAAAGTAATTTATTTTTTGTGCTGGTTTTTGAGGGCAAAAAAACAAGTAGCTCTTCGGGATTTTTGTAATTCTCTCTGTCTGCTGCATATTATTCTTTTTCATGAAAAATTGCCCTGGGCCCAAATGAGGTTCTGCTGTAGAATATTGATGTAAATATCAAAAAGAAAAAAAAAAAAATCATTCTTTACTCATAAAAAGATTTGTGATTGTTAAGCCACATATCAAGAGAGTTTCATTTGATAACCCTAAAAATTTTACAACAAGGATTTTTTTAATCAAACCTACGAAAACAAAGGAAACCATAGGAATAATCATATTACATTAATTTCAATACTGATCCTAATAAAAATTGTCTATATATTGTACAAAGTCGTGATTTTACGGTATGATTATTTTAATTTTTATTTTCACTGGCCTTCCAGTGGGGAGGGGCAAGCGCTCCCAATCCATCCCTCCTGAATATGGCACTGAGTGGGATACAAGTATGACACAGAAATACTGTGAATAAGATAAAAGTTATGTTGAAGACCGTCAACATTTGATGCATTCATAAATCAGCAGATTAGAAATATAGAATTTATGAAATCCTGAAATAATATCAGTATGAGATCAGTATAAATAATGGCCCAGGATCGCGAGATCTCAGGTTATTTCACTAGGAGCCGCGTCTAAGTAAAGCAATCTACAGTACCTCAATAATAACTGTCTGTTATTATTATTTCAATTGCTGCTTAAATTTCTACCTCAAATAACAGAGCTGCTATCTGATCTGTATCTAATACCATAGCATTACTTCAATAAATTCGGTAGTCAATAATCGAAGAATAAAACTAGATCATGTCATTACAAGTTGTTAAAATTAAACGGTTAAAAAAAGGAGATGAACCGCCGATAAAACAGAATATTTCTACAAGTAGGAGGATCTGGTAAAAATTACAGCGTATGAATTAGAAAATTTACTTTCATTGCTTTCTTTTCATTTGTATTTTGGAACAAAAGATCTTATCTTATTTTAAGAGAATTACCACAATTACACTTACGTATCTTTTGTCATAATATGGAACTTGCTTTTATAAACAATACAATTATTGTACTTTAATTTAAGATTAACTTAGTTAACTGTTACCTGTGAAACTTGAGAGTTTGTTTAAATTATATTTTAATGACTGCAATTATGGAAATAAAAATATTTCGACAAAAATGCGAGTGAAGAAATATAGACATATTATGAAAATTCTTTTAATTAATTAATTATTCGTACAAATAAATTAGTGGTTCGGTCGTAATAAATGTCATGAGATGACTAATGAAGAATAAACAATGTTTTGCAATCAAGTATGTTTAAAAAACATTATAGATCAACAATTTCTGGTAATTCATCCTTGTAGCTCTGAGGGTGAAATAAAATATTTCGAAACTGACTTTGCTTCCATAATTTGTGGGAAGTATTTTGAGTGCAATGAATGCAATGACATGCAAAAAAGTTGATGGGTAAATCTTATTTGCAATTTGTATGCACTATGTACAGACGGGAATTTTTCTGCCTATGAACAGTATGCTTCAAACTGGCTAAAATACAAATAAAGTGGTTAACTTTAAATGAGAAATCTGGCATTACAAAACACCGTAATAAGGATTTGAATGTCAGCGCGTTGTTCAAGAAATATGGAGTAGCTAAATTTAATATCCGTTCCACCAAAAATAAATCAAAGAAAATTATAGCAGTTGTCAGCCAAAGATTAACACTAAATAAAATTCGAAAGTGTACTTTAAAAAATACCGAAAACTCCGAAATGAAAAGTGGAAAATTGTAAATAAATACATTTATTTTAATATGTAGACAGCAATAATAAATGACTGAAATATTTCTAAGGGGGTCTATTCTGTAACTTGTCGACACTTGTATACTCTCCTATCACTTATTATGCGCACTGTATTGAGGGAACTTTTGACAGAACACTGTAAATAGTAATGTCGAAAAGCGTACAGAATGAGAGTGTACTGTATTTTCAAATAACAAATACACTTTCATTGAAATAAAAATGAATAACAAATTCTCATAGATGTTTTTACTACACCTATGCAATTCTCATTAAAAAACCAATTAAAAAATAAATCTTATCATCTTATAAAGACAAAGATAAAATTTATATTTCAATTAGATATGCACAAAATATCCATGCCTTACTAATCTGTAGTAAGCGGCCAATCGTGGAGTTAATATGATTCAATTCCATTAAATTAGGAAGAACAATGGGTTTTTCCAATTAAATATGATTATAACGTATTAAGACCTAACTTGGCCGCAGTCTACTAATCACCTAAGAATATCCATGCCCCGGTAATTTGATAATATTTTTGTTTATATATACAGTTACTCACAAAATTGAGCGTAAAAAAGTTTTAGACATCTACCTCTTAGGTAAAGATGCCTATAAAACAAATTATTTAAACCAATTATTTTTTATTTCTAAAATACATTTTAGAGATACAAAACTATCATAAATGGTATAAAATTAAATAATATTTAATTAACATTAAACATTTGTTAAAGAAAACAAAAAATATATACATTTTCAGAGACACAAAATTGAGCGTACAAAAAGTAGTAATAGTAATAAAATAATTAGAAAACAATCAGTTAATTTAAATTAATATTTTGTCGCGTCACCTTTTGCTTCTATTACTGCTTGAAGGCGATTTGGCATAGACTGCGCTAATTTTCCACAAACTTCTGCCGGTATATTATTCCACTCTTCTTGAAGTTTCGTTTTAAAATCATTTATATTAGAAAATGAATTTTTTTTATCCGAACTTTTAATTCTCTCCATAAATTTTCAATTGGATTGAGATTAGGCGATTTCGGCGGTGTTTTGAGTAATTTTGGTGCATTGTATACCAGCCATTCCTTTACAATAAGCGCAGTATGTTTGGGATCGTTATCTTGTTGAAAATAATAAACTGGTGGCATATCTAATTTTTCTGCAGTAGCCGTAAGATTATTTTTCAAGATGTTTATATATTTCTATTTATCCATGATCCCTTCTATAAATTCTAAATTACCTGGGCCGTTTGAGCCCATAGCACCCCACAACATAACTGATCCGCCTCCGTGTTTTACTCTCGGAACAGTATTAATTTTTTTAAATTCTGTATTGGGCTTCCGCCAAACAATTTTACTGCCGTCCGACCCAAAGAAATTAATTTTCGTCTCGTCAGAAAAAATAACATTATTTCAGAAGCTATTTGGTTTGTTTACATACATTTTTGCAAATTCTAGGCGTTTCTTTTTATTCGTTTTTGAAATCAATGGTTTCTTGCGTGTAATTCGACCATTGTAGTTATTTTTCCGGAGTACTCGGCGGACTGTTTCTACTGAAATTTGTTTATTTAATCTTTGTGACAATTCTGACGTTAACTGGGGTACGCTAATTTTAGGATATTGCTTGATTTTCCGCAAAATAAATCTTTCATCCACAGTTGATAATAATTTTTTTCTGCCTCTGCCCGTTTTGTTTTTGATAGTACCTTCATATTGAAATTTATTTATTATTTTTTGAGTTGTGGAATGTCTTCGGTTTACTATATCACCTATGTCACGCATTGTATGACCCCGGGCGTATAATTTAACTATTAGTTTTCGTGTAGATTCGTCAGTCTGTTTACGTTTATTTTCCATTATAATAGAAACAAAATCACTGTACTTGAATGTGGCCTAATGCAAACTAAATTAATGAAAAAACCATCTGTTGCAAGATAAAACCTATGCAATATAATTTCAGGAAAAGACAGGTCTTAAATCAATCAAAATTAATTAGTACGCTCAATTTTGTGTCTCTAAAAAATTATTATTTTTAGTTATTCTTAACAAATTTTTAAGAAATATTACTATACTTTATACTATTTGTAATAATTTTGGATCTGCAAGGTGTATTTTATAAATAAAAAATAATTAGTTTTAAAAAAATCTGTTTTATAGTCACGTTTTATTAAAAAGTATCTTTGTCAAATTCTTGTATGCTCAATTTTGTGAGTAACTGTATGTATAATTTGATAATGTGTTTATATGAAATATTTAATGATTATAAGTTAATCTATTATCTATGTGATTGTCTGCCTACAGGCAAAAATTATTGTTATTTAAATGGATTGTTAAATTGTGTATTTAATAATTTTATAAATCTGTGTTGTGACAGGGACATTAGATTAATATATAGGACAAATTTGATAAATATACTCGATTGTATTATGTTTATGGAAGCATTCAAATGTGTGTAGGTGCCCAGTCAAATTTAATAGTTTTGTATTGTGTTGGCAGATAGTAAATTGTTTGAGTATTATGTTTAACATTTATAAATAAATAGATAATTATCTCTTCCTGTTTCTCCAAAATAATTATCTTGAATAGTAGGATTTTTGATGCAAAAAAAAAAAAAAAATTATTAAGCAATTTGGCAACTAGCTCTCGAATTTTTATATAGATAACAACGACGGTATTGCGTCCATCCAAACATCCAGAAAGATATCAAAAACAGAGCTGAAGCTACTTATTCATCTTTCTTGCCAACATTATAATTCTGAGTAGTAGCAAAATTATAAAGATCGGGGTAAAAAGTCCGAGCGATAAAAATCAATAGCCTAAGTTGGATAGGATATTTGAGTACGTAGAGGAAAGTGATTCAGCGAGAAGAAACTATAAATCGCAGGCATTCGAAAAAGTATTGGAAGCCAAAGACAAAAAGAAAGAAAAACGTCAAAATATTTGTTTGTCAAAAACCAAAATTCGTTACTTTTAGATTTATATTTCTTTCGAAAAATACATATGTACATATATATATAGATATACATTTCTCGACCGATGTGTTTTTCAATCTTAGTAATTTTGTATATGCGGTTCAACGAAAATTATGTAAATTTATGTAAAATTTCAGTCAATTGACTGAAATTTTACATACTAGAAGTTGTAGTTACAGTTGTAGTTGTAGCTACAATTTCTATAGACAGACAGATGATTGACGACATGAGAGTTTCTTGATTATATTTACAATATCTTATTTTTAGATATTTAAACAATTAAACACAAAATTAATGTTCAATAAGTAAAACTTTATTTATTCATCCCATTTACAGCACAAATACTAGCGGTAGTTGTTCACAGGCGTACGGTAAAATAATCAATGTTCCTTATCGCACTCCAGCTAGCAGCTGGTTCTTATTATCTTAGCAGCTTTGTTTCTTCTTCTTCTTCTTATTCTTCTTTGGGCACTATCAGTCAGACTGACTTTTGGCCTCACTCACATAAGTCCTCCATCTCGATCTACTCATTATTAAGTCTTGCCCTGTTTATCAATACTTGTCAGATCTTCGGTTAGCTGATCTCTCCATCTCTTGCGAGGTCTTCTCACTGGTCGACGGGTATTTAATCTTCCTTCCCATATCTTAACCATTCTGTCCTCCCTCATCCTCATAACGTGTCCTATCCACTATAATCGTCTGCCTCTGAGTACTTGTGTGATACTTGGCCTTGAATACATGCAGATCTCTGATATCTTTGTTCTTATGGATTTTCCATTCAGCATTAATTTGAATGGAACCAAAGATTCAGCTTTATTTAACAAAACAAATTAGAAGGCCATTATAACTTTTCGCCTTATTAACGATATTCAGCCATAATAATACTACGTTTTGACAATAATTCATATTTCTACCAATACTTTTTAGGCAATAATAATCATTCAATCAGTTTCTAACACTATATACAGAATTGAACAGAAATTTAAGGAAACCTGTTGTTGGTATCCATAGAGGAAAATTTGGCTAATCCTTTAATCTGGTTCCAGCTTTTCCCGTACGCATTCCCCTCCTTCTCTATTGATCATCGTCAGGTTAGTTTGGGTCTTCCAATGCGCATTTTGCCCTGCGGGTTCCAGTCCAAAGCTTGTTTTGCAGTGTTGAACGGTTCTCGCCTAAAGGTGCCTACAGACGGCGTAGCAAGTCACGGCCAATGTTTATACTTGTCTAGCTCCGTGGATCGTGTGTCCGGGCAACAAGTCACAAGTCACAGCCAGCGTAGGCTGAGCTTGCCGCTGGCCGACGTTCGCTTCCGAGGCGGTATCTATCACAAGTCAAAGGAGTTTGACCAACATCGGTGCAGACTTGTACATGCAAGTTAGCACTGTACATACGACGCGTATACACTGGTTATCACATCAGTCGAGAGTGTTGTGTTCAGAAGGAAAATTATAACCATTTTTGATGCGTAATTATAAAGTCTACTTAAACTAAAAAATAATTTTTTTGTACTTTTTATAATTTTAAATATCAAAAGCAAGGTCGAAGCTGTGACCAAAACTACACTTTCACTGTCAGACGCCATTTTACAAGTGCTGGCCCATCTTCGCTATTCTTTTACTTGGCCAGCACTGACACATCGGCTATATGGTACGCAAGTACATGTTATGGCCAGCGTCAGAACTAGCGTTGGCGAACGCTGGCACAACGTCTGTAAGCGCCTTAAGGATATGACCAATCCATTTCCCTTTGCGTTTCTTGATTTCTTGTCGGATCTCTGTTTATTCTGCGAGCTGCCATAAGTCTTTTTTAGTGATGGTATCTAGCCACAATGCCTACTATAATTCGCAAACATTTATTAATAAATGTTTGTAATTTGCTGGTCATAGTTTATGTGACTCACATGCGTACAACAGGACTGACTTTCGGACATTGTTGTTAAAAATGCGCAATTTGGTCTTTCGAGAGATAACAGTCAAATGCCAGAGATTGTTGAGAAAACTAAAGACAAATCTTGCCTTACGTATTCTGGCATTTATATCAGCATTAGTTACATTAGTATAAAAGCGGGGGCTTTTGATAACTATACTCCTTAAGTAGCAGAACTCGTCTATTCGACTGATATCTGTGCCATATACTCTCAGGTTTCTGGTGGTATACACTCTCATCTCTTTAGTTTTCCCGATAATGATTTTTAAACCAATTTTATTTGCAAATGTGCATAGTGCATTGCATTGTTTTGGGCATCGTGGAAAGATGTTTTGGGCATCGACAATCAAACAAATATCGTTCATGTAATCGAGGTCTTCCAGTTGATCGGTAAGGCTTCATTGTAGTCTTCCGTTGCAGTTATTAACAGCTCGCATAGCTGCATCAATTGCAAGCAGAAATAGTAGAGGTGACAGCACGCAACCCTGTTTGATACCAGTAAGTATCGGGATTTGGTCGCTGACTCCTACTTTTACGGACTACTATACTGATAGAATCTCTGTACATCTCCTGCATTATCCGAACAAGTCTATTTATATATGTACGTAAAACCTAAGGCAAAATAAGTTTAAAATCATTCCATCTCTTTTGTCAGAAATAAACTAAATTTACCTAAACAACAAAACTTGAGAGGCCTATGTAATCTGTTATTATTCGAATCACTGAAAACATCCAGACAATTCGTAAGGGTTTCCTCACTTATAATTCAATTATTAAGCAGGGGAACCAAAACATACTCTACCCATATACTTATTACTTAATTAGATTTATTTCTGTGAAAAACAAAATTCCCAGCCTCAAACAATTTTCTCTTAATGCCAGTGAAAATGTTCTTTTCATTCTACTGCCGTACCCTTCTAGAATCAAGTTCCGATAGGTTAGGGTGCAGTGAGAAGGGTGCATAAATGAGCCACTTGCAACTTTTCCATTCGCATCGGGGACGAAATCTAATCATACATTTCACTTTTGTATTGCTCTGAATTGAAATGTTGTCGTTCTGCTCGTAAACAAAAATTGCTTTGTTCAAAAATTAAGAGGTAGGTTAGCTATAAACTTATTTTGATTAAAAATTAAATCGAGTTGAAAATGTTTGAATTATGAAAAAATATTGTTTTATTATTGAGATAATGGTTTTGTAGGAATTATTTATTATTATAAGTAATTATTTATGTGATAGACATCTGCAAAACAATATATGTTATTGTTGATTTTAATTGTGTAATGTTTTGCAACAACGTATTAGTAATTTATGAGGTACTAAAAATTAGTTCATTTTTGACTCATATAATGCCTCCATGTTGATCTGTTAAATGGCATAGCTTTCTATGCATCCCGATTACTAATAATGATTAGATCTTTGGTTAGTTCATCCCTCCATCTTTTGCGAGATTTTCCCACTGGTCGACGAGTGTTTTTTTCATTCCCACATTCTCTTTACCATTCTATCTTCTTTCATTCTCATCACTTGTCCTATCGTTTGTCATGCTCTATCTCTCCTTTCTTGTGTAATACTCGGCTTTGAGTACAGTATTTAGGATATATTATTATTTCGGATTCTTCATTTACCATTTATCTAGGGTATTGTGATCATACCGATTTTGACATTTCGAGATTTCGTTGGATCTCCACAAATTGAGATACCTACATAATGTTTTGACTATTTTTAGCATGATGTCTGTTGGTCTGTTTGTCTGTCTGTCTGTCTGTCTGTCTGTCTGTCTGTCTGTCTGTCTGTCTGTCTGTCTGTCTGTCTGTCTGTCTGTCTGTCTGTCTGTCTGTATGTCTGCCTGTCCGTCCGTCTGTCTGTGCACACGTGCAGAGCAAATTTGGCTAAAAGGATTTTTATGAAACTTCATATTTAAACTTTTGACATCAATGGCACGAGTTGATCAACTTTTGATAAAAATCGGTTTGGTAAAAAACAAGGATATATTGTATATCCACTTTGTTGTCCAAGGAGGAAGTTTACTACATATTTTTAGATCGACACAAATCACCCACTGATGTTCTTCATACTTTTTTTTTTTTAGGTTGGTTTTAACCATCATAGGTAATACCAAGTAACTCAAACTGACTAATTATATTCTAATTTTAGGTACGAAATTCCAATTTTGTCCTCTAAAGATATCATTATTTCATTATATTTGCCTTTTATCAGATCTAAAATCAATTAGCATGTCTCCCAAAAACTAGAGCTGCTACGAGAAAAAGATAGGTATTTTTGGAATCAGCACATCAAAAATATCTAAAATCAGTTCTTACTTTTCCGGCACCAAGACAAAAATTTCATTTTGTTGCGCTGTGTAATCAATGCAATATATCAGTTATAATATAGAATTTACCAAAAACACCGAGCGCTTTCGCCAATTCCTGCTGTAATGTATAATAGCAGGCTGGTTTGCATTTAGTACGCAAACACATATGAACATTGAACGTCTGCGCATTGGCGAGGCCTCCAACGCAGTTTATGTCTATTCTCATAACAAGCCAGCAAGTTGGATTCTGATTGTAAACTTATTAAGCCAGCTACCTTGTTACTGTGCGTATCTGCGTTAACAGTATTTTTATTTTCGTAGAAATTAATTCTGTGCTAAGTTTCATAACGAAGCAATTTTTCGTCGATCTTTTAGCAACCTGTCTACAATAAATAATGAACCTTTAATAGAACATTTCATTTGTACTTGTACTTGTGATAAAAAAAAAAAAAAACAGTTTTTTGTTTCCCTTGTGTGTCATAAATTGTTTTTCTTTGTTTAAAATAAGGCAGAATGTAGGCTATTCTGAAAGTTACTTAATTTTTATCTCATTATAAATATACTTGTACAAAAATAAATGTTTATCTAAAAAACATGCATAGTTAGAAACTTTTAACTTCTATAACCTATAATAACTGGTTGCAACTCTCAGATTTATATAGCACGAAGCGTCACTGATAACAGTAGTCAAATGTATAAGAAATAACAGAATACATACAGTAAATGAACAATTTTCTATTAATTCTAGTAATGCATTTGGCACATCATTGCACAATTTTGGAAACTATGTGGGTATATCAAGTGGTAACAACATTAACAATGATTTTATTGTATAATGAAGTGTAGTGTCTCCTAATTTTACTAAAGTAGAAAACGTTGTTCTCAATAAAATGTACAATGAAATATATTGTATCAATTTTTCTACTTTTACTGTACCATTCATCTTCGGTATTTTCTTTTATTTTTGTTTATGTCCTGTGAATGGTATTACATTGAGAGAAATGAGGGGACATGTACAATGTGGGGGATATTCTAGGCTAGCTAAATTAACTTCAAGTCCCACGCTAATGGAACTAAGTTCCAACAAATCGTAAAAGAAATATTAGTTGTAAATGAAAGTTATAGTAAATATTTAATTTTAATATTTGTTATGTTGTTCCAGGTACGTACATTTTGAACTTGTTGCTATTTATCAGCCAGGATATACAGTATCCTTGCATAAAAGGTAAGAATGAAAAAGTGAAGTGGGAATTTTCACACTTTTTAGGGTTTCTTAGGGAGGTAATAAGTGAGAGTGACCTATTTGGAAGCCCGAATATTAAATGTCTGTTCCTATATTACAAAAGGTCAATTACACCACAAATACCAAATTATGGTCCAGAAGACATGTAATTTATGCCACATAATACCAAATAGTACTCCTAATACTGAACGTACTACTTATCGTAGTTTATAAACCAAGTCAATGGTACCAAATAATAGCAAATCGTATAAAATGGAAAAAATTTGAATTCCAGGTCTGTGAAAACTACGTAGTATAGCAATGAGCATTATCATCTGAGTGCCCACATGAGCATATAAAGATTCGAAACCCATCGATTTTTTATTATTTATTTTTTTATTTTCAAAAGAAGACATATCTCTACCTTAACCATAAATACAAGAAAGCTAACCTATTATTAAACATAATTTAGCCAAAAATACAATTACTACATACAATTTGCCGCGTTGAACGCAAATATCACAAGACAATGTCACAATGACAAGTTGCAATTGTTTATTAATTTTTAAGGTCTTGTAGGTATGACCACAAAAGGACCTCATGTGTCTGTCTGTCTGTCTGTTTGCCTGTCTGTACATTTGAAATTGTAACTAAACGGCTGAACATAAAAAGTTGAAATTTGGCACGCTTGTATAACTCTTTGACCCACATATTGGAAATCTATAAAGAGTTCAAACAAATACATCACGAGAAAAATATAAATAAAAAAATAAATATGTATTTAATAAAAAAAATATATTTTTTTTAAATTTTGATTGGAGTTTCAAATGAAAGCTCTTAATGCGTGGATAAACAAGAAAAATTTTATTTTTGAAAAATATTTTTTTACGGGATTTTCTCCAAAAATATGTCCAAAGGGATTCCCAGACGTGTTGAACTTAAAATCTCAATAATATACATTGATGGGAACCGGAATAATTCATAATTCAACATAAATTTTTGATCAGACCGAAAAATATAGAATTATTTGTGTCGTTGGAAAAAAAGGTGCCGGTCCGCGAAAAATTTCAACCGAATCGTGTAGATGCACACTCTGTTCACGAGTATATAGCACATTTTTTTAGTCGACGCAGAAGCTAACTTTTGTCCGAACCATGATTTATTTAATATTTACTAGCCCCAATACAACGCCTATTTTCATACTTCTTTAGATCATGTTTCCAGATTTCGCCGTGCATTTGAGTGCTGGCAAAACTTGCTTACATGGCGGACATATTCAGTCTGCCCAATGAAGTTAATATTTATCTATCAAATTATTGGTAATTTTTTCGACTTATTGTGCGAAAAGACTTTTTCCGCAATGTCAATAATAAAAGCCAAACAGAGAAATCGAAAGGATGTCAATGCAGTGCTTCGTCTCCCAGAAACAACTCTGCAGCCACGTATATCAAATTATCTTAGCTTCCAGCTGGTCCGCGAAATATTAATCCTGTTTTCACCGGTCCGCAGGTGCAAAAAGGTTGAAGAACACTAGTGTAGAAGATATCTTTTCTTGAAATGAAAAATATAATAAAAAAATAAATGAACAGCTGAGAAAAAAGATCATGTCTGTAAGCTCCGCCTACTGTTATGTGTCTTTTTTTTTCAAGGTATCGAAGTGGAATCAATCATTCATAATAGTGAAATATTTATAAATCAAATAACACATTGTTAATAGTGAGAAATACGTTTTTGACATTTCGTTGTTCAGATTGTTTTAACAAATGAATACATGGTAACCAACGGTTTGTAGTCGCTACAGTAGTTTTCATAACCATTCCAGGCAGTTGTTCGTAAAACGTTGTACGTGCCTCAGGCCAAAAGAAAGTGTATACCCTTGGACGAATAAAGGTCCTCCCCTAAGCGTCAAGTCTCAAACTTTGTCCACTGGTGTAAACTTTCTCTTTCGGTCCTCTATGCGTAAATAACTATTATGACACTAATCCGAAAATATTTTGACTAAACCTGGTATGACTTTTACTAAAATACTAGTAAGCTGTTTAATAATCGGCTACGTGGTATGATTGATATAAATGTGTTGTTATTAGTTATGTTATAAGCAGAGACCGGACTCGCATGTGCAATGACCAATTAAAAAAATTATTCAGTATCTATCAGCGTACTTTTTAAAATAAAATATATGCTACATGTTATACAAATAGATGCCTTCTAAGTTTAAAAATTATGCACATGGATACAATTCAATTGATTTTTACTTGGCTATTGCATATGTGAGTCCAGTCTCTGGTTATAAGTCATAATAAATTGTAATTTTTTATGAAATATGTGGATTTAAATATTATCGCAATGTTTTATATTGTTATATTGTTTAGATACAATACTACATTACACATTTTATACCACGCTTATGCAATACTATAATAACAAAAGTTTCCTCGTCATTAACCGAGTTTTTTTAATTAAGTCATTCTTGTTTGTAAATAAAATGCCTTATTAAAAATTTGATTACACGAACAGAGCAATTGCGAATGTGCTAAAACTATAATGTAAACAATGGCTTGCAGTTAAAGGTTTATTATGTATTGTGTATTATATTATTGATATGTAATATTATTGATATGTAATATTACTGATATACAATATTATTGATTTATAATATTATTTAATGATATACGAATTTATATAAGAATATACAGGCGGTAATAAGATAGAGCAACTATACCTAAACTACGGCCCGCCGGATAGGTCTGGCCCGCGCAGGGAGTAGAAGGGAGAGGACACGATACATTGATTTATGTCTCCTATTTTAACCAGCTGTTTCCGCCATCTTGGTACACTCAGAGCATTATTTCGTGATTTTAACTTTGTTTTTCTTGTGATTTTAATTTTAATTGTGTTTTTCTTGTGATAAAGTAAGTATAGTATCTGTTAAAAGTGAATATAAGTTTTATTATGATTTTATTTTGCTATTTTACTTAAAAGAATTCAAATTTTGCAAATAATGCTGCGTTCAGAACCTCGAAATTAGGAATTATAATTAGTACTTAGAATTAACGTAAATGTTTGTTATACGTAACTGCACGTTACCGTTCAGAACCTTCAAAATTAATACTTATACTTATAAATTAAAATTAAATGTTTGTAGACTCCAAACCATTACGTTAATTTATAATTGACGCATGCGCAGTAAGCACTTGTCAACCTAAAAATTTCTATTACCATATTTTTTTGCTTCTATCCACATCTTTATGTTTTCTATGAGCATAAATATACATTTTTCCTTTATTTTAATTCTTTTCAGAACTATGAAACACTCAAAAACTCATTAGCAAATGTAAACAGCTGTCAAATATCGATCGATAAAGTAGAAATCGATAAAAATATCTGTCAGTGGCTTAATTTATATTGTGAATACTGCTTAATTTTAACGTACAAATTTTATGTTATGTAATAATTTCACGTTAATTCTAATTTATAATTTGGAGGTTCTGAACGAAGCATAATTCCATATATTCAATTTTTAAATAATAAGATATGTACCTACTACCTCGTGAACTGTACTATATAAATGAGTGTACCAATGCGGCGCGTGCATTACTTTCCCCTTACCGCACCAGTAGACATTTACCACACCATTATATTAGGCTTATGTCCCTTCCATATCACCTCCCTGGGCCCGCGTAGCTATTTCCTCTTTTTTTTGCTCATGAGTTAGTTTGGGTTTTTTTTTCTCTCTATTTTCTTTCTCTTATGAGCCAGTTTAGGGCTTCTTTTCTGCTCATCGATTTATTTTTTATTTTTATTTTTTTGTTTGTTGCTAGGTCCCTGATGTTTCAATTTTAGGGGATCTATTAAATTTGACTTTGGTTTAAAAAGAAAAATCTCTGTATATTATTATACTATACTCTATCTCCGAAAGACTGATAGTAATAAAATTTATTATTTGTAAAAAGTTATTGTATTATCACACAGAAGCGGTAAAACAAAAGCGACAAAATATGAATAGTTCGAAACGAAATATTGTTAAAAACAACCGAGTGTGCCGCACATATTATATGGGAATACGAACTAGGGTTAAATAAAATAGACCATAATAATTTGATCCTAAAATTTTGAGGAAAAATATGGTCACAGGGGTGTATTTAATGATATGATAAATATGGTCACAGGCGTGCGTTTAATAAAATGATAAATAGTAATATAGAAATACACAAAACCAATTTAAACGTGTTTAAAATGTGCACACCACTGGTAACTGCCGGACAAAATGATTTATTACTATCAGTCTTTCAGAAATAGAGTATAGAAGATGCTATATTACTTTTTCTACAAAAAATTTAGAACTTTGCTGCTTCAAATATTGATTATTTTATAGATATTAACTAAAATAAAAAATATGTTTCTTGAAAATATTTTTAACGTGAATGTTAAATGAAACATAACAAAGCTGTACAATATACAATACAAGAGCTGAAAAACAGAATCAGATAGACTGTTGCAGAACTACAAACACCAGTGTTACATATAAAATTAAAACCAATCGTACTAAAAAGACTTCGTATTTGAGTAATCTGACATAATTTCGAGCAATATCTTTAATTTTGGATGATCCGTATCTTCTTGGGAGTAGGTATGGCTAGAACCTTACTCAGCCAGAAATAGAAATTCGACTTCGGTCAGATATCAAATACAAATGAATTTTGTTCGAAATATTTTTCCGAATCACGTTTTTAAGAGACGTATATATTATTTTAGTTAAAACAAAAATAGATTTGAAGTGTAAATTTTTACACATTTTAGGGTTTGTAGGTATTTAGTAAGTGTAAGAAGCCAACAGAATGTTATATGTCTAAGAATATTTTTTTGATAGAATGTTTTTTGATTATCATTTTTATTCGTTATTTGAGTACTAAGACCTTCCATTTATTTTTTTAAAACTAAATTTAACTAATTTGCGAAAATTTCATCACAATAAAATTTAAATTAAAAAATCATGTCTTCATTAAATTGATAAGAAATACATTGATAAATGGCATTTTTTTCAATTTCATATACGTAATTCTCACTTTTAACAATGCGTTATTTGATTTATAAATATTTCACTACTAAAAATGGTTTATTCTTGTTTGATAACTTAAAAACAAAAGACTAAACTGATTCAAACATGTTGAATCATGGCGTATAACAGAACGCGCTCTTGTAGGCCCCTTACACACATGAACTCGATTCAAAGCTACTGGATTTTTTTAAATTATGTTTTCTTTTGCTAATTTCAAAAGAAGACATATACTACTTTAGCCATGAGTACAAAAAATCCATAACATTATTAACCATAATTTAGCCATTACAGTATTTTTCGGACCATAAGACGCATCGGACGATAAGACGCACCCCAAATTTATGAGACAATGTTTAGAAATAATATTTATTATTACAATAACTTGTACTAGCAACATTCTGTTCATCTTCACTCTCTGTACTATCACTCGTCTCGTTAATGTCATTGTTTGTATTATTTTCGTCTGAACTATTGTAGTCAATCTCTTCAAAAACCAAGTCATCATCGATACTATCCAATACGTTGCTTATAACGAATTTCTTAAAAGACTTTATAATCGTCTTTTTTTTTTACAACTTCCCATGAATTTTTTACCCAGGTACTTTTGAAATTGTCATCCTTTTCATCCGTTGCTGTAACATCGCGATTTGGATTTATCATTCGTTTATTCCACTCTTCCCGCATAAAATTATTAAATGGTTTATTAATCGACCCAAGGGTTGTATTGACTTGTAAGGCCTCTACAAATTACTAATTATGTATTCATTTCTATAACATTTTCGTAGTTGATTCTGTTTTATGCGCTCCGAATTGATTCCACACTAATATCGCACACTTTTGAAACAACGCACCTGTATCTTCGGACCATAAGACGCACCCCAATTGTGAGTCGATTTTTCTGTGTAAAAAGGTGTGTCTTATGGTCCGAAAAATACGGTAATTAAAAATATAATTAATTTTGTCAAAAACATAAAAACTGTAATAATATCAAAAAAACGCAATATGATCAAAAAATCATCTCGTAGTCCCCACGAGATGATTTTTTGATCATTTTTAGTACATTTTTGGCTAAAATCTTGCTTAAAGCAACGAATTTATAAAAACTAATTTCGTTCTTTAATTTAAGTTTTAAGAGCTTTCTTTTGATACCACACAATAAATTTTCAAAAAATAATTGAATCGGTTATTTCGAAAAGGCCACATCTCCACTGTTTATTATATAATCCAGGCAGGTGTTTTTCTCTGTATACTTTGAAAAGGCCGCTTCTCCGGAGACGTTTTTTTTTTGTTCTCCTGTAAAATTTACTGGAGTTGTGGCTTTTTAGAAATAACGGATTCAATTATAAGACAAAAATCTAATCTGATAAAAAATTCCTGCTGAGCTATTCTAGTTCCCATCATTGTACATTATTGAGATTTTTTTAGATTTTTCGATCAATCCCTCTGGGAAATAGAGTGGGGGACAAAAGTTTTTGGACATATTTTTGACGAAAATACTATGGTTAAAATCCTGGTTTTTTAGCTTTGGTCCTAGTAATTATACTAGTCCTAGTAGTTATACTTTTATTTCACTTTTACCATACAAATCAAGGTTGTAAGGTTGCCGCTGTATTTTAAAAACATAGTACAAGTATCTTTACTTGTTTAAATTGAGTTTAGTGAGTGAAGGCGTTTAGAGTAACGGCGCCAACTTGTTTATTAAAACAAAGAAATTTAAAAGTGGGTCTGTAGGAGTATTATTCCATTGGAAATATTCAAAAGCATCTTTTGCCCATTACTCACATCTCTTAGTAAAATATACAAAGTCCACTTCAAACACCAATCATATGTGTGAAGTTTCCGACATTTCTAAAAACATTTCTAAATATATCTTGTTAGAACAACATCATGTTCATCTGTAGACATATAATGGGTGACGAATCTCCTGCTAGTGCCACCATCACATCATCACGAGGGTGGCTGGTCAAATTGAATCCCAGTTTAATCATATGGGGTAAATGTACATTAAAGTACAAGTTAAGGGAAGATTGCTTCGTTAATGTTCGGGTATGTGCGATTGTTTTAATCTTGTAAATAATGTTCCTGCATTTACGTTTATTATATGGATAAAATTAAATTAATGATGCGTTTCCGAAATTTTCTTTTATTGCAGCAAATCAAAAGTTTTTCTTTATAGACGCATTTTTCGTGAAGAAAGTTAATATGCTCTTTCAATCATTTTGGCATAACCCCCTGTAATGTATTTTAAAGTTGACGGACCTCTATACAGGGAGTCCATATACAGGGTGTTTGTTTGAAACGGGGCACCCCGAAAATCTCCTTTATTTGTAAAGATACAAAAAATCTTCAGAACAAAAGTTAAACTAGACAAAAAGGCCCATCTAAAGGTTACTATAAGAATTCTGAGGCACTTCCTGTTTCACCGGAAATGATGTCAACTTTTGATCTAGCATAGGGAATCGATAATTTTATATTTTTTTCCTAAAAGTACATTAAATTAGCTTTACAATGACACCAAAAAATCATATTTTTATGTTAACCATTTCAAAATGGCGACGATTTATTTTCAAAATAATAATCAACGTAAGTTTTACAAAGTTGAACGTAGCAAGCTTTGAAAACAATAAAAAAAGAAACAAAATATCTCTAAAATAAACTATTTGACTATTTAGAAAAAAAAAAAAATATTACTTTTAAAATTATTTTTCAAAAAAAAAAAAAAAAATACAAATGTTCGATATCCAAGAGTGTACTCTTATAAGGGCGATGGAAGAGTTTTTATTAAGAATGAGAAAATGTGTGGATAATAATGGTGGTTTGATCGAACGTTTGTAATTTTTTTTTTTTTTGTAAAATAATTGTAAAAAGTAATAGTTTTTTTTTTCTAAATAGTCAAATAGTTTATTTTAGAGATATTTTGTTTCTTTTTTTTATTGTTTTCAAAGCTTGCTACGTTCAATTTATTTTGTAAATAAATGGTCGCCATTTTGAAATGGTTAACATAAAAATATGACTTTTTGGTGTCATTGTAAAGCTAATTTAATGTACTTTTAGGAAAAAAATATAAAATTATCAATTCCCTATACTAGATCAAAAGTTGACATCATTTCCGGTAAAACCGGAAGTGCCTCAGAATTCTTATAGTAACCTTGGGTGGGCCTTTTTATGATGGGCCTTTTTGTCTAGTTTAACTTTTGTTCTGAAGATTTTTTGTATCTTTAAAAATAAAGGAGATTTTCGGGGTGCCCCGTTTCAAACAAACACCCTGTATACATATATCTATATATACAAGTGACGAATTCCAATGGGATATTTATTTACCATAGAGTCTCGATATTGTGTCAAGTGGTTATCATTTATCCCCCCACATCTGCTTCGAATTTTTTACTTCCGATATTGTACAGTCTGCTTCGACTCAGACCCAAGTATTTAATACTTAAAATGAGTACCTGTTTGTACAGGGATAATAGAACCGATGGAAACATCACACTGACCTGGCTTTCGTATCTATGGTCGGTGTTCTAAAAACGGAGAATTTACCTTCTCTACACCTTATACGCCTATCTAGACTTTGGGAACCTTGTTTTTATTACAATACAAGCTTTATTAGAGAATTTTTGTCTGCGCAACCACTTTACTCAGGCTACAGGGTGGTTTTTCAGTGTTCGTTTTCCGGTGGATTATGTTTTCGGAAAATAACACATTTTTTGTGTTTTTTTTTTTTGTTGACGATGTAAAATATTTAATACGGTATGTAACACAGTAAACCAGTAAGCTTTCATAGTGTAATGGTTAGTCTTCTCGCTTCCAAAGTTACAAACTAGGGTTATAGGAACCCCTCAAGATTAATGCACCAGCTTTTCAAACAATTCTGCAGTAAATTATATTGAGATAGAGGAGTACACTTTGGGGACACCATAATCAAAAAGAACAACGAGCTCGTGTTACACAAGATTTTTTTGAAAATTCAGGATTGCAATTATTATTCTCCATAACAACAAAGTATCTTTCATATAGTACAGTCTGTATGTAGTACATCTTGCGTCATGAGATTTTGGATTGATGCCTACGTCAAAAATTAACTAAATTTCGGGTAAAATGTATTACAAAACTATCCTAGCGCCCTATGAGATATATGCTCAAATACTGCACATACTCATACATAAATGCATAAGTTTTTTTTTTTTTTTTACATAATTGAAATTTGACTGGCACTTTGGGGACCCCATATCGTTCCGGAGCATGACACTGGTGGCGTCATGGTAAATCCGCCCCTGAGGTTAGCTTAGGTCAGCTAGGATTCAAAATGAACAATGCTTTGAATAAAGCAATCAATTATCGGCATATTGTTCAACTAATATTGGAAAATTAAGTGTTTTAAAGACAGAACAATAATACCTATTAACTTCTATGAGAACTATATTTACAAGCAATAAAATTCACCACTAAGACTTTTTCAAGTCATAAATACGTTAAGAAGAAATAAAAATTAGCGTTCAAAAGAGATGTTAGAAACAAATCACTGTTTTTTCCCACAAATGTTTTCCAAATAAAAATTCTCAGTTAAATCAGTAGGTAATTAGTACCGTGAGAACGATTTGTTGTTTAATTAATATGCTGTTAAGAATTGGATTTTTGTAATTAGAAAAACTAGTAAATTCACATCGAGAAAAGACTTTTAAAAATTAGTATGCCTTTATTAACGAACAACCACTTAAATTTTAACAAGACCATAATGTTAAATCATAAAATGAAGTTATTGCAGATGAGATTAGGTCTTTATTATTTTTAACAGTTTTGCAAGAAATGTGCTAACCAAATTGGCAGTAGCATACATTTGTATTTCTTCCTTATACGTTTTACAATGAAATGTAATTGAGTCTTGGAGTTTCAATTATAATAAATGGTCATATGTTTATAGCCCATTTGTTAAGATCTGCAGATTTTGCAAGATGAATTAGTGAATATATAGTTGCTCAAGCTTGGAGAAACGTTTTAGATGTTGTAACACACGTAAAAAATAAATTGGTTTGTTCCTTACATTTTAAATGAAGTAAAAGGAAATTTTAATATCTTTACGATTCTGCTATAAGAGATAATCGAGTATAATCTGAGATTTTGGACAATGGCTCATGGCTCTTATGCATTCTAAACATTTAGGGCCAGTTTGTGATAGTTATTAGCACTTCAAGGGCTTAAATATTTTATTATTATTAATTAATCTATGTATAATAAGTTTCACTGAAATTATTGGCTAAACTTCAGTGGCATATTCTGGTAGAAAACAATGAAATAAGTTTTTATAACCCAGAAATAATTTTATTTAAAGTTCACAATTTTCGATTTAAACTTTTAGGTAATACGATTTTCATAAAAAATTGAGTACTATTTTAAACTCAGTAATTCTAAAATTAAAATCAAAATTATTTGATCCCATTAAATAATCTCCAATAATACCCGCCCAAATGTTATATGAAAAGATTTGTATGTTATGGTGCTGATGATTTCTAATGACATAATAATTTTCTTCCTCCCATTAATGGTCATTATGGAAATTAATGATTGAACCGAAGAATGAAGAACAGAAAGAAAGTTTGGATTTATGCACTGCTATGAAATTCATTAACAAAACAGCTATCATGGTTAGGTCCCTAATTATAATTTATTAGTGTACGTATGTATGTTCTCAGTGATGGCATCCTACATTTCCAGGAAGCGGTTTTATAAAGTCATGTGATATCTAGGAACCTATTCTGTATTTTTAAGAATGAAAACAAATCACTTACTTCCATTTATTAAATATAAGAAAAAAATTTTAAGAGCGTATTATTAATAACCATTAAAATAAATATTACATTTGCAACACTGCAGGGCACGGCGCACGATTTAAAACTGAAGTCAGAGTAATTAATTTATTTTTAATAATTCTAACAACCGGTTCCCTAAGTTTTCAATAATTTTAAGAAAGGGTTCGCGCGAACCGTTCCGAACCGGTAGGATGCCATCACTGTATGTTCTATTTGACTTCAAGTGTATATTATTTTTTCCGGAGGAAAATGAACCGCCGTTTTACCCGGGTGATTATTAAGGACATGAAACTAACAAAATCTATCCTTGAGAATAAACAAGAGTGCACGCAAGTGGACGTATCGTTTTTGGGCCAGATTTTTGTCGTTGCTACTCTATTCTCATGATTTGAAATGGCTCCATCATTGTATTAGCCACATATGTGGTTGAAACAAATACCACCTACCCCTAAATCATAGGAGTGAAGGCCGGCGTAGCCGGGCTGAATCCTCTAGTATTGTATATGACGTGAAACTTTAATCTGTTCGAATAAGTTTATTGTGCCATTTCCAGGATTTTTGAGTACGTCTACTTGGCGCTCCACGGTCACCAGAATTAATTTTTAAAGAGCCTTTCCACAAAGACGCTGATGGATTTCCATAAAAGTACCTTTAGCTGAACATCTTCGATTTGGATAGGTTTCAGCATAAAGACGACGTGCTAAATTACTGTTTCCATTTGCTCGCCCATACGTAAAGTATATGCCTATTATCTCTTCTTTTATGTAGTAATTTTCTTTTAAATTTACACCACAACCAGCTTGTTTCAACTAATTTATTTTGTTTCAAAAATGATACAATAAAGGTAATCGCATCATTAGTATCTATGATAAACTCAGTTTTAAAATAATTGTAATCTCTGCAACTTTAAGAAACTTTTTTCCTGGCATATGTCTATAAAAATCTTTTTTCACTGTTTTGTTCCGCAGAATATGCCACTGAAGTTGGACCAAGCATTTCACTTACACCCTGTACGCGGGGTGTTTGATAAGTCGGTGATTTCGAAATAAAAGACTTTTATTTTTACCAAAATGCGACTAATATTTCAATATAGTCTCCTTTTAGCTCAATACATGTTGCCCAATGATATTCCAAGTTTTTTAAACCATCTAAAAAGTACGTTTTCTCGAATTCTGCAAAATAGGCATGTGTTTCACAAATGATATCCTCGTTCGATGCGAATTTTCCAGCGAGCCATTTCTTCATGTTTTAAAAGGGAAAGAAGTCACAGGGAAAGAAGGCCATATGTAAAAAATAGGGTGGATGAGGGAGCAGTTTGTAGGGTATTTTAACCAATTTGGCCGTTGCAAATGCAGACGAATGAGCTGATGTATTGTCATGGCGGAAGAGCAATTTCTTCTTTGCCAAATGGGGCCGCTTTTTCATCAATTCAGCAAGTAATCGATCCATCAAAGCGGCATAATATTGTCTTGTGATCCTCTTTCCATTTTCTAGATAGTTGATGAAGATAATGCCTTACGAAACCCAGAAAATGATGGCCATGACCTTTTCAGCCGAGGGAACACTTTTTGCCTTTTTTGGAGCACGTTCGTGAGAAATACAATGTTTTAACTGTTCTTTCATTTCTGGTGTGTAGTGATGTATTCATGTTTCATCAAAGCTTATAAAACAGCTAAAAAATTCACTTGGATTGCGCTTGTACATGTCTAAACATTACTTCGAAATGGTCACATGTTTCCATTTTGATCCACTGTGAGGAGATGTGTCACCCATATTGCCGATAGCTTTTTCATGCCCGAATGATCGTGCAGGATAGAAAACACAGGTTCGTCTGAGATATTTACTATCTTGGTTATTTCGCGTATATTCACTCGGCGGTCGATCAACACGTTATCATGATCTCATTCGGATGTCCCAGGTTCTTATCATCATTCGTGCTCCTGCGACCACAACGAAATTCAGCGAACCGCTTGTGAACCATTCCAGGCAACGGAGCAAAGTTCCCATTATACTTTTTTAGCCTTATTTTGCTTTCTTAAATGTTTTTTTACACGCAGAAAGTAATGTTTATCAACACACCGAATTCATTTGTTGTTAAATAGTAAATAAACATAAACTTATCTTCTTTCGAACGCTGCTAAAATTGAACTATTTCAGAAATCCACCTATAACTTAGTGTATATGGCTACAAAGAGTGGAAAATGTTAGAAATAATATCAAACTTGTGATCTGAACACCATCCTTTACCAAAGTCACTGACATATCAAACACCCCTCGTATACATAATATATATAGGAAGCTTTATCTATCTGTTTGTTGATTCAAAAGTTCACTTTTCTAAACCAGCGTTTTAACAGAATTGATTGGAATATAGCAGTATTTTTTTCTTTCAGACTCGATATTTGTATAATTAGTTCCTATTATTTTTATTTTAACTTTTCAACTCTCAAGTTGAAGCGATTAGCTTCTACTTTCAAAATCCAATATCGTGATTTCATTTGTGTTGATTCTTTACTCCAGTGAGTCATTGTAATCTGCGAAGTGGTAAACAATTTTAGAGCTAATAAAGTTTATCATGCAAAAAGAGTACAGTTGGTAAACAGCCTCGCAAATATGTTTACTGTCGCTTTACATTTATATTGTTTACAATTTTTTTGTGTGCCATACGATATGAGGGTATAATATTAATGGCCCGTTGTGTATACCTGAAAATGTTGTTGAACCACTGCATAGTTAATAATTCACCCGCATCACAAAAAAGACGAAACCGAAAAAGGATGTAACAAATGGAATTTATTGTGTTGTTGATTCATTTTTTCCTAAATCAATTCATTAAAAAGTTGAAGGTTTATTGAAACATTCACTGTTTGCAACTTTTTGATATCACTTGTCTTCATCCCACTTTTCATAATGCGCCAAGGAGTTATTTTGGGTATAATATCAACAAACTTTGAAGTGCTAAACTGATTCATGTAATATATCATCGGTGATACAATAACACAAGTTATAACTAATGTGCAGCTTTCAGCCATTTTAAAAACACGTTTTTGAAGAGGAATCTTAAAGATGAAACCAAACTCTTAGTTTATAGAGCCGTTACTATTCCTATATTACTCTATTGGTGTGAAATATAGTTCCTATACAGACATAAATAATAAAGTTGCCTTTTACTAAAAACATGATTAGTTCGTCGTTTCTTAACCTATTTCTGATTGAAACGAATAACGAAAGAGTTAGTGTTGGCGGCTCTTTCATGTTCATCCTAAGCAGCTAACACGAAATTCAACAACAAATTATGGCAAACAAAATTTTTGCACGAAATAACTATTGATGTGATGGGTGGAATTATGAATCAGCTAGTTCATTAAATTTTTCATTCAACTTCAGATTGCTTAGAGATCGACCGGTTGATCGCAATTGAGAGTTTGCCGATCCTTGGTTTGGAGAAAATCCTTAGCGATATTTGGATAACACTTTATGTAGAGTTCCTTTCAACAAAGAAAGAGCCAGTTTCGTTATTGTGTATGCTCGGAACTTTAACGTTAATTCAGTAGTGGTGAATATTTGGCGAAAATAACACGGTCAACTCAAACTCCCAAACTGATTGACGCAACTGAAATGGCTGTCAACCGACCGGTAACCTAACAGCCACCAACAATATGAAATTTACGTTTCTGCTCATATTACGCCACAGGCTCTTGCTCAGTTGAAACGAACTCATCTACTTTGTAAGATAAGCATACTCATGTCAGCATTCAGCACAAACTAATGAATGCAGCACGGTAGATTAGTCATATTATTTATGTGCTGGACACAAGACTACCAAAACAAATATTAGATTCGGTGCGTAGACATTTACAAGGTCGTCAACGGTGCTTTCGACGAAAACATGCTTAAAGCAAATATAAAGATCTGTAAAATTGGTACCAAAACTGGGAACTGTTACCTCATGACAGATTTAGAGACGATTTGGAGACGAACTATACATAAAAGTGTTAAAACTTTTGATGAACACAACAATCCACTGATCCGTGTGAATTATATAAGCGCACAGGAAGGAGTACGGGATAACATAGGTGCTAACAGTTCTAGGATAATGTCTTCCCCTGAAACTACGTTCACACTTCAGGAGAGATTGCAACTTAAGGATTGGACTATTTAGCCACCTACGAATACATTAGAAAGGGAAAAAAAAAATACTCAAATAAATTGTATATATTTGTTGTTCACTATTAGTTGTACTTTCGTTACTCGTCCAGTGTGATTGATTGGTCAAATTCCCTATTCTTTGAAGCTTTAAGTATCAGAACCGAGGAAGTAATCACATGTCTTTAACTTAGCTGCACAGTAAGCAATGTTGCACAGGTACATAATTAGGAGGTGTGACTGACTGCCAGTTTATCACGTCTCCATCGCCCAGAGGCTTTAATCTAGGAGGGAGTTAATAATTTATTTTGGAATTAATTTCGGGGGTGTCAGAAAATGAATAGCTACGGGCCTATTGTAATATTTCATTTTCGAACCTCTTGAGAGGAAAATAAATTTTGCATTCTAGTCAATTCCACCAAAATATGTTATCTAAATATATAGGTATCCAAAAGAAGATTAAAGTTTTGTTTATTGTTAAACATTAGGTGAATTTATGTTTTTTAAAGTAAATTCATAAGTTTAAAGTTTAAAGCTGTAGATTAAAATCGTTGAAATCTTTTTAGTCTAATCAAATTGGTCAATAAATTACACTTTTATTAAACATTTTAGTTGATCTATATCGATAGGACTAACGAATAAAAAATGTGTTGAAAACTATATCACGAATGGAAATATAGACCTACCGCGATTAACCATCAACAATCAAATTTCGATTAGTGCAGTATTTAGGCTTCGCCAAGTTTTAAAATAACTGAAACTAACGATGCTATAAATGTTTACTGACTTTTATAGCATTGTACATATGTACGTTCATAGTAAAATTGCATTTATTTGCAGTTGAATGAAGTTGACCCAGTTATATTGCGCACAGTAATCAAAATTATTGAAAACATTCAAAAACAATCAAAAACATACGAGATTTGGTCAATAAGTCCTTACAAAATCTAAGAGATGTCACTAGTAGTATCGAAACAAGTTTTTTTCTGAAAAGAAGCATCTGTCAATAGACTGCTGTCATTATCAGCCAAATCCATTGCGTGGTTTCATTTTTACAATCGATTGAAGCAAACAACTTTTTTTATTTTCGAACAATGGAAAAAATAAGTTCCCTGCAGTGATTAAACACTTTCATTTTAAATCAAAGCCGAGTTAGATGAAGTTCATGTCACATCTGCACCAGCGTTTAAAATTGTTTACAATTGGGTGAATGAGTTCAAATGTGGTCGAATATCCACAAGCGATGAATATCGTTCGGGATGTCCACTTGAGGTGTCTACTCCAGAAATGATTGACAAAATCCACGATATGGTCTTTAGTGACCGACTAGTCAAAGTGCGCGAACTTGTTTAAGTCACAGGCATATCACATGGCTCAGTGGTTTCAATTTTGCACGAAAAATTGTGTATCAAAAAGATATCGGCAAGATAGGTTCCACTTTTGCTCACTGTGGAGAATAAACACAATCGTGTGGTCGATTCAATGGCTGCTTTGGCGCTTTCCCGTCGTAATCCTAACGAGTTTCTGCGTCGATACATAACCGTTGATGAAACATGGATCCACCACTACATTCTAGAGACAAAAAAAACAGTCGAAACAGTGGGTTTCTGGAGGTGATCCGGCTTCAAAGAAGGCGAAGACGGTGAAATCGGCTGGCAAGGCACGGGTTTTTGGGATGCACGCGAAATCATCCACATTGACTACTTGAAAAATGAACGAACGATAAATGGAGAGTATTATGCGTTGTTATTGGATCTGTTGACCGGAGAAATTGACGCAAGAAAAAAGTGCTCATTCATCAAGACAATGCACAGATGGACACTTGTGCAGTTTCGATGGCGAAAATGCATGAATTGCGGTTCAAATTGTAGCCGCAACCACCGTATTCACCAGATCTGATGCTCAGTAACTTTTTCCTGTTTCCAAACATAAAATGGCTGGCCGGAAAAAGATTCACATCGAACGAGTAGGTTGTCACCGAAACACCTATTTTGAAGGCCTTCCTAAATCTTACTTTTTGGTTAGCTTGACAAAACTGGAGAAACGCTGGGCGAAGTGTATTGAGTTAAAAGGAGAATATGTTGAGAAATAAAAATGAATCAACCCAAAATAATGTGTTTTTATATTGTTTTGTAAGGACTTATTGACCTACCTTCGTACGTATCCTTAACAGAGACCTAAAGCAGAATTTATATAGGTTCAAGTTTGGTAACAGGTTCAGGTTCAATAACATAATATTTTTTAGGTTCAAGACCCTAAACTTTTTTAGTTTCGGGTTCGGATTCATAAAATTCGGTAAATAAAATTATACGTACAAAACACAACGAGGTTATAATTTGTTATAAAAATAAGAAAATGTACAAATATAAGTTGCAAATATAGTCTGTATTCCGAACGTTGAAGCCGAAATAGATTTTAAAATTTAGTAACTTTTAACGATTTAATCGGGCTTATAACCATTATATTTAATAACAGGAAAAGAATAAAACACTCGGTAGTTTCAAAGAATAAAACAAGTTTTTTTGATACGTATTTCGGCTTATGAGGCCATCTTCAGAAATACAAAAATTGTCCCATCAGACCAGTAGTTTCATATTACAATGCCCCAGCGTATAAACTTTTTCAACGGATCAACTATATATTACCCGATTTCATTGATTTTAAACCTTTATCTTTTGACATTGTTAGTTTATTTATATCTATTCCTGTTAACAAACTTAAAGTACTAATCGAAGATAAAATAGGTAACAGTCCATCAGGCAGCGAATTAAAATTGTCCCTTTACACTTGTTTAGAAGAACATTATTTTAGATTTAATAATATTAATTATAAACAAACCAATGGGTTACCCATAGGTTCAGCTCTCTCCCCTCTGTTAGCAGACATTTTTATGGACAATATTCTAATAACACACATATTAAAAATATTCGTTGGTGGTATAGATACGTTGATGACATATTATGTTGTTGGACGGGTACGGACAGACAGTTATCCCTTTTCTTCCAATCTCTTAACAAAATCAATTTTAAAATACAGTTTATATTAGAAGTAGAACAAAATAGTAAAATAAATTTTCTCGATCTCACTATAACCCGGAATAAACATAATTTTTCCTTCAATATATACAGAAAACAAACTGCTACAGATACCATAATTCCGGCTTCTTCTTCTCATTCTTATAATACCAAATTATCGGAACTGCACTTTTACATAAACAGATTAATTAGGATACCTATGTCTGAAGCTGATTATGATAAGGATCTTAATATAATTTTACAAATAGCTCAATCTAATGGTTATAGCCCCACAGTTGTACATGATACTGTTAAGAAAAAGAAACTCCTTCTAAATAAATTTTATAACAATGAACTTTCTAAACCAGTAAAACTATATAGAAAAATTCCATTTTTTGGTCCTAGCAGCATTAAAATATCTAATCTTTTAAAAAATAATAAAGTTACAGCCGCATTTCATAATCAGTTCACTCTTAAAAATATTTTAGTCAATAATAAAATTGATCGCAAGGATAAGTTGGATAACAGTGGAGTTTACCAAATCAATTGTAATAATTGCGATTATGTTTACAGGTAAAACCGAACGTAATTTCAACATACGAATAAGAGAGCACATTAGAACGTGGAGATTGGACCAGAGTGATAAGTCTAATGTAGCTAAACATATGCTTAAACATAAACATAATTTTAGTTTTGACAACATTGAAATTTTACATGTACAGCCGAAAGGATTAAAATTAGATTTATTAGGTATTTGAAATTAAGAAAGAGATTTCTAAGTCTAGAAATCTCATGAATGAACAAGTTGAGTTTAGATGGTCGCTTCTTCTTAATCCCTTTTAATCCTCTCTCTTATATAATTTTACCTTGTAGGTAGGGTTTTCCTAATTATAGCCACATATGTTTCAATACCCTCTCCTCTCTCATAGTTTGTAATTTTCTATGTATATGAACGTATTTCTGTAAACCCTTTGTATTTCTGAAGATGGCCTCATAAGCCAAAATACGTATCAAATAAACTTGTTTTATTCTTTGAAACTACCGAGTGTTTTATTCTTTTCCTGCTATTTAATATGTTTCAACGAGAGCCTACAACTGAATCTATCGATTTAATTTTATTTAAACTACTGTAAATCATACTTACATTGAATATTGTAGGTTAAACAATTTTTTTTTTTTTTTCTCAAATGTTCTTGGATTGTCAATAATAAACGAACATAACACATGCATAGTTTGCCCACCACTGGTATAAATATTCAAACTGTTATATGATATATTAATTTATTACTCCTATTTATTATTATTATTATTATTGGGACACTGTCCTGTTGTTCCGCCAATATAATAATAATAAATAATAAATTTTTGATATGTTTTGTTCAAAACAAACATACATATATACTTTTTCTATGTATCTTATTCAATATAATTTCTATTACATAATTTACATTCTTGTTAATGAATAATTAATTAATTTTTCAGTATGTTGTTCCTTAATTCGTACTGCCGACAAATCTCTAAATGTCACACTTCAGCTAGCATTATTAATGTAATGTATTGTAATCATTGAACTAAATGGAAAATGTCAGTGTTTGTATAAATTACTGTCACACATTTTTTGCTTAGTATTTTTTGCATTATTTTGTCTAAGTCTGTATTATGTTTCATTTTCTATTTGTCTCTTGTGATAATACGGCTTCAAAGTCATATAAGTAACGGATATTTGGTCTTTTGAAATATGCCTGAGAATTATTTTATTTACTTGAATTTTATAAAAAAAAAAAAATTGATGTGAAGTGTGAATATTCACACATTTCAGGGTTTCGCAGGTATATAATAAGTGAAGGCGGTATGCTGTGTGTAGGACAAACTTTACTTTGTAGTAATCACGGCAAAATGAACTATATTTTTAAAATAATTTATTGTCTGTTAATCATATAATAAGACTGGTTATTAAATTTACGCTCTTAAAAATTAAATACAACATTTGTCAAAATATAACTAGAATTTTGACAAAATAATTTCAAGATAATAAAAATGCAAAAAAAAAACAGAAAAAATAAAATTCACTCCGTACTCGAACTCGAAACCCTTCGTTTCCAGCGCATTTTAGCTTACGACATAAGTGCTCTAACCCATTACGCTATCGCACGCCTTGCATGTGATTGTCTTACATTGGTATAACTTTTGTACTTTGTGAACCAAAAACCACAAAAAATGCGTTATTTTCCGAAAACATAATCTGATCAAAAATTCCTGTTGTACTATTTCGGTTCACACCAATATACATTACTTAGAATATTTTTAGATTTTTAGTTTAAACCATCTGGGCTACAGGGTGTGGGACAAAGATTTGTTTGCACAATTTTGGCAAAAATCTCTTCAAAATAATTTATTTTGCAAAAATAAAAATTTGATCGTTAATCCACGTACTAAGGGCTTTCATTTGATACCCTACTCAAAATTTAAAAAAAATATTTTTGTTTTCGATGAGCACATATTTGTTTATATTTTTAGGGGGGTATGTTTTTTAGATGTTTTAGTATTTTTCCTATGTGCGGGTCAAAGAGTTGTATAAGCATGCCAAATTTCAACTCTCTAGGTTTAGCCGTTTGGCTACAATTTTTACCGAACAGACAAAATGACGGTATAAAGGTTTTTTGGTCATACCTACAAAACCCTAAAAAGATATCTGTCTTAGCCCTCAAATGACAACACACATTTTTTGCGACAGGCATTATAAAATGTAATAACAATGAAAAATAATTTTATTTGATATACAAAAATAGAAATTAAGTAACATTAGCATTTCTGTTTCTTATTTAAAATAATCACCTATATCTTACTAATAAGAATATTAATTATGATAATAATAATTATCTGATAATAATAATACAGACTGTGGCGGAGTCCACACTCATCATGAAACCATTATGTACATTTTGTCTGCGTGTCCATCTCTTGGAGCATCGAGCTATATGTCTCGACATAATGCTGCTCTCTTTGTGCTCTACTACCATCTTAGATAGGCCTATGGTATTAATTCAATACTAATATTGAATTGAATCGGCGGTGGAAAATTTCAAGTGCTGCATTTATTGGAATTACTCCTCTACTTCGAGGTTACTGACAGCTGATTAGTGGGGCATAACCCTCCTGGAGACCAGATATATGTTTGTGATCGAATTCTCAATTCCAGTTGAGAAGAATATATCTCAAGGAGTAGGAAAAGAGGCCCAATTATATGGACCTCTTATCCGAGCTTAGAAAGCTGTATCCAGAGTATAAAATTAACTTGTAGATAGTTGGTGTTTTGGGGGGGTATGAAAGCCTCTTATCGAAGGAAAATCCAAAATTATTCCCGCCTGCAGATCTTCTGCCAATTCTTTGATCTGCACTCTATTCTATGGTTCATAAACGACCTCAAAGACGAATCTTTTTAAAAACTTAATTCCACAAAAAACAATAATTTGTACATTCCAAATTAATTTTATTATATAAGTGATCAAGATTTCAGTTTTAGGCGGTCTCCTTGTAACTCCCTAAATATTTATCTAAATGAAATAATGCATAGAACGAAAAGGTTTGGCTTTTTTTTTATTATAAACAATTTTTTTCTTATAAGTTTTTACTGTGTAAGTCAGTAATAAGTGGGTTTTGAGATGTTTGAATCCTGGTTTTGTGCATTACCTGAAATATGTCCAGCCATTTTTGCGTGAATCTCGAATAAACAGACAGACAGACAGACATTGATTATTTTTCGAATATCGTTTTATGTACGCTAGTCCAAACGTTTAAGCGGAACCAAAATGGAAGTTTAATTTTTTTAAGTCGTCATGAGCTAATTTTTTAATGACTGAAGTTGGTTTTTGTGAAGCAAAATGATCAAAAGCTTCAATCAAACGTTAACTGTTACTAGAATTCAAAATTTAGTTCCGCAAAAACCAAAGAAACCGACTAGGTATAGCAGAAATAAAATATGACGCCGAAAAAATTATAAAACGGATGCAGGCTCCAATTTTAATTAATAAATCATAATATAATTTTATATAGTATTTTATTAATGAATATTATTAAACTAGTCCTAGTATTTTTCGATCAAATATTGTATCATTTTTATGTATTCCAATTGTTATGTATGTAAATGTAATGCATGTTTGTAAAGGATTTTCTTTTACTTTCCGTTTTCATAAATCAATGCTTTAATAAAATTCTGGTAGGGTTTAGTTACATGTTTAGATATGGCAAAAATATTTCACAGCCCTTGGCGTTAATTATGAGACCCTTCCGTGTAGGTTTTTCCGAATAACAAATATTCACAAAAAATGTAGCATGTTTATGTCAAATAAAATAAATATTTTTGCATGAGTATGCATGTCCATCATATCATTTACAAATATAAATATATCAACACGCAATAGTAAAAAATCTCATTGTTTCAGTTTTTAGATGAAGCTATGACGAGCAATTGAACATTTATTACGGTGATACATTTTCCTTACAACAAAAGTATACTAAAATTTTTAAAAGAAGTTTGATCAAGGTCATTAGGCTGATGTTATAAATCTTGTTTCCAACGGCGTACATTAGAAAACCGGTGCTCTTTTAATTATTTTTGAGGTAGGGGAACAATCCAAAATCTCATGAGACAAGATCTGAACTATATGAAAGATGTTATGTTGTTACGGCGGATAGTAATTGTAATTTGGAATTTTATAAAAAATCTTGTTTAACATGAGCTTGTTGTTGTTTTTGAGAATGAGGTACCCGAAGCGTAAAAATATATAGGCAAAATAATTGTAGGCAAAGCTGGTGCATTAATCTTGAAGGTTTCCTCTATCTGTCTGCGAGTCTTTGATTACTTTTTTAATTAGCAGCAACATTATCCGGAATTACAACTTTCTCAGGTTACCCAGAAAGTGGACCATCTTCTAATTCAAACTAACTAAAAAAATCTAACTTCATTTTCGTTGAATGGCATTGACAATGGCATGTAGCTGCTTCAGCGGACTATTTTGAAGCGGAACTTTTAAATTTTGAATTTTAATAATAACATAATTTGCCCCAAGTGCGATCCTTGTGGTACCCCTCATTTGACTGAAATTCTACGGGACATGAAACCATGATATATTATAAATTGTGGCCTATTTCTAATATAACTATCCAATCAGCGGGATTAATGTATGGCGTAACTCATTAATTTTGATGTAAGTAAAAAGTAATTAATTCTGTCTAATTTCAATCTAAATGATAATAAGCCGGACACATATCTAGACTTGATGATAGCAGATGTACTAAGGAAATATTGGCATGGAGAAAACAATCAGAAATAAAGGAAAATCACCTAACCATGTAAAATGGAAACAAAAATGGCCTATGTTCAGTAGTGATCTTCACTGGCGACTGGATAGCCAAGATATACAGACCAATTCTGTAACTCAGTTACTATGATCATAGGAACTAAATTTGTCATTATGAGCAAGGTCAGTTACTATCATGAATGAAAGTCATTATACTTTTTATAATATTTTATCTTGTAGTAACGTTACTACACAGTAAATTTTTACAAAACTGATCTGACTGTACCATCCTCTTCTTAAAGTGTATGAGATAATCTAAAACTTTTAAACTAGTTTTATAAAGTTGAATTAGAAGTCATACTGAAGATTTCTCAAGTAACAAGCCACATACGTCGGAGAGATATATAAGTTCCACTGCCCATAACACACATACCAAAACATACTCCATCACACTGACCCATATTTAAGCTTTTCATTGGAAAATAAAAATATAATTATCTATATTCTCGCCGGCACAATTACTTCATTTTTCAATTTTTAATTATACTTAATTAATATATAAATATTTAACTGTTAATTAAATAAAGTATGTTTATACGAGTTGACACAATTTACTTCAAGTTGAATAAAGAATGCAATGCAACAATCTAAAAATACAGCAATTATTTGCCTCCGGCGAATTGATTTTGCCAGATGGTGTGTACAGTTTATGATAGTTGTCTACATTTAAATTACTTTGTACGAGTTTTTATAGAGTATGAAATATATGCATGGGAGTGTATATGTGTTATTTTTACCCACATACTTTGCATTGTCTCATTATTTATCTTTTTTGCTTAAACAAAAAAATAATTTAATCGTCGATTAATTAAACATCAAATACAAATAGACAACAAACTGACGTATGAATGGAAATGGTTTAAATTATCCTTTAAACTATTAGATAAATGTTTTTCATTTCTAAGTTTAAACACATATTATCATTATCCTGATTCTTTTAGATCATTTTAATCACGTGACCGGTACCATTTAAAAATGTCAGACGTAGGGCAAACAAACAACGTACGACATAGGCGTTTATGGTACGTACTCAGTTCTCCGTTCGTCTAACTAACCAATCAGAAACCTGCAAATATTTCAATTCGTCCGGCACCCATGAAAAGTCAGATCGTTTTCAATTTCTTCCGGCAAAACGGACGATTTTCTCTTTCTAGTATATCGCGATCCTTGTCGAAGCAAATCTTCACATATATAGTTGAAAAGTTAACCTCATTTTTGGCCCTACTATCCTCACTAAATTATCAAACTGATCTTTATTCATGCGTAAATAATTATAAAACAAGTCCGATTCCTTTAAACGTATTTCTGTTACCAAATTATGATATGCATCTTGCTCCAATATTTGTTTATAAATTTCTCCAATTAAAAATCTTTTATTTTGCCTTATTTTAATATTTCTTATATATTTGTTACATAAACAATATGCTGCAATAGCTCTATTTGGATTATATAAAAATAAGTTATATTCATAATTAAATTTATGCCTTGCATTCAGAATGTTTGAAATATTGAGAATCTTAACAACGAAGTAATGAAGGCCAAAAAATTCAAATGAAGTTAGTTGCGCTGCAAAAAATCTTGCCGTTTGAACGTAGAGCTGAAAACGGTAGAACGGATGAATTGTCCGGTGTCGGACGAACGGATCCGTTGAGCGGAGAGCTGATTACGTATCATTAGTGTTTTATAAGATTTTTGTAAATTATGTATAAAAATTTAGTGAATCATATTTATATATCATATTTAGCTATATTGATTATATGCAGTCTAGAAATTTCATAGTGGAGCGGAAATACAGCTATGTTTGTGAATTTATCGTTTTTATTTGTCACAAGTAGGTGCTGGCATTGAAAATATTTTACAGCTGGACTAAATAGTAGACATGATTGTATATTTTATAATATTTATTATCTGCTCTAGGTTATGCACACTTTGTATCAAATGTGCTTGCAAGCATCAAAACTATCTCGATCACGTTCAAACAAATTCGACGAATCATATTGTGTCCGTGTAAAAATCCGACATAGAGCCGATCAGGTTGAGCGCTTTGTGAACCTTTTCTCTGGATATAAAATGTGAACAGGAGTAGGCTTTTTGGCTGTTTTATGTACACTGTATCCCTAACGCACTATAGACTTGGAATCGACAGTTGAAACAAGGGTCGCCGTTTTGAATTAAAAACATACAAATATTTAGCAGCTGTAATTCATCCACTAATAAATCTAATAATACAAAATCTAATAATAATAACAAAATATAATAATACAAAAAAATAATCCTTGCGCCATAAATAAATTATTTAACGTTATAAAAACAATTTAAATACATATAGCCTCTTTCTTTGGTTTAAATGGAACTAGATTTTGAATTCTATAAACTTCTACCTATTAAGTGAGGCTTTTGGTAATTTTGTTTAGTAAAAGCTCACTTCAAACCTTAAAAGGAGAGCTTATGACAACATACAAAAATGAAAATTCCAGTTAGTTCCGATTAAACGTTTGGAATAGCCTATATTTCCACAAAATTTAAATTATACAAACCTTCAAATATATTCCTAATATGTGATTAAAAAGAAAAAAACAATCGTCAGAGTCGGCAGATTTAAAAATACTACATGTCTTTGAATCAATTTAGAACGTTAAAATAACTCACATAGTCTTTACCACTGCAGACCTATTGAGCAAATTTAAATTTTATACAGTTAGTTTTTCTTCTAAATAAATCTTGGTTATTTAAATATTTATTTATTTTTTATAAAATAGCAAGTAAAAATGGAAAAAACAACCTTAAATAAATAAAATAATAAACTTATAAACTAATTACGATGGGACATGTGACCACCACCTTCATCAATACAGATTTTGATTCTCCGGTTAATTGATCTAAATGATTAAACAAATATTCTATAAACATGCTAAATTATCAAAAAATGACAGTAATAACCAGTTTTTATTTTTGATGTTGCTCCATTATCTTCAAAATGTCTTATATCGCTGTCTTTTTCTTCAACTGCTTATTCTAACGATTTCTTTTTTTAATCACAAGATATTTAAATAGTAAGTTCCAATGTCAAAAAGGCAATATTGTTTTTCAAAGAGGACAGTTTCGTGGGATCCAATTAAAAGGGATACGACACTTCTAAAATTGAACTGTCGAAAACTTACAGGATAATATATATGAGATGAAAATCTAAATTTTCGACTTATAATCGAGTATACCAAGACTACAGTCCAAGCATTTTTTTGTATATGCATGTGAGAGTAAAGTATATTATGTTATTATATCAACATATGTTGCATTGTCTTATTTATTTTGTTTAGTTCAAACAAAAAATAAATCTTCGATTAATTAAACGTCAAATTGTTATAGACAGGGAATTGACGTATGAATGGAAATAGTTTAAATTATAGCCTTAATATTAGAAGTAGTATTTAGCAGCAACACATGTTAGATACATGTATGGTGCGTTGCGTACAACAATTATTATTGTTATAAATAGGTATGCTTTTGATCGATATCAATTAGTACTTTCATTTAATTCAATTATTATGGTTTTGTTGCTTTTCTGGTTTATTAAACATAAATTTATGGTTATTTGAAAGCGATTCAAGTTTACTTTAACTGCATTAAATTCATAAGACAGAAGTTGGCAAAGTTAGTCAAGCGTCGAGTAAATTTTTCATTACACTTTGTTAAAGGTCCATTTAGGTTAAACTTCCAAATTAAGCTGTAATTGGTTTAAATTTTTTTGGTTTTATTTATTTTAACTTATATGCGCATTCGTAATTCTATTAACGTGTGGCCGCAGAGACTTGAGCGCCGTGTAAAACAACCAGAAGTGGTCATTTTGAAAACTTATTGGTGTTTCTTATTTAAGATACACCTTTGCATAATATGAGTTAGAATGTATATTTAGTATAACCTCTAACTGAAATTTTTATTTTTTGTTTATGCTTGTTCAACGGTTCATAGAAATATTGCAATACGTTTGCTTACGTAGTTTTCAAGTGAGTATTACCTTATGTGAAGAATTAAATTATTGGTTCACTAATGTAGACTCAACCTTAAACATTACACCTTGCGTGGATTGAGAAGTTGTTGATGTTATTTTGGGTTATGTGGATAAAATATTGTAGAGTTCTTCTTTGGACAATCATCCATAGCGTTGTTAGAATATTGATTGTTTCAATTACTGATGTACTCGATATAGTGAACAGTCCACGAAATACAAAGCATTTGTTTCCAGCACCATAACACGAGAGATTCTTTATTTTACTTGCGAATTTCAGTGTGTACATTACTGTTACGTATAAAGATGTTGAAAAAAAATCAGCTGTGGCCACCACAGGACCGACCGCGATCATAAAGTACTTATATAAATTACATTCTAGCAGCAGAGTAGAAATAACTTGACCTAATATTGTCTAACAGAGATATTATTTATCACGACCATGGAAACGTTATATATAAATATGAAAAAATTGAGACTTATTGAGAAATATTTCGAAAAATTTTACAGAAATTATTCGAAATTTTTCGTTTTATCAAAAAACATCTCAAATAAAAGTTATTAGTTACTACTTTTATAGTAACTTTTGTTTAATAAATTTTTTCGAGATATTTTTCTGTTGTGAAATATTATATTCGCAAAAATCTTAAAATCGACACGAGTAAACTCCCATTTTTAGTCAACCGATTTTTACCAAAAGTTGATCAACTCGTGCCATTGATGGCAGAAGCTTAAATATGAAGTTTCATAAAAATCCTTTCAGCCGAATTTGCTCTGCACGTGTACACAGACAGACGGACAGACAGACGGACAGACAGACGGCCGGACAGACAGACTGACAGACATCATGCTAAAAATAGTCAAAACGTTATGTAGGGACCTCAATTCGTGGAGATCCATCGTAATCTCGAAACGTCAAAATTGGTATGATCACAATACATCCCTTATATATGTTGGCGGTCGGTAAAAAACAAACATCTGTATATGTTTACTTTTTGTACTGTGGATAGATATAATCTTTTCAGATTTTTGTTAGATTTTCCGTAGGTGTTTTAGCAATATTCCAGCGAATTTAATTTTTTTCCGGAAATATTTTCTTAATTTCTTTTTACGAACCCTAAAGAAGTAAAACTATTACCAATATCTACACCAAGCAGTTACTTTAAGTTGTCTTGAGCAACAGATTTATAATCATTATTGTAGTTTTACTTATATTCAGTATTAAACCAAGTTTCTGACTTTCATTTTTCTTCTCTAGCCTTACTTAATTTAAATAAATTTAACCAACATATTCTCCATTATAATCCATATTCCTATATGGCTGGAAGACATTGACGCAGCAAAATGAAAAATGCTTTTATCATCACCACCAATCATTTACCAACTAAATTCTTGCACTGTTGAACTCAGGTTTCTCCATTGTTTTTCTAAACCTTTCTGTCTTAAGCCGCAACCATACGAAGTACGCCGAAAAGTACAAAATGTTTATGATAATTCTATTTAGGCACCAAACTGCCCACAAACTCGCCAGCATAACTGTGCACTCGAACGATTACAATTCGTCGAATTTCGGTACTTCAAAGAAAACTACATATTCGTGTCCAGGTTGTTTGGAAGGTAACGGTGTATACGGTAATTTTGCGCTCAGCGTGCTCAAAGTAAAACATAAAAGAAAACAACTGAATCTTGTACGAGAGCGCGACAATTAATTTCCAGTGTTCCGTGCAGGTGTATGGCGCTGTTCAGCGCGATTGTTCTGGATACTGTCATTTCTGGAAATTGTCTTCAAATTTATATAGAACGTTCTGGGGAAAAGTTTAGTACGTGTTGGTACCAGTTAGTTAATTAAAAACTTTGGAGCTCAGCAACGATGGCTATTTGGGTCTAACGCAGCCTATCTAAATTACACTGTAGAACAAGGGATAGTCAGCAATCAGGTCACAAACTGATGTTGAAAAGCTGAAAATAGCAGTTAGCATTTCCAAAAGTGTCATTAGGTGACAGCAAAATCCAGGTTGATAACAATTAAGTGACTGTTGCCGTGTGCGTTCGCAGGCAAAGTAAAAATGGCGAACGTGCTCGAAGAGTATACTGTGGAAGAGCAGCGCGCTGTTGTGCGTTTTTTGTGGGAAAAAGACTTCCTGCAAAGGATATCCATAAGGAAATGTATCTTATTTACAGTGAAGAGTGTTTGTCGCGTAAAGCAGTGTACAACTGGGTCGAGAAATTCTCTCAAGGACGCTTAAAAGTTGTTAATGAACATCGAACTGGGCTCCCAGTTCAGATGGCGAATGATGCAACAATTCAAAGTATAGACGAGATGGTTCGAGCTAACAGGCGGGTTACAATAGACAGCATAGCACCTGCAATAGGATGTTTTCATGGTTTGGCCTACAAAAAAGCATCTTGACTGCAAACGATTCGCGGGTGATAACGATAGGTACGCATGTGGCTGAGATTGAAGCCCAAAGACTTTTATACAGCAGGCATTGGGCCATTGATAAAGTGATGGGATAAGTGTATCCATATTGGTGGCGACTTTGTTGAAAATTTAAACTTGTTTTCGGTTTTATTAAATATTTTTTGAATATTTTTTTAATAGCCTTTTGTGACTTAATTACTCAATTTCCCTCGTATATATTAAAAATAACAAATTAAACAATAAATAAATACAATCATATAAACATATTCAATAAAAGAAACCTTGTATTAACAAACACAAATAAATAGCATAAAAGTCGAGAAATTAAACGAAAAATTGAACAGACGCAGGGTGATGGTAAAGGGCTGTAAATGGGCCAGTTATTATAAATATCACAAAAAATAATAAAAAACATTAAAATAAGGTGCAAGTCAACACATAAAACTGTAAGTTCGGTTCCTTCAAGACGTGTTAATAAAACATGTTAGTGACACCTGAAATAAAGAAAACCTTTCTTAGATTTCAAAAATTTAGAAATGTACCTGGAAAACGTATATATTTTTACAGTGTCTTGTCGGAAATACTGAGAGTACAGTGGAACAGTACAGTGTGCATAAGTGAGAGGACAGTGTGCCAGTAACTGTCGACAAGTTAAAGTATAAACTCCCTGCATTGTTATTGATGGTGACAATAGAAATGTGTATCAAACTAGCAAAATTTCTATCAAGCGAATAGTTCCGTTGCTTTCTATGTCCAACAAAAATAACTTGTTTATATTATGTTTCAATATGTCGTTAAAATCTACAGCTTTTATTTTACAGAATAGGTGTAAAGAATTCCAAACGCTCAATGAACTGTCAGATGGCAAAATTATTCAAAAGTGACCATGTAATTTAGCCAGCTGCTGATCTAAATGATTGAAATCACTTTATTGTGTTAAAACGTAAATAGATTGTTTCAGTTTCGTTTCCTGCGGTTACCATTCTTTACTGTTAGTTAACTTGTCTGTAAGTTAACTGCAGTGGTAAACCAGTGGACTATCACTACTTCATTGAGATACAAAATTGAAGTGTAATATTCGCTTATGACCTAATTATGTTAAGTTCCAGGCATTACACGTCAGAGACGTACGCAGGATAATATTAGATTTGTGCAATAGTTTTCGTTTTAATGTCATATACAAGGTGTCTCAAAAGAAATTTTATATTTATTTAGCTTACTGCGTGAACGCAACGTATCCGAGGGGCGCGGGGGTTATGTCAATCGGTAGCCTGGCTCTTGGGAATTCAATCGCTATGGAGCGTTTCTCGGGAGCAGACCGCGCGTTATGCGTGCGAGAGTTTTACAAAAACGGTGATTCGGTGACTGTAGCGCGTAGAAAATTCTGCAGTATTCGAGGTTTTCGCCACTTAAATGATGCGCCAAGCATTCCTCTCATTCGACATTAGGTTAAAAAGTTTGAAGAGACTGGTACAACGCTGGATAAATCAAAATCCGGGTGACCTAGGTCATCAAGAACGGTAGAAAACGTGGAGAATGTTAATCAGTCTGTTCGTGACGACCCGAACCTTTCAATTCGGAAGCGCGCAAGTGCTTTAAATGTGCATAGATCATCATTACATCGCATTATGCACAAAGACCTAAAGCTGCACCCCTACAAAATTCAATTGGTGCAAGAATTAAAGCCCCAAGATGCCAGTCAGAGGCTTAATTCTCAGGCAAATTGATCTCCCGGAGAGGTGACATAAATTGGCCTCCACGCAGTCCAGATTTAACCCCTATGGACTTTTTCCTATGGGGTTATCTTAAATCTAAAGTTTACGCCAATAAACCGACTTCACTGGCGCATTTGAAAGAAAATATCCGTCACGAAATGGCAGCCATCCCTGAGTCCACCTGTCGAGACGTCATAAGTAATTTTACTGTTCGATTAAATGAGTGCCGAGAACGCGAGGGTCTACATTTAGACGATATTATTTTTAAGAAATAAATCCCCAAAAAGTGTATTTTAATAATTAATAAACATTTTTTCTATATACGGCTTACTTTTTTTTTAATCGATCCACTAAATATACAATTTCTTTTGAGACACCTTGTATAATGCAATTCAAACATCAAAATATTTGCCCACGCTTTCTATGACCTTTTGCCATGCCTCAAATATGCTTTGTAGAAGACTTCGGTTTGTAGATAGTAAAATCGTCGATTCGTTTACCTCACAGCTTGCCAACGGAGTGTCCGAGCGCATTAAGTCGTGCGGTTTGGACTGGTGGAAACAGTCTGGATTGTGCGATCGGTGGTTCGATTCTCCTCCGTTGATGGGAGACAATATACGTATTTGGGAGACAATAGACGTATTTGGGAGACAATAATATGTTTACATTACTCTCATTTCACAATAATGCACCCCTCATCCAGGTGTAGGAACTCGCCCCCTGGCATCGGCGATTAGCCTCGTTGCAGAAATAGGCCGATGTAAAATAAATAAATAAATAATTACCTCAAAGCTTGAAATCGCAATTGAGCGAAAGTGATTTTCATCGACCTATATAAATAATAATGCATATAAACCAAGTCGTGTGAATAAACCGCGTGCGACAGAATATCTCTTCTGGGGGATCCTTGTTAGTAAGTGACCTTTTTTGTTCCATTTTGTCGGTCAAATCATTTAGTTGACTACTAAAGCGCTCGGTGGTAACCATTTTACCCGGTTGGAGGAGCTCTAGAAATGCCATTCCAATCATAACCCTCCAGATGCAAAGAAGGAACTTTTACCATGGAAGACCAGTTCTCATTTCGAAAATGTGTAACCAGACTGCATATTAACCTTTTATCGTCTTTAATTGATGAATCTCAAAGTGCTGTATTCTTCAAATTTTTACATATATAGTTCTATTGATTTAAAACTTATACTGATCAAAATTTTCCGACTTAGAATTAAGAACGACTCCGTTTCGAATTCAAGAAATTATAGTGAATGTTGGATTTAAACTTTATTGTTGAGCAGTATATGTTACGACACATCTACATTAGATTTTGTAGCATGCATAGTACTTACATAATGCAAGTATACAGGGTGTTTGTTTGAAACGGGGCATCCCGAAAATCTCCTTTATTTGTAAAGATCAAAAAATCTTCAGAATAAAAGTTAAACTAGACAAAAAGGCCCATCTAAAGGTTACTATAAGAATTGTGAGGCACTTCCGGTTTCACCGGAAATGATGTCAACTTTTGATCTAGCATAGGGAATCGATAATTTTATATTTTTTTCCTAAAAGTACATTAAATTAGATTTACAATGACACCAAAAAGTCATATTTTTATGTTAACCATTTTAAAATGGCGAACATTTATTTACAAAATAATAATCAACATAAGTTTTACAAAGTTGAACGTAGCAAGCTTTGAAAACAATAAAAAAAAGAAACAAAATATCTCTAAAATTTACTGTTATAACTAGTTATTATATTAAATACCATGAAATAACTTAAATTTTAATTTTTCAATTAAACATTTTGATCGATCGAACATTTGTATATATATATATATATATATATATATATATATATATATATATATATATATATTTTGTAGAATAATTGTAAAAAGTAATAGTTTTTTTTTTCTAAATAGTCAAATAGTTTATTTTAGAGATATTTTGTTTCTTTTTTAATTGTTTTCAAAGCTTGCTACGTTCAACTTTGTAAAACTTATGTTGATTATTATTTTGTAAATAAATGGTCGCCATTTGGAAATGGTTAACATAAAAATATGATGTTTTGGTGTCATTGTAAAGGTAATTTAATGTACTTTTAGGAAAAAAAAAAATTATCGATTCCCTATGCTAGATCAAAAGTTGACATCATTTCCGGTGAAACCGAAAGTGCCTCAGAATTCTTATAGTAACCTTTAGATGGGCATTTTTGTCTAGTTTAACTTTTGTTCTGAAGATTTTTTGTATCTTTACAAATAAAGGAGATTTTTGGGGTGCTCCGTTTCAAACAAACACCCTGTATACATGTATTATGTATCATGTGATTATGCAGACAAAAAAACAGTCAAGTAGACGAAATACAGAAAAAAATATATGTATATGATATCTATGATAAGACAACAGGTTCTCATAGATCTTTTTGTTTGCCGATGGTTTTGGCTGGTTGGGGTTAATCTATGAATGTGTGTATAAGATTGTTCTACATAATACATTTTTCGTCTTCGGTAACAATTTTCCATAAAATATTCTTCTAATTTTACCTGGCAAGCAACGAAATGCATGTGTACATGGTGGAAGTATGTTGAGACACAAATCTTCGCCAAAAGCAAAGAGAATTAATTTTCATACCTTACGGCCATTTTGCCTTGCAAATGCATCGAATATACATACAGTATTTCGGCGCTTACCGTGCTCAATATTTTTTGTGAGATTATGCATATAAATAAATCATTTCACAAACGTTTCACAAACACTTCAAAACCTCAAAGGGCGGGAATTTATATGAGTTTTAAATAATTTTAACAGTGCGCTAAAAAAAAAAACAAAAACTAAGACTTTTGTACATATCTAATAAATAAACCTAAAATGCAGGCGATCTTTTATTTACCTGTATAAAATTATAAAATCACGGTATAATTTTATTGGTTACTGGCAGTGTACCCGCTCTTTCACTACCGTGGGGGGGGGGAGGTTAAACAGTCATATATGTACAACTTTCCACATTTCTGTGCTTATGTGCGCTTCTGTTAACACTGTGATAACTCCGTTCTTATTAATCTTTGATGTATAGTGTAAAATATTTTATTATTCTACATGAAATGCTCTAATTTACTATTCTAAAATAATTGCTACATCACTATTTAGCCCTGATATTATGTACCCACAAACATAATGATACAAAAACGTTTAAAAACAGAAAATGGCCAATACACGATATCAGTCCATGATAGGTATATGTTCTCCAGGACTTTTTTCTAGATCTAGTTAAAATCTACATTTTTTGTGTACATTATGTTAATATATTTCTTAAGATTTACTCAATGTAATCAATTGAAAGTGTATGGAGAGTGCGCAACTAATGGTTTACCCCCATAACACCTCCTATGAAAATTTTGTCAGACTCGTTTAAATCATCTGCATCTTCTCCTTAAGATAATAGACCAAGAAAGAACTCATTTATATTTTGGCGCCAAATACCGACATAAATGTTCGTGGCGTACTAATCATACATTTCGTGATTGCAAATTTTCATAACAATAATGTATTAATTTAAGCGTAATACAACCCTACCATTAATATAAATTTACAATACCGTTACGTAATTGTTTTATTAACTTTTCTGTAGAGTTCGCTATCGCTTGATATCTCGGAGTTTATAATGTTCGCATATTACCTAATTACGTGAAGCACGTTTCATGCACGACACATCGTTATTCATAGCAAATATAGAATGGCGAGCTGAACTGTGAACCGAACAAAGATCGGCCCCGATGAACTAGACTCCTTTGCATGTACACGCCTTCGCAGTCATCGCCGTCACACCCTTGTGAAATACCGTAGTATGAGATAGTGGAGATTTATCTATTCTCACGGAAAAAGGTCGAAAAATCAAAGTGTCAGGAGGTTACGGGTGGTGTACCTGAAGCGATATTCATAAAACGCATCACTCTTCGGCCAGGATCTATAATTATCCTTAGTTACGTACCATTATCTGTTTGGATGACTAGTTTGAGCAAGTTATGGAAATGCAAGGATGTTGCATGGTGATATATGCTCTCAATGACAAACGAGTTGAAATTATATGATTGTTAGCATTCACCAGGAAGATGGCTATTTACGAATATAGGTGCTCAGTACTTGCTGTGTTTGTTTGTTTTTATCTGTTGACATTTAGTTTTATTGCTTTTCTCAGAGGAGGCACGCTTATTATGAGAGAAAGAAAAATAAATATTGTGTTTTACTGAAGATAGTTATTTACAGTTATTGGTTGTTCTGTTGTTTATGTTGTGTTATGCAACGGAAAAGGTAATGATTTCATGCATTTATTAATATGTTTCACACAGTTTTTATTATTTTTGTTAACATTCCGAAGTATATTGTTTATGTAATTGCGTAACGCTTATTATTGAACATCACTTATGCCAGATTGAACCAATTATGCATCATTTTCATGGTAGTGTCAAAGGCGTGACAGGGGTGAGAGGCGTGGTGTTATATTTACAAGTTCGAATTTCATGGTGGGGTTGGAGGCGTGATAAGGGCGCGTTTTCGGTTTTGACATTTGTATATAACTCAAATTTAACCTAAAAGTTTATACAAGTGTTTGGAGTAAACGGTTATTCAATTTCATTAAATATGTCGTCAAATCGAAGGAGACGTTTAGCTCTTTTTTATGCATATTTAGACTTATTGCGATATGAAGAAAAGCGATGGTGGGTAAGACCCATATATACATAAAAACAGAAGGCAACATGGAGATTATTTTAACTTGTTGCAAGAAATGAGACACAAAAAACACAGACAGTTACTTCAATTACAAAAAAGATTTTCACCATTCCGAAAAAATATATCTGTTTCTATGGTTTCGAAGGTGCGGCCGGCGCTAGAGTTGAAATTTCTGAACTTGCGACACCGCGCTTGTAACCGCGCGCCTACGAAACCATGGTACGGGTTTTTTCAAAATAAAGCGATCCTATTGGTTGAATTTTTTGTTCCACACTTCCAACACCCGCATGAAAATGAGGCATTAGTCGATGACGACGTCTTAAGTAGTCGATGATGATGATTTTGTATTTAATGAGGGCAAAATATCAACTTCTTCTATGGTGCGCGTTGAAAGTATTATTTTGGTTCCATGTCTCTTTTATGAGACAGCATTCTCTCAAATGAAAATAATAAAATCCAGGTATCGTACCTATTAATGACGGTCGTTTGTTTGATTCTTTATTTGATTGTAGACTGGCAGTGTCCAACTAAGACTCAGCTACAGTTGTGGATAATATGTAAATACAGTCTTCGCACTAATTTTAAAACTTTTAATATTTAAAAAAAGAAGTGACATTCTAATTTTAAATTTATTTAAAAATTTGTTGAAAATATTTATTTAATTAAATTCATCTTGTAATATTTAATGAATAATATCATCTTCCAGAATTATTTCTATTATATTTCTTACATAAGTAGATCTTGTGTCGAGTTTAATATAAAAAAGGGACTACAGACTTGTGCTATGTGGCATATTTTCTTTTCTTTGTTTCTCATTTATTTAGTTTTTTCTTCATTTATGCACGGTATCCTTAGAGGTTGCTCTGGATGCATTATTTAGGTGGTTTCTATGGTTATCTCTTTATTATTCTGATTTATTCCTCTGAGCCGAAATATCCACTGCTTTATAAAGTTGCTAATAACTGTTAGGCAAATAACTTGTTTTTTGCTCGAACCACCGACCGCCCAGGCCAGACTGTATATTCCACTAGTCTAAACCGTACGACTCAGTACTCTCGGCCACTCCGTTGGCATATTGGGTATTTCTCTCTCTTTCTTTTCGGCATTCTTCCAGAATTTTGTTACCACTTGTTCTTATTTTCTTTTCATATTTTGCCGCTCTGATTCCGGTGTTTGTTCTTATTTTGTCCCTCTTTGTTTCTGACTATCACTATGTAGCTAGGGGTCTGTCTGTCTAGTTGTAGCGTCCATTTAATGTATATCTCCTGTGTTCTTTCTACCTCTTCATGTTCTCTCCCCTCCATATCTCAGACACGTATAGGAGAATTCGCTATAATAGTTTGTCGTATAGAAACATTCCCTTCTTGAAGTTTACCTAATCTTGAGGATTACCCGCGGATATCCGCCATATTTCTGCGGATGCGGATAAATTATCATTTAAATCGTGCGGATGCGGATCGGATGCGGATTATATATCATATCCGCCACCTCCGCGTGAACATAAAATCTTCGGTTGGACGCTTCTTTCTACGGAAGTCGTGTTTAGAACCCCAAAAATGTATCGCTGGCATTTGTATTGTGCTTATGACAAGAGTGAAATAATAATACGTTACGGCACTTTTAACTTTTTTTACTCTTCCCATAAAGAATTATTTTACGCTTACTTAAATAGTTAAATATAGTAGAGTTTATATAACAGTCGCAGATACAACAATTTCTTTGGATTTATTGCGTTTACTAATTTAAAAATAATTATGTATCGCTTTATTTTGCATTTTTGGAAATATTAGTAAAGCTTAACCATGTTAATTTGCCACATTTAAAAACATAGAAGCTCATATCAAATTTATAAAAATAAAAATATCTTAAAATTCTTGAAATCGTCATATAACTTTCATCTTTTAATAATAGGATGAATTTCAGAATTAAGTTTTATTATTAAGAACTTATTTTTTTTTAATTTGCTGATCTTATAGGACTTTTTTTGTTATTTATTGGTCATAAATGTGATAAATTAATCTGTTTAATTATTTCTAAATATCGCTGCTCTAAAATAATAGTGAGATGTCTTAAAAAATTAAGTTTCTGAGATATTGCTGTTTAAAGTTTTACATTTTATATAAACTTAATTTAAGAGTCGAATAATTGTAATTTCCATCTTTAAATAAAGATGGAAATTATTCCATCTATATAATCTCAGTACGACGTTAGATAGAAAACATATTTCTGGACCAAGTAATACTAATGTGATAAAATTTTAAAAAATTTAGTAGTGTTTTAAATCAGCGATATGCCAAATAAGGTGAAACATGTTAGATATTTCCAAACAGACAGCAAATCCTGTGCGGATGGTGCGGATATTTTTGCGGATGCGGATTGGATGCGGATTTCATATTTACAAAGGCTGCGGATGCGGATCGGATGCGGATCCTGTCTATGCGGATGCGGATCGGATGCGGATACAGAAAAAAGTATCCGCGCAGGGCTCTACATATAACCCAGATATTTTATTTCCTTTACTTGTTCCAGTTCGTTTTCTCCCCATTTCCATTGTTATTTATTTTCCTTACCTCATCCTTTTCTAAACTCTATTACCTTTGATTTTTCAGAACTCAGTCCATGTCCTTGCTCTCCAAGTACCTTTTGAACCTTTTGAGAATTTCTTTTAGTTCCGCTGCACTTCTTGCCAATAGCACCGTGTCATCAGCGTAGGCTAGTGACCACACCGTCGGACATGTAAATCGAGAACAGTTCTCTTAATAATATTAAATCTAATGTATAATTTTACCAAACATGAAGAAGTAATAACACACATTTTTATTCAAACTAATTTTTCACACATATTATTAACTATTAGTGAATATACGCAGAAGGGCAGTATTTTGAAAGTGATAATTTAAAAGCAAAATAATTTCCTCTTAATTATTTTTATTGATAACGCTAGTCTGCGATTTTTTTCTATCATATTTCATTCATATTTCCGGGTATTACCGAATATCACCGTTGGATAATTAAACTTGTGAACTGAAATCAGTTATTGACTTGTTGCAATGAATGCCGCGTAATAATTCTTTCTGAATAAATTACCATGACCTTTAGAATTTTTACGTTGACTGATTGTCAAGTGCATGAACAGTTCCGCTGCAGTAAGTCATGATTTGTCCAACTTTCAGCGTTTATCAATCTGTGATTGAAAATCTCTGATAAACGTCCTCCGGCATCTGTAATACCCCTCATTTTTCCATCGATTGTCGCAAATTAAAGGGAGAAATACTTTGTGTGTAATTGAACATTTTGTTGAAAACGTTATTGATACACCATATGGCCATAACCGCAAGCTTCGTACTAAACATAATGCCAGTGTATTGTTTGTATCAAATGTAATTTTCTGATGTATATTATTATTATTTTTTTATAATTTCGCATTGTTAAAGAACAGTTTCTTTTGTAATATTTTAATACAGTTACAGTTTTATGACGCATGTTTTTATGTGCAAATTTAGTTTTTAAAGTTAACATTTTTTAGAAGGGATAACAAATTGACTTTTACCGGAAATTGATAATTTAAAAACTTCAAGTTGTATGACGTAGAAACCGATAGACCTCTCTTGCTCGGTAACCGTCAAATTGAGCGCGTAAATCAATTCCAGTACTTGGGGAGTGTTGTGACTGTTAAGGGCGGCGCGGATGAAGAAGTAGAAAGCATAATTCGCAAAGTAAGAGGCATCTACATCCAACTTAACCGTATATGAAATTCTGCAATCATTAGTACTCCCACGAAAATTAAAATCTTTAGGAAATGTGTAACTTCAGTACTTCTGTACGGCTGCGAGGCTCGTATCGTTACAGAAGCTATCAAGAGAAAAGTACTAGTATTTGTAAATCGATGTCTTCGAAGAACCCTTCGCATTTATTGGCTACATAGAATAACAAACGCAGACTTGGGGAAAAAACTGGCCAAATAGATATAAATTTGCAATTAAAAAGAAGAAAGCATGGTTGGTTAGAGCTCAGTCTTCGAAGAGCTTCTAGTGAGGTATGTCACTATGCACTAGCATACAACTTAAAGGGCAGTAGGAGAAGAGGACGACCCAAGAACACCTGACCTCGCTCAATACTGTCAGAGATAAAAACACGGAGCTCTTAAAATCAAGACAAAATACTCTACAATAACATAACTAATTTGAATCCAGTGACAGATAGACGAGTTAGTTGGGAGCATTTTATAGGCAAACTATGCTATTTTTTTGACATGATTTGGTTCGCAGACGTCATCGCTATATTAACGTAGAGATGAACTATTGGAAATATTGGAAATGATGGAGTCGGTAGCAGGCACCTTACACAACCTAAGACTAAATAAAAGCAAAACTACAGTGATGGTAGTGAGCAAACAAAATACGTGGGCTGAATTGACTATACGAGTGCCACTAGAGAATGTTGACGAGTTTGTTTATCTTGGAAGCAAAATCACATCTGATGGACGAAGCAAGAATGACCTTGTCAGTCGCATCCATCAGGTCAAGATATCTTTCAACAAAAAAAAAAAACACACACTCTTTACCTCCAATAATATCAACTTGGACCTTAGAAAGCAACTAGTGAAAACATTCGTTTGGAACTCGGAGGAAGTCGTTTGAATTGTGGTATTACCGAAAAATGCTCAAGATTCCCTGGGGGAACAGAGTCACAAATGAAGACGTGCTTCAGAGGATTGGAGAGAAACCGTCTCTGATGAATACTCTAAGTAAAATAAGAAACTCTTGGATCGGACACATTCACAGACACATAGAACTAACAATACCATACTCGAGAGCTCAGTAGATGGAATAAACTGTACAGGTAGACCTAGACTGGACTAAATTGAACAGCTGATGGAAGATTAGGCTGCCTCTCCTACGTCCAACTAAAAAGACTGGCCCAGAATCGAGACGCGGAAACCGCAAAAGAACATGCTCTTTTTAGAGGCAGTTCAAAATCACCCGATGATGGAAAATGCTTGATGATAATGATGATGATGTTTTATCAGGAACTTCATGTTGAGTGTATCAGGAATCATCAATAAAACTAAAAAATATTGTTTTTTTATTCACCCTTTTTGTATGATTTATTACTACCTATATGTACGAATAGCCATGTAGATGCCGTCTTTCTAGGCTACCCATGGATAAGAATGGCCACTATTATGTTTGTTCGTAGAGTAATTTCCAACGATTTGTTATTACCAGTCGTATGAGTATTTTTTACGCACTCGCATACGGCTGATAATGATTTGTTCGTAGCAATTTCCCACAATTCGATATGATTGCCAAATTAGACATCAAGTCTGGTGAAAACACCGTGGTAGAACCTCCAAATCAAGCTTGGGAATTTTTTCACGTGTCTTTTTGATGCAAGAGGTCCGACATTGTCGTGTTTAAGAATAACTCCTCTTCTATTTACAATTTCTTGCTGTTTTATGGTCAAGTTCTGATTCAATAGATCCAAATGTTGACAGTAGTGATCAGAATTAACAATTTGCCCCGGTTTTAACATCTCATAATAAATTATTCCTTTATAAGGCCTTCCAGGTCGGGGTTCATCATCCAAGCATAAATTACGTTATTTAATTTTTTTAAACTACTGTTGACATATGCGTACACTTAGTATATCACCATAAACGGTGCAAATGTTTTTTGTAGCAACTGTAGTAGAATTTTTTTATGGTACTCATACAACATTAAACAGCATAAAAAATGTTTTGATGGAAATTCTTCCGCCATTTTAAAATGTAAGGGTTTAAAATGAAACGAAAACACTAATTAGGTATATAATTAAATGTCGACAAATTAACTTTGTCAAAATGTTGTATATTTAATAATGGTTGAAATAAAAAACATTGTAAATTTTCACTATTTTCGTTAATTAACTGCTCACTAGTTTCGGCTTTCGTCATTTTCAAAGCAATGAATATTCAGGTACTCAAATTTACAGAGTTTAACCAAAACGCAAAAGACGTCTGTTCAATTCAGCGAACAAGTGGTGACTAGTTTGCATACTGTATTAATAATAAAAACGAAAGTACTTTCCGGTACCTCTAATATTTTATGACGTGGGGACTACACATCAATATGTGCGTTAAGGATTGTCGTACACAGTTCATTTTTCGTCTCTGCTGACAATTTTCCATAAATTCTTTCTCACGTTGCTTGGTTGCTTTCAACAAAATGCTTGTATTGAACCAGCTATCAAAGTCTTGTTTGGAGAGTGCATGTGGTACCCACTATCCGAGAATTTGAATTTTGTTTATTTAATGCAATCATCTCTAAACTGTTCCGCGATCTAATCCTAACTGTTCCTCGAGTTTCCTCTGTTGTTCCAGAGCTTGGTCGATCACTGACATCAAAATTACCGGATTGAACCCGTCAACACAATATAAGCAAGTAATGGGAGACATCCAGGGATGATATTAAGCGGGTGCGCACAGGTACGACTGTACCCGTAGCGTACCCTTTGTTTGACATTTTGAATTCAGTACTGGAGTCTTTACCAAGAACAGGGAAAATTAATTCGGATACTTTAGTGATATTTTTGCATTGTTAAAATTTATACTCAATATAAACTCTGTCAAAGGTTTTATCAATTACCTACGAACTGGTATAATTTTCATGTTTATACTTGCAATGAAATATTTAGTCTGGTTAAATCTCAACTATACTACGTCTACGTCTATTATATATATACCCCAAAATCTTGGGATATTCCTTCACCTGTAGGTTCATCGCTAAAAAATAAATATAATATTCTGACGGCATATAATAAGCTGATAGTTACGTGTTACCCATTTTTAATTATGGTGATATTATATACCACTCCTGTATCACTCACATTGACAAAATCCGAATTCATAAAATTCTAAACTACTGTGTAAGATTTGTACTATCACTTCGTAGTAGAACTCTGACATCCAAAGGGTTGAGTTCTTTAAATTGGCTAACTATGGAACAACGTCGAAATTGACACTTTGCTTCGTTCATTCATAAGTTAGTAATTAACCAAACGCCTACCTATTTAAGTTGCAAACTAGTTTAGAGAACTTCTCTTCATAGCCTTTCTCTTAGAGACTTTTATATCCTAGAAGTTCCAGCCCACAAAAGCTCATTTTTTGAGCGATCCTTCTTCTATTGCGCCCCATTAATGTATAAGTATCATAAAATTCATCAACACATCAATGTATAATCAAATACCCAGGTGCCTAAAATCTCTCTCTGTGCAATCATTCAAAGTAAAATATAAAACATGGTTACAGACAAGAAATCACTCTAAGTAATCCCGTTTCGCGAATATACTTTTTATTCTCCCAGGTCATATATTTTCGCTTGCACGTCTTTTGATTTTCGCTAAATTAAAGTTCGCTAAACTTCTTATGCTAATTTGTATAAAATGTAAGAATGTAAGTTATATATATATATATATAATGTATTATTGTATTAATATGATGAAAAAGGTTAAGTTGGAAGACCAGCCCTGGCTAAAACTTCGCCTACAATAAAGTTTATTATTATTATTATTATAAATGGTGCAGCAAACTAAGGTTGATGGTATTTCATTATAAAGATCTTGTAAGATGTATATTTATGGACACCAAAATACTGAATCCTTTTGAAAGATAAAATCGAACGAAAAGACCATGGCATTTTAACTAACTTTTGATTGTTTATATTAGTTTTTTAATTATATAATACGCTTAGTAAATAATTTAAATTTTCCGACACCTCGATGGATAATTAGTGAAACAACGACTGCATAATATGACTTTTAGGTAATAGTAATAAGTTGTTTATTGACATGAAATAGGTGCGTCAAAGGTCACTTGTCATTTTAAAATTTTAATAAGAATTTATGAACTTACTTTATAGTATAGTAAAATTTATGTCGTAAGAGTCACGTTCAATGGGTCATGATTGATAATTGTGCGCTCCATCGCTATTTTTGCTGTAAACATCGTGCTTAATACGTTATTTAAGATTTTTTATTCAAGGAAAGTCGACAATAACGACTACAGAGTCATATATTCGAATATTACATAAAATTTTACGATTTCATCATTGATGTCATAAGAACTCTCTTCTGTTACTTGAGTTTTTTGTTATTGTTTTGTTGATATTTAAAAAAAAAAATGGATGGTATATAGATATATATATATATATATATATATATATATATATATATATATATATATATATATATATATATATATATATATATATGTTAGCGAAAATATAATTATGCAACATTTACACTTATTAACGATCGTAGGGTGCTATATCGTTGCTAAGGCATATTGTTTTTATGTAAATAGAATAGTATAAAATATATCATATGATGTGCGAGACGTATTAGTTGATCAATAAAATCATGTCTTATTATTCATAAAATACCTTTTTTATTAATATCAGAAGTGGGATTGGCCTATCACCCACAAGAAAATTAAAATAGAAGACTATAACTGCAATATTAAAAATATTTTTTTAATGCAACAATACATTGGTGCAAAGAAATTGTCGTATAATATTGCAAAGGCTAATGTAAAGGTTTAAGTTAAAGGTGATGATTGAGAATCATATAAAGGTAATATGAATTATGAGCTAGATAATAAATTGGGCAAATTTCAAGTTATTTTGTAAAAAATTATTTCAAGTGGTTTCTAAGGAAATGACACTTATTGGAATAAATAAGAAATGTGACATTTGTTTGAAAATGCAGAATCTTAACAAAGATCCCTAAAAATTGTCAGGATGAACGAGCGTTGCTTTGTTATTAACAAACACAATTTACGAAGGTAACTGGTTAGATTGATTTTGACTAAAATGGTAAGAGGCATTTTATTGTTTTGGTTAAATCATATGGCACGTGTTAGCCATAATGAGTAAAATTTAGATTTGAGATTTAATATTTGAGATTTTAATAATTGAGTTTTAAGACATCAAAATATGAGATTTTGTTTTTGATATTTGTGATTTAATGTCTGAGTTATGATATTTGAGATTTGATAATTAAGATCTGAGTTTCGAGATTTTAGTTTTGAATTTGAGCGTTTATTGGAAAAGATAAATGACAGATCACTGGGATCGGATTGGCAGAATAAACTGATAAATGTAATTGCTAATGAGTTGAGAGAAAAGGTTGTCGAGTACCGCAAGACATGCCGCTGCCAGTGGCATCAGTCCGGTAATAGCTCTGTAACCATGGTGGCAGATGGTGAGCTATGGCGACGGGCTGATGATGTTGATGATAAAGCACTGTGTGTGCAGAAACAAATAAACGGTCTCTGAGCTTGTTGTGCTGTAGACAATCTGTAATGAAGGAAACTAATAGATAGTTACTGAGTATCTGAGCTTGTTGATCTAGTCACTGAGTTCGTGGTAGAGAAATGAAATGTAACGTATAGTCTCTAAGCTTTCAGATCATAAGTTATAGTATTCCTGGAGAGTTCTGTTTTAAATAAATATTTACTTTTATTAATTGAAAGTGGTGCATGGTTGATTTTGTAAAAAATCAACTCTGCGCCCAATTTTGCTCTATTTACAGATTATGAATTAGGTGAAGACTTTCAAGACGCAGTAGAAGATGAATGGTGGACCAGCTCAAGAATGGATCTCCATGGTATGCAGGATGCTGTTACTGGTATGCAAGATGCAGGATGCTGTTGTTGGTATGGAGCAGACCACTGGTTGCTGTTGCTGATAACAACAATGCTGTTAATGGTGTGAAGAATACAGTTGCGTCCCGAGAACGTTCCGCATGTCAGTCTGGCCGTGTTAGCGAAAATATAATTATGCAACATTTACACTTATTAACGATCGTAGGGTGCTATATCGTTGCTAAGGCATATTGTTTTTATGTAAATAGAATAGTATAAAATATATCATATGATGTGCGAGACGTATTAGTTGATCAATAAAATCATGTCTTATTATTCATAAAATACCTTTTTTATTAATATATATATAAAATAAAACGCAGGTTCTCTTTTATTCGTCAATTTATAAAATATGAAACGTTTCGTGCATGGGTAGTATGCACATCTTCAGTCTAAAATTAAAATTAAAAATTTATTAAATAAAATTACATTACATGCAAACATGATTATAAGAATGACCCATGCACGAAACGTTTCATATTTTATAAATTTACAAGAACCATTTTAATAAACTAACGAATAAAAGAGAACCTGCGTTTTATTTCATATAATCCTCGTCAAGAACCAAATATCCAAATATATATATATATCATATGTTTCAACGATATATGGATATATATCAGGGATTTGGAGTCGGTCACTGTTTGCTGAAATCGGAGTTGGAGTCGGTACAAAACTCCCGATTCCGACTCCAACTTCCACCATTTAAAGCTTTAGCTATCAAAAAATAAATTTATTCTGTATAATAACACAAACGAATTTTAAAGAACAAAGGATGTTTTATTATGGAATCGTTTCTTTATATTTTCTGTAATGAGTTAATGCCTTAGATGATTTCATATAGTATGAAATGGCAGGTACAAACGATTTAACGCTTGCTGTCACAGGCTTTCCTAGGGAAACTATCTGTTGTATACCTTGGCATGTATGAGCACATTTACAAAAATTAAATATAAAATTGCGCTGTTAAAACAATTGAATTAATTAATTAATATTTTGTTACATTGTCTTAAAATACTGGACTATATGTCTGGTTTTAGCATTGATTTCATTAGGGTTCTCATAACTTTAGACCAATGTTCCCTCTAAGCCGGCATGGGCACTGGGCGCTAAAAAATTTGACTGAGCACCTATAATTCTTGTGGCCAGAATTTTAGAGGAGGAAATAATTTTGAAATTTATACATTTTAGTTTTTAATTAACATATACAAATTGTAATGTTGTAATTAACAATAGGCATTTAAGCCCAAAAACTTGCAACTATTACTTGCATTAAGTTGGTTTTCACAGTTCAATTAATTGATCAATAAATTCAACAAGTTTTTTGTCAATTAATTGAAAAATTTATTGGTAACCTTGAAAAAACAAACATCACTTTACACACATCAATTTATTTATCAATTTTTTGAAAATTTTTACATTACCAACTGTAAAACATGTCGACATATTTATCAAAATGAAAATATTAAAAAAATCTTCACAAAATTACGAGCTGTGATCAGAAACAAAAGAAATAACCTAGATCAGTGTTACTCAACAGGTGGTCCGTAGAAAAATTTTAGTGGTCCGCGAAAGTTTTTGTGTTTTTTGCAGTTTTTTTGTTATTTAGTTATACACATTTTTTGTGTAAATAATTTTATTTTATTTATTTCCCGTAAACTTACCGTGATTTTCTACAAATAAAATAAATGTAATTAGCAGCACATTAAATTAGTGGTCTGCGATAGAATATTATATATTTTACTGGTCCGCGGTGCGTTTTTGGTTGAGAAACACTGACCTAGATGATGATAAATTAGAACGTTTGAGGTTGAAAACGAAACACAAATAATATATTTCGAGGTTATGCTACAACTAAACAGTTGGCAATATCTTAACAGATAAAAATATACCTAGAATTCCCTAAAAAATTGATGAAAAATTGACGAAAAATAGAACTTGTTCTATTTTCAAAATAAATTGATCAAATTTTTTGTCAATTAACTGATCAATTAATTGACGAAATTTTTACACTTTGCACACATCAATTAATTGAAAGCCAACTTTTTCAATTAATTGATCAACAAATTGAATCGTGTAAAACCCACTTTACGTGCGCGACTCATATTTTAACTGCGCGGCAGGGATGAAGACAATGCGCGCAGCTTAGAGGGAACGTTGCTTTAGACCCTATTGTTTTCTATTCACTAATTATAATTTATTTAAAATAATTTTTGCTGCTAATCTGTGGATTTTTTTTTTTTCTTTCTAATACTTCCCATAAATTTTGAATGGAGGAAGCCTTAAACAAATATCATACACAAACTGTGCTTAGGCCTTTGCTGGACATTGTATCTGTTCTTAAAAGAAATAAATGCTTAATCCTGGTCTATTATTGATTCACAATGGGAAAACACGTACATTTAATTTCTGCTAAATGTAAGTGAATTTAATTCATTATATTACAAATATAATCCAGGGGATCTGGATTCTTCTTACAATCTCCAGTAACAAAACATATTAGATATTATTTAGAAAGAGAAATAATACAATTAGATTGAAAATAGAACGCAATTGTCTACATAGAAATCCATTTGCAATAATATTTTAAATTTAACGAACAATTTCTAATCTAATCCCGTAGAACGTTGAGCGCACGGAATAAACTGCAGTGATATTCTCGTTGCTCGTTTAAGGAATTTAATTTTGTTGCACTACAGTTAACATAACTAAATATAGTCATTTAGTGTAACCTTCATGCCTTGATGATTGCATCGAAAGTGAGTTAAACCATTTTGCTATTCTTTATTACAATTGTCGACCAAATTTCTGCTCTGTGATTCTGTTTTATATTTATGCTTAATGTATCACGTACTACATTATATTACTTTTATTTCTATTTACATTTTTTATTATTAAATTATATGCTACTTTCCTGCATGAAATAGGTAAAATCATGATAGTTTTTCAAGAAATTTTTTGCTACACCATTGGTTTAGTTATTAGTCATAAAACGGGTACTGAACATACCGAGAATCGGGTACTGGGGTAAAACAATTAACTTTACCCGGCCGGAAAACCTAACCAAGTGGGCTCCAAAGTAGGATCGGTGCTCAGACCAATAACCAAAATGGACAGGGCAGGCCATATGTAATCCGCAACAGTGTTGTGTCGCCAACAATAGTTTAAATGGGGCAAGGTGATTACGGACGGAAAACAAACAATAACCTCAATAAAATTACCTTTTAATTATTATTTTTTTTTATTTTTTATTATAATGACCTTTGCTGCTGCGGAAATTAGCCAGGACAATTCTTATTTATGAAAAATTCCATGCCTGAACGGGATTTGAACTTGAGACCTTAGTTACGCAAAGCACATGTGTTACCACTACGCTACGCCGGTTGGCAAATTACCTTTTAACTTACCTATAAAGCAATATACCACTTTTAGTCATATAATGTATACCATTGTATTGTATTATAAAAAAGTATGTTTACAAACACTCCAGAAACCACAAAAAAACTGTTTCATTACTTAATTCACTTGTATTTGATATCTGACCGAAGTCGAATTCTTATTTTTGGCTGAGTAAAGGTTCTAGCCATACCTACGCCCAAGAAGCTTCATACCACCCTGACTGTTTTGCACGATCAAATATAAACAAACACGTAAAGAAGGTAACGTCGACAATTACTAATAAATGATCTTCGTGTATCTTCATAAATATTCGGGAGGCAACGATTTATCCTAGGAAAATGTAAACAAACAATTTTGGAGACACAATATAATACGTATATTACGTATACAAAATAGTACGTGTACAGAGGGTAACCGGCGTGTTTATCGAAAATCAATTTATCGAAAGCAAATTTATCGAAAATCAATTTATCGAATTCAAGTTTATCGAAAGCTAGTTTATCGAATGCTCAATTTATCGAATGGCACGTTTATCGAAAATTGATTGTTGAATTATTTCGGTAGGAATTAATAATGAAAGAAATTTTAGTTTACATTGTAATTTATTATTGTGAAGGTAAATAAAGTGACAGTGAATATAAACAGAGAAAGTTATATAATAAGAAAACTTATATAATAAAACAAATAAATTTTTTATTTTTAAGGTTTAATAAGGCAGGTTATGGGCAATTGCACGCAAATAGTTTTTATAAATTCATACAAAATGATGTGCATTTTAATTGGGTAAAAACACGGTAATTAGGTTAGGTTTAGTTAGTAAAAGTCTAAAACCGAGCGGAGCGAGTTACCCATCTTCTAGTTTAGTGACAAAACACTATTTTAGGTTAGGTTAGGTTAGGTTAGTAAGGGTTTGGTTAGAAGAAGCCGAGCGAAGCGAGCTACCCATCTTCTAGTTTAATGACTAAACAAACTCACACTAACATAACAATGCCACCTGTTTAGAATCATTGTACATTGAACAAATCATATATGGTATGACGCGGTGTGACACATGCGCAGTTGCGTAGGTACCTATTCCCTAGTTATACCGAAAATTTATATAAATAAGAAAATTTGTTTTTATGAAATAACATAATATTACTAAGCATTTTCGATAAACGTGCCATTCGATAAAATGAGCATTCGATAAATTGACTTTCCATAAATTTGCTTTCGATAAATTGATTTTCGATAAATTTGTATTCGATAAATTGATTTTCGATAAATTGACCTAGAATCACCTCAGGGGAACCGTGCGTTGATAGTTGGGGTTATGAGAAGAAAATGTAATATCTAGATATAGATTCCTTTTGGATCTTTATTCACCGTTGGGGTTTCTAAAGTAATAGATCCATCAAAATAAAGAGGGTATATCCATATATTCATATATTGGGGTTACATGCTATTTATTTTTCTGGTTTAAGGGCTCGTGATCAAAAAATTACAGACCACTGAGCTAACCAACTAAAGTAAAGCCAACTAAGATGAGTCCCATGCCGACCGGCGTAGCGTAGTGGTAACACATGTGCTCTGCGTTTTTAAGGTCTCGGGTTCGATTCCCTTTCAGGAATGAAATTTTTCACAAATAAAAATTGCCACAGCAGCAAAGGCCATTAAATTAAAAAAAAAAACGAAGAGTCCCATAGAGAGAAAAAAATCAACAAAATCTTCAAAAAAGAAGCAGCTTGAAAATGTTTTTATATATCCTAAGAATCCCCGAACAAAGAGAGACGAAATAAACTTCCGGGAAACAGAAAAATATAACATTTTCAGTAAAATTCCAAAATCTTAATATTAAAATTTAGGTACTAAATGTAATTCGTAATAAAGTTTTTACAGTTTTGTAGGTATGATTAAAACCTTATAACGTCACTCATATTTCTGCCTGTTCAGTAGAAACTGTAGCCAAACGGCTGAACAAAAAAGGCCAAATTTGGGATGCTTGTACAACTCTTTGACCCATATATATTTTCTTATGCCCGTTGATAGATATGAAGTACTAAACATTATTAATATATTAAATAATAGCAAAGCATCTAATGCCTACTATTACAATGCAAAACTCATGAAAGAATTTAGTCTAGTTATTGTTGAACCTCTGGTACACATTATTAATAAATCCTTTTTAACTGGCATTTATCCAGATCAATTCAAATATTTGAAGGTGATTCCCATAATTAAAAAAGGAGAAAGAGATAATCCATCTAATTATCGAACGATATCAGTGATTCCAATTTTTTCAAAAAATTTTAGATAGAATTGTTAAATATTTAGAAAAATATAATTTATACTTCCCAATTTGGTTTTAGATCTGGGAGCTCCACCACTAAGGCTGCATTTAAATTTTTATTAGATGTAATGACTAGCATTGAAGAAGGTATGCACGTGGCCGTCACATTTTGCGATCTCTCCAAGGCTTTTGATTGTGTCTCACACGACATATTAGTTGATAAATTAGAGCATTTTGGTATTAGGGGCACAGATAAGGCACTGGTACGTAGTTTTCTAACAGATAGGTACCAGTGCGGTAATTTTAATAACTGTTTTTCAGATAATCTTAAGGTTAACCATGGGGTCCCACAGGGTTCCATTTTGGGGCCATTACTGTTCCTTATTTACATTAACGAGTTACCTGACTTCATTACTGCCAATACTTTTATGTTTGCGGATGACAGTACTTTTTTAAATAAAAATATGTACTACATGAGAATTCCAGACCTTATGGAAACGTCTCTAAACCAGGCTTTGAATTGGTTTGCATCCAACAATTTGAGCCTGAACATAGAGAAGACCAATGAAATGGTTTTTAGTCTCAACAGAAAATTTTCAAAGAATCTTTTACTATATGCAAACAATAATGTTAAATTTCTAGGTTTCTATTTGGATTCCCAGTTAACCTGGAAGATACACATAAATACTCTTGAAAATAAAATAAACACCGCCTTGTTTATGTTAAGAAAAGTGGTAAATCACATATCACTTAGAGCAGCTAAAACGGTATACTTCATGCGCGTTCATAGCCTAATATCATATGGCATCATATTATGGGGAAATTCAGTAAATTGGAAAAGGATTTTTATTCTACAAAAAAAAAGCCATTAGAATAATTACAAACAGTGCTTGGAGGGATTCGTGTAGACCATTATTTAGATCCAGCAACATCCTTACTCTCCCGTGCCTGAACATACTGGAAGCGCTCAAATTGATCAGAGAAAGCATTGGCTAGATGGCCACAGGGGCGCACACAAGGGGGGGGTCCAAGGGGTCCGGACCCCCCCGTACTGTGAGAAGTGAGGCATTTTTTTTTGCCCTTCACTTAAAATTTAGAAGGGAGGAACTTTTTTTTTGCTCTTCACTTAAAATTTAGAAGGGAGGACCTTTTTATTTTGCTCTTCACTTGAAATTGATATTTTGCCCTGTGTTTATAAAAATTATGTATAATTAGACCCCCCCCAAGCCAAAAATCTGTGTGCGCCCCTGGATGGCCATATGTGGCAATGGTCATGCATATAACACTAGAGGCCGCCATAAATATACTTAAGGCCCGTCTTAAGTATAAAAAATCTTTATGTTTTTGTAACAATGTAGGTATAGATATATTTAACAAATTACCGTTAGAAGTAAGGAACTACAATGTGCGTAAGTTCAGGTCTACCATGAAAGCTTACCTCCTAGATAATGCGTTCTATAGTCTACAAGAATATATGAACCATAATTTAGATGGTATAATATAGTTTTGTATTTATAGAATGTATTGTAATATTATATTGTACGAATATTATATATTGTTATTTTTATTTAATTTTTTTTTGTCTGACTGGAATTATGTTCATATTATGTATCTAATGATCCAATAAATCTAATCTAATCTAATCTATATAGGAAAACTATAGTTCAAAAAACCCATCACGAGAAAAATATAAACAAATATGTATTTAGTAAAATTTGGAGTGAGGTATTTAATGAAACCTTGTAATGCGTGGATAAACCAATACATTTTTATAAGTTTTATTTAGGTCTTCGAAAAAAATTGTCAAAATAATTTTGTCCCCCACCTTATACCCGGAAGGTTTCATCTAAAAACTTGAAAAAATTCTCAATAATGTACATTGATGGGAACCGAAATAGTTGAGTAGGAATTTTTGATTAGAGTAGTTTTTCAAACATATCGAATTATATGTGCCATTAGTTTTTTTAAATTTATTGTGTGGTATCAAGAGAAAAGTCTTAAGAAATATATTAAATGATGAATAGTTTCTTTTAAATATCTTTTTTTAACACGATTTTTACCAAAAAAATATGCTATAAAATCCTGGTCCCACCCTTAAACCCAAAGGGGCTTATTGAAAAATCTGATAAATATCTGAATAATAAACATTAATGAGAGCCGGAATTTTTAGTCCACAGAAATTTTTAGTCAGATTATATTTTTGGAAGATATCGCATTTTTTGGATTTTTATCAAAATGGCAGTTTACAGTTTTTTAGGCGGTGTACCCTCTGTTTCTTACGATACATGTATCCTGCTGGTTTTACGTTTACAGCACTGATAATAACCTATAAATTCTTTGTTTTTATTCGTTTTGATTGATTTTTCATATTTATTTTTGATTTTTTTTTAAATTTCTGCAGGATAATTAGGGATTGCAATCCCGCACACTTTTCAATCCCGCGGGATTCCTTTCAATCCCGCGCGGGATTGATTTTATGATAGAAATTGATTTCGTACACATTATAAATAACAAAATGACACATATACTTACGTATTCAAGTATTTTTGTAAAAATAAGCTCAAAAATCGGTAATTATTGAAATAATATATGTATAGATATGGTAAATAAAAAAAAAAACATTTTTAAATGAATATGTTGTTGGTGTTGTGTACAAATGTTCAAAACTAATTAAATGTACTTAAAACAGGTTTTTATGACTGTTTTATGATTTCAGTTAATAAAATATTTTCTTCTAACAATAAATAGTATTTGATATAATTTATTAAATTAAAAATCAATTATAATGAAACAAAAATAATAATGAAATATTCTGCGCCGCATATATCCGACGTTTATACTGTATGGACAGTTTTAGTTGCGTCAGATATATCCATCACTATCGTTTAAGAGTTGAAAAAAGTATCATCAATATAATAATAATTAAAAACTGAAATTAAGTTAAAAGAATCATTGCAAGGAATGTGATCTTAATAAGCAGACACTATTCAAAGTATCATCTCCCAATCTACTTCTCAAAGGGCTACATAAATAACCAGCGGCTCAAAAAGCTCGCTCAGCCTCTACGCTTGTTGGCGATATGGTCATCAAGTAATCGTACATCATACTCAGGAATTTGTCTCTTAGTCTGTCACTTTCGTAGGCCGACATTTCCTTCTTTAATATTTTCTCAAAAGATTCGATATCTGGCACCTTCTTTACTTTTTTGTTCAGTAGTTCTTCTATTTCTGTATTTTGTTTTCTAATTCTTCTTTCAACGATAGATTAGTAGGTTGTTGCAATTTTTCAATAGAATATTCATCTCCAGATTCATTTTCTTCAATTTTATAAACTCTTATCAGCAATTTTTTTATTTCTTGACGCATCACGGTTCTCCTTGGCATTGAAAATATATTACCAGTTTTTTTTTATTTCTTTTTCGTATTTTTTTAGGATTTTGTAAGTAAATTAACAGGCCAGTTAAGTTACTACGACGTTGCGTTAATCTCTCACAAAGTGCCGTGGCTAAATAAATGCTCAAGGTTGAAGATTGCTGATCTAATTTTTCCAACATAAATCGAAAAGTTGTTTCGGCAGTTATGAGATTAGATTCTCTCCTGCATAATACTTCGATAAGTCCGCGTTTCACTGGTTCCAGGCAGAAAATCAAGTCATTAATTTGAGACCATTTTTCATCTGTGAAATGAATTTCTGATGCAATGTCAATCAAAGCTTTTCTGATGCATAATCTTAGGCTATAAAATCGCTCCAACATGTCGAGCAGACTGTTCCGCCTCGTCTAACAATCAAAAATAATTTTCAAATATTTGCTGTGGTTTTCTAGAATATATTTCCCTATAATTTGCGTGCAAAGATAATCTATTCATTTTAATTGCATTGCACAAGTTAATCCCGCAAATCCTGCAAATCCCGCACTGTAATAATGCGGGATCTCGCATGCGCTGAAATCATGCGGGATCCCGCGGGATTGCGGGATCCCACTTTGCGGGATTGCAATCCCTAAGGATAATATATTTACTAAAATTGCTTATCTTTATTAATAAGAACCAAAGTTTACAAAAAAATAAAAATAAAATAATAATACCATAGTCCTAGTGACTGTCATTTTAACTTAACTGGCTTAGTGACGTATGTGACTATTGTAGTGACTTATAAATGTATGTTATAGAATTGGAAAAAATACAAAGTCTGTATGGAAGTCACAAGATATTTTTAAAATGTTTCTGTGAACAGACGATGGCTGATCGAACGGTAGCTGATGGAACTTCCAGAACCTTTTCTTTCCGCGGGGTTAGACTACCATAGGGTGACTATTTTCTTAAGAAGGCAATGCGGGACGGAGCAAAAAAAAAGGGTCCTCACCTCCCAAATCCAAGTGAAGAGCAAAAAAAAAGGTCCTCATCTCCAACATCCAAGGGAAGAGCAAAAAAAATGTCTTCACCTCCCAAATCCAAGTGAAGAGCAAAAAAAACAAGATCCTCACCTCCCAAATCCAAATGCGGGACAATGCGGGACAAAATGTTAAAATGCGGGACTTTTGCGGGCCGCATCTGAATGCGGGACGAATGGTCACCCTAAACTACCAGTACCAATTCTTTTAAAAAATATTTGAGTTTCGGTTGTGGTTTTGTAATTTCATTGGGGTTCCAGAGTTTGGTTCTAGTTTAGTTTTCCGGATCTAATTTAAAGATCATTAAATTCGTTAGCTGAAAAGTTTTAAGCGTAGCCATCTCCCACTTGGATTTTTCATCCGATATTATGCAGGCAACTCTGTCTCAGTATAGTATTATTAGGACCGATAGAAACGTCACGATAACTACGTGCCTTTCATATCTATGTCCGGGGATCTGGAAACGGAGAACTTATCTTCTCTGCCCTTATACGCTACCTAGGCGTTGGGAACCTATTATTATATCTTAAAATTTGGAAGTTAAAAAGGTAGCGAAGCTAAAATGAATATGTCTTTCAATTGTAGGCAGTCTAGTTTTTATAATATATCCAATTCCAGAAAAAGTAATTTCTTTTTTTACTTTTAAGAATTCCAACGAATTACAATTTTATTATTTTTAATAAGAAAGTTAGAGAAATGTACAAAACAGAAAACAAATTCTGCATTTACTTTACTATGTAAAAGTTATTTATTACCTTTTGTTTACAAATTAAACTAATTTATATGGTTACTGTTGCAGTTTGCTTATTAGCAGCACTAGGAAAAAGTACCTAATATAACAAAAGCCTATAAATTTACTTATAATTTGAAAATTTCCTGTTCGCCATTTGACCGTTAAATCATTAGCTGTTAAATAAATGTTGTTAGCTATAAATCTTTTATTATATTATAGTAATTTAGTCGCAGAAGATAATCGAACATGTTCAGTGAATTGAGAATCCAGATGGAAGGTACGAACATGAAGCGGAAGGAAATTCGTGGAGGTTCTCGTCCGCAATGTTGGCGCCTCCTAAGTTCGATCACCCGGCCATCCTAGTCATTTCCTGTATCTTAGATCTTTTTTGTGGGATGTTCAGAATATTTTGTCAGTTTTTTGATTCGAAAATATATTGAAAACCAAATAAATTTTTATTATACCAACAGTATTTGAATTATATATAATTATATAATTTCTCAATTATAGTTAGGGTTTTGTACGTATGACCAAAAAACCCTTATATAGTCATTTTGTCGTCTGTGTGTCTGTCTGTCTGTCTGTCTATCTGTCTGTCTGTCTATCTGTTTGGCCGTCTGTTCGGTAAAAAATGTAGCCAAACGGTAAACCTAGAGAGTTGAAATTTTGGCATGCTTATACAACCCTTTGACCCGCACATGGGAAAAATACTAAAACATCTAAAAAACATATCCCCCTAAAAATATAAACAAATAAGTGCTCATCGAAAAAAAAAATATATTTTTTTAAATTCTGAGTTGGGTATCAAATGAAAACCCTTAGTACAGTTACGGCGAACCTTTTGAGCTCTGTGTGTCAAAATTGGGTGAAACCCTAGCTTCACTAGGGTCCCGTGTCACGTCTAGAAATATCCATAATTTTGTGATATTCGCAGTCCTAGTAAAAGAGTTATATTTTTGATGTATTTATTTGTTAAAAAAACAAAAACAAATAATTCTGTACATTAGTGACTTTTTGGTTGCTGATTTGCATTTGCTAAATTCAATTGAAGGTTGGTATTTCGTGCAGATCATGCCCAAGCAAGCGCTACTAACTTCTGTCAGTCGGTTTCTTTTATATGTTTTAATATTATTTAACGCCGAGAATAAGATCTCACAAAAGTACGTAGATGGAAAAATTGCGAATAAAGCCATCGCTAGATTTTTCAGTGCTAAAGTGTCCGGTAATCGGTTCCAAGCACTCCAAATTTCCTGTTCCTAGTGGCACTCGTCAAACGATTTTTCTCCAGAAACGATTTCTCTCCAGATTCTCAAGTTTGGACCTCAAGTCGACAAACATTTGAGCCCAGATGCGTTTATTGTTCTTGGCCGAAGACCGTCCGTAAACGATGCGTGTCACTTAAAATGTCTTGGCGTGTCACCCGTGACACGCGTGTATTAGGTTCGCCATCACTGCCTTAGTATGTGAATTAACGATCAAAATTTTATTTTTGCAAAATAAATTATATTGAAGCGGTTTTTGCCAAAATTGTGTAAAAAATTTTTGTCCCACACCCTATAGTCCAGAAGGTTTAAACTAAAAATCTGAACAAATTCTAAGTAATGTACATTAATGTGAACCGGAATAGTACAACAGGAATTTTTGATCCGATTAGGTTTTCGGAAAATAACGCATTTTTTGTTTTTCTTGGTTGACAATGTACAAAAGTTATAGTTATGTAACACACTATACTAGAAAGCGTATCCTGGTCTAATGGTTAGCTTGCTCGCTTGATGCGCAGCAAACTAGGGTCCCGGACAGAGGAGACAATTTTATTTTGGGTTTTTTTTTCATTTTTATTTTGTTAAATTATTTTGTCAAACTAGTTTTATTTTGGCAAATGTTGCATTTAATTTTTAAGAGCGTAAATTTAATAATCAGTTAGAATTGTTGGAATTACCATATATTTTCATTCTATGTGTCATGTATACGAAACCAGAGGGGCGAATCATATGACTTAAAACAACCAATGGAAGCCATAGGCGCAATTTTCAAAATCTTAATGAACCTTGCTATCTGAAAAACATATTGCACACATTTAGAAACCTAAATAATGGTATTAGGTATTCGAATTAAAATTACCAAAAATTATTTTAACATAAAATTTGTTTTTAAAGCTCTTAGATTAACATACGATAAATTATTTTAAAAATATCGTTCATTTTGCCGTGATTACTACAAAGCAAAATTAGTCCTACACACTCAGCATGCCGACTTCACTTATTATGTACCTGCGAAACCCTGAAATGTGTGAAAATTCACACTTCACATCAATTTTTTAAAATTTTATTATTAAAATATAAAAACTATAAAACATTTGCATATTCAAGTTAATAAAAAAAGCAAATTACGGTAGATAGTTCACGTAGAGTAATGAAAGATAAAGATCTGACTAGAAAATATTATAAATCAACAATCTTTAGGAAAAAGATCAGCTCGTAAACAACCTAGAGCACGATACATAGATCAAATTGAAAAACACATCCAGGTTCTAAGAGTATAAGCTTGGAAAGTGGTTGCTAAGAACCAAGAAGGATATTATTGAAAATCTTCAGTCTCATGATTGTCGGGCCACTATCAATGATAATTAAAAATAAAAGTTCTTAACGCGTTTTAACAGAGCATGAAAATTACAGTAAAACTCATTTAATATCCAAATCAAATAATCAGGTATGAAAAAGCTAGCGGCAACATGGATGTTTTTTGCTAACACTTAATTAAAAACGCTCTCGAATGCAAATATACTCAAGAGATTTTGGATTGTTTTATGAAAGATGCAACGATATGATTTGTTATCACTCATGAAACCTGGGTCCACTACCACACACCAGAAATAAAACAATATAATTTATGACAAGCAATTTTTCTTATGTAATACCATATTTTAAAATAAAGATCTGAAATCGGTAGTAAACGACATTGAGGAATCGGGATTCCGTAATGGGATTAAGAGTATTTTACTAAGCTGGGAAAATGATAGCTTTATTCATGAAAATACATGTTGTCAACAGACCTATTGGAATTGTGAGCAAGCATGTATATTTCGGACACTTAATCCAATTGCAAAAAGATAATTAGATGGCAGAAATATCCTGAAGAATTAGAGCATGTTGGATGGCTTTCGGAAAACTGGGCTTCATTTTAAAGAATTTTGAGATCCCATTTGGATTAAAAAGAAAAATGTGCGATGCAGTCTAACTGAAATCTCAACATAAATGCTTAGAGTTCCTCAAAGAGCGATGAAGCTCGAGACACACACGATCAGATATCGGCCACAGGGTGTCAATTCTAAAGGTTTGCGAGCGGTGGTCATTTTAATCAGTCGTCAAGTTGGAAAAGTTATAAAAAATATATATTAATATTATTTATATTTATTGGTATTACGTAGTGTGACACATTATGTTGGCATCGTAAAAAGAACATAACACATTATTTTATTTTATATATAATTAATTGCTTATATGTAATCAGTTATCAACTTCAAATATCAAAAAAAACCAGTAATCTCAAATAAACAAGCAAAAAAATGCAACAAATTTCACACCATACACGTGAAACGACAGAACTAAACGACAGACGTCATGACATATAACAACTAGTCCGTAGCTGCCGCTAAGCAATTGGCAACAAGTCACCAAATCTGTTAGTTCTTGACTACGTTAAAAGATGTCGCTCAAAATTTCAGTCGTTAATTTTGGCAGAAAAGTCGTCAACTTGGGTTACACCCTTGTGTCTGCAATATCACACAATGTGTTGCCTATCTCAATTGGAGCTAGGTAGGATACATACTTAGACAAGATCTACAGAGGCCTACAGTAGATGGATCTACAGAGTACTACACTAGGGCGACTAAACGTAGCATCACGTTGGTGACATAGAGATATACGACTTTGGACAGCGTTCACAATTACTCGATGTGCTATTAGATGACACTAATATCGCACAGAATACATGCAGCACCACAGTTTCAATATTCAGCCACTTGGGTTTTTATTTCTGAGTGTGCTTTGAGTTTTGAGCTCTGTTTTTTTAATTCCGTGACAGTTAATTGATATAGACAACTATTGTATTATCTGTCTCATTTTTTAATACGAAACTAAGAGGGAAATTTCATTTTTATGTTTTATATTTAATATATCATCTGAAGTGGCACCTTTCAAAATATTTGACATTTTTGACAATTTTGACATGTCAATTTGTTATGTGACACGCATAGTTTTTGAGTGAATATAACCTCGATATAATAAAACTTAACCAGATATTTAAAAGCCAGGTTTACAAGTTCACATGTTTCCATAAAAGTCTATTTACATCACAACAGTCACGAAAGTAACCAGATCTTGTTTCGTATTACAAAATGAGACAGATTATATATTAGCTAATTTTGAGAGAAATATTGAAGCTTTAATACAAACATATTGTGTTTTTGCAAAAATTGTTCATAAAAAGAAAACAAATCTCATTTATTCTGTGAATTTTTTCACTTGGATGAAAATTTGGGGAGCTATGTCGGAACATCCTAAAACTAAACTTTCGAAATATCTCCCTTATTAATGACTTAATAGAAAAAGGTATATGGAAAAAATTGTTTATGATAAAAATATGTTATAATCTGTCTCATTTTGTAATACGAAACTAGATCTGGTTACTTTGGTGACTGTTGTGGTGTAAATAGACTTTTATGGAAACATGTGGACTTGTAAATCTGGCTTTTAAATATTTGGTTAAGTTTTATTATATCGAGGTTATATTCAGTCAAAAACTATATATAATCCGTCTCAATTTGTAATACGAAACTAGATCTGGTTACTTTGGTGACTGTTGTGGGGTAAACAGACTTCAGCGTATCCGTGTGAACCAATACTATGATAATATTATAAATGTATTGTCAATATACAACATAAAAAATGAACTTTCCCTGTTAGTTTCGTATTACAAAATGAGACAGATAATACATATGTCAGATAACAAATTGACATGTCAGAATTGTGATAGATATGTCATATATTTTGAAAGGTGCCACTTCAGAATTACCACCCTAGATGATATTTTAAATATACAACATATAAAATGAAATTTCCCTCTTAGTTTCGTATTACAAAATGAGGCAGATAATATTATCTGTCTCATTTTGTAATACGGAACTAACAGTGAAAGTTCATTTTTTATGTTGTATATTGACAATACATTTATAATATTGTCATAGTATTGGTTCACACGGATACGCCAAAGTCTGTTTACACCACAACAGTCACCAAAGTAACCAGATCTAGTTTCGTATTACAAATTGAGACGGGTTATACTAATTTTACCGTTTTATTATACATTTTTGTTGTTGTATGTAGTATGTAGATATAAAATACAATAAAGATATGAAAAATATTTTATATTTTATTTTATTTCCTGTACATTTAATCACCTAAGTATCTAAATTTATTAAACATGCACACTTTTTCTTGGACATAAAATTTTTGGATCTTTTTAGCAAAATTTAATGTTAAACAAGAAATGTGTGCATGTTTAACAAATGTAGAATTCTTACTAAAAATAAAAAGTACATGATGACCGTTCAAATTTCGCGGTTCCATGCTTTTAGTTCCGGATGATTTGGCAGAGTGCAGGTCGTACGGTCAAAATTTTTAATATGGGTATGTCTCTTCTTGAGTCTTCTGTTCTGTGCGTAGTAGAGGTGGGAAACGTGAATCTTTTTAAAGATTCGTTCAGTATTCAGTACTCTCTAAAAAGATTCGTTCTTTTGGAACGAATCGTTGGCGTACAACAAATCTAGTGTATACATACGTCACGCTGTGCTTGGCTTTGTTATTGCATAGTTGTGTACTGGGAGCTGAGAACAGTATACCTACATACTTCTGTAGATCTCGTGCGTTCATTGCTCTTAGTGGGGAATCCAAAATACTAAAATACTCTATAAACTAGTTATTTTTATCAAAATTATTATTTATCAATTTTAATTTTAATTAATTTGTCCACCTCTGGAAAACAAGAAAATGAACGTGTTAAAGTGCATTACAGTAATTTTTCTTGTTATATATAAGATAATTAACTATTTTGTATAATTATTTAAAAAATATATTTATATTTTAATAAATTTGTTATTAAATAAATCATTATTAATTGTTGGTAATTGTTGTATTTTTAACTTTTCCGAACACCGTTTGAGAAGCTGTGACTGTGTCAAAAAGCATATCTCGCAAAATTCACATACTCTGAGCTCAGAATGTGCTCAAAGCATTGATGCATCGTCCGTGAACGATAGATAGTCGCTAGTAGTTCGCGAACGGTGAACGTATCAGTACATCTAGTACGTGTAAGTGTTACGTACTTACGTACACGTATCGTGTATCGTGAAGATTCATTCGCTGCTTATTAAAAGATTCGGTCGTATCAATTCACTGCAACGCTTCGTTCTTTTGGAACGAATCGTTCGCGAACGACACATCTCTAGTGCTTAGCATCGGCAGAAGTGGTAGGATGATGTTCAGAAACTAATTGATAAAATATGGTACCAGTTGGCCCAAGAGAGAAAAAAATGGAAAATATTAAGAGATTCCTATGTTCAGGAGGGGACAACTACTGGCTGAAGAAGAAGAAATATAAAATTTTAGTTGATTTCTATATCGTTTTCTCTTTGTCTTCCTGATATCATAACAAATTTAAATAGTAACTCCACCAGGCATTAGAAAGAATTAAATAATTAAAATTAATTAAATATTCCTACCACTAGAATGGTAATTTCCAAACCACAATTAAAAATTCCTCACATACATATCCCAGAGAAATGTTCGTACATTTGTTTATAATGAAATTAATTTGAAACTTAAATATGATGTAGGCATCGTGTGAACATTTCTGCTAGATGGTAGTATGCATTCTCTGCGTATGCTCAGTCATAGTTGCAGGTAATTTGCACTAGTGTATATGTTAGTAGCCGGGTTCTAAAGGTCACTGCTCTTCTATGAAAACGTGCATCTTGAACATGAACGTAACGTACCTACATGGAAATGTATCATAAGACGTTGCGGAGAAATGCAATTATACACCTGACATATGATTCTCTGTGTATTTACTATTCTTTTCATTTAATTTTATATTATAATGGATGTTATTCACGTTTGTTTTAATGACTTGTGTTTAATAATTATTAGTTCCACTTCACTTGAACATACCTACATTACGAATTATATTTAATGTGTTTTGTTAATATTAATTTGTGTTTAATCAACTCCAGATGAGTTTTCTTTTTTAATAGTTTGTCTAAAACTGTAGGGGAAGCCGAGGCATAACGAGCACCTTAAGGATTATCTTTAATAAAATCTTAAGGAATATCAATTCGTAAAAAAATTCGAAATACTTTTATTCCTAAGATGATTTATTGTTTAATTATTACAGACAGTAAAAAATTCTTAGAAACATATAAAATTTTAATTTTACCACTTTTGACCACCAGAATGTCGACGCAGTACCTCTAAGAATTCAACAACTTAGATGTTGACCGAATACTTTCTGCCCTCGTCTTCAGCGAGACGGGTGTTTTTATAAGACATTTCTAGGAAGAAGGGTAAAAATATTGTTCAATGAATTGTCCAAGTTATTAGATAATTACTTTGAACAAAAGTCTCCTTGAACAATAAACTTTAAAAAATTATTTTTAAGTTACGTGTTGTAAACGTAAGGTTTCTAATTTTATTTTATTATCTGATTTCTCACAAGTGTTGACTGTAAAGTGCCCTTTAAAATCCCTAAAAAATGCCTTTCAAAGAAACTCTTGCGACGGGTGGTTTGTGAAAGATTGTCATTGTCCGGGAGAATTTACCAATTCGTTATAATATGTTTTTTCGAAATCTCAATATTTTTTTATGTGAACTATAAATAAAATATACACAGAGGGAACACGATTTTTATCGGAAATGTGTGAGCAAATTGGCAAAATATTTTGATGACCAAAGTTTACTCAAGGAAACGAATGGTAGTATTGAAATTTCCCGCAACAAACCGAAAGTACAGGATATCAAGGATAGCTTTGATTTTTAAATGGGGATGTTATCGGGTTGCGTATTTTTGAATAGAGCTTTAACAGTGAATTTATAAAACTAATACAACATAATCAATAAATAATATCTATATGATCTTTACAAACATTATTATTACATTTTGATCGATTAAATGCAGTTTTTGCTCTTACTATGCAACAAGTCAAAATCAAACAAAATTAAATATGAAGATCATATATCATTTGTTGATTCTATTATTATATATTTTCTAAATTCGTAACCTTTTATGAATTATTTACAAAAACAATGATATTCTTGGCCGTACAGTGTAGGATCCTCTTAAACAGTTGCTAAAAACACCATGTATATTAGAATTTGTGTACAATTTTTATTTTATCTTCTTGGTAAACACTTAAATATGATGCTTTTAAAACAAACACTATCTTTATAATCTAATTTCATCTTTCTGCGAATTCCGTCTGTGCTATTTTCATAAGATAAATCTTAATAGCAAATCCCTTAATGCATTCCAGAACAAAAGAACATTCTGTTGAGACTAATTCAAGCATCATTGCCTCTGAGAGAAAGTGTTTCTTCATCGTGATATTTCTCCAGAATTATAATTTTAATCATTACCACAGTGATAGTATTTCATTTGTCATTCGCTTAACGTCCTTGAGATTTATACAGATATAGTAAAAAGAAGAAGACATAGCGTATGGTGTATATATTTGCAACACCTACTTGAACATTTGGCATTCACTAGTTATATATTGCTTTTGTTAATAAATGTCTAAGTAGGTTGCACATATAACTTCTTCATATCTGATTGACAATTTAATTAGAAGATATAAATACTAGTGCCATTTTACACATACATATATACATACACGCCCTCAAAAGCATTAGTCTCGAACGTATGGTAGATTGTGAGATGTACGTACAGGTTAATATGAAAATAATGAAGTTTCAGGAATGTAGATGATGTTTCTGATATTGATATGGGATCTTGGTTTCATTAAAAATTTTACTTTCTCTTTTCAGACGACTTATACATTTAGAATTATTAAGATTTGATCTGGAGCAATGTCAAGAATATTTAATTGTTGTCCTTCAAACAAATGTTATTATTTCTAGATTTCTTTTCATATCAGTAAGAAAGTAAACACTGGAGAATACACATATACGAGGTCTGTTCAGAAAGTATCGCGAATTTTGAATTTCCGCGGGTTACGTATATTCGATTTTCGATTTTTTTTGTGGCGGTATGTTTGTACTCATGTCTCTCACTTATGCCGAGAAGTTCGGCCATTTTGAATGTTCAGTTAATTTTTGACAGTTGCTTTGCTTGCACGTGTTTTGACTCGTCTTCGATTTTTGCCTATACCAAAAAATGGATCAAAGAATCTGTATCAAATTTTGTGTGAAAAATAAAATTAAGTGCGCGGACGCATTCCGAATGTTGACTGTGGCATATGGTGAAGCTACCTTGGACCGAAGCAACGTTTATCGGTCGTACAAAATGTTCTCAGAGGGCCGAGAAGATGTGAACGACGAAGAGCGTGCCGGATGCTCGAGCACATCAACAACAGACGAAAACATTCATGAAGTGAAGAAAATAGTATTGGCCAATCGTCGAATCACCGTTAAAGAAGTTGCTGAGGACCTAAACATATAGATTGGCTCGTGCCATTCGATTTTTATGAATTATTTGGGCATGAGACGAGTCGCCGCGAAATTCGTACCAAAATTCGTCGTGTTTTTTTGCCAAAAACAACACACTAATAATGCCGCAGCCACCGTATTCCCCAGATCTAGCCCCCTGTGACTTTTTCTTGTTCCCGAAACTGAAGAGGCCCATGAAAAGACGACGCTACGCTACGAGTGAGGAGATTAAGACGGCATCGAAGGAGGAGCTGAACAAGATCACAAAAAATTATTTTTTCAAGTGCTTCGAGGATTGGAAAAAACGTTGGCACAACTGTATAATATCTGGTGGGGATTACTTTGAATAGATACATAGATATTCATGAATAAATAAATAATTTTTGAAAAAACACAAAATTCGCGATACTTTTTGAACAGACTTCGTACGCACATCGGGAAAATCTAGGGATATTAAAAAATATATAGAAATATATTGCTTATTGTACATTTAATGTTGTGTTTCAATTAAAGTAGGCAATTATGAGTAGTTGGCTATGGAAAACAAATAAAAACAATAACCGGCAAGACAAATACAAATTTGCCTAAATTTATTCAGTACATGATCAGTTTGGTGGGTTTGCCCCGGGCGCCAAAAGAGATAGCGCCGGCTCTGTATGTACAACTGAATATACAATTGAATCTTTTATTTCAGAAACCACCTATCGACCAAAATGAACAAAATTTAGTTTATTTTGGGTTTAGATATATTTGGGTTTAGATTAGAAAGCTGAATTTGAATGGGTCCATTATGTTTGTTAAATAAAATACTAATTTTAGAGTAGAAATGACATAATAGCTTTGACAACACCAAAACAGTGTTAAAAAAGTGATTTGTTAATTAAATGCTACTCCTAATTTTTAATATCTGGAAGCGATGTAAGACAGTTTTTTTGACTTGCTCAAAACACGGTAAACTGGAGATAGATGCTTTTTAAAATAGACGATTCAACTGATGAATGATAAATGACTGTTTTAATGTACTGGACTATGATGAAATATTATTAAGATATCACAAATAAATAAATAAAAGTTCTGTGAAAGGTTGCATCGTCTATGTTTGAATATAGTAACATATTTAAGTACAATACATGATGGCTGAATAATGAATATGATGTCTAACATTTCATTTATGAATGTTTACATGATGAACTGATTGAATGGGCTATTAAGAATTATTTTATAATATATCATTTTATTGTTAATTTGAAATATAATATATTATTGCCTGTTGCAACTTATTGCTTAATAGCACGTTCCATTATGGCATTTCGAAATTTTATAAATATAGCTTGGATATGAGTACTAAAAGTTTGAATGTGTATATTTCTGGTACAAAAGTAATGCTTGTGTAGTTTGCCCCCAACAAAAGGGAAAACTCATCACGTGGCTGTTGGGTGGGTTTTTCATAAACCTAATCAAGTTTTCTTACAAATTTTGTTTGAGATATCGATATATGTCGCGTATACAAAACGAACGACACCTAGCGGTACTTGCTATCAGGTCGAGGTCCCGCGTTATACTAAATTAAAGAACGCGCCGAGCGCCGATTTCACCACAAAATGGAAGACGCGGGCGTCTCTCACCATTACGTCATCTGACCATGGGAACTATTTCGGTAGATTATTTGGACCTTCCTCTCTTCAACACAATTATTACACTAGCTTTTATAGTTCTTAAATTATTGAAGGATGTCTGATGTACACTTATTTGGGACACATGGATTTTTACTGAGGAATGACAGTGGCGGCACCTCATGAAGAGTTAAGGAGCCAAGACCCTGCCATTGCAAAATTATGGCAACACCATCATAGATTAATCATTCGAAAGCTTTTAATTTGTTTAAAACTACCGTAAATACAAAAAAAATATACTCGTTTAAGTACGGAACGCTGCTACTGCCTTGCACTTCAGGCGACGAAGCACGCTTTGTATTTATTTAGGCAGGCGAGCCAAATCAAACCTGGCTCCGTGTTCAGACAATTTGTTGGCCTCCGTGGAGGTCGGGAAAAGAGCAGGTGGTCAGAATATGTGCTAGATTTATATTACAGAGGAGCCAGCTGTATCTTGGCTCGTAAGTTTGAGTTACACATGCATATAGTAAGCGTCACGAATTATAGTGTTTTTTTACTGTGTCGTGTCGTATGTGTGTCTTGTTTTGTGTTACTATTAGAAATGAAAGACCGCTCCCGGATTTGGACATTTAAAAACTTAGAATATTCTGCCTCTGCTTCTAAAACACGTACAAGAAAATTTAATAGAAACATTTACTTAAAGAACAATTAGATTTGTGGAAGCAACGAAAAGTAAGCTGTTTTTTGTTTTCATTGCGTTTTATTTGGGGGACAATTAACATGGACGAAGAACGGCATTACGGATTCAGTGCACATCTGAGCTTTTGGTAAGTCACTTCCATTTAATTTAAGTATCCATATTTAGGTAGATAAGTACCCGCGATAAGTACTTAATGCATTTTTCATTTTTAAATGACTTCTCAATTTATCTCTATTAAAATTTTTCTATCGTTGTTTTTTTAATTTGTCATAAACGAGGTAATAAATTACTGCAAGTTGAGCTGATTCAAAACTTTGTAAAATTGGTAAAAGGTGGGGATGTAGGGGATTGGTCCGAGATTGGCCCTACCACTCAATGTTGTCACGAGCGCCACCGAGAAATGGACCCTGTAGTCGAATTCTAACTCAAACTCAAAAAATAGACTGTAGATATTATTTGCTAAAATTTAAATAACCACGTGTCCAGATCTACAAGATGGGTAGATAATAATGTTGGCATTTCAAATAAAACCAGAATAACAAATTGCCAAGAACAGGGAAGTTTTTGTGTGTATCTTAAAATTTGTTTATAAATAAATAGCAATGTTTATTATTTTTACTAAATTATGCGGTTTTGTTGTGAGTTTTAATTATGCATTCCATACAAGAAATGTGCTTAAGTTAAAAATAATTAAAAAATAATTATAAATAAATGAATATGGATTTTAAATTTCGGCTTAGATTTTTGTCTGTAAATATGTAGGTTAATATGTAAATATTGACATGCGAATTGCAAATTGCAAATGAGATGCTAATTGCTGCAGATAGTAAGTCACTTAAGATTCCAACATTTTCCCACAAGCTAGCTGATTATTAGGGTCTGGACACACTTAGGAGATAATTTTATTTAATTAATTAACCAGCAGTGTAGTAGATTATCGATAAAAACTTTACTTTTCCTACAATCACAATACAAAGTAGGCTTTTGTTTTCTTCGAAAACAACGCAAAATGGACATTTGCCGAGAACTATTACTTTGCGCTTTAAAGTGAATAAATTCGCTCAGTATAACCTACAAATGCCAACAAAAAAAAATGTCATTCCACCGCATAATACGCGATTAACTCGTTTTCATATAGCATTTCTTTATTTCTAGGACAATGTGTAAATAGTTTCGATATAATTAATAATTATTATACTCTATCTCAGAAAGACTGATAGTAATAAATCATTTTGTCAGGCAGTACCAGTGGCGTGCACATTTGAAACACGTTTAAATTGGTTTTGTGTATTTCTATATTACTATATATCATTTTATTAAACGCACGCCCCTGACCATATTTATCATATCATTAAACACACCCCTGTGACCATATTTTTCCTCAAAATTTTAGGGTCAAATTTTTATGATCTATTGCGTTTAACCCTAGTTCGTATTCCCATATAATATGTGCGGCACACTAGGTTGTGTTTAACAATATTTCGTGTCGAACTATTCATATTTTGTAGCTTTTGTTTTGCCGCTTCTGTGTGAAAAAACAATAACTTTTTACAAATAATAAATTTTATTACTATCAGTCTTTCTGAGATAGAGTATAATTTGTTCTACGTTTGTTGCAATAACATTTAAATTTTAAAGAAAACCGTCAATTTTATTTCATTTAAATATTAAAGAATTAAGAAAAGCAGTGATGATAATTCATGCACACCACAAAAAAAAATTAATAATAATAGCTATACATCCTTCGGAATCGGGGATTATAATAAGAAATAATACAAATTGTACTTTTAATATAAAAATAAATAATAATTAATAGTGTCGTGGATGATTTATGCATGTGATTGCAGAAAAAATCTTGTGTGTGATTCGAATGCAAAGTGTGATTGCCTTTCTCAAGAGATTACCGCGCTAGTTGCGCGTTGCGCGGCAACTGTCTCTTTCGAGCGGCAACACGCCGCTTTGCGCTTTTAATACACAAATAGCTATTATTGATAGATTAAGCAACTGTGGTCCATAGTAAATTGTTTGCTTGTGGAGCACAGGTAACAGGGTTCTATCTCCGTTAACATCACTGAGGAATTTTCTAGGTCTCTTCACTCAGGTATCTTCTTCTTTCGTCTTAGCCTCGAGTAAGTAATATTTAAAAACTGAGTACCTAGTTATACAGGTTAAATAGGACCGAAATATCACGCTAACCAAGTGGCATTCATATAGCACCAGAGGTCAAGAGCCAGAGAACTATTATTGAGAAATCAGATTGTTAAAACCGCGATTAATTACCATTGTAATTACCACATTTTTCTTTCGTTTCTTATTATGTTTGATCTTGTTATGATTTTCTTACGTTTTCTTGATGGTTGATACATAAGTTTTTAATACATTTTATAAGCCATTCGGTACATATGTGCTTTGCAGATGGATCTATATTAATTCATTTTATGTTTAATGCTGAAGTTATCCAATTTGTCCTTGCTTCTTATATCTTTTCATATCCAGTATTTTGAAACATATCTGGGAAATTATAAAAGAGATTAACAAATTATAAATGTTAATATTTCTAATGTGATAAATTTCAATTTAATATTATTGCATAATTTTCATGTATGTAAATTATTGTATCAAATATAAAATATTAGCATATTTTTAACACCTTTCGAAACATGTATTGAAACAAGTAATAAACTTAACAGCTTCCTGCACTACATTTGATTGCTAAATTCGGTTTTTGACCTGCCCGCATATAAATCATAGATTTTAGGTTAATCCTAGATACAGTTAAAACTGTGAACTACTTTGAAATGAAATATTGTTTATTTGTTAATAGCAGTGGCGCACCCAGGGGGTGGCCCACGTGTCTGAGCCTCCCCCATCAAAAAAAGAAAATAAAAACACACTAGAAAATTTTATTAACACCGTCCTAGGTAAATTTAAAAATAGCAATATTCAATTCTAAATATCTAAACAACCACTGTTTCACTCAGAAATGATAAGCTACTGAACACACCAAAAGTATGAAAAACAATAGTTTGATAGTTTATTGCAGCAATAAAGATAGATGAGAAACCCGGCAGTTTAGTGATTCAAATGGACATTGAAGAGAGTTTTAATCTATATGAGATACAAATATAGAGCTGAGCGACTGTTTTCTAAAATCGCACAGGAGCGGCGTATAGTCATTCAAATAAGAATATGAATTACTGTCACTTATTAAACGAACAGTAGTCTGCATAGATCGTGTGTTGTGCAGGTGAGCCCCCAGGGGTATCGGTGTCTCAGGGGCAAGAGCGCCAAAAACACGTGGTTTTTACATGTTTTTCTCAAAATATGAGTGATGGTTGTTTGTTACTGCGTTTTTGTTAAAATATAGGTGTGGACCTTTTTTTTCGATCGTCACTTGTATTTTAAAAATGAGAACCTTTTTGTTTTTAGAGATTTGTTCGTTTGTGTTGCACAAAACTTGTCCAGGACAAGAGCAGCTGACGTCACAGTGCAACTGCTTGAAACAGGAATACCAACGAACGGTTTTCCAGGCAGGCGAATGACATTTCCAGACAATGTTGATAACCTCACTTTTTAAAACAAATTTGTTCTAAAGTAATAGTAAATAAATAAGATAATATGAACAGTTTAAATGCTGAAATAAATTTTATAAAAATAAATAATAAAAATTCAAGTTTTGACAGATTTTATAAAATTTCTGAATTTATTTATGTTAGTTATTATACCAGCATTGTAGGAAAAGTACTTTCCTTCTGTTCATATTACTCGATTCATGATCGATATATGATAGATGTAAAATAAAAATTTCCGCTAGACCAAATACAGATTATAACGAAGTTAGATTAAGATTGCCGCCTTTTTACAGGTTGCCTGAAGCTACACTCACTCCCGAGCAAGTGTAGACTTTACCTGTCCTGAACAAATTCATAAATACAAGCGAACATTTTACGTACAGGTGTCGGAACACAAACGAACGCCATAGTGTAACTGTGGTGTAGGTTGGGCAACACAAACGAACACACACCTTGTAATTTAAAAGTGAGAACCTTATTCATAATTTAAATAATTTTGTCTTCTGTCTCCCTCCCCAATTCCTTGGTGCGCGCCTGGTTAATAGCAATAATTTGTTACTGTAGTCAATTTTTCAGTTAGGATCATATTTACACTACTGAAAATCAACAGAAAAGTCACTAGATTTCCTTATGCAAGAAAATTGAATTTCATTATAATAAACTTCAATAACTGTATTGAAATATTACGTTATTTATTAATATATTTGATTTTGTAAAAGAGTGTGGAATATTTTGATACGAAGGACAAATGATGAACTAATGGACCTTTTCGGGGAAAAATGATATAGTAGAATGAGCAAACACAACAAAGACTGCTATGGACAATTGCTTGTTGGACTACCGTATAACTTTGCCAAAAAGATAATCAAAAGAGGCCTTTTTTCAAAAGAGGTTTTGTAGAAGTGGGAAATATTTCCTTAAAAATAATATTTCGTTAAAAAATTCAAATACTTTCAGGTCATTTGCCACAACACAAAAATCTCCAGCTGGCCGCCCCTGAGTTCAGCTACACAGGTTCGGGGGTATCTGTGCACCTTGCCAAGAACGACCCTGGATTTGTTATTATTCGGTATGATTGACTCTGATTCTGTACTATAGTTTTATTATCAGTGATAGAAGTTCAACATTCGAGCTCCTAAATGAGCCTCAATGAACAATTACTATACCTACAAAATCCTGAAAAATTATGAAAATACACGCTTCAGATTAATTTTTCCTTATTACTTTTTGTGAAACTTTGTATCTATCCCAGACATGATTTTAATTTTTTTTTAATATTTAATAAGGTGTCTCAAAAGAAATTTTATATTTAGTGGATCGATTAAAAAAAAAGTAAGCCGTACATAGAAAAAATGTTTATTAATTATTAAAATACACTTTTTGGGGATTTATTTCTTAAAAATAATATCGTCTAAATGTGGACCCTCGCGTTCTCGGCACTCATTTAATCGAACAGTAAAATTACTTATGACGTCTCGGCAGGTGGACTCAGGGATGGCTGCCATTTCGTGACGGATATTTTCTTTCAAATGCGCCAGTGAAGTCGGTTTATTGGCGTAAACTTTAGATTTAAGATAACCCCATAGGAAAAAGTCCATAGGGGTTAAATCTGGACTGCGTGGAGGCCAATTTATGTCACCTCTCCGGGAGATCAATTTGCCTGAGAAAATTTCACGAACACGTGGCAGAGACATATTGGACGTGTGTGAAGTTGCTCCGTCCTGTTGGAACCATGTTCTTTGGTTATAGCCAGGAAAGTTTTGCAGTTCAGGTACCAAGAAGTTGTCTAACATCTCCACATAACGCTCTGTATTCACTGTAACTGCACGCCCCCTTTCGTCTTCAAGAAAGTAAGGGCCGATAATTCCTCGCGCCGACATCGCAGCCCATACGGTCACTTTAGGCGAATGTAGGGGTTTCTGATGTTTGCGTTTCGGATTCGTTGCACTTCAGTAGCGGCAGTTCTGGTTATTTACGTGGCCATTAAGATGAAAATGAGCTTCATCCGAAAACAAAATGTTGGTAAACGTTGAAAATCGTTCAATCACCTGATTTACGAAATTAAGCCTCTGACTGGCATCTTGGGGCTTTAATTCTTGCACCAATTGAATTTTGTAGGGGTGCAGCTTGAGGTCTTTGTGCATAATGCGATGTAATGATGATCTATGCACATTTAAAGCACTTGCGCGCTTCCGAATTGAAAGGTTCGGGTCGTCACGAACAGACTGATTAACATTCTCCACGTTTTCTACCGTTCTTGATGACCTAGGTCGCCCGGATTTTGATTTATCCAGCGTTGTACCAGTCTCTTCAAACTTTTTAACCCAATGTCGAATGAGAGGAATGCTTGGCGCATCATTTAAGTGGCGAAAACCTCGAATACTGCAGAATTTTCTACGCGCGACAGTCGCCGAATCACCGTTTTTGTAAAACTCTCGCACGCATAACGCGCGGTCTGCTCCCGAGAAACGCTCCATAGCGACTGAATTCCCAAGAGCCAGGCTACCGATTGACATAACCCCCGCGCCCCTCGGATACGTTGCGTTCACGCAGTAAGCTAAATAAATATAAAATTTCTTTTGAGACACCTTGTATTTTGTCTGTAACTCTCTATCTTATGCATATAAATTATCTGATTTTTATCACTTGTTTATTTCTACAATCACAAGTTCTCCATCAGTTTAATAGCGATAAGTTCTAAATTAGAGCAAAAACAACATCTAACATTCAATCTGGTCAGCTTTGTTATTATTTAATTTATAATAATAAGCAATTTAATGTCAGTATCTACGCAAAACGCACCGAAGCATGAAACAAACATATCAAGCTACTTCGGTCGCCGCGAAAAGTGACCTGCGGCCTACGAGTCCCTCTGCTTTCGCATGTATCTCCATATATTGGCTCTGCATGTTCTGTCAGTTCTGCCACTCGCCAGCAAAGTAGACTGCGAGATATTAGTCTCATGACCTTGATTCAATGGCAAAAAATTATCTCATCCCATGTGAAACTTCAAACAACATTAACTCTATGATTTATTAGCATTTGATAATCATTTGTCTCATTTTTAGATTTAGAAATTAATAATTTTATTTGGAATAAATGATTAATTGCATTTATAATCTGGCAAATTGTTTTAATGTAATTGGAGAAATTAAGTTTGAATAATTATTCTGGTGCTCTTATTTGAATTTTACTTAGCAAATTGCTGACATGCGTGGCGTGAACTTAAGATATAATCGTTCCTTTCCAAGAATCCTGGATTCAAATTTGTGTTCCGGCAGAAGTTGGGTTTCGGGTCCGTACTAGGGTGACCATCTCTTAGGGTTTCACCCGGAGTCTTAAGGTTTCAACTAGGAATGGCGATTGGTATTCGGTTACCCGCTACCCGACCCGTTAAGATTGTACCCGTTTCCGATTTTGTGTACCTGCTATCCATTCTGTACCCTTTATCCGTTAACTATTAACGGGTAGAGGATACTTAACGGGTAATTGAGGTACTTTGAGTATTACTATTTTTATCAAAGAATATTTTGTTGTAAAAATGTTTGCCATCCTTTGGACAGTTGAAAATAAGCATAGGGGTCACAGGTGGCTTTTTGAACCTATTCCATCTTTAATTAACGGGTAGTGGGTAATTAACGGGGATAGCTGGTAAACAACGGTTAGTTTGAAATTAATGAGTAGCGGGTAATAATCGGGTAATGATATCGGGTACCCGGTTCCAGAAATTTTTTATTCTCGTTATTCCTTTTTTCAACGCCGTATGACTTCGGGGTTTGTTATAACTTCTTCGGGTTACGTTTTGCTCATCTGCAGCTGTTTTGTAACCCCTTCTCTCCAAAATGCATCCGGCTAACGTCATTTGATCTTATGTTTTAGGGCCGGAGCCAGTCACAGGAATAAAAAAATAAAATAAATAACTAATTACCTAAGCAATTGCAAATAAAAATCACTTTATTTTATTAATATCGAAGTCATTTTTCACTCAAAATTAAATTGATATATAATCCCTCCCATAAAAAAACAATAATAACTTTGTTTTATTTATTCCATTATATCATTTAAGCTATTTTGTTTTGTGTATTTGTAAGAGGCACGCACCTAGAAAGGGGGGGGGCACATGGTCTTGATCCCCCAAGAACTCAAAAGACACGTGGTTTTAGTATTTTTAAGGAATTCTCTTGATTTTTAGAACTCGTAAGCCTTTTTTTAGTCATCACTTATATATATATGTGAATATGTAGGTTTGACCAAAAAAACCTTATACCGTCATTTTGTCGTCTGTCTATCTGTCTGTCTGTCTGTTCGGTAAAAATTGTAGCCAAACGGCTAAACCTAGAGAGTTGAAATTTGGCATGCTTATACAACTCTTTGACCCGCACATAGGAAAAATACTAAAACATCTAAAAAACATATCCCCCTAAAAATATAAACAAATATGTGCTCATCGAAAAAAAATATTTTTTTTAAATTCTGGGTAGGGTATCAAATGAAAGCCCTTGGTACGTGGATTAGCGATCAAATTTTTATTTTTGCAAAATAAATTATTTTGAAGCGATTTTTGCCAAAATTGTGCAAAAAAAATTTTGTCCCACACCCTGTAGCTCAGATGGTTTAAACTAAAAATCTGAAAAAATTCTAAGTAATGTACATTGGTGTGAACCGGAATAGTACAACAGGAATTTTTGATCACATTATGTTTTTGGAAAAAAAGCATTTTTTTTGTTTTTTTGCTAATAATGTTGAAAACTTATAGTTATATAACACGCCAAACAGTGACGTGTATCTTGGTGCAGTGGCTAAGATACTTACATTCTGCCCAAGAAAATGAGTTCGAATCCTACGAGAGGAGACAATATTATTTTTTTATTTATTTTTTTTGCATTTTTATATTGTTTAAATTAGTTTTTCAAAATTCTAGTTATATTTTGGCAATTGTTGCATTTAATTTTTAAAAGCGTAAATTTAATAACCAGTGGAAATTGTTGAAATTATAATTTAATTCTATATTTGAATGTACACGAAATCAAAGGAGAGGAGCTATGACTAAAAACAACCAATGGAAGCCATAGGCGCAATTTTCAAAATCTTAATGAACCTTGATATATAAAAAAAAATACTGCACATCTTTAGAAACTTAAATAATGGTAATAGGCATTCGAATTAAAATTCATAAAAAAATATTTTGACATAAAATTTGTTTTGGCATCCCAAATAATCATCATTCACTTACTAAATACCTGCAAAACCCTAAAATGTGTGAAAATTCACACTTCACATCAATTTTTTATTTATGTCAACATTTGCATTTTGAAAATTAAGTGCCTTTGGGCAGCATTTGTTGCCGATTAATTTCCCAATTCCTAAAAAATTGCCCATACAACTTTTCTGTGTGCGCTCCTGTGTTTAGCTATAGATATACATATACGGAACCAATAGATTTGATTGTTTTCACATCACTAAATACGAACATCTCCAAAAACCATCTTTCAAAAATAAAAACTGGACAAGGGCTCAATTTTCATCTTGAATTAGAATTCTTTGCTATTACGTTTTCTCTATAATGTTGTATGGTGTCGAGGCTTAGATTGTTATAGGCGCAAGAAGTAAAAAACTAAATACATTATATTCTATATAAACAACCATCGTATATTTTGAGAGGGGGAGAGGGGGAAGAGAGTGGGATAGATAGATAGATAGATAGAGAGAGAGAGAAATAGAGAAATACAGAAATCTGTCAAGAGAGTTTTATCGTTCAGTATCGATAATTTTTTTTTTTTATTTATTATTTTAGGTGCATCAACAGCTAGGTTATTAGCACCAGAGTACTCAGGTTACATTTTTACTTATAGGGTTACATGTTATATTGTTTACAGATTTAGTATATTTATGATATATTTTGATTATATTTTGCTGTACATGTTTATGTCTTTTAGGAAGCCAATGGTGGAATTTTCTGATTTTCTGTCTGGTGAAAGTGCTTCTTTTAGGGTTTGTGGGATCTTGTTTTTCTGCCTTTGCTGACTGTATTTTGGGCATGTAGTTAGAATATGCTCCACTGTTAGCCTAACATGGCAGTTGTCACCTGTGCTGGGATCTTCTTTCTCGAATATATGCTTGTGAGTTACCATTGTATGTCCTAGTCGCATTCTCGTCAGTACGATTTGGTCTCGTCGGTCTTGTCTTGGTTCCCATCGTTCGGGTCTTTCTTTAATTTGTCGTAGATGGTTGTTATTTGTGCCTTTCCATTCGTCTTGCCATTTTGCTTGCACATATCTTTTAATTGCTGTTTTTAAGTCGGAAGTAGGGATCGGTATTGGTGTTATATCTTCCCGTAGGGCTTCTTTCGCTTCTGTGTCTGCCTTCTCGTTGCCATCTATACCAATATGGGATGGAATCCACACTATCGTGATTTCCTTGCCCATATCTCTAATACGGTGTAGGTTTTCTTTGGTTTTTTGCGATATGTGGTTTCCTGGGTATAGCTGCTGTATACTTCGGATGACACTCAGGGAGTCGCAGTAAACAGCATATTTGTTGTAGCCTTCTTGGTGTCGAAGTATCAGTTCTGTCGCTTTTAATAAGCAAAATGCTTCAGCGGTGAATATAGTGGCAATATCTGGTAGTCGGAATTTATGTACTGCATCGTCAAATATTATTGCGGTACCTGTTTTATTTTCTATTTTGGACCCGTCGGTGTAAATGGCATGAGATTCTTTTAGGTTGTCTAGGATTTCGTGGAATAGAGCTTTATATAGTTCGGGATTAGTTGAATCTTTGGGATACTGCGATAAGGAGAGATTGTATTGTGGGCTTGTAAGAATCCATGGTGGATATGTAGTCAGGTTTTGTGTGTCTGTGCATGGAAGGGGTATATTGATTTCGGAAAGGCTGTGGTTGATTTTGTTTTGTAGTGTTGTGTGATTCGATAATGTAAGTTGGTTGTCAATTTTTTTAAATAAATCTGAGAAGACTGGTATGTCTGGTTTGCTAGCTAGTTGTACAGCATAGTTTATTGTGGTCTGTAGTCTTCTATATTCCAAGGGATTATTGTTTGATTAACATAGTAGGCTTTTTATGGGAGTTGTGCGCATAGCTCCTGTGGCTATCCTTATTGCCGCGTTCTGTATGGGCTCAATTATTTTCGATAATTTTGTTTGTCAAAATAATGTATTAAACCTAAAATTTCTAAAACATTATTCTAACATAAGTCGCAAGACACGTGTCATTAATGTGGGAAAAATATTGCAAAAACTGTCGTACAGATGAGATATAAAATAAAACAAGAAACCTAGATCAACTTGAAAAATCTCTAAAATCCGTACCAGTTGCTACAAAGTACAATGATAGTAACTGAAAGTATGAAATATGTTGTAAAGTTTTTAGTGCCGTCAGCAAAGAATTTTACTGTTTTTTAACCTAGTGTAAATCCGACACACATTTAAATAAATGAAATATATGAACAGATCAGAATCTCCAAGTTCAAGAGATCTAATAAATATAACGTTGAAAAGATTACTATTTATGGTATTAGATTATCTAGATAAATTATTCTCTTTGATTTGACGTTGAGATAGGTAAATAGGTGACAATTTGATGCATAAATACATGCAAAATGAAGCAAAAGTACCATTTAAAGCGACTTCAATTGAGATATTGTGAAAAATGCGAATTGCAAGTTGACGCGAAATTGCTTTTATTAATATAGTTAAATGTATGTAGATTAGAGAAAGTAAAATGTCCATCTTAAATGTTTTTCTAAGTACACAATTTAAATGTTATTTTCACATAGTTTCATAAATGTAATTAAAGAATATTAATCTAATGAATTTGGTTTAGAAATTACAGAGTTAAACCGTTGAAACAATAAATTTCTAGTAGGTTGTGATGTTGCCGAAAGCATGTAGTTTATAACACCAATGGAATTTAGTAATTATTTTATTTTATTATTTTATGATAATAAGTTTGTTCGTTTTTAACCAACGACATGACAGTGGCGTTAGACGCAGATTGTTAGTGACTACTAGGAGTAGAAGAAGTTTCACTATCCGGTACTGGCATCTCAGGGGTCTACTCAGTGTCCAAGTTATTACGTTAAAATGGAATTTCTTCAATAGTACCGATTAGGAATGACGAGAACTAGAAATTTATGGAACCGGGTACCCACAACAATTACCCGGATATTACCCACTACCCGTTAATTACCCGTCTAAGAAGAAGTGTAAGAAGCCAGCAGATTGCTGGATGTCTAAAAATTCGATTGCTTAATTTTGAATTTTTTGATAAACATTTTTTGAACACTTTTATTCGTTATTTGAGTACTAAGAGCTTCCATTTAATTTTTTTAGCCTAATTTTAAATAATAATCCATAATTTAACCATTAATTAAAAAAATAATTAATTTCTCTCGTACGTTTCCGGCTCAGATAAATTATTATTATTATTATTATTATTTATTTTCCAAATCATACATTATATACTAGCAGACGTCATATAATAATATACACATTGATGTACACATAATAATATACACAATAATATACACATCATATAGTAATATACACATTGATGTTATCAATGAACAATAATAATTATTGATTTGTATGAGGTTTAGAAAAATAATAATACAGCCCCCATAATTATATTATTTAAATAATTGGGAATAAGCACGTACATATAGTTGATAAATTGGGCAACTGCCACGAAGAACTCAAAGAGGTCTGTGTGTGGCTTTATTATTTATTACTTGTATATATAAAAAACGAGGGTTAAAGTTAACTAAATGAGTCGTAGTGACAAAAAAGGATTTTTTATGGAATAGTAGTATTATTCAATTTATATAGTTTTTAAATTTAAATTGTTTGATAAAGAAATAGAATAAACAAATAAATAAAAAATAAATGATTTTGAATAGGAAAAAGTGCAAATAAATTTTCTCATGTGTTTTTTAAAATTACTCTTATTAAGGTTAATTGAATTTATATTAATATACGTTTGAAAATCATTATACAAACTCGGTATTACAGCAATACAACATTTTAAACCAGTGGTTTTATGTGCTCGTACAGGAATGGCTCGATCTCTATGCCTAGTGCAGTAATCATGAGATAATTTATTCGTATTAATAATATCTTGATTTTTTTCTACATATCTCATAATTGAATAGTAGTACAATTGCTGGAGAGTAAATATCTTAGTGTTGTTAAAAACTTGTGTAGTGGAAGAGAGTTGTGGTATTTTGAGCATTCTTTTAATTATTAGTTTTTGTATTATACTAATTTTATCAATATATGTACTAAATTTTTTTGTCTTTTGTTTAATTTTTCAAATATTTTTGTCAAGTTTGTCGTTAATGATATTGGGCGATAATTATTGATATCATTTGTTGGCCCCGATTTATGTATTGGTGTAACAGATGCGATTTTGAACAATTTGGAAAATAACCGGTTTCAAAACATTTATTAAATATTATGCTTAGGGGGGTTGATATTTCATTTGCTACTTGTTTCAGAAAGTTCGATGTGAATCCATCTAACCCTGGAGAGGTATTATTTTTCAGACTACTAATTGTTGCTATAATTTCTAAAGAATTTATGGGGGACAGATATAGACTATGTTGGTTATTCGGTATATAACTAAAAATTTCATCAATATTTTTGTTGTTACTAGATATCATGTCGGCCAATTTTTTTCCAATATTAAGGAAATGCTCATTAAATTTATTAATTATTAATTTAGTGTCTGTTAGATTTATATTATTGTATTTAATTTCTGAGATTTTTGGTTTAGTTTTAGTTATATTTAACGCTTTATTTGCAACTTTCCATATTTCTCTTGGACAATTTTGTACTGAGTCCACCTCTGTACGGTAATAATTATTTTTAGTAATATGTATTAAATTTGAAATAGATTTTTTATATTTTAAATAAGTAGTTTTAATATCTTTATTATTAGGTTGCATCAACATTTCTTTATAGAGCTTATCTCTAATGTTTATTGATTTTATTAAACCAGTGGTTATCCAGGGTTTACGTTTTTTAAGTTCATTTGGGAATTTTATTGTTTTTGTTACTTTCTTTATTTCATTATGAAGCAAATTACAAAAATTTTCCGTAGCATTATCCACATGCATAGCATCTAAATAATCCCAATTGAGTAAATTTAAGTTTTCTTTTAATTTTTTATACTTTATAAAATATTTAGTTTGATTGTGTTTTAAATTAAAGTTATGATTTTTTGTTATATCAGTGTTATTAAAATTTGCTTGCAGAACAATTGGAGAATGATCCGTTATTTTTGATTCAACAATCGACGACAATACATAATCTGATGTTAATTTAGTTTTGAAAAATATGTGATCAAGACATGTTTTACCTTCTCTTGTTGGTTTATTGATATGAGAAATAAAACCATAATTACTTAGCATATTCAGATAATCATGACAGTTATTATCCATATTATCAAGTATGTTAATATTTATATCACCCGTTATAATTTCATGAGTACAATTGCAATGCTCTATTATGTAATTTTGAAGTTTAGTTATAAATACATTAGAATTATAAGGAGGTGGTTTGTAAATAGAGGTAATGCCTAAAGTTTCATTATTCACAAGTATTTCTGTTCTAATGAAATTATATTGGATATCGATATTAATAATCACATTCTTATGTTTTATACTATTTTTTACAAATATTAACACACCATCGTTCTGGTTTATCGTGCTATCATTAAAGTAAGTCACATAACCTGGTATCTTATAATAATCTAAATATGCTACATATCTAGTTTCTGACAAAATAATGAAATCAATAGTGAAATCTAATTCATTGACTAAGACAATTAGTTCATCAAAGTTTTTGTGTACACTTCTTATATTTGTATGTAACAATTTAAAATTATTTTTAAATTTATTGTTAAATTGACTGAAAGAGTTTTTTAAATCTTTTATATTATCAATAACTTCCGAGTTTATAACATTATATTTATCAATCGTTTCAATAAATATATCATTGTTTTCCATGATAAAAAGGAGAAAGAAAGAGCGGAAAAAAATAAAGTTATAAGGACTAAATATAAGATGTGTACCTCTTTAGAAAAATTTATACACTATACAATGGGTTTCCAGTAGATGAAGATCCGATTTCTTCTTTTGAGCTTATTTTATTATAGATGTCTTGTTCATTAAAAATTATTGCTATGGGTGAATTTTCCTGTTTTCTCACAAAATTTTTTCCATTTTTGAACCAAACGAACTTATAGTTCATTTTGCGGGCTTGAATTTTGGTGAGGTGAAGAAGTCTCTTATAAAATGGCGACATGTTCTCGTTTATATAAATGTTATCACCGATGTTTGTATTACGAATTAAGGGCTTGGTAATAACATATTTACGTTTCTTCAAAAAAATATCACGCTTGCTTCTATTACAAAACTGGACAATAAGAGGTCGAGTATTCCCGGATTTTGTGTGAATTCTATGCGCGACATCAATATCGGAAACTTCAATTGGGATTTCTAATTCTGCAGCAAAACTATTTATTATTATTATTTATTTTCCAAATCATACATTATATACTAGCAAACGTCATATAATAATATACACATTGATGTACACATAATAATATACACAATAATATACACATCATATAGTAATATGCACATTGATGTTATCAATGAACAATAATAATTATTGATTTGTATGAGGTTTAGAAAAATAATAATACAGCCCCCATAATTATATTATTTAAATAATTGGGAATAAGCACATACATATAGTTGATAAATTGGGCAACTGCCACGAAGAACTCAAAGAGGTCTGTGTGTGGCTTTATTATTTATTACTTGTATATATAAAAAACGAGGGTTAAAGTTAACTAAATGAGTCGTAGTGACAAAAAAGGAATTTTTATGGAATAGTAGTATTATTCAATTTGTATTATGTATAATTCTTGGCTTGAATTCTGAATTTGTAGATCATTTATTTCATTTTTCATTTGTTCAGTTAGTTCTTTGTATTTATTATTTTCATTTTTTAATTCTGTAAATTGTTCGGTAATACGTGCTTCAAATGAATTAATTCTTTCATTAATTGAATGTAAAATTGATTTAATCTCTTGAATATCATTATTAAATGTTTCACTATTACTTATTTCTTTCTTGTTTTTCATACTTTTTATTTGTTTACACACATTGCAGATCCATTTCGTGTATTCGCCCTTATTACGCATAAATACGCAGTCTTGTGCAGTAAGTTGTACACATTGAGGGTGGTAAACGCCTTTACAGTCACCGTTACACATCAATTTTTCATCTGTTCTATTTATTTTGACGGAACATTGTTTACATGCAATACCCGCCATTTAAATTTAAATTTAATCTGCACTTGTTGGTGAGTAAATTCGAAAATAATCAAAACAAGTAACTTTGTGTGCGACACTTTACAGGCAAGAAACGGTTCGTGACCTCGACTTGAATATATTTTAAAATAGATTTTTATTGTTTTAAATATTCTAAATTATTTTAATAGTTTGTTTAGTACGGCACTGTAATTTTCACACAAAATAGTAAGAAAAATATTAAGTTCATATTAATTTAATAATTCTGCTATTACCACTTGATTTTCCACAAAAAAATGCACTTTTTCACAGAGCTAATTCACTACGTGTGTAACTTGTTAAAACCTCGATTACGATCCTGTATGTACATTACCTGTAATATTTTTAGATTTCTGGCCAAAATCGTGTTAAAAGAAACACATTAAAAAAAAAAAAAACAATTTATCGTTCCTTAATAGGTCTTAAGAGCTTCCTTTTGATACCACACAATTTTTTTAAAAAAATAATAATTTTTTTCAACAACACATACCCCAACATCAACCCCTCTGGGAGATAAGGTGGAAGACGAAAGTTTTTTTGGCATATATTTAGCGAAAATCTCAAAATAATATTTATTTTTTATTAAATACATATTTGTTTATATTTATTTCATGATGTGGTTTTTGAACTCTAGTATTTTTCCTCTATGTGGGTCAAATAGTTATATAAGCATACCAAATTTCAACTTTCTATCTTAAGCCGTTTGACATATGAGTGAGTTTACAAGGGTTTTTTAGTAGTCATACCTACAAAACCCTAAAATAAGCACAGGAGCATTATGGAATACGCATACTCAATTCCTACTATCCTCTCACAATTACCCGCTAATTATCCGCTACCCGTTAGTAATCTAATACCCGTTAATTACCCAGTACCCGTTAAATACCCGATATCCGTTAATTGGCCGTTATTTAACGGGTAATGGGTAGATAACGGGTAGCGGGTATTCAAATTCGAAACTGGGTACAACCTTAACGGGTCGGGTAGCGGGTAACCGGGTACCCGTCGTCATTCCTAGTACCGATCGACAGATAGACTGATCACGTTGCATTCATATATCGCCTGATATCAAGAGACAGAGAACTTATCTTCTCTACCAAGTTTCACGTTCGATTGAAGTCAACTAAACCAATTAATTATTTGAATTATTAATTAGCATAATTAAAAGTGACAATTGTAACAAACAAAACAACAAAGTCTTGTATCATATTACATAAAAGTCTAGCCATTTATTTCCTGCTTAATGTTAATTAAATTTAGCATTTATTAAGTTAATAAGTAATGTGTTGTAAATTTAACTTGCTGCAAATGAATATTGCACTCACAACTGTCATATTTCTGTTTTCTCTTTGTTTTATTTGAATTTGATGGTACAGTGAAATTGGTTAACATTTAATATTTACGACCTTCAACATACATTTTGCAAATTAAATGCTTTGAATAATAATAGAATTATTTAATGGTTGTTTATTATTTATGAAACATATTTATAGAAAATACAGTAAATGTCACTAAAAGTAAATGTGTATAGTGTTTCATTAAGAATAAATATAAATATATTTGTGAAAGCTTTAATTATTATGGCTGTATGTATGTGTCTAAAATCGCACAGGAAGAGTAGATTGTTTTGAACATTAATTTTAAAGAAAAAAATAAATAAATAAAAAATAAAGAATGAAATTAGATATTAGTAAAGTAATAATTCGGTATAGAAATGAGATTTATTTAAAGCAATAAAAATAACAACTGTAGGGAGCCTACTGATATATAACAAGTAATGTCCGGTTGTCTGATTAATTTGTATATAATATTGACATGCTGCATTTGTACTTACTGTGTACATCCCTCAACTCTAGATCTCTCTCACATAATGAGTTTCCAAGACTTGCGAGCGGATCAAGTCTGGAACCTCTCCATGTCCGCTGGCTGGTTGCTATGATTCTCAGGAAGGAATTAAGGGTTGTTGAATTAAAATCCTAAGATTTAATATTTATATTATTTACACTAGACTTACAAATTAACAATGACAGTTAAATCCCAAGAGACACACATTCACAACACTAAACACTCGAGAGATTCTTTACACCAAACACTTATTTAACTACTAGACATCACAGTCCTGACTAACATCGTCTAAAACCATTTGTCTCTCTCATGTCTCTGAATATTGTCTCTCCATCTCTTTAGCTGGACACTACACTAACGTTCATACGGATAATACAACTTAAATACAGAATTACTTGATACCCGACCGAACACTCTAAATATCTTTAAATCATGATGAACAAAATATCACTCCCTTAAACACATCTTAACCTCTTCACTCTTAAAACTGAACTTAACATGATAACTGCCTTAACTCAACTCCCTTAACATGACCTAACCTTATGACGGTTTAAACTCAACTTTCTTAAACATGACCTAACTTTATGATGGCTTAAACCACTTCTTTAAACGTCTCCTAATCTTATGACGGGTTAAACTCCACTTCCTTAAACACGTCTTAACATCTTCACTTTTAAACTCAACTATCCCGAGCAGCTTACATTGCCTAACTGTAAAATATCATTACACACTCTAGTCAACCAGACGACAGTTCATTATAAATTAAATAGTATAATCTGCCTAGATCAGTACCTTATTAGAAAATTAAACCAAAACAAATATTTATATTTCAACTCAAAAATTAATTATTATATATGTGCATATGGTTGGGAAAGATCTAATATATTTTTGACACATTAGATATCTGTTAAGAATTTAAGATTGCCATTTCCATGTTTATTTTACAAAAGTCTCAAGTTACAATAATAAACATGTCTGCCCTTAAGTGTCCTTTCTCAGAAATTGATTTTTTCATCATTTAACATTTTTAATATTTTACTCCAATATGCTGAAACATTCGTAGTTTTAGTACTTATATACATCTCAAAAAACGAGGATTGTGAGAAATATAGATAAAAAACTAATAGACTCTTTTAAAATGTGCTAGTGACAATTATTTGACAACGCACTGTATGACGTGAAAAAAGAACAAATCTCCCAGTTCTTTAAACAATCGATGTACCCACTAGGCTTTCGAACATATTTTTGTCATTAAGGCTGCGTATAACCCCCGGAGGTTACTAGTTTCTTATACAAAACTAACAATCTGAAATAAAATTAGTATCAAACTATACATCAAATTTTGCACCGAATTTGTATCTATCTAATATGATAGTTTTAATTGTAGAAACATTTATAGTAAAAATATTATCGCTCAATAACTTAAAAATAGACATCAGCGATATTGTTCTGTAATTTTTTAAATCTATTTGGGGGTTTCGAATAATTTTTATATTTATATAGTTTTGTGTAGAAATGTTCAAATAATACGTCAATTTTTATTTCGACTTTATTACTTATAGTTTAGAGCCTTCGTCGAAAAATATTATACTTAAACATAATAGTACATAAGAGTACCACTTGGTACACGTATTCTTCACGAAAAATAAATCATTTTTACCCGTAACACCAATTTTGAAAACCGTGGCAGATTCAAGAGGGCGGCAAAAATAGATTACCAAGTACAATAACTATAAGTAATTTTAACAATACAACAAAATAGCTACAATCATATTTGTAGAATGTAACTTTAGGTACAATTTGCCGCATCGTACGCAAATATGCGTCGATTGGTTTACAAGATGGCGTCTATAATGCAATTTACTTATTTACAACTACCTAACAGTTTTTTCTACAGTTAAAAATATCCTATTAGATAAATAAAAATTCGCTGCAAATTTTCATATATAGATTGTTATTTATTTTATTTTTAATTATTAGTTTTGTATAAGAAACTATTGAGGATTATAGAGTTATGGTATTTTGTTATTAAGGCGGCGCCTTAATAACAAAATACCATATGTTAAAATGCCATATACAATTTCTAAATACGAGAAGTAGTGTAGCATGGTTAAAAAAAAATCAGGATATTTTCAGTCCTGGATGGAAGCCACTAGAAGGGCGCAACATAGCAGAAGATGTAGAACTCCTGTACATTAAGCGATAAATGGAAATGCGTAACATATGGATAAATGAGTCACAATTCTTCTACAAAGATACGAATAAGAAGAAGAATGTAGTCTCGAAACAACTATCGTTTTTGGGTTACTTTTAGACAGCCGTGGTCAATTCTTGTCAATTCTGGATCTTAAAAATTGACAATGAAACATGGGAAATATTGATATCAACCAGTGGATCCTACCAGGTGGAACCAGTGGAACCAGTTTTGTAGTAAAATAATGTTGGAGGGTCGCGGATTGTCGCCTGATATTGTATTGGGTTTGTTACATGTCAAAATATATATCCTACTGATGCAAATTTGTATTGAGTAGAATTTACTTCGACCATTGACATCTATTTGAATCAAAACAGTAAATCATAATCAATACGGATCACTCTCAACTAATTTATATTCCCATCACAGAGAACCAATTATAATTCATCAACATATCATTTATCATTTAAAATTAATAACATCCACTTTCCTAGTATTTATATTAAGATCAGAAATAACATTGGTTGTAGAAAATCCGAGTAAAAACATAGGCAAGCAAATTAAAGTGAACACTTGAAATGGTCACAGTGATTTGCCGAGTCCTTTTAAGAATAAACATTGACCAGTTAGTTAGCAGTTCTTGTATTTTCTCTTTTCTTTGATGGTATATGATGTTGAATACAGTATGTAAATGAAGTGGTGTGCACTGCTTATATGGTATGAAGTTCGTGTGAACTTTATCGCAAGTGATCGCCGACATGGAAAGTTGACTCGTTAATAATTTATGTTAAGGTATTCATTATAAAGCTCGGAGATTGCAGTGAAGGTCAACAGACGGCTTTCAGGAACAGACACTCATTCTTTATATGAATTATTTCTTACTTCTCTTCTAATCTTAATTAAAATCGTTTATTGTTTCGAATTAATGTTTGTTTATGTTCACTGTATGTACCTATATGTTAGCTGAGTTTTGTTACGCGGGTGTTCTTTTTATCTATATAATATATACTTTTATTGTAGCCTATGCTACAATAACTATTTACATTTATGATTTGTTAATTTTGAAGTTTGGAAAACAATTACAAATTACATCTCTGTCTGAAATGGAATTTGAAGTTATGGGCTTCTGCCACGTGATGTTAGAAGTATCACATATTGACTACACGAGGTTTAATGCTCTTACTTACGTACACTTCTGCTCATCAAACTTCGGACAAAATGTAAAATTAAAAAAAAAAACTGCCCCTTGTATTAGGTCGTCAAGGATGAAATTTGTAGAAAAAAAAGCAAAGTTGGTTGACTTCTTACAAATATAAGGAATTATTTTATTCATCAAAGTATGCACCCATCTTGTCTATATACTTTTGCCATTTAAGCGGCAGGTTGTTCAGGCGGGTGGTATAAAACCCGGGCGGACGAGCGTCAATGAATTCCTGGAAGGCCAGTTTTACAGCATTGTCGGAATCAAACTGTTTTCCTATTAAAAAGTTTTCCGAATTGCGGAAGAAGTCAGTGGGAGCTAGGTCTGGTGAGTATGGAGGATGATAAAGAAGTTCCAACTGAACTCCAATTCTTGTAGTTTTGCCACAGTCATTTGTGCAGTGTGTGGTCTAGCGTTATCATGCAATAAGAGAGGAGTCGATCTGTTGACCAATCTAGGCTGTTTTTCTAAGTTTTGGCATCATTTCGTCGTCAGTTAGTTGTAGTATATTTCTGCTATGATAGGTGAGCCAGGTTTTTTTTTTTTAATTTTTTTTTCGCGAATTTCCGACATTTCAACAAAATTAATTTCGTCGAGGCCGTCCTGCACCTGGACAACACGGACATAGTACGCAGGCTTAAGAAAAACCAGTGGCGAAGGGAAACCTCCGCTAGATTTGCCCAACCATAAAAACCGAAAACCTTGAAATCATTACCTCAAAACTTATTCATCTCACGAATTTCCAAGACTGCCACAAAAATTTCTTCAAGACCACTGTTTTTCTATTTCCTTCAAATGTTTAGAAATTGTACTCTCCTTTCGACGTTCTCTTATTCTACTTTTTTTTTCTGTTTCGTTATGTTTGTTTTAAAAATCTTCATTGAAATTTGATTAACATAAAGAAAAGGGTCAAGCAAAAATACATATATTTAGGTAAATCTTTCAAAATACATCAAATTATGTTCTATACAAATTTTTGTTCAAGACTTGATTAACTAGTTACGAATTATTTTAAATTCTAAATTTGAATAACTTCCATTCCCGGTTTCGGAGCTTTATAAAAACAATAGGGTTCTTTCCAATTAATAGGGAAATTTTTTAGTACCAGAACGAACTTTCTAAGTTGAACCATTCTTGAGTTAACGTGAAACATACACACATATACACACACATACGAACGGCACTTCGAAAATAGGTTTTTTGGATTTCCTGGACCATGAAACGTGGTCATCAGTCAAAATCTCGACACCGAAAATTTTGCGATTGTCTCTTAAGGTCGGGCAAGCAAAATGCCCTTCGAGCTATTTAAGTGATAATGTCCAAAGCAGAAAATGCTTCTGTAAGTACACAAGAAAAATGTGTGAATCAATTTTAATACAAACTGAGAGATTGTAATAATACCTGTGTTGAAAAGTGCATTAATAAAAAATGTATATATTTATTGGGGGATTGTGTCATATACAGTCGAATTTTTGTATTGTTTTCTGCAAATCAAATTTTTTCATTTCATATAGAGTTCCCGAACTTCCGCGAACACGAGTATATATTATTTAAGCTAAAATTCAATGTTTTATTCAATAATACATTGATTAAAACTAAATATATTTATCAAGGTGTCTCAAAAGAAATTTTATATTTATTTAGCTTACTGCGTGAACGCAACGTATCCGAGGGGCGCGGGGATTATGTCAATCGGTAGCCGGGCTCTTGGGAATTCAGTCGCTATGGAGCGTTTCTCGGGAGCAGACCGCGAGTTATGCGTGCGAGAGTTTTACAAAAACGGTGATTCGGCGACTGTAGCGCGTAGAAAATTCTGCAGTATTCGAGGTTTTCGCCACTTAAATGCTGCGCGAAGCATTCCTCTCATTCGACATTGGGTTAAAAAGTTTGAAGAGACTGGTACAACGCTGGATAAATCAAAATCCGGGCGACCTAGGTCATCAAGAACGGTAGAAAACGTGGAGAATGTTAATCAGTCTGTTCGTGACGACCCGAACCTTTCAATTCGGAAGCGCGCAAGTGCTTTAAATGTGCATAGATCATCATTACATCGCATTATGCACAAAGACCTAAAGCTGCACCCCTACAAAATTCAATTGGTGCAAGAATTAAAGCCCCAAGATGCCAGTCAGAGGCTTAATTTCGTAAATCAGGTGATTGAGCGATTTTCAATGTTTACCAACATTTTGTTTTCAGATGAAGTTCATTTTCATCTTAATGGCCACGTAAATAAGCAGAACTGCCGCTACTGGAGTGCAACGAATCCGAAACGCAAACATCAGAAACCCCTACATTCGCCTAAAGTGACCGTATGGGCTGCGATGTCGGCGCGAGGAATTATCGGCCCTTACTTTTTTGAAGACGAAAGGGGGCGTGCAGTTACAGTGAATTCAGAGCGTTATGTGGACATGTTAGACAACTTCTTGGTACCTGAACTGCAAAACTTTCCTGGCTATAACCAAAGAACATGGTTCCAACAGGACGGAGCAACTTCACACGCGTCCAATATGTCTCTGCCACGTGTTCGTGAAATTTTCTCAGGCAAATTGATCTCCCGGAGAGGTGACATAAATTGGCCTCCACGCAGTCCAGATTTAACCCCTATGGACTTTTTCCTATGGGGTTATCTTAAATCTAAAGTTTACGCCAATAAACCGACTACACTGGCGCATTTGAAAGAAAATATCCGTCACGAAATGGCAGCCATCCCTGAGTCCACCTGCCGAGACGTCATAAGTAATTTTACTGTTCGATTAAATGAGTGCCGAGAACGCGAGGGTCCACATTTAGACGATATTATTTTTAAGAAATAAATCCCCAAAAAGTGTATTTTAATAATTAATAAACATTTTTTCTATATACGGCTTACTTTTTTTTTAATCGATCCACTAAATATAAAATTTCTTTTGAGACACCTTGTATATATAGTGGGTAGGTACAAATGTAAGTAAATTATGGAAAATTCGCTAATTATTTAAAGGAGTTAGGTCTAAAAGCTGGAAAGTGATATTAACAACGTATTTAATTTACTATCTGTAGTTTATTTTCACGTAAAGTTTTTGCGGATTATACTTTTTCATTATTTCTTATATGGACTACATGTTCTTAAAACCATTTGTATATATTATTTTTAATCTGTCCTATGTAACGCAGTGACTTTTATCTATTTACTCTCGCACCTACACACAAACAAATACAGGAATAAATTTATGACCTTGTAATGGAACCTGCAAAAGTGGGACTGCGAGTATCTTCTCCTACTATACATAATATTCCATTTTCGTTAACGTAATATTAACTTCTATATGACTCTGAATGTATTTTTCATCTCTCTGTTTCTCAATTCTCTCTCATTGCTGAATACTTCGATTACTGAGTAAGGCAGAAGATATGCATAATAGGTTACTTTTTAGCATGATGCAGTATTGCTTATATTTCCTACTGGATCACCACCCAGTAACGTAGAGTAACCACTAACGTAGCTTGTGAGTGATAAGATTAAAATAAACTGTCTAAATGTAATCTTCCTTGCATTAAGTTATTTTTTGTCTGCTTTAAATTTCAGGAAAACGTGTCCATGTGAACTTCCGTACTAAAATGACAAACAAATGTTTGCAATTTAGCATTTGATGGAAGATAAAGTTTATTTAATTTAAACTGTGTGAAAATTTCGTGAGGTTTTCGTTCTTGAAACTTTATGCAAAACTCCTGCATTCAAGTGTAATTAGGAAAGATAATATCACTTTACAAAGATAATACCATCAGTAAAAATTAATCTACGCTTTCCCTTATGCACTTTCAATTCGCTAATAGCACTCCGTGTAAATAATATACCTACTCTGCTTAAAAAGTTAAAGGTTGACATTTAAATTTCGATATTATTAACAGAATAATATTTAACAAATTAAAAATTCTTATAGAATTAAAATAAGGGGAATATATTTATAGATTTTAATCTGCTAAATCACCCTAATGTGCACTGGATCATCTCTTCATAACAAGATTCCTCTTTAGAAACACAAAAATAATATTGTACGAAACAATTTTCTTGTATCGTCAAGGACGTCTCACAATTTTTGGAAACAAAGTATTACGTAGAATATTTCTCATCTAAATCAATGGAGAATAAACGAACTGCAAGAATGAAAATACCGTCAAAGTTCCTTATTTGCGGGTTCGCTATTTGTAGTTTTGGTATTCAGGTAGAAAATGTATGTGCTTCCTTTATTCGCGGCTGATAAATTCGTTATTCGCGGGGTGCACGAATTACAATTTAGTTTTTAAAATATATAACTACATATTTAAAAAAATTAAAACAAGTTTTAAGAACTTGTACAAACCAATACAAAATAAAATAAATAATAAAATAGTGTACAATATTTGACATTTGATAATTTTAATTTTAAGATTTTTTATCTCATTTATTTGTACTTCCTCCAGTGTTCCTCTCTTTTTTCCTATTCTGATCCCGGCTTCCCTTTCCAATCTCCTTCCTTCTTTTTTCCAGTCTCTCGCCCATATTTCTTTCTTGTCTTCATCACTCATCAGTTCCTTTATTTCTTCCTCCCAGACTGTCATCTTCTTGCAACTCTTCGCTAAATACTCCAAGATTTCCTCTTCTTCCTTGCACAATCTGTAGAGCTTGTCCTCTGGCCTTGCCCAATACCTATTGTTTCTCTCTTTGTTGCCGCATATTAGCCTCGCCATTCTCCTGTGTCTACCCCCGGATTCTTCTCTCTTCCCCTTCAAGTATCTCGGTATTCCGAACACTCTTATTTCTTTACATCTTTTCACACTCCGCGATATGTCTATTCTCTCTGTTCTTTTCTATCCCTGTACCTCTTTAACCATCCTTCTCAATTCAGAACAACTTTTAAAATTCAAACATTAACGCGCGTCTTGTCTCGAACGAACACAATATTCTTTCAAATTCTTTAATTCTCAAATTCTGAAATTCTTCAAGTGTTGGAAAAATTCTGACATTGTAAAGTGCATTGATTACATAAAAAAAAAAAAAAAAAACAAAACAAAAAATGCAGGAACTAATACAATCCACATTGAAGGCCAACTGGAAAAACTGTGGTCGGCTGGTTTAATTCTGGGCAATAATGATGACTCTGTGACCATTCAAGAAGTTACCCAAACATAGTTCAAATCGCAAATAACATAGGATGAGATAGTTTCGCACAATTTTAATCATTTGATGTCTAAAAGTTGCTCGAATCTTAAGATGAAGACTTGACTGAAGTTGACCTAGAACTTATACTCAACAGTGAAGATCCAGTTGAAGTAACCTGTAACTATCTCAGAAAACATAACATTGACGCGAAGGATTAAGACTTGCTAATCTTTGTGACTTTTTTGTGAAAATTGATCAATACATGAAAAGAAGTCTGATTTTCAAAAGAAGAATTTAGTCGCAACTTCTGAATATCAATCAGAGATAAATGATATGCTAAAGCCGGCGAAACAAGAAAACATGACTAAGTTCTTTAAGCCAATATCTAAACCTGATATTAATTAAGTTTTGATTTGCTAAAGTAGATCTAATTTGTGATCACTTATTTATTTTATTTTATTTTTTTCGTCATCTTGCAGCCTATTGTCTATAATACTATACATTTTACCATCTTGTATTTGCAACACATCGGACAAACTATCCCCCGCGAATAAGGAGCTTTGATTGTATCTAAAAAATGTACTCATTTTATTTATGTGGGCTTTGGTCTTCCTCTGTTTCGTCCCTCCGTTAACATCCACTGCAGAACAAATTTTTTCCTTTCTCCGGATGTTGGCTGGACATGGCCACACCAATATTTATTCTTAGATCCGGTTTATCACTTTATCTGATTTATGCATTATTTCATGAATTGTTTAATTTAAAACTTTATCCAATTTTGACACACTGGATGAATCAGAAGTTCATCTCAGTGTATAGCAGTTATTTCTTAAGTCGATCGTATCTTTGTCATACTTCTGCACCATAAAACATTATGCTCTTTATTATGGTGTTAAATAGTAAGTGTAGCTTAAATTTCTTTGGTCAAGACCAAATAAGAGATTTTAGGGTTTCAGTCGCTTCCCTCACTTGATTTTTATATTTTTATGAAATCTTCTGAAGTGGAGCTGAAACACAGCAATTTTTGTTTAAATCCAGAGTGTTCGAGAAAAGTCCTAAACGCGTTTCCTCAAGCGGTCTGGAGTTAAACAGAGTGACTCAGAATACTCCGAGCTTGCTTCCCGAACCCACTCAATGTTGAATTTAATTCGGAAGACGTACCAATCACAAATATGGACATTATGGCATATTTAGTGTTAATGCACATTTGTGACATACTTTTGTACTGAATAAGATTTTACATAGTATTCATAATAATAATAAAATAACAATCCTACGGAAGTAGAGGGAACTATTTGTTTAATTGTATGATGAGCAACACAAGACTGTCGCTTAGTATCTTGTGGTTTTTTATTAAATTGTGCCCCTGTGTAGCCAAGATTTCAACATGGTACCCAGTCTGGATTATTATATATTATATACGGTTTACCTACAGTAGTTATAAATAATTGATTTATTAAATAAGTAAATTAAATTGGTTGGCACTGTACCTAGCATCTATAAGAACATACTATTGGGCTTCTTTGGAACTTCTGAAAAGCTATTTAACAGATAGAGTTCAGTCAGTGAAGGTGAATGGTTCAATTGGTTTATCTAGAACTGTAAGATGTGTGTACCTCAAGGTACAGTATTAAGCCCTCTTCTATTTATTACTTACATAAATGATATGCTAAAGATGTGTCCTACATCAGTACTACTCTCGTTCGCTGATGATAGTTTTATACACTACAGGAACCACAAGGAATGAAGTTATTGCTAAAACATCAAATTAATTGTCCGTTCTAAAATACTGGTTTGATAATAACTCATTAACTCTTAACAATAATAAAACTAAAGTTATCACTTTCACCTCGTACATTAGTGGTCTTCCTAATGTGAACCAAATTTTAATTCATGAGAAACTCTGTAATAAAATAAACTGTAGTTGTAAAACCTTAGTCTCAAGAACTGATTCTTTAAAATATTTGGGAATATACATTGACACTCATCTTCGGTGGGACGTTCATTTGCTGAAACTTCAAAGTAAAGTGCGAACCTTTATTTACCTCTTCAAAATTCTTCGGCATATTTTTGACATCAAATCTTTAAAAATCTTTTATTTTGGTTTCATTCAATCCATATTAAGTTATGGTATCTTAAGTATGGGGAAAAGCGTCACCTTCACATTTAAAAAAACTGGAAACTGTTCAAAAGTTAATTTTAAAAATCATATATAATAAAGACTGCCGTTTTCCTAGTGACAAATTATTTATCGAGGCTCAAGTATATAATTTAATTCAACTGTACTTTCTTTCTGTTGCTAAATATATGTATAAAAATAAATTTCAAATTCTATTAAATAATCCTTACCATGAATACTCAACCAGATTACAAAGCGCTAATGTAAGCTATTCACTACAGTCAAAAAAAAATCTGTTGGGCAATCAAACTTTGTATATAATATTCCTCTAGTTTATAACACAATTTCTAAGTACAAGAAATTTGAAGAAATCTCTTCTGGCAGTTACCATGCATATGTTAAGATTATTAAGAATATCATCAACCTCTTAGATCTGCAATAAATAAATTATTAACCTTGTTCCATTGTATTGAGTTTTATTGAGTTTTATTTTGTTATTATTTTGTCCTGGCATTGCGACAAGTATCAGCTTAGTGATGCTGGACAGAATGATAATTTAAATAGTATAATAAATAAAATTTTGTCTATAAGTTATAAAGAATCTATGTGTAAAAATTTTTAGTAGGTATTAGAATATATATTTTCTTGTTTGCATTTTTTTAACTTTTATCAATAACTTATGTATATCTCATATTTGTAAAAAAAAAAAAAAATGTAAATAAAGTTATTATTATTATATATTATTATTATACCTTAAATGAAACGTTTACCGCAAAGAAACGCATGTTTTAATTTAGATTTATGTTAAATCCTTTCCCTTCAATAGTTTAGTCCACTACTGGCGCATTTTAATTGATAAATTACTTTTATTCGGTTTATATTTATAATTTAATATTTTTAGAAATCGATGAAATGCCACATGTTCTCTCAATAAAATGATATATACACACAGCATTGTTAATACAAAATAATTACAAGTTAAATTACAAGTTTAGTTACACTTGTGATATAGTGTATATTCATAGTTTCGGTTTATCAATTTGTAGATATCAATCAATATGTCCACTTTTTCAATTTGCAAACTATTGACACATAAATGTCGGTGCTTTTAGAACTCATCAACATACTGGGAAAGTATTGCTCCAATAGCTGGTAAATGAGATACTTACTAGATTTGATATTGCACAATTACTGGCGTTCAAGTATCGAAACTTCTAGTCCCGAACTTTTTGTTTACACATAATATATGTAATTGGGAAAGCTTAATGCTGGATTATAACAAATTAAATGCGAAGTGTGGCTGTTACTTTGACAGCCAACAGGAAATTCATTTTGATTTGAACATCTAAAAATAATATATTGATACGTTTTATAATTTATGTTTTATAATATCTGACAGATTATGATAATATCTTTGACTTATTGATTGATTTTTTGTTACAGGTGTCTATTAGGACTAAAAACGGTTCTTCCTGGTGAATATACTGGTTCTCATAAGTAAGTGTTTTCATAATAATTTTTAGATAATTCAAATTAACAATACTGTAACGTGTTCGGTCTTTTACACAAAACGCAGAATTTTCTAGTAGAAACAATTTATTTATACTTAATTAAGATTATGTCACAGAATACGAAATTGTAATACCTTGCTATGAGGCTTAAAGTGTCAGACTTCTTACCTGAACAAGATCAGAGAACCAAATAAATGACTCAATATTTATGGTTACCAAGGAAACTGGCTTTAATTGTTGCCCATCACTTTTCTAGAGTTTTCTAGATTCTTCTACGGTTTCCATGGCTAAAATTTGCAAACAAATCAGTAATTTCAGTAGTAATCTCTACCATAGCCATCACAGCAAAGAATAATATTAACGCTACGTATAAGCTCCAGAGCTTATAAATTTCTTATACAAAACTAGCAATTTGAAATAAAATTAGTAACATTATACACAACAAATTATGCACCGATTTTTTATTTCTATCATATAGGATATTTTTATTTGTAAGAAAAAAAAAAAAAATGTTGCAAAAATGTTATCGCTCAATATTTTAATAATATATATCAGATAACAATGTTCTATAATTTTTTAAATAAATTTGTGGGTTTTGAATAACTTTTATTTTTGGTTGATGTTCCGTATAAGTACACCACAAATAACTCGTCAGAGAAAACGCGTATGCTAGTTAGAATGAGATTTGACCTTGACAAAGCGCTGTCCCTTTCTTTAAAAACATTACAATTACGCTTCGCTTTATCATTTCCAATATTTGTATTCAAAACAGAAATCCAAATAAGTACTTGATAGTTATCCGTTCTGAAATCCAAACAATTATTTATTAAGTGTTTGTTACCATTTAGCTCGTATTAACGTTTTTAAAGAAAAACTTGAATTATTAAATTTCAGTATTTATACGGTTAAAGTCACATTTAAATGGTTTAAATGTGACTTTATAAAAAATATTAGGTAGATTTATGGTATGCATATTATTTAAAACATAAAAATTATTAAAAGAGCGAAGTTTCAATAATATCAATATATTCCGACCTACCAATTTTATGTCTGAAATAGACCATTCCGTTTTTCATTGCATTCATAGACGCTACATTATGTAAATATATTAAAATGTATAAAGCATTTATATATCTTCACTAAATGCTAACAATCAATGATAAAACTAATTAGGTAAGGTTTAGTTAGCAAATATTTTGGACAGAAAAAGACTTTTAAGGAATTTTTACCTGTTTTTAATGAGATTTATAGTATACATATTTTGAAAAACATTAACTTCATGAATAGTTCCAAAAATATCAGTTGTATTCGGACGTATCGTCATGTTAAAAACGTTTAATTCTCTGCCAACTGCAGATGCATGAATGATTACTATTGGCTCCCCACTCTTACGTACCATGCCTTCTCGTTTCTAACGTTATAATATACTTCATTCTAAGCATACAAGCCTAGTTGTGGTGGAGTCATACGGGACATTAACTTAAATAATTTTTACCCGAAGCACCTATATTGAATCAGCAGCAAATTCAAGATGGCGGCAGAAATAGACTGCCAAATACAATAACTATAAGTAGTTCTCATAATAGAACAAAATAGCTACAAACATATTTGTAGACTGAATCTTTAGCTACAATTTGCCGCATCGTACGTAAATATGCGTTAAATAGTTTAAAAGATGGTGTCTATAATGTAATTTGGTTATTTACATTTAAAAGACAGTTTCTTTTTACAGTTAAAATTATTATATTAGATAGTTATAAAATTGCTGCAAATTTTGATGTGTAAATTGATACTAATTTTATTTCATATTGTTAGTTTTGTTTAAGAAACTATACGGTTGTAAGCCCCATCGCTAGCTATAGTTGTGAGTCAAAAATTGATCTTTTAGTGCACCCAGTGAACCCCCTTTTTATTTTGTTTTTCTTTACGCAAATCTTTTGATAAAGAATTTGTAGTTTTCCTGTTATTCAATGTCATCTCCTTTAGAAGGTTTGCAATTATTATAGTTTTTAAACTTTGGATATAGTAAATCTGAATAAATTTATAAATATGTGCTTGAATAGTTCTCGAAAATTCATCTGTGTAATTTTTCTATGCTTATCGCTGCTTATTTTACCTAAAATGTTTTCCTGCCTGATTAGTTGTTGCAGCTCGTCACTACTATGTAAAATTATATGGCCCAGATAATTTTCGCTATTTATTAGAATAAAGTAGTCTTCGGGATTTTCCATTCTCTGCAGAACTCTGATTTTTTACTCGATCTGTCCATAATATTTTCAGGAAACCTTGGTAAACCTATATTTCAAAGACATCGAACTTATTGGAAATACTTTGGTTAAGAGCCCATTTTTCTACGTCATGTAGAAGAATGGAAAATATATAGCATCTTGCTATTTAGAATGCTGAGTTGTAAGCTGACTCTTCGATTAATCAAAAGTCGTTTAATTTTTACAAAGGCCTCTCTCTCCTTCAGATGCTTTTGTAATAATAATATTCATTTGTAATTTTTGGATTAAATTATGCTATCCTTTTCCTTTAGTTCTTTGTTCAGTGGCCGTACAACTTATGTCTACTGTACAAGATCTACTGGTTTTAATTATGCGGAAAGAAATGAATGCATATTTAAAATTCAGGTTTCTTAGATACACAGATTTGTGTGTAGGCATGAATATTAACAACAATATATATGGTGATGAAATGATGTCTTACAACCTGTTTTGATTTTGTTTGGAATTATTTTATCTTACAACGTTTAACACATTGACATGTGACAAGTAGGAGTAGCATCATTTTGACTATTATGCTAATGATTCCAAAAATATTAGTTATAATGGAAAATAGGCTGTTGCACAAGAGCTAAAACCATCAATAGTTTGTTAGGGTGTCGTAGATATAAGTAAATAGGTCCATAACTAGGACGGAACTATGAGTAGGGCGCAAAATTTGTTAGGATTTCTTTTTTTGCTTATTAGGTCGTCAAGTACTAAGATTGCCTCCTTATCACTGCCAGTTTAACCCCATTGAACTAATTTGAAGAATATAAGCATATTCTTCAGCTAGTTTGAATTCCTTTTTTTTTCTCATCATCTAATTACGAATCATTTTGTCATGCTCATTAACTTAGCATTAAAATTAGCTAGGATACCTTATTTTGGTTGTTTAGTCTTTCGAAATATAGGCGCCAAAATATTTGAGAGGGTGTAAGTTGGTCTCTTGCCATTGGCGCTTAGTGCCCTTGTTACGAGTAATGGCATAAGGATGCCACTACTCATGTGTCTATCTTACTGTTTGGTGGAAAGTGTCATATGATCACATTTTCTACCAAACAGACCTAGAGAGTTAAAATGCATAATACAGAGACTTCGCAGAAAAAGATTGCTTGAAAAATATATACTTTATACTATTCCTTCCAAAAATGTGCTCAGAAATTTTTTCTCACTTACCCTATAACCTAACCTGGTAAAATTTGGAGTAAAGCATATTAATAGGAACGAGAATATTTCTGATCAAAATTTTTCAAAAATATATATTATTCTGGACCGTTCAGAATATTGTCTTCTTTTTTTTTAGCTATTGTTGAATATGAAAGAAAAACCCTTTGAGCGTAGGTTAAGAACGGAAGTAATTTGTAAATACTTTTTAATTAAAGGCGATTTTATCTAAAAAATATCTAAACAATTTTGTACCTAAATCACTTTATAACCCAGACTGGTCGTTTTAAAAATCAATGTTTTGCTTATTAATATGAATTTCTGGTGGGATTTGCGGAAAGTTGATGAATTATTTTGATTTTAGAAGAATAATTTTTGTTTAATTTGATTTGCGACATTAAATGAAAGCTTAACTTTAACTAAGCTTTTATACTTAGCAGTTAATAATTAACAGACGTAAATAGATCTTCAAAAAGGTTTTAATTTATACGCGATTACGGTCAAAATGTGCTCATAAAATACTGTTACTTTCTAGATACTTACGGAACCCTGAAAGATGTGAAAATTCATACTTCCAAGTATATTTTTATAAGTAAGTTTATTTAGTTAAATTAAAATGTTAAACGTGAGGTTTACACTTATTTTTAGTTTTAAATACGGAATATCCTATTCTCTCAAGTGAATTTTCCGTCTTTGCTATTTGGCGAAAAGTTTGGTCCATTCGGATGTTGATTTGTCTTTGTTGTTTAAAGAGGCTGACGCATTTCCACGGAATATTTTGAACACTGTAGATCTATTTTCACAAAAAAATGTCTTGAATTTATTTGTTTTTTTCTTTCATTTGTCCCATTTTAACCAATATAGTCGGATTGCTGATAGGTGACTGTTACATGTATGTATCAAGTAATGCATTTATATAATAATCTAGTTACCATTTTTCAGCGATTTTAAAAATATTGTTTGTTATTTGTCTTAGCTGTCAGTGTCTCTTAATAATATTTATTAATAGATCTTGCGGCCAATTATTAAATTTACAAACTTTAATTTTAAATCTGCTGGAATATTTTAAATCCGAAAAAGAGAACATTGGACCACTTATTTCTCTATATTGTGTCCGTCAAAGAGTAGCAGCTGCCTTAAAGATTTCGGAATCAACAATTCGTAGAATTATAAAATGTAATAAATTTGAACTTCTCACTAACAAAATCACGAGAAAACGAAGGAAATTAAAATCTGAACTAGTTTATTTTATTGATACATTGGTACAAACGTATGGTCATGAAGTACTAAGATTGTCTCCTTATCACTGCCAGTTTAACCCCATTGAACTAATTTGGGGTATAACAAAAAATGATTATGATAGACATATTGGTCAAAACAGATAAAGTGATAACGAAGTTTTGAACTGTGATCAAATTAGTTGTGAAACTTGGGCAAAATCTGTTACAAAAATCGAAAATTTAATAAATGAATGGTGGGAAAGGGAAAGGATTGTTGATGATATTAATCCAATAATAATAAATACAAGAAATGACAGCGATAGTTCATATGACGACGATATCATGCATTACAGTGACTAATTTTTTTTTAAATAAAAATAAACATTTATATACAACTTGTAGCAATATATTATATGAATAAATATATTTTTACTTAATATTTTATTACTTTGTACTTAGGGGAAACATAAAAATTTAATTTAATTAAACAACAAATTATAATCCAAAATTTACGTATGAGTATAAGTTTTTCCTTATTTATAATTATTACCTTAAAATTAATAATTTTGTTTGAGTACTGCTGTAAATTTATTTTCATGCTCAAATTAGTAAAGATATCTACGAATCATGCCGTTACTTTCTAATGCTTTGTTTTTTATTAAAATAATTTGGAAGGTTAGTTGTCAACTTGCGTCACTATACGTTACTATGGGTATGCAAATAATTATAATGATATAGACAGAGAAAGAATATAGTATTGTCACCTATCAGCAATCCGACTATAGCAAAGATTTCAAATGTGTATCACAGAATTTACTGCATTGCAAATTTATCGGTTTAGACAAAATTTGGGTCATATGCCTAATAACATGCCTAAATGTGACTAAACTAACAATATTCTCTAGGAAATTTCATGAATTAATGGAATTGAAATTCATATAACCTCTACAGTTACTATCTATTTAGGACAAATTTAATTTTGTGTTATACGTGACCAAAATATTTCAACCAATATTTTTATTCAACACAGGTTACGATAAGTGATAATAAATTCTGACTATAAGTATTCTAACAGACATTATAAAGAGCGTATTGAATCTACAAGGTGTGTAAAAAACATTAAGACTATTCCTATAATTTTTTTAATTGGTAACTTAACTACAAACGATATTGTCCCCTTCGAAGTAGTTCCCTTCAGAAGCCATACGCTGATGGAAACATTTCTTTCCCTCCTGGAAGGAATGATAGAACTCCTGAACTGAAATTGCCTTGAGATGGTTGGTTACATGTTTCTGGATGTTACCCTTGAGGTGGGTTTTATTTCTTGAGAGTAGGAAGAAATTACACGGACTGGGAGTAGGGAGACATCAGAATCACAGGAATATTTGTTTTGCCAAAAACTCGGTTATAAAGCGTGAATTCATGATAAAGCAGCCAAATATTAACAATCTCAGACCGGATACATATGCAATACTATCGACAGAATGTAGCTTAGAGGCAATCTGTCGTACACTTAGCAAGGGTTGAGCATGACATGTAGCATCTATATTAATAAAATTGGAGGCTATAGATTCGCTATTAATATTTTTGGCTTCATATTTGGTTTCTACACGTTTCAGATTATTATAAGATGATACCCGCAAAAAATAATAATTTTTGTCTGTCTGTCTGTCTCTCCGAGATTGAAAAACGGATGGACATATTTTAATTAAATTAGATAAGATGATAGAATAGAACCAATATTCAAACATAGGCTAAATGGTGTTTAAAAATTTTCATTCTATGGGGTGTTTCGGTCTTGAAACTGTTTACTAGGAAAATTTATGTAACAAAAATTGTTTCAATAAGAAAACAAATCTTATTTGCTCTATAAATTTTTTCAATTATATGCATACTTGGCGAGTTACAGGGGGACATCCTAAAACTAATTTTTTGAAATATCTCCCTTAGAGTTGACATAACATCAAAAACGTATATGACAAAACAATTTATATCGAAGAAGATAAGTCTTTCACCCCAAAACTAAAATTTAAAATATTTCACTTATTATTACTTTCCATCAAAAATGCATTTAAGATTATTTTTTTTTAGAACGTAGAAATATTTCTTTTATGTTCAATAAGGAGTGCTACGAATACACTATATATGTTAGCATAAGCGCATAAATATGTATTTAACAAAAACCATACGAAGGACGGGCACGTCAGCTAGTTTTTATATAACATGTAATTATACCACGTGAATATCAGCCACCAGTGTGCAAATATTCATGAACCCTCTCTAGAATCGAAGCCAAATGCAGTCCGTGTGCAAGCTTTCATAAGACCGCCCTCGATTACCAATATTTTACTAGAATCGACCCCAAATTGGTGCCTCTTTGTAGATCCGTCCACATGCGATTCACACCCCGAACACCCGTACGCAGCAACCCTGGGGACGATATTTGATAGATTACCTCAAGGCGAGATCTAGTCTGTTGACTGTTGTGCACACATGACCCTTTTTTTGAGTTTTTCGAAGACTTTTCAGTAGCATTCCGACTAACTGGTTGTCCTTGAGATAAAAATTCGTTTTGTACAATTCTTCGACAGTAGGAAAAACAAGAGAGCATGGTTTTGATTTTGAATTTGTTCATCCTTGTTTTTTGGGATGGGTGATTCTATATTGTGTCTCTTTTCATTCTGGTGCTTCGTTTCAGGGTCATATTCAAACATCCAATGCTCATCACTAATGCATGCTTAAGAAAACAACGACCTTAGTTGTCACAAATACAAAAAAACAGAAGTGTAATCCACTTTAAGATAATAAAATTAGTAATTTTGTAAAAAGGTATGTAATATGTTATGTTAACTGTTAATGTATTTAGTTATGCAACACAATTTCTTTGAAAAATTATTCGTTTCCGGCTTTAATAAGAAGTTACAAAACCATGACAAAAACTATAATACGGACATAAGGTTTTTTTGTAGTTTCTTACCAAATCTTTATTTCTTTATTTGTATTTAGATACACCATAACTAAGGCAAAATTATTATTTAGATTAGCATTTCCTAATGTAGGCTTGCTTGGTTGCTTATTTTATCATTTCCTGATCCGGTTTAAAGGTTAGTTTTGATAGGTTAATGATTATTGGAACAGGATAGGTTGAAAAATAATCAATAACATCTTCACTCTCGCGTTAGGTCTTGTGAATTATTCCTGATCGACGCATAATCTATTAGTTGATCTTATAATGTCTCGATAACTAGGGTAGACTTCCGTTTATCGAACAGTTCTATCCAGTTTGTCTTATTTTTTTTATTTTTTTTATTTTTTTGTTTATTTATATATTTAGGATACATCATCAGCATGGTTATTAGTATCCGCCGTGTGTTTGATTACAATTATTAATATTACATTGAATTTACACTTTTACATCGATTTACAACAATATATAGTTTGCAAAATTTTAAAATATATTTAAATAGAATTGTTGACTTCCTTTATGAATTTCAGTTGGTTGTTTAATTTTTCGGGGTTGTTGGGATCACACAAGTTGTCTGGGATCTGGTAAGTTATCCTTTCCTCCTCATATTTTAGACATTCGGTAATGACATGTTTTATTATGATTTTTGTGTTGCAATTCTGGCATCTCTCTGTAGTCGTCCTGTCAAAGATATGTTGGTTTGTGACTTGGCTATGTTTTATTCTCAGTCTGGTGACCATGATCTATTCCTTTCTGGTTCCAAAAGCTCTCCATGGTTTAACTGTATTTTTGATTTCTCTAAGTTTATTATTGGCGCTGGTGAGCCATTTGGTTTGCCAATTATCTAGGTTCCTCACGGTTACCAATTTTTTAAATCATAGTCCATTCCCTGGGATAGCACTGTGTGATGGGACCCAGACTAGGTGTACACAGACTAATATTGCTCTGCTAATGGTGGAGGCGATTAATGAACTCCTGGATAGGAAGTGTGAGCTTGTGCTTCACATATAGGTTATCTATATCTTGCATAGCACTTAGAGAATCGGTACATTCTATAAATGATTCATTTTGTCTGCCTTCTTCATATATATGCTGTAGTGTTTTAAGGATGCTCAAAGCTTCAGGTGGATAGCTGCTTGTGTGGCTCGGCAGCCTGTACTTTTCATTGGTTTTTGGGAAAATACTGGCTGCTCCAGTTTGGTTATTTCTTCTGGATCCGTTCGTAAATTTTTTTACGAACCACAAAAGTACCATAAGTTTTGTGGCAGAATTCAAACAATATTTTTTTAGGTAACTCTGGTGGTGAAGTATTTTGAAATTTCAGTGTCGCACTCGGGATATTTAGTTATCCAAGGTTGATAATAATATTTAGGTGGCATCACAGGTGGGTTTGGCATTGTTATTTTAATATATTGAATATTTTGACTTGAAGTGGAGTTTTGTATTGAAGGTTGACTATTTTGTGACCTGTTTTAAATATGTAATGGTAGGTTAGATGGGATTGCTTGCGAGCCAGCTTAAATGTCTTCATTTTTAAATATATGAAATATACAATTAATATTCAAACGCGGTACTATTGAGTTTTGGAATTATAAATAACACGAGTAAATCCAAGATACAGACTGGTATTCTGATATCAAGATGTGTTGGAAGCATTTGAAGTCATACTTTAGCAGCGACCAGCAAGGACCATCACGGAGAATTATGAAATATGCCCGCTGTATAAAATAACGGTTCTTTACAAAAATCTTCAGGCTTATCGAAAAAAAAATAAAAAAAAATTGTCTTTTGCTCGTCAGGTTAAGTATAGGCAGTGCTAATATTCAGCCAATACGCACAGGTACGCGCGTCCGTTTGTTGTTATATTGAATTACTTCTCTACCGGTTGTTAAAACGAATACTAGACTAAACGGTAAAAGAGTGTACTTCATTTAGTATTTACTTAACGCAAAAGGCCACATTAACAATTTCTAAAAATCTTCAAATGATCTGGAAATTATTAGAATCATTTAAGCCACTTCTACCATTTGGTAAGTATTTTTGCTAATCAGATTTTTTCAGCCTTTTTTATTTTTTAGCGAATTGGTTTATAAACATTTTTAATGTCAACCCTGGATATAGGTACAATGTGTCGCCAAGACAACAGATTTTAATTTATTTCGTCGCGAGTAAAAAAGTTTGTGAATCACTGATAGTTCGTAGCTTGTACAATCTGTTTATATATCTGGAGTGCGAGAATTGTGTGCATTTAATTATAACATTAATGACTGGTTGCTAAAGACACTTTAAGTGTTTTATTTCAAGTTGTGCCTAGCTCGAGTAAAAACAATACCATATACCAGCGTTTCCCAAAGTGTGGGTCGCGGGGGGTCGCAGAAAAATTTTGCCGGGTCAAGAAAAAAATTGTAAAAACACAAAAAAGATTTTTTTTGTACATATAATTTTTTTTTACGTCAGATAATCACTAGATAATAATGTATTTGTGCTCTTTATTACTATACTATATTCTTTATTACTATACTATGCTCTTTATTACTATTTATTACTCTTTATTGCTATAAAGCTACTGCTTTAAAATAAAATTTGTTTTGTAAATAAATGTATTTTTTCACAAGGTGGGTCGCGAAAAATTTTAAAACCTCGTACCAGGTCGCGGTCAAAAAAGTTTGGGAACCGCTGCCATATACAAAAACATATGATTTTAAACCGACTTAGGGATAGCTCGCTTTAAAACATTTAATTCGTTCATTAGCAACTATCCATATAAAAGTATACATTTATTATTTTTTTTATTTACTTTTTGACATAGGTAAAAGTTATTTCTGGTAAAAAATATAAAAGAGTAATAAATATTCGTTCAAACAATTTTGTTTAAAAGGAACTTAGTAAAACATGTGACATAAGATTATGCCAAACAATTTTTAATATTTTTTTCCTGAACACCCAGTGCATTTATATAAAATCTTATTATACGTTATCTTACATCTTATCTTTTAAAATCGGAATCAGAATTTTTACTACCGGATACTTAAGAATTAAATTGCAAACTCATAAGCTTTAATTGGCGATTTAAAATTATTTCATAATTTTTGAGAAAGTGGTAAGAACAATAAACTAGTAATGTACACCTGCTTATATTCGATTGGATCAGGAAATCTGAATTAATTTTATGGGTAAAATTTCTTTAAAATATTTAGGAGAAATTTTAATGAATTTTATATGGTGATTTCAAATTTCTTTGTTCATATTCAAAGGGTACCGTTGTTTATAACTGAATCATCATCATTATCATCATATTCTAGCTCAACTATAGACACTGTATACTAGACAGTCTGGCCAATGGTGACATCGTCGCCATTAAGAGCCCAAATAAATATTGGAAATATTAGAAATTCAAATGGAAAAATAAGATAATTTTTGTAGAAACAGTAAATTTTTGTGAAATTATTCCCAAAAAAAAAATACTCCTTCTATAAAGATTATCTCATTTTGAAACTAATATTTATTTGGGCTCTTAATGGTGGCGATGTTACCATTGGCCATACTAGTATGCAGTGGTAGATGATCTATCTACAGTTAATAGAAAAATGTTTTAACATCTCTCTTTTAACTTTTTAATTTTGAATAGTTGGGTTTGACTTTATTGGAACATTGTACTATTGGATTCTCAGTTGTTTCAACTTAAAAAACATCTTCAATCCCGTCTCTCACTCACTTTCCTGGATCTCCCGAGCAAAGGCGGCTTTTATGTAAGGTCAAATGTCCCAAACAGTGGCATAACAACACAATGTTAAGTCCTTGGCAAATTTTTAGGCTGGGACCCTCAAAGAATTAAGGTCGTCATTGTTTTTATTATAGGTACTTTTAGTGTTTCGTCGAACCTCAGTTAGCTAAATCAGCATTGGTGCAATCAAGTCAATTTTTTTTTAATAACAGAATTATAACGTAAGAATATTACTAGTTGATTTTATAATTTTATTCACTTTTTATTATAACGGTCATATTTTCATTTTTTTTTCACTTTTAAATTTTTAGACTGGGACCCTTAAAGAATTAAGCTCGTCGTTGTTTCTATTATAGGTACTTTTGGTGTCTCATGGAACCCCAGTTAGCTTTATTATAGCAGAATTATAATATAAGAAATAAATATTACTAGTTGATTTTATAGTTTCATTCACTTTTTATTGTTACAGTCATACATGAAAGAAAATGTTTAACAAAAATTAAATTGTTTTTTTCGGGCTTTCATTTCGGAAAACAAGGAATTACTTTATCAAAGTCCAAATTTCGGGCCAAGGAATGTTCAACTGACAGTATTGCTAAATTGTGCAACCTTCCTTGTCCCATAGATTTTTTTAAATATGTTTTTATTAATTTTTATTTTGGGAACGATCGTTCGGCACTAGCGGTAGTGACGGGGATTGTCAAAAATATCATTAAAGCAATACATACTTCAGGGAAGGTTGACGACACAAAATAGTTCTTTATAATTAATAAATATGCGAGTTCCCTTACAGAGGTCAATTTTTCGATATCGTGTCTGAAAGTTGACCGAAAGCTGAGAATTTCTTTTGCAATTGTAACATATATATTTTTTTTATACAAATCGACAAACTCTATAGCCCTGTCCAATAAGTTTGAGTCATTTAAAACCTTCAAGGATGCAGGATGTAAAACACTGATATTGGAAACTATATCATTCATTCCAAAGAAGCGAAATCTCAACTGATTTATGATGATGACCAATACACGATTACATAGATTCCATCGGAACAAGCATTCGGGGTCTTGCAGACGTTTATCTTCGCAACTTTCATCAAAATGGCGTTTTACCTTCCTTTGGCAAGTTTTGAAAAACTCGGGGGTTATGGCCCATTTTTTGCTACGCTATGGGCTTGCGTTTTTAAGTCCTCAAATTCATGAAGATTCTTTTTAAACTATCAAACAGACTTCTAAACACTTCGATGCTTGTGATAGATCTGTAGTATTAGACTTAAGTGCTTTAGAAACTACGTAGACTGTCTGTAAAATTTTGCAGTGGAAAACCAGTAACATAATAAAATCATAGTTTTCAATCTTCTTCTTCAGTGAAACAGCTTCATCTGCTTTGGAACTTAATAGAATAGTTTTTTCTAGCGCTTTTTGAACTTAAACATACCGGATTTTTAAAGCAAAAATATTATCATATCGTCCTGCTCATCGTGTTGGATTCTATTTTTTTAACATCGCATGGACTGAAAACTTATCTTATGCACCAGAAATAAAACTTGATAAGATATTGCACATTTTGATGCTATGTTCTTGTTGATCGGTTTCAAAAAACGTTAACATCGTCGGGGGCACCTGGCATTTTGCCAGTCCTGCCACTCTATTGTTACGCCACTGGTCCCAAAGTTTGTACAAGGAGTATTTTCAGAAGTGAAAAAACACTGACAGCGATGTATAACTGCTGCAAGGGAATATTTCTGAATTTATTTATAATTTTTTATTCAATAGCCCGAGTATTATTTGTTCAGACCTCACACACCTTGGTAGTTTAATAGAAATCTTTATTCAACAAACTATTGGTAAGAAAGAAACAAAACCTAAAATGGATCTTATTAATTGTAGGTTAACAGACAGCGACATTAATATAAAAAAGAGTTTTTTGTATTTATAAAATAAATAAATAGATTGTTATGACCCAATTTATATCACTTTAATTCCTGTTCTTTTCAATCAGATTCTTAGTTTAATAAAGTGACAAAAGAATTCAATTTGCAATATTAATTCACTTTATCCATAATAGATGTCCTTTCACCAAAAGGACAACGTACAGATCAAACAAATAATACATTTAACTGTAACTGTAATTACTAAGGCCTAAATTAAACTGTGAGACATAAAAAAGAAAAAAACTAGTACACTATTATGCAAATGAAACCTATATGAAAAGATACTAACACCATCTCATTAACAACTCAAGAATTACAAAGAAAGAACAAAACAAATACCAAATACAGCAATACATATTAAAGGCGAACTAGAGCGAATCAGATCATACAAAAACCTGTCTAGTCTGGTAGAGGATAGACGTCCATCACTGGCCAAGAAACAGCGCATTACACAATTAAAAGAAGAGAGGAAGTACCACGTGCATATAATGAACGGTACATACACTGAATATGACTCAATCATTTAATGATGCTAAGTTTGCTTAGCTTGGATCAGTGGTTCTCAAATAATGTATTGTGGCACAATATAGTGTCCCAGGGTACACACTAAGTATTTTGATTCAGTGTCTCTCAACCGGCGCACTGTACGAGATAATATGTTACACATATATGCATAGGAATACTAAATACAATATGATTGTTTATAAATGCCATCAACTCAGAACGGATTGAAGTTTTGCATAACATCTCACTAATTAAAATCACATATGTAGCTACTTTCAAACCTAAAATCCTTCATTTCAACAGAAAAAGTCTTAAGCTAAATCTATTAGAAGCCCACGAAATCAACAAACGTAATACCAATACATGGGCGGCAGCATTAAGGGTCAAGAGGCACTTGCCTCTTAGTCTGGAGTATCTATTTTTAAGTATTTTATTCCAAACCCTTATGATTTTTTGTTCTCAAATTTATTTATTTTTATTGTATCTATTTTATATTTGCTATCAAATGTTAAACAAATTTTTGTTCATGTGCATTTACTCGTTTTAAGTTTACATTAATGTGCTTCGCAACTCTGGAGCACCTTGGACCTCGGAAAGAGTAAGCAGTGGTGCCGAGTGAGGGACCGGAAATACAGTAATTTCGGGCCCGGGGAGACAATAATTCTGATCCAGCCCCCGGAAAACAATAACTACAGGTCCGATGATAGATAAAAAACTCAGCTAAGATAGAAATTGTACTTTATTTTTTATGTAATATAATATAAAACATATGTTTACGTGACGCAATCGATTTCCACGCGGGATCTACCAATAGAAATGCCACAAAGGGGCCCAACTGCTGATAACTGATGACAGTTAAATACATTAACAAAATGTGTATTCAAATCGGGTCTGGCCCAGACTTTTAAACACTATAATTTCAATTTTTATTACGTCAACTATGAAGGATGATCGTTTATCCGGTTTGAGTATGTTAAGTGTGAACAGGGAAAAAATTTCTAATAATAGAGTAGATTTAATAGAAAAAGTAATCAATCAATTTGCTAATGATCGCAGTCGCCTTTAAGTGTGAAGTATGTTGTGTAAAAATACGGCTTTATATTTCTGTAGGCGTTCATGGCCCAATTTCAGTATTTTTTATGAATCACCATCCTGGAACCTTTCTCGTTAATAGGCTTATTTTTCAAATAGTTAATTGTAATTTTGAAATTCTGGCTTACCTACATTAATCTATTTTCTTGTTTTTACTTTATGTGTCATATTATTAAGTGTAATTTGTAAGTTTGTGATCATTGTAAATTTGTCAATGGCGAGAACCGTAACTGCAGTCAGTAAAATAAAATATGAAACACAACAAAATGTTATCATTCAATAATTTTTTATGTCTAAGTGGGTTTCTCAAAGTTAAATTGGCAACAATTCAATATATAAATTTAATTGTATTGAAAATAAAGTACGGTCAAAGTGCTCCGAGTATATTTGCTGCCTGAGTGCGAGAAAAAATTTACCGCCCGAAAATTAATTATTGTTAAGAAAATTTCGATTCCTATGTACACATGTACAAATATATAAATATATGATACTTACGGTCACAAAACTTGGCACTAATTTCAAGAACTGGAACAATATTTTATATAAATCCATGCGCCCCTGGTTTCTCGGCGCCCGCACCTGGGCACCCTCTGCAACCTCAGTTGGTGCGCCCCTGAGTACGGTAGAGGAATGAAGGTGAACATTTTTATGACCCTTTTTTAAAATGGATATTAATTGGCAACCCTAATGGTGTCTCCACTAGTTTCGCAGATCACTTAGGATACTCTTAACTACCTTTTTACTTTTTTTTTATATAACTAGGAAACCCCTATACCATCACTAATGCCGGGTTTCCACCAAAGCAACAAAACAAGAAACATAAACAAAAACAGTTTTTCGAACAAGAAAGAGTTGTCAAATAGAGCAATATTTTGTAAAAAATGAACAGTTCTGAAATCATTTTTGTCGCAGAACAGTGTTTTCCCATCTCGAGTCGGTACATCAAAGGAAAACAAGTTTGTTCACGTTTTTAGTCGCCTAGGTTGGAACACGTAAATGTTTGTAGTTTTGTTCTCTGCGACATTTGAACTCTACTGATCAATTTTGTATTGTATTTTTCTTGGCGATTGTAGGTCCCAACAAATTAATTAACAATTCAAAATCAGTACTTGACATTCTAGTAAAATTGTGGAATGAGGATCTTAACTCTCCATTTAACCCAATATCGTCAGCGCTTAAATCATCCACTAATTCTTCTGTGCCATACTTAACTCTCCTTTTTAATAGACAACTGACCCAATATCTCGGTTTTTTTCTCTTTGGGCCATTAATTAAAAATGAACCACAACTCAAAATAAAAAAATAATCATCGTCGAAGGACATTCTTGCGGTTCTTGCAAACAAAATGGGTAAAATGAGAACAAAACTAGCAACAATAATTTAGAACAGTTTACAAAACTGTTTTTAAAAAACTAAACATGTCTTGTTTTGTTTTTTGAAAACAGAATTGTTTTTTTATCGCTTTGGTGGAAACCCGACATTATGTGTCTGCTTGGCCTGTCTATCTGTCGGTACTATAGAAAATGGTGCAAACAACTGAGCAAAGACTTTGCAAGACCTTGCGAAAGAAAAACTGCGCCCGGAAAAAAATCTGAATCTAATACCCCGTCCTCCCTCCAAACCCCCGAAACGTCGGATGTAATAACGATTTTGGCTCCCTATAATTGTGGCGCCCGAGACCGGTGCTCCTTTCGCCCCACCTTCATTCACATAGCTGCGATTCTTTGGACCACTTGTAAGAAAAATTCAAAGACTTTGGTAGTACTTTAGGCTTTAGCCTAAATAATATATATAACATAATTATCAAAACAAATCTTTTTCCATCTCCCGGTTAAGTTTAAGTACTTGACAAGATAAAACGTATTTAAAAAAGTATTTTGCTACAATATGACTCTTCAATACAAGTGTATGTCATCTGAATTTTTTATATTCTTTTAAAGTTGTAAATTCCATTTAGATAAACCCTGTATGAACTAGACTAGTGAGTAATTTTGTAGCAGGCCATAATCAGAAACCCTATAATTCATATGGGCCGCAACATCCACACCTGTAAAAAACAATGGTAAGATACATAACAATGATATATGATATCTACTGCTGCTAACGTTTTTCTTTTCTTCATGTTTTCTGTATTAAAAAGATGTGGTATTTACGGAAATTATTAATTAGATTCATACATGAGCTGCATGCAAAAATTAGCTCATTAAAGTCTATTACATAAACAACCTCGATGATCCGAGGTTGCTCATTACTGGACTAAACGAATCGACTGGAGACCGGAGACGTAATTTTGGGAATCTTATAATAGACCAACAGCCTGTAGACAGATGACATGAGTAGATGGGAGGACAGAGGACATGGTAAGGGAGACGGGTGATAAACCGAGAGAAATGGTAAAAACTAGGAGACAAACGAGGCATATCAACGATGCATCATGTACAATGCTGATTAGTGGATCTATATATTTACTGATTTGAACCAATACTCTTCAGAAACCGGTTGACAATACTGTGATTAATCGGGAAGCAGAGGAGCTCTTGCCCCAAGACCCAAATATTGCAGGGGCCTAAAAATATGTTACAAAATGTTATGCTTGGTTTATATACGGAACAAGAATAAGGAATAGGAAATAAGAATAGTACACAAGATGTTAAAACATGGCTGCGCCGTATATCGGTTTATGTAGGAATGAAATTTAACTTAAACATAAGAATAGTTCGTAATTCAACATTTTATTCTTATTTCAAGAATAAGACACGATAAGCCTGCGCACAGCAATCAAAATGTCCGCCGTAATAAAGTTTGTTCAACAGATGTTTTTCAGTTGTGATCAGAGGGTTGTAAACAACAATAAAATGCTTTTAACGGTAATAAACGAAATTTTTTTAAAGGTTATATGAATCAGAACCTGTCAAGTGACAAATGTTAAACACAGGCCAACGCAAGTACGCAGGCGCAGGGACGAAATGTTATGTCCTATATAAACGGTTTAATATTTTTTATTCTTGTGTACTATTCTTATTTCCTATTCCTTATTCTTGTTATATAAACCAACCATTATATGTTTAAAAATATGTTTAGTAATTAAGCTAAATTTGCGCAAAGACCAACGAATTCTTAATCCGGTATTGCCCACTGGCCACAGTTTTAGAAAGGCTGTTCTTGATCAAATAATTCTTAATACATTTTCAAGAACACGGCTCATTTTACTTTCCTAGTGCGCTACTATCTCAAATAGGTTGAGAGCCACTTACTTGACTGATAGATTGTTTAACGGATAAACGTCCGATTTTTTGTTGTGTAGTTTTAGACTTCCTGAGTTCAATGCCGCTGTGGTGTTACGAACCGGTGGTTTGTTTTTGTTTAAAACTGCAAAAACTTGATTTGTTGAGAATAGCCTTTTAATTAGACCACTTATTTTAGGATATATGTTTTATTGTATACATTTTTAAATGTAAATACAAGTTGAGGTCAACAATCTTACAAGTTAATTTACATAAATTTTAACTACTTGTATGCTAAATAGAAATTTGTAAAAGTAACCTTGCTTTTTTAATTTTGTTTTTCACCTTTAAAAGAATTTTAGTACCTCCCATTTAATTTACATGTTACCTCCCTATTATTTTACTTTTCAAGCTTCAAAATTGGAAGTATAATTTAGGTGTCAAAGTTTTGACACTTCTTCTGACATTTTGGGGCTTCTTAAATAAGTCAGATTGAATCAAATACAGTCAAAGTTCCTTATTCGCGGGTTTTCTATTTTTGGTTTCAGTATTCGTGGAGAAAATACGACGAGATGGCTTCAAACAATAGCAATCGACGATGTCCAGGAGTTGCTTGTGTATCAAGATGACTATTTGACTAAAGTTGACATAACTTATGCTCAACACCGAATATCCAGTTAAAGAAGAACCCTTAACTAGCTCAGAAAAGATGACATTGACTTTAAAAAATCTTAACAAAGGATTTAAGACTTGCTAATGATCTTGCTAAGGACTTGTTAGTGACTTTTTCGTGAAAATCGATCCATCCATGGTTTGATTTTTAAAAGAAAAATTGAAGAAGCATCTTTTTAATATCAAGAGAGTTAATTGTTAAAGGGACGAAACAAGAAAAAATAACTTCTCTAAGACTTGATAATTAAGTTTTGATTTGTTAAAGTGGGTCTAATTAAACGTTTTTTGTAATCATTTATTTTTTTTCGTAATCTTGGAACCTATCTCTTATAGTCCTGTACATTTTACCAGCCTGTATTCACGCTTTCCTTATCCGCCGAAAATATTCCCCGTAAATAAAAAGCCTTGACTGCGCAAGTAATGTTCAAATACGTGGTGTATTTATCTAGGTTCGTCTAGATAAAATATAATATTTATTTTTCTTATTCTTTTTCTTTGGGAATTTTCAGTCGGATTGACTTTTGCCCTTCCTAACGTAAGTCCTATACCTCAATCTAGAAAGTTTCAGGTCTTTCCATGTACCTTGTTTGCCAATATTTGTTAGATCTTTGGTTAGTTGATTCCTGCATCTCTCTGTTCAATGCGGTGGACGGATCTGACCAAAAGTTAAACAAATTGATGTATTTACGTCTGAAAATTAAATATGAAATTTCTTAAAAATCCGTTCAACCGAATTTGCTCTACACGTGTCCCGTAGATCGATATCGCGCTAAAAATAGTTGATTCGTGTTACAAAAAGTCTAATTCGATTATCTGTAAAAATCTCGAAATATCAAAATTGGTATGATTACTGTACCTCCATTTCTAATATGTGAGGATCGGTAAAAAAAAAAACAGATAGGCATATTTCGTACAAAAAATATTTTTTTCCACTCTCTACATCAGTGTTTCTCAATCTTGGAAAATGTGCCACGAGAGTAAACGGCACATTTTCCAAAAAAGAAAAATTGCGAGGCACACGTACGTAGTCATAGAAGAAGAAATTTTGATTACAGACGTCGCTGTATTCAGAAAAAATCAGCTGTGGCCACCACAGGACCGACCGCCATCATAAAGTACTTATCTAAAATAGATTCTAGCAGCAGAGTAGAAATAACTGGGCCTAATATTTTCTAACAGATATATTATTCATCATGACCATAGAAACGTTACATATAAGTATGAAAAAATTGAGACTTGGAAAAAATTACGAAAAATTTTACAAATATTATTCGAAATTTTTCGTTTTATCAAAAAACGTCTCAAATAAGTTATTACTTTTATAGAAACTTTTGTTCAATAAATTTTTTCGAAATATTTTTCTGTTGTGAAATATTCACAAAAATCTTAAAATCGAAACGAGTAAACTCCCATTTTTAGTCAACCGATTTTTACCAAAAGTTGATCAAATCGTGCCATTGATGGCAGAAGCTTAAATATGAAGTTTAATAAAAATCTTTTCAGCCGAATTTGCTCTGCACGTGTACACAGACAGACAGACAGACGGACAAACAGACAGACAGACGGACAGACGGACGGACGGACAGACAGACCGACAGACATCATGCTAAAAATAGTCAAAACGTTATGTAGGGAGCTCCATTCGTGGAGATCCATCGAAATCTCGAAATGTCAAAATCGGTATGATCACAATACCTCCCTTATATATGTTGGCGGTCGGTAAAAAAGGGATATGTCAATTTCAATTCGTCATAAAATGATTCTTCGTGTACTTTATTCTTATTAATGGTATTGTACGTATATTCGGACAATAATTTTAAAATGAAAACGACGCTAGTTATTTTATTTTTTTAAGATTTCGCGGCCCGCTTGGAAAATATCGCGGAACATTAATGCGCCACGGCACACCCTTTGAGAAACACTGCTCTACATAGTAAGTACATTGTTATCACATTGATTTGATAGAAGTAGATACACATTACTGAGTAAGCTTTGGTTACTATTAACACCGGAATGTAAGTAAAAATTTTCCTCCCTTAATATATAAATAACTATTTTAAAATTTTTGTAAACAATTTTTTTTCAAATGACAGTGGTGGGGATAAGTAATTGTAGTTTTAAAATGTAAACAATTAATTTTTTTTTGATGAACCGGAACAGAAACTTGAATATTTTTTACGAGTTGGAATGGTATTTTCGTTAATTTCACGAACACCTCTCCGGTTCATTTCGAGCCCTGAACCTCCTTGATAAAAAAGAAAACATCCTTCGCTTATCTTTCGCCCAATCCCCAAATATCTCAGAATAAGAAATTACAATGTTCATGCAAAAACTATGTTTGGAACCTGGGACATATAAACAAGGTGTCTCAAAACAAATTTTATATTTAGTGGATCGATTAAAAAAAAAGTAAGCCGTATATAGAAAAAATGTTTCTTAATTATTAAAATACACTTTTTGGGGACTTATTTCTTAAAAATAATATCGTCTAAATGTAGACCCTCGCGTTCTCGGCACTCATTTAATCGAACAGTAAAATTACTTATGACGTCTCGGCAGGTGGACTCAGGGATGGCTGCCATTTCGTGACGGATATTTTCTTTCAAATGCGCCAGTGAAGTCGGTTTATTGGCGTAAACTTTAGATTTAAGATAACCCCATAGGAAAAAGTCCATAGGGGTTAAATCTGGACTGCGTGGAGGCCAATTTATGTCACCTGTCCGGGAGATCAATTTGCCTGAGAAAATTTCACGAACACGTGGCAGAGACATATTGGACGTGTGTGAAGTTGCTCCGTCCTGTTGGAACCATGTTCCTTGGTTATAGCCAGGAAAGTTTTGCAGTTCAGGTACCAAGAAGTTGTCTAACATCTCCACATAACGCTCTGAATTCACTGTAACTGCACGCCCCCTTTCGTCTTCAAAAAAGTAAGGGCCGATAATGCCTCGCGCCGACATCGCAGCCCATACGGTCACTTTAGGCGAATATAGGGGTTTCTGATGTTTGCGTTTCGGATTCGGTGCACTCCAGAAGCGGCAGTTCTGCTTATTTACGTGGCCATTAAGATGAAAATGAGCTTCATCCGAAAACAAAATGTTGGTAAACGTTGAAAATCGCTCAATCACCTGATTTACGAAATTAAGCCTCTGACTGGCATCTTGGGGCTTTAATTCTTGCACCAATTGAATTTTGTAGGGGTGCAGCTTTAGGTCTTTGTGCATAATGCGATGTAATGATGATCTATGCACATTTAAAGCACTTGCGCGCTTCCGAATTGAAAGGTTCGGGGCGTCACGAACAGACTGATTAACATTCTCCACGTTTTCTACCGTTCTTGATGACCTAGGTCGCCCGGATTTTGATTTATCCAGCGTTGTACCTGTCTCTTCAAACTTTTTAACCCAATGTGGAATGAGAGGAATGCTTGGCGCATCATTTAAGTGGCGAAAACCTCGAATACTGCAGAATTTTCTACGCGCTACAGTCGCCGAATCACCGTTTTTGTAAAACTCTCGCACGCATAACGCGCGGTCTGCTCCCGAGAAACGCTCCATAGCGACTGAATTCCCAAGAGCCAGGCTACCGATTGACATAACCCCCGCGCCCCTCGGATACGTTGCGTTCACGCAGTAAGCTAAATAAATATAAAATTTCTTTTGAGACACCTTGTAACTAAAAGTTGCGTTAACTTCATGCTACGCCAGTCACCCATTACGATGTTGAATTAGTCAAATGTTTCTTCAACAATTAGTTGGGAAAAATTCCTTCGTTTAAGTGTTAAATAAACCATGCAAATCATCATTAAAATTATTTCTAAATACAATACAATTTTAAATAATTAATGAAAAATAAGCACAAGTAAATAAATCTTAATAAGAAAGTAAATATTATCACGTGCTTGTAGTGAGAAAAAAGTCAAATAAATTATTTAATTAATAGATATAATATTCTATATTGTTTTATGTCTTCACTTATTCATTCAGTCAATTTATTTTAATTTTTTAACGTTCTCAAGTTACGAAATATCCGTGAATGAATTTCCTATTCGGTTTTATTTTATAATATCTAATTAACCTATATCGAATAAATTAATTTCCATATTTTCTCAAACACGGAGAATTAAATATACGTTGAGAATAGACATATATAAATTACATATTCTTGTCATTAAGATAATATTTTCTGATTTCACTCAAGCGTAAAATATTCTAAACATATAGCCACAAAATCAAATTTCATCCTATCCCACAATATTAAATTTCTTCATATAAGAAGTTTAATAGAAGTATCCTATATAGTCATAATATATTTTAAATTAAAATGGTTGCTTTCGAGATGGTCCCCTGCAGTAGCTATATATCTTTGCCAAAAACCATACAACATAGTAGGTCAAATAACACCGTTAGAACAAGCAGGTTTCCGACCAAATAGAAGCTGCACGGATCAAGTACTTGCACTAACGACTTCCATTGAAGCAGGATTATAAAAATAACTAAAAACATCTGTCGTGTTTGTTGGCTTGATGGGAGCGCACGACACTTTGTGGAGATCTTGTCTAATCTGCAAATATCAGCACACCGCACTTTGCCTGAAAACAGCTAACCTTCTAAATCCAATGCTCAGCATCAGACCTTTTCATGTTACCATGGGCAACGTCAGATTCAAGCAAATGAAACTTAATAATGGGTTCCCTCAAGGTTCAGTGCTGACCCCACTACTTTTCAGCATGTATATGCCTGACATACCTATGACTCAATCTGAAAGGTTTGGGTATGTTAACGACTGGGTGTTAGCTATACAACACAGAAACATGAAACTGACCGAGAGCATATTTACATAAGTTTTAACCACCTTGGCATAGTATTTTCGAGAATGGAGGTTACAATATAGCTCAACTAAAACAAAAGCTTCTGGTTTTCACCTCAATAATAAATTGGCCAACAAAGAGTTAAAGATTTATCTCATTAACATCATATTTTACAATAAAAGTCCAAAATATCGGAGAGTGACTTTGGATAGAACCTTGAGCTACAAAAAACATGTCACAAATAATGCTGCAAAAAGCCGAACTAGAAATAATATGTCAGGAACTTTGTGGCTCTACGGCCTCTACTCTAAGTATCTCCGCTCTAAAATTGGTATACTCGTACTCTGGAGCTGATTTCTGCCCCTCCCCCAGTTTATCTTAACAGCTCTCACACCTACAAAGTGGATACAGAACTAAATCGCATAATACAAATAATATCCGGTAAGATAAAGTCCTGTATACTGGTTGCTTGTACTAAGCTATATTTTACCACTACCACTACATTTACGTAAAGAACATGCTCTTGTCTTGTACCATGCGATACAAGATAATCTGCAACTTCTCATTAACTTACTGGCAGATGGTATTGAGACCAGTAGACTGCGGTCTAGGCGTCTCCCCTATTTAAATGCCAAACATCTACAAGAAAACAGTTTCAATCTTGCAGAGTCTTAAATTATACAATGGGAAGAAAATGCACTATCTCGTATTGTCAGCTTACCTATATCAGATAAACCATCCGGGTTCGAAATGCTTCGAAAAATTTGGTCCGGCTTTAATCGAAGGACAGGTAATCGCCAGTATGCTGGCACTCGCTCCGCAACTGAGCCAGAGCATCTTCTTCACTGTGCGATTGTGGCACCAACAGGAAACATCGTGGAGGAAAGCCATTTGAAGGTCTATGCTGATCAAACTACCGACTTTCTGAGTCCGACTGTTTGATTGGCAACACTGTTTCCTCTCTTAACAACAAAATTTCTTACTTTGGGCTGGTGAAATTTAGACACTATTATACATTTATTTTATAATTGCAACAAAAACAACGAAGACATTAATATAAGATTATCCATGGTAATAAGTACTACTACAGCCTTGCACACCTTGTCAAATCCAGACTCCTGAGTAGATCCACCAAAGTACGAATTTATAAAACGCTCAGTGGTAAGACTTGAAGAACCCAAGACTGAAGAAAATGTGCTTGACATTTTCGAAAGGAAAATTCTTCGACGCATATACGGATCAATCCAAAAAGGACCAAATGAATGGTAAATACACATGGAACATGAAATCAAGGCGGAGTATGGTGATGCGTATATTTTAGCCGTGGTTAAAGCCCAACGACTCAGGAGGTTGGAAATATGTAACGTATGTACATCCATATTATGATTAAAGAGATATAACGAGATATAATTTTGAAGGTACTGTCATCACAAGAACTGATGTTGTAAGAGACTTGGGCATTCTATTTGACTCTAAACTGTCATTTGATCCCCATGTAAATAATATCACAGCAAAGGCCTTCAAAATGCTGGGCTTTGTCATCAGGTCAACTAAAGATTTCAAATCAACTGCAGCCCTTAAGTCATTATACTTTGCCTATGTTCAGAGTAATCTTCAATTTGCCTCTGTCATATGGAACCCTCAGTACGATATTTATATAAATCAAATTGAACGTATTCAAAAAAAATTCCTTAAATACTTATGCTTCAAAAATAATTACAACTATATCAATTATAATATATGTTGCGCCGAGTTTAATTTTCTCACAGTAAAGGATCGTCACACTTTAACTGACATGAAAATTTTGCATAAAATTCTTAATAATCTATTATCATGTGTTGAACTACAAAATTTAATCACTATTAATGTTCCAGTGTACAATACGCGATCTTCTTCGCTTCTTTGTATACCTTTTGCGAACACGAATTCTTATCAAAATTCTCCAATAGTCAGACTCTGTAGCACTTACAATAATAATTTCTCAGATGTTAACATTAACAACGAGTCTGTTAAAATGTTCAATAAATATTGTAAGGACAAAATTTGTCATCAATATTAATAATATGCATTGTTAACAGTTTATTACGTTTAACTATTTGTTGTATTCAACTACTTATTGTATTTCAAGTACAAATTTGTTTAATTATGTATTAACATTGTAATTATGTAGTAGTGAACACTTCGCTGGGCCTGTCCTGTTTGTGTTCCGAACAAAATAAAATAAAAATGAAAGAGATTTTCGTTGCATACCTACTGGGAATAGCTCAGAAGAGAAATCGTTGGAATAGACGGTGTGGGGCAAGATTTAAAGAAGACAAAGACAAGGGGCTGGAGAGACAAAGTGGTAAATAGGACAGAATGGTGTAAGTTAGTGCAAGAAGCCACAATCCACATAGGATTATAGAGCAGCGATGATGAATTTTATAAACATATATTTTTATTGGTGATGTAGTAAGTATTACGATTAATGTTAAAGGAACTAGTACTTAATATGTTCCAGAACGGTAGATCTGGTAGATCAGTTGATACTAATTTAATTACATTTATTGACCAAATTCTTAAAAGTATGAGTAACAGGACACAAGTTGACACGGTTTACACGGATTTCAGTAAGGCGTTCGATAAAATCGATCACTCTATACTTATTCATAAACTTCGCAATCTGGGCATCTGTGGAAGCTTGCTTACTTGGTTTATCTCATACCTGAATGATAGATCTCAATCAATTGCCATGGAGGCCTTTAACTCTGACTGGGTTGAAATTACTTCCGGTGTGTCCCAGGGGTCCCATTTGGGTCCCTTATTATTTAATATTTTTATCAACGACATCTCCGAATGCTTTAAATTTACCAAATTTCTCCTCTATGTTGACGACTTAAAATTTTTTTTCGCCTCTCCTGATATCGATACATGTTTTCTGATGCAATCAGACATTGATCGGTTCTATAGGTACTGCTTAAGAAATAAATTATTTTTAAATATCAACAAATGCTACCATATTGTTTTTTCAAGAAATAGACAGCTTATCAACTACAACTTTAAAATCAACGATACACCAATTCAAAACGTTAATCATGTCCGTGATTTAGGTATAACTTTGGATAGCAAATTAGTCTTTGATATTCATGTAAACACAATTGCCAAAAAATCATTAAGAGTGTTAGTATTTTTTATTCGAAACAGCGCAAACTTTAAGGAACCTAAAACCATCTTAACTTTGTACAAAACGCTTGTACGAAGCCATATGGAGTTTGGCAGTGTTTGTTGGTCTCCGCAGTACTTTACTTATATAAATAGATTGGAAAGCGTACAAAACAAATTTGTTAAATTTATGAAAAGAAAATTCCTAAATTTCAGCATAATTTTGTTTCCGATGGAGAAAAGGCGAATTTTAACCGATTTATCTATGGTTCACAAAATATTTAACAACACTGTAGACTGTATATTCATACTAAACTCTTTCTCTATTAAAACCCCTTCTTACCCTATAAGAAATACTAATTTTATCTATACTTCTCATGAAAACACTAATTATGCTTTAAATTCACCAACTTTGCGTCTCTCTACCTTGTTCAACTTATATTCTTGTCAGACTGAATTTCCAGATCTTTTCAACACAAATTTAACAAATTTAAAATAATCTATATTACGCTGCTTATTATAATAATATTGAACCTAACACATACTCAATTAGTTTATATATTTGATGTTCTAAATGTTTATTTAAATCATTGTTGTGCTATCTGCTTATATATGTTAACAATATGATAATTATTATATAATTTATGTAGTGCCACCCTATTATTGGGATCTTTAGTATCATGTTGGTGTGGCCAAAACTTTAAATAAATAAATAAATAAATAAATAAATAAATAAATAAATAAATAAATAAACTACTGAATATTATTGTTGTATAAACTATCAACCTCAAAATTCTGTCAAACAGATAAATTAGTAACACGCTGCAACCTATTCAGCTCCTCTTAATCAGCCACTGTTGAAGGGGAAGGCACACTCCAGCTGAAAATTAGTTTTTTATCACGATAACTGGCCTGTATACCTTAACCTGCTCACGATTACCTTCTGTTTAGCAAGTTTTTATCGAAGAATCATATAATTTTGGATCATTTCAATTTGAATATTTTTTTATTAATACGATATTGTGGCGCAGACCAAGGCTTTTTTTTCATCAGTTCTGCCATTCTTGTCATTAAGGTAATATATTCTGATTTCACTCAAGCGTAAATAATTCCAGCCATATAGCCACAGAAGCAAGTTTCATCCTGTCACACAATATCAAGTTTACTCATATATTCCTAACCTAGATTTATAATAGACTAGATCCATATTTAATATTTCAAACATATACTTACAATCATCACGTAGTTTAGTTGCGAATAAATTGGTTGCTTCCTAGTGAAAACTTTTCGATTAGTGAAATTAATTACTGTCAAAAATTTAATATTTAATAATTGCTATGTTTAAGTTAGTAATTTATTTTAAATTTAGTGTAATTTCGTGTTTTTTATGGGAGAGAGGATATTGAAAATGAAATGTAAAAGTGAATTTGAAAATATGAAATAAAAGTGACAAAGAACTGCAAACATAGTTATTAATCATGACGTTTAAGTAATAAAAGTTTATTTTAATTAATTTGCTTAAATAGTTGTTTATATGATGAAAGTAGTGTTTTCAAATTTTACAAACTAAATTCCACAACTGAAAAATAGTAGCATCTAAGATACAACCGGCATCAGTAGCGTTGAGTTAACGATCATGCTTTGTGTACCAAAAGTCTCGGGTTTGAGTTCAATTCAATTATATGACGACAGTTTTTGTTGTAATTCTTCTTCCTCGGATTCATCTGTGCAACAGCTAATGCGACTGACGAACGTTCTGAAATAAACCATGTTATTGCGTCGATTTTAGTTGTACTCGATATCATATTATTATATTCAAGTACTTGAAAACGATAGTTCAAAGTTTGAATACCTTTTGAATAACGGATATCACGGCGCAATAAAATGAAATTAGAATTGATAAAAAAAATAACTATTTTGCTGAAGCAGAAGCAGAAAACTTTTGGGTCATCTTTGGTACCATAAGGTCCACTAAAATTGGCTATCACTGAAAATACATTCGAATAATTCTCTAGCATAAGGTATAGGAGTTCCTAATTTCTGACCCAATGTAATGAAATTATGCTTACGAAATGGAAACATTCTACTTAAGCAGAATTATTTATCCACTTTTGACATCATAACATAAAGTAGCAATGAACTACTTATAACAGACAAATAAGTCACCATTATTCCACATGTCTGAATAATGGATGTTAAGGTGCAAGGAAATGAAATTAGACTTAGTAAAAAAATGTATTATAATATAATAATAAATTTTACTAAATTCTGCCTTTCGGCTTGAATTCTACATTATTTTTTTTTTTAGTACATTGCTCTATATGCTATATTAACATTTCATTTCGTCCTACTTTTATTCGCCGTTGTGTCTTTGTTGAATGAACGTTCTTCTCTGCGAAATTTCATTCATCCATGTCCATTCTGATCTTGTGTCTTTTAAAACTTCTTCTCGTGTTCTTCCTTTGGGTCGAACTTCGTCAAAATTGTGGAGTAGGTGCTCGATGGTTTCCCTTTCTCTCCAACACATCCTGAATACTCTTTCTTCATCTTCTCTCCAGAATTGGTTGTCTCTCTCCTGGTTTCCACATCTAAATCTTGCTACCGTTCGTTTCTTATCTCTATTTCCTTTTTCCATTAGGTACTTCGGTATTTGTGTTATCCAAATTTTGGCATACATATTGTTGTATCTGGATTCTTTAATTCTTCCCTGTCTTTCTTGACCTTGTATGCCTTTCATTCTCTGTGCTACTTCGTCAATTACGCTTTGTTGTCTAGCTCTCTTCCATCCTACTTTCTTGAATGACAGGCCGCAATATTGGGACCTGCTTTTCCTTTTCTCTTCCCATCTCGAGAGAGTACTACATTCTTCTCCTTCCCTTTCCAGTTCTTTCCAGAACTGGTTTAGGATTTCTTTCTCCGGATACCTTTTTATATACTCCTCGTACTTTATAGCCCGTCGGGTTGCCTCCACCTTTAAGTAAGTCGTCAGTTTTAATTTCTTCCATCACAATGTATGATGGCGTATTTCTGTTTAAACCGACCATCCGCATTATGTACCTTTCTTGCCCTGTCTCTAGTTTATCTTGATCTTCCTATCCCCAAATCTCGGCTCCGTACACCATGATGCATTTTACTATGCTGTTGAACATCATCATTCTTAACTGGATATCATTTCCGAACTTTCTATCCCTCAGATTTGAGGTAGAACCAACATCGTTTTTTTGCCAAGGATTTAGTATGAGCTTCAGGACCCCCGTTTTATTTCGTATCTCAAAACATGTCCAGTTTTCTTCTTTCTCCCTTCCTTTTGACATACCATAACTTTCGCCTTCCTTGGATTTAACCTTAGTTTTTTTCTATCCAGATATTTCCAGATATGTTTTCAGAAGCGATTTCATTTCGTCTTCCTTCCTTGCCACTATAACTATATCGTTCGCGTAGGCCGGTGTTATGAATTTTGTTCTTCTCACAACTAACCCGCCCGTTTGACATAACTTCCTGCATAACTTCCTCTATATCGGTAAAAAAATGTATTATTCTGCTGAAACAGAAAATTTCTGGGCCATATTCGATATCATAAATTCCAACTAAATTGGTCTCTCTTAGACACTCAAATAATTCTCTATCATGAAGTATATGAGCAAATGATACAAGAAAAATTCTTAATAAATTAATTATCAATAATTTAAAACTACTACCCTTTTGTATTTTTCAAATATGTGCTCCTCAACTTGACACAAAATTTTCCTTGGTAAACGTAATCAAACGTAAATCACAGATTATTATTTTTATTATTTATTAATTTTTAAGAATTTGGAGCCTCTCATGTCTTATCATTTGGCAACATTATAGAATTTCCATTTTATTTTTTCTCTATCTGCATCAATAAGCGCACATATTGGGACTTTAGCCGTTGCAATGTTTCAACCTGTATACAGTAATAACTCGTACTGTGCGATTTCAGACAATATAAATTTCAGTGTAAGGGTAATAATTTTCCGTAAAAATAAAATTTTAAACTCGTCATTTTATAATAATGATCGCGCAGCTAATGCATAACGCATGAGGAACATTAAGTTCATACTTCTAATGATGTGATTTTAAACAGAGAGTGATAGTTTAAAAATAAATTATTCACACTTTTTACGTTATTACTCTATATAAAATTCCTCCTCGTTTTTGAAATCTTAAAAGAGCTCAGATCTCATGAGAAGCTTAATAGTATATTTTTTCTTCTCTACGTTCCTGTGCGATGCAGAAATCTGGCTCATATCAGTAGCTATCGAAAAGAAGCCTCTGAATTTCCTGTTGCGATTGAGTTAGCTATGAAGTTACACGGAGATTCAGAGCTGGCTCCACACGGTTAGCAGACGATGCAATGCATCTTCTGGGAGTCTTCTTCTAGAGGCGCTGAAATCAATGTTTGAGGTACGCCTTTTTTGGTTTCATCATCACGGATTCGTCGTCATTTTTTTAGGTATCACTTCAATTTTCAGGGGCACTTAATTGAAATTTGCATCGAGACGTCAGGACACTGTGAATAATGAGTTGCCAACTTGAAATCATGTAGATCAGAAAGAAGAGAAAACTAGAATATCTTGGATATATATTGAAGAATGAACACAAATATCGCATTTTTCAGCATATTTTGTACAGGGAAAAGTTGGAGAGAGAAAAAGTCTTATAGGACCAAGAATTTTCTAGCCCGTCAAATTTAGAAAATGGATCGAAGTGACATTTATAAAACTATTTCAAACGAAAGCAATCAAGGTGCCATGATGATAGTCAAACTTCGAAATGGGTAAGGCAAGAGAAGGAGAAGAACTCATTAATCCGGCACAGCAAGTTTAGGCTAGTCTTTCTTGATTTTGTTTACTTATCTTTGTCTGGATCTTCCGGGTGGCTGTTTGGATAATAGTTGGCTTTTAAACTCAGCCCCTATTTCTCTGTTGTTCTGAGATAGGATGTCCCGCTTATGCCAAAGGTCTGGAACTGATGTCGCCTACGATTTATGGTTGTTGGATTGAATCTTCTTCTTTTGAAGATCTTTTTTTTTTTTTCATCATCCACTCAGATGATCTTGCGTAAGACCACATATTCTCTCTAACATTCGATCATTAAAGACCTCCAATTTGTACTGATCTTGTAAAATGATTGCATGTCTCACAATCATATAGCATAAAATGCTTTACTATAAGTATCTATACGTAAACTATAAGTATCGGAAGTTAATACAATGCTTACATAACAAGTTTGCATAAACAATTATTTTTGTTGATAACTAAACAGGCTGTAACAATATATAATGCCCACTTGAACGACGACTATATGATATCGCATATTAAGTAAACACATTATAACACAGATAACTCATTATTAAAATAAAATTGTGTGTGTTAGTTACCCATCTTGGGGTTTTTTAAACTCTTACAAGCGTTTTATTGTGCAATAAAATGAAAATGCGACCCGAAAACGTTAACTAGCTTATTCCTTATATGAAAATGGCTGCAGTTTTCAAATATCGCTGGCGTGGTGGATGTACCTTAAAACATTATTAATTACGCTATACAACGTCATCAGAAAACTGGTTTCAACAAAAGGAAACTTGGTTCATGTCATCTACGAGCCACAAGTGCTCGAGACGACCGATTTCTTACTCTAACAGGTCTGCGCGATCGCATGTGGCCCTCAACTTTTCTCGCACTTCGTCTCACAGAAGATTGAAATTTATCAATTTCATCACTAACTGTCCAAAGAAGGTCAGGGTAACAAGGAGTTGTATTCAGAAGACATGTAACTTGTTCTCATAAATCAGCGAATTAAAAGACTGTGTTTCGGTTGCGAGTTCTCGTACTGATTGGACGCAGCCTAGAGGAGAATGCTGTGCACAAAATGGGTTCTGATTGAGTTTAAAATCTCCAGATGAGCGAGAACGCGTGTTCTGAAGACAAGTGTATAATTACAAAATTTGCTAGTCCTCGTGGATCTTATTATCAGTCAACCTCGCCAAGTGATTTATAGCAGCATGTGAGTCTTAATATAATTCTCTATTAGATGAACACGAATCCACCTGCAGACAAAACATAATAACAATAGCCGTTGTCCGGTAATGGGTGGCGGGTGCCTCTCCATTACAATGAACCAGTAACACACAATCCACTTGTAACTATATCGGTATCCAAGCGGACGATTGCCGGTTGGTGATTCTCACACTTTCGCTCACGAGTTTTTATTCTCTAATATCCGAGTCACATATCCGCAATTATTGTTGTATATCGTGGAATCTTGTAATTGAGCCGATTATGTTATGATCTTGTGAAATGAAAATATGTGTTGAATGTCATCTGCACTGAAGCGAATAAAAATATCATAAATCAACGGCAATTTAACTTAAATTTGATTTTATGATAAGGAAAATTGATCGACAATTGTTTATACCTGTTAGAGATTAATGTCAATAACGGAAATATGTTGTATTATGTTAAACTTGTGGGAAATTTTCATTGCATGTCTAAACCTGTCACTCAGTTTAGTTTAGAATGAATGGAACATTTAGAACGTTATGCATGATGAATTCTTAACATCATAATACTCGAGACCAGGATTTAAGATTAAGTTTTATAGACTTTGTGTTATATGCAATATTTTATAAAGCTATCTAGAAAAAATCAATCAACCATACAGTGCAGGCTCTAGCTTTAAGCAACTGGAGGGGCAATCAAACTTTAAATAAAAAAAAATATATATAAGTTTTCCACTTTTAATTTTGTTCTCACATAGAAGATTGTTCAGATTAACCATGTGATTTAAATTATGCTGTGTAAGCGCAAAGAGCCTTTGATGCATGGCTTCAAATTTCAACTTACTGCAGTTTTGTGATCGAAATATTCTATATCTTCACATTTATACATATTTAGATTTGTACTTAGTATTGTGTCACAATAATAGCAACCAGAACTACCTAAATATAAATTCACATTTCAGTAATTAGCGTGTTCTCGGCAAAATGCAACACTTGTCGTGTCATAGTGTAGCTCATTTCATAGCTTTGGGCAGTGTCCCAATACGTTCTTATGCACAGTACAGATCTATGGGGGAATTTACCAATAGATATATGTAGTGTTTGGAACAAAATATAATAGGTGCTTGCCCGAAAAAGAAGGATACTGCTGTGTGAACAACCGCGCAAAATAAAATTAAGTGCAGCGTATATAATAAAACAAGTTGTTAGAAATTAAAGATTTAAAATAAAAATGCAATAATATTAACTGATGTAGTTGAAGGCAGTCTGTTATTGTTGAAACAATTACCTAGTGTATTTTATATTTGCCTCAAAAATGAAATAATAATATTAACATCTTTAAATAAAATTTTAAAATGTTTTTTCTTTGGATGGCATTGCCCATTTAATCAATAGTGTTCATATTTTAATTTATTAATTTATTTATTTATTTGCCAAAACTCCAGCTCGATATAATACATTAAATATAATATAAAAGATAGCAATTAATAGAATACAAATTAAAGAGATACGAGGAATTACAGAGTTTCAACGACATAAAGCAATAAAAATATAAATAATTAAATTTGTGGTATGGATTTGCACCACAGATACCTAATTATGTGCGTGGTTTCAGTAATATTGTTTTTTTTTTCTTTTATTACTTTTTAAATTTGAATTTAATCAACGTATTAAAGTCACATATAAAGAAACCTTTAGGATGTGATTTAAGTGCTGATTTATTCTCTATTCTTAAAATTATTTTCTAAAATGGGTAAATACTTCGTCTTGTGAAACTTTTTTTTATTCTTTATTTAGCATATTTTACAGTTTTTGGCGAAGAGCAAACTCACTCTTGTTCTTCAACTACTCGTATTACCTGACTTGGTCCTGTGTAGATTGTTTTGTTCCCAAAACAGAAGATTTCGTTAAGAAGGCACTATTTTTAATCAATTGAAAAGATAAAAAAAAAAAGAAGGGAATTTAAGCTTTACGAGATTTCAAAAAGGGTCAAAAATGCTGACAGCGATATGTATCCGCAGAAGAACAGTATTTCGAGGGTGATAATTTAAATGTTATGTATTTACTTATTAGTAAAGTTTTAATTTTTTGATTAGGCGTTTACTTTTAGTCAGTCAGATTAAATCCGAGCGATCTAGGTGCTCCCGATCAATTCATAAAGTCAGTTGGATCGTATATAAAAGCTTATTTTTAGCCCACCCGAGTGATCTGTCAGAGCGCTCCGAGCATTTCTAACCAATCCGATGATCTAGCAGGTTTGCTGGGATTAATAATATTGTGGGGGTTAACGCGAATTAATCTGAATCTTACAGCCAATTTGAAACTGATGTAAACATAGCCAAACAAATAAATGAAATAAGTGCTGTGTGTGACAACAGCGATGTTGTTGGAGGATACAATTTTATTTTGAAACATGTACATTTTTTATGTTGCTTTTTTGCGCTGTCTATTATCATTTGCACCATACAATGGGAATAAATTAAAATTAAATTAAATACATAATATAATTTAAACTTCTTCGACAAAAAAATCTTTTAGCCCATTATATTATTGGTAATACACTCCTATTATATGAAAACGCAGCAGTAGTGACAATCAACAACAGAATTTTGACAGTTTCAATTAACGGCACCGCCACTAGACGTCACTACTTAACCTCAGATTTAATGAAAATGTTAACAAAATCTGAGCAATCCCTTTGAACTTGTGAGTAATTTTGTTGTCCGTAGCTAATTTTTTCATGAAACAGATTTTTCTAGTGCGTTCTAAAAAATTTTATCTACGCAAAAATGGTTCAAAAAAACCTTTCACAGGACCAAAAGGACATAAGGAGGCAAAGGTGCCTCGACTTTTTGGAATCGACTGAAAATTATTTCAGCAATTTCAATAAACGAGTTTTTGGCCAGTAAAAACATTACTGTGGCTCCTCAGCCTCCTTATTCGCCTGACTTGAGTCCTTGTGACTCTTTCCTCTTCCCAAGATTGAAAAATCACCTCAAGGGACGTCATTTTGGGACACTCGAAAACATTCAAACGTCCGCAACCGACCAGCTGAAAGCTATTCCAGTATCCGAGTTGCAGCATTGCTATGAGGATTGGAAGAACCGTCTCCAGCGCTGTGTGGCTTCCCAAGGAAGTTATTTTGAGTTAGATAATATTGAATTGTAATTCTATTCGAATAAACAAAATTTTTAAAATCAGTCCGGTACTTAATTTACTCACCTCGTAGGTGATCATTCGGTTTTTATTTGTAAAATTTAGTTTTTTGCACTATAACTTTTTCATTGTCAACACAACTACTGTAGTGGTGTTTAGTATATTTTTCAACACCATCCAATTTCTCATGTTTTTCAAAATAGAATTATAAATACATCAACGTAAATGTAATTAATCATTATTGTCCACTACGAAAATGGTGTAAAGCATAATATTCGATAATATCCTCTATCACTACCACTCTAGAAGTATACAAACATTAATTAAAACACCACTCGTTCATCAACCCTTAACGGCAGTTTTTTATACAACTGTTGGTCATGTAATGAAATGATATGCACCCCAATGCAATGCAGCGCCACCCATGTGATAAATGTTGATGTTGCAAGCACGGTCAGCTTGCGTGTGGGTTGTAATTACTTTCAGGTATTTCGTATTTTTTAATCAGGTGCAAGAACTGGTAGATGCAGTATTTATTAAAATTCCCCTGCTACTTATGTACTTGATGGACATGGACGTAGGCTGTATTATTTTTGTTGAAGTGATATGAATAAGGTGCAGTAATATTATTACTACACCTTAGAATATAATGTTTGCTATAAGGCTTATTTGAGATTATAAAATCATAGATTTAAAGTATCTTAATCCGAAGGGTGGAGGATGCAACTATCTATTATACCCTTTTCACACTAGAACTTTAAGACGAGTGAACTTAAAGTTCACCGATGGTTAACATCGGTATGATTTCACACTTGATGTTTAAATCTCTGGTGCTGTCATCAGCTACAGTAATTTTGTCCTCAAGTTACCGTCATAAAATTACCAGTTTTGAACTGTCTGCGCAGACGCATATTTTGAATTATTATAAACAAATATGGATATTTCATTTCATTATACAATAAAGACACTACAATAAAGAATATATTACACCTGTATTAACATGTAAGTCGATAAATTTTATCTCAATTATTGTAGCTCTGTATTTTATTAAACACATTATTAAAATAAATAATTTTATTATAACAATAAGTAAAAACTTCTTATAACGTCGATATAATACAGTATTCTTGTTAATGATAATATAAAATGTTGACAGCACAAATTCAAGGAGTATTTTTTTATAATAGAAATTAAGTTGGCAATGCGGACGATGTTTAAGACGCAGATCTCTGTCTTAAACATCGCTTGTATTTAGAAGAGGCCATACGGTTTCACATTAGCGTTTAAAGATACATTCACTTTAACATCCGATCTTAAAGTTCTAGTGTGAAAAGGGTATTACGCATTCACAGCAGTTTAAACCCGCGTAATTTAAGTCAGGGGTGGACTGGGACTGTCAAGTTGTTGATTTGAAAGTTTTACAGGTCCTTTTTTAAAGCTGACGTAGGGTAGGGTACGACACTTTTGAAAAACTTAAATTTGCCGTTCCGTTTGTTTTTTGAAGCTAGCTGTTTGCATAGTAGCTAATCTTTATTTTCCTAGTTTTGGCATCGTTGCAAGAAATCCCAAGTGTTAATCAATGAAAATAATTGGAGAAATTATTCACAAAATTTAAGTGTACACACTTTCTCTTCATAAGGCTGTAACAATTATTCTATTGTTTAAGGACAAAATATTTAGGTTTTATTCGGGAAGTACGCTGAACATAATCGAAGGCAGCGTACTTCTTTAAAATGCTTAAATTTTACATGAGGGCTACCTTTTAAGTTTTTACAAAAACTAAGAAAGAAAATATTTTTTTGGAACAAACTATTTTATTGCTTTTCAAAATATTCGCCTTTAAGATTTATACACTTTTTCATGCGTTCAAACCAATTCTCGAAACATTTTTTCCACTCTGAAGTTGGTATCTCAAAAAAGTGGTTTTCGAAGGTTCAACCACTTGAGGTGATGAAAATCGCTGGCCACTCATTTTTTGTTTAACATTCGGGAACAAAAGTCGTTAGGGGATAAATCAGGTGAATACGGGCAATGAGACAATAATTCGATGTTTTTCTCTTTCAAATTATCAGTTGTTTGAAGTGCTGTGTGGGAGCTTGCATTGCCATGATGAAGAATGATGCGACGTTTTTGGTTGTTTTTTCCTGATTTTATCGATGACTTCTGGAAAACACATTGTTTTACACCATTCAGCATTAACTGTTCTCCAATCCTCTAAATGAATGGTTGCGACATGTCCAGTACAACCGAAGAATCAAGCGATCATTTTCGTGAACGAACAGAACGAGAACGAGAACGAGTTAAGTTCATCTTGGAAGACCCAAACAGTGGATTGTTGCTTGGTTTCCGGTTCATATGAATAAATCCAAGTTTTTTCACCTGTAACGATGTTTTATATGGATTTTGCAGTGCCTAGGTTGAATTTTTTTAGCATTCCCCTACACCAACACTTACATCAACACGAATCTTTTTCTGAGCTTCGGTCAAATTATGCGGAATCCATCGGGAACTGATCTTTTTCACAGCTAAATGTTCATGCAAAATCGAATGTATTTGTCTGCGATATGCCAAAGGATGCCTCTATCTCGTAGTAAGTCACATGTCGTTCTTCTTCAATCATTTTGCGCACAGCATCGATGTTTTTTTTAATCATAACCGACTTTGGTCGACCTTCATGAGATTCATCACTGACGGACGCACTACCACGACGAAATTCTGCAAACCAATTGTAAACAGTCTTTTCTGATGGTGCTTCATTACCAAAAGTTGAACGAAGCGAATTTATGCATTGTTGTTGAGCCTTTACTAAAATCGTAAAAAATCATCAATCAACGAAAAACTTGACGAGTAATATCCATTTTTTCACAAAATTGTTTTTTTTTAACTCTCACTGTCAACAATTTACTTGGTCAATTTATAAACTGCTACTGATTTCACAATAACAAATGTCAAATTTTATGAATATAGTAATGACAAATTTCAATATTGCCATATAGTGGTTGTTTGTAAAAACATAAAAGGTAACCCTCGTATTGATGGATTTATATATTATCCTCATATTGGATACATTTCGAAAAATTATAACAACAACGTATTAGTAGAGAAAGAAGATATAAAAATGGAAGAACGAGTGTAAATTGAAACCAGTAACAAACACACATACCTAAGAGTAAAAATAATGGATAATTTAAGATGCGAGAAAGAGACGAAAGAATAATTGAAGCCAAGTCTTAAACTTAATTCTATGATTAATAAATTTAACTAAGCCTAAGTTGCACTTACTTTTTAACATCATAATAATGAGCATCATGCTTTATGGTGCTGAAGTATGGTAAATAAACGACCGATCATGTACGTAACAACTGACATCATAGATCGGATCCAAGAAAAACAACTTATCTGGAGGACAACCTATCTTTCTATAAGAAAGATATGAAGGCCAATAACACATGAATAAAAGCAGCAAGCTTTTTCGAACCAAAATTTGGCTTCAAGAGACTATTATTTTAGTTAATGAATTATAGTACGATTTATTTATTGTAGTTTCAGACACCCCCTCCTAGATATCTATCGGCGCTCACATATATAATCGTTCAATTACACAGAAAATGCATCCCTTAAAAACGTGTAATTTTAATGTAGGGGAGGGATCAAACCCGTGACCCCCCTGGGTGCACGCCTGCTTTATAAATTAAAGTACCTATATCTCGAAAATTTTATAGTTGTGTTCCATATTTACTAGAGTTAAACAATAACCGTATGAAACAAGACAAGAACAATTACACCTGTACCGGTATTTTCACACTTCACTTTTCACTTGTACCGACATTATGTTTACCTTTGTCGGTATCTTGTTTGTTGGGTTTGTCGGTGAATCTGTCTTTTGTACAACACTATAAACGTATTTTACAATACTATATTATATTTTTACTTTATTCATAATTGTCTTGACCTCAAAATATTTACGCAAATATTTCTTTAAAATTTTGCAAGTGATTGCTTGTTTAATTTAATAAAAGAGGTCAATTATTTACTTGTTTATTTAAATTTACTCGTAGTATTGTGTCACTAGACATATATATGAATTTACTTGACCAGTTAAAATTTACTTATAGATTTGTAGTATCTAAAGTAAATATTATTAAATACTTAAACGCAGCGCCGGACTTAACGTGGTTACACTCGATGTCCTGAAAACAGGGTTGGGCTTTTAATTAATTTTAACTGTGGCCAAATAGGTAGATCCTTTTCTACTCGCATTTATGAACACCTAACCACTTAGAAGAAACAAAAAACTGATTCCACATTCGCTGAATATTTGAATATTGAAAATCACATTTCATATTTCAAACTAGATGTCATCCCTGTGCAACAAAAATGTGCCAAATTAAATTTAATGGAGGCACGAAAATAAGAAACTAACTAAATAAGAAAAAGTGCTTAATGAGGTAACTGACTTGTCTAGCTTCCCTTTCATAGGTTTAACTTTTATTTCATAATTTATACCTGTAAACAATATTTAAGTTGTAATTTTGTTGAGTTTACTTCATTTCTTTGAAAATGGCGAAAGACGAAACTAGTTAAATAAAAATAGTGAAAATCTACAACTACTAAAGTTTTTTATCCAACCTATTTTTAGATGTATGCTTTATTATATACAAACAATCTTGACAAAATGCGATTTTTTTTGTCATTGTTCGAAATTTATCTTCTTTTAGCTTATTTATTTAACATTTAAAAGCTTTTCTCATCTTTAAATATTGCTTTTATAGTGATAGTCCTTCATTTAAAAGATCTAAAAGTATTTCAATTTCTTCCTGAGAATAATTATCATTAAAAGCGTGTATATGCTGCTCACTTTTGTAAAGATAAACCAAATATAGTTATTTTGGTTACTTTTTTAGTGTATTACTGACTTTAAATGTCTGACTGTTAAACCGTCTTTAGATTTGTTGGTTATGATTATTATAATTAATATATCATTTTTCATTATTACATATGGCAAATGTATCGACATTTTAAGAAAGTGATATTTTTTATAATTTTTTAATACCAACATGACATACAATTTCAAAGGTGCAAACTATTGAAATCAAAAATTCCTTTTAGTTTGTTATTACAAAAGTAAACAGAATATACTAAGAATATTTTCTGCCATTTTATACATTTCTGTTTCAAAATTTAAATGAAAAAAAAAAAATACTTGAATCTTTTGTAGAGATTATGGATGGATAATTGCATTTGAGATACATTACAAATAAATATCCCATATTTCAAATTTGTAATTTAATTAAGTATTAAAAATTTCATAATCATTTTCTTAAGAATAAGAATTTACTAAATTTCTCCAGAAATATTATAATTGACAGAGGAGACCGTGCATTTTCGGTGAAACATAGTTAATATAAAATTAATAAATAAATAAAGCACTCGGTTAGTTTCACAAAAATAAGTAACTCTATACGTATTTCGGCAGTGACGCCATCGACAGGAGTTTGTAATTTGAACTGCAAAGTTCAAATTCCGCTCGCATAAATATGCCAAAAAGTATCCCGGCAACCTTTATCAAGACAGTGAGAAAAAATGTTAAAAAGCGAAACATTTCCCGTAAGTGGATGTCTGGCCATCCTAGTCCAATATTTAGATATTTTTAATAAATAGACAAAACAAAACGAAGTATGTTTTATTTATTTAATTATTACCACGGAACAATAACGATAATAAAACTTTCTTTACTTTGTGTCAAGTTTAGGAATAAATTATAATTTTGTAATAATGTGTAACAAATAATGGTAATGATATTGTAATTATTATTTAACCACAACATTAACAAAAACAAAAAATTGTTAAGAACCTTGCTGTGAATGGAAAATCTTAAACGGTTAGCAGGTCTCTTAAGTTTTTATTATAAACTAGCAATGTAGCTGCTGTTATTACCGGCCATAGTCGGTTTAGATTGGGCCCATATCGAAACGGGATCTATCAGGTTGGCGTAAATCCTTTTAGTTAGGTCCGTAAGTATGTATATATTTTTTGTTCTACTCTACTATGTTATAAATATTTGTTTCTTTCACAAATAATTTAAGTAAGGTCTTCTTTATAAATGACACTGGTCACTTGATAATATGTATGTTATACGAATTTGAAGTCTCTTAAAATTCTTTCCGCACCAAACAGCGAACACATTGTGACACTGTGATAACTCAATTAATCAGTTATTATCAATCTTTGATGTTTAGTGTAAAGTGCTATAATATACTGCGTGAAATACTCTAATTTATTATTCTAAAATAATTGATACATCATTATAAAACTACGATGGTATGTACCCATAAACTAATAATAGAAAATCTATTCTATTGATGCATGATAGGTATATGTTCTCCTGGACTTTTTTTAGATTTAGTTAAGGTCAGTTTTACAAATATCTAAGCGATACTCTGTAAAGCAGAGGTAAGAGTGAGGATGACATAAATTATAAAATTGGACAAGGAAGGCGTGTCATCAGGCAGTCAGCTAGGTTGTATAATGAGAATATAACCAAGGAGATAAAACGGTTATCTACAAAACTGTTGTCGAAATTATCTATACCTGTGGTACAGAAGCAAGGGAGCTCACAAAAAGAAATAAATCCCGCCTGACCGCCGTGGAAATGTACTATTGGAGAACGAGTTGCGGCATCTCAAAACTTGTGAGCAACTATGAACGTCGAAAACACTATCATAGAGACTATAGAGAACAAGCGACTCCTATGGTATGGGCACCTTCAGCGTATGCAAGATGACCGATGGCCCAAGAAGTCTGGGAGTGGATGCCTGCATGCAGAAGAAGACCAAGGCGACCTGCAAGGAGTTGGGCTCAGAATGTGCAAGAGGTGATAGAGACAAGATGGTGACTTGATGGACAGAGTCGGCTGGCGAAAAGAAAGCGAGAAACGGCACCAGTTAACCCTTTACTGCATGAATTTTTATATTTGGCTGAAATAATTCATGAGCATTAGGAATTGGTTCTTATTGATAGAAAAATTAATTAAAAAAATATATTTAAAATATTAATTATTATTTTTATGAAAAAATAATAGCTAAAATAATAATTTAGGGTTTGTGCCATACATGGAACATTATGATTCTACATTATGTTTCAAAAGAAAATGATTCCGTATTATTTGCTCGTCAATTGCTAGGTGTTCTTCATTAGGGATTAAAAGCAGTCGCCCTCAAATTTCTAAAAGAAAAGGTCGTATCTTCTAGTTGTCCTTTCTCAATAAATTCAGAGTTATCGTTGAAGTGCAAATTCCGCTTGATATCCTCAAATCTATTGCAGCCCATTACTTGAGATACTGCAGGATCCATTGCTGTGTATATGGCATATATGAACATGAAGTAACGTTCTGATTCAGTTTTAAAAGTAAAATAAAAAATAAAAATCGGAATGTGCCATATATGGCACACTATGCGGTAAAGGGTTAAGATCTTTATTTTTTGTCTATATTATCTATAATATATCGCTTAAGGATTAGCCAATGTTATCAATTAAAAGCGCACGGAGAGTGCGACACTGGTCATTTGGTCTCCATTACGCCTCCTAGGAAGACACGGGCGAATTCAAATTCTTATTAAAATCTTTCCCGGATTATTTCAAAATCCTGTACCAAATTTGGTACATATCGGTCAAAGATCCTGTGTATAGTTAACAAACAAACAGATTAGACAGACATTCATTTTTATATGTATATGAAAGATAATGAAGGCAAATTTAGCTGTTGTAATTGGTAAACGATTTTGTACTGCGTCTTACTAACAAGGTTGTGTGCTATACCTACTTCTGCGCCTCTGCTAATCCAGACTTATTGATGTTACCGCATTTGCCTGTTGCGTGGTTGAACGTATTATCCAGTAATTGATTTTATTGGAATGCAATTTATGATAACAAGATGAGAATATGAGAAATATTATAAGGTTTGTCAGTTTAATTCGATGGTAATTCACAGAACATGATACTGAGATTATATTTTGCCTCAGGGAATTATGATTTGAATTGATTTCTATTGGCAAAACTAATTAGCATAGTGGCAAAACTGAAAACGTCATGAATGCTAGAAGCTATCATATTTGATTTAAATAATCGTGTTTATGCAAGTCGGGCTTTCAGTGCATCATTATCCTGTTTGTTTGTGGTTCTACTGGCTTTGTTTAACGCAGTAGGCTGTCATTACAAGTTATTAAGTTTTTAAAGAAAGTGTTTTCTAGAAAACAATCTTTATAGAAAAATATAATAATAATATCATATTACAATTCTTACTTCCTTTAAAATATAGTTTCGAAAATAATAAGTTAAAATTTTTGGGGCGCAGTAATGATGGCGATTTGAGCCTAACACAGCCCCTATTTATTACTAGAATATTATTAACTTAAATAATAAAACAATAAATATATAAATAAATGTATTTCTATTCGCGACTGAAACTAACGTTGGCGGCGCTGCGTACAACAGCTGATGGCGCACGAAAAGCGTATATGTCAGATGTTTTTTCTTAATATTTATCTGTTCAAACAATATTTCGGCAAAACAGCACTGTATTTAAGTCACTATATTTTAAAATACTTCTTAATTCGCATAAACTGCAGCACAACACGCTACAAATATTATCCAAATATACGCTTCTGTTTAATTTAGCTAGTCACCACCAGACGTCTCACTGTTATTTGCAGTCGCGAATACACACACAAAAAAGAACCTTACACGGACAAACACAAATAATTTACTACAAAAGTCTGTTAAAAAAACTGAACAGATGCAGGGCGATGGTAAGAAACTGGAAACAGGTAAGGGGGTCTATTCTGTAACTTGCAGACAGTCGCTTTGCACACTGCCATCGGATTTTCAACCAATAGGAGGTGTTAATAACCGGTATTTTCAACATGACAGTGTGCAAAGTGACTGTCGGTAAGTTGCAGAATAGACCCCCAGTTATAGTATTTCCAAAATGAAATGGCTACTCTCCCTTTCTGATTCCAACAATGACTGATAGTATAACCATTACACCTGCTGAGTTTATGGTTCTGTTAAAAATGTTAAAAATAGAGCCCGACACCAGCAATGGTAAAAGGGCTCAACGATTAAGTAAGTAAGTAAAAATAGTTACCAGGACCGTAATAATTATTTAAAATAAACGTGGTTTCTTCACATTTTTATCAGGCTTAGGTTGGCTATATTTGAATTATAAATACAGGCATGTTTACAAATCGTTTTGTTTTAAAGTCTGTATAGTCTATATTAAATACAAATTTGTACAAACAATTATTTTTTTGCAACAAAAATAAAACTTCAAATAATTATACATATGGGTAACTTTGTATGGAAATTCTATTCCGTCTTCTTCCAACTTTTTTATTAAAAGATGTACAGTCGGCACTATATTTTTCGTATAAAAGTCGTATATTTTATTTATTATTTTTCTAGACATAAAACTATCTATTTTCTCGAAAATTTGTAAATCAGGTCCTTTTCGCTGCTGATTTTTGCCACGAACATTGCTACGTTGAATTGTTTTGTATGCAACACCGTAGTTAATTCCGCTCCGAAACTAACTTTTTATAAACGTACAGTATCAGAACTTTGCAATCTTCTGACAAATGACATTTTTCTTTAGAAGCCACGTCACATTTTCGCATTCCACGTCAACGTCCATATTTTTGCACTCCAAATCATCTTGCACAGATTCACTATTTACACTACAGAAAATTAGAATTTCTTTAAAATGAAATGGTCGCCAAAGAGCAATGTTGTTAATGTTTGCACGCTATGAACGTTGAAAATTATCTAACAAACAAGTATAACAACCACAATAATTTAGAAACAATATGATTATAAATTTTAAAAATATACTTAATGGTTTTTAAGAAATTTCAATTGAACTAGTGTTACATCTATTCGATTTAAATTTAAAATTCCCTTAATACCTATTATATTCTTTTTACAGCTACGAGTCTTGGGATTACTGCCATAAACCCATTACTGCAGTGATAAGCTTCTTAACAAGAGTGGCCATTTCATTTTGGAAATACTATACCATCGGATATTACAGACAAGAATAATAAGACATTGAAATAAGGTGCAATACTTCACATATAAACTAATTAGATCGATTACCTCAGGGAGTATCAGTCTGTCCATGAGTACTCTGTCGTCACCGAAAGCAATTGACAGATCATAGCATAGGCCAAACCTCTGCTTGACATCTCGAATTATACGCACCGAGTTAAAATGTGCAACACAAACAACTCGTAAATAGAAGGCTCATCTTCTCGGAGAAGATATCCCTGGGTCCACAAAAAGTGGCCTATATGAAACCTCTTTGTTCGCGGTTGTTCCTGCAGAAAAAAACAAGAAACAAATATTCTGAATATTCCTTTAACTCTCTAATTCTCAGCATCGCCTCGAGGCGGATCATATATAAATCCATTTAAAACATAATATGTGACAATGTCATTGAAATACCCATGGCCGCCTACAGACGACTGCACAATAAAACAATTGAGCAAAATTACACGTGTTTTTGCTAAAAACAATCAGTTGAATGCAAAAGTTGACGTATTACGAATGTTGACCTTACGCTATATATTAAAAAATAAATAAATGAATAAATAAACAATTGACAGAAATAAAGGGGTTGTAATTCTTTAATACTAAACTCACCAGAGAATTATTGTTTTGGCATATATAAACCCTTTTGGCATTACCTTCCTAGAACTGACTCTGGGCGAGCTTACCGATTATTATTGGTCTATAGGTAATAAGTTACACTTTAGGTTAAATTTGAATGAAAATTTAGCATTAGTGACCTTCCTTTAATCCAGAGTAATGTTTTGGCCAAGAAAAAATGGGGCACTAGAGAGTTAAATAATCCTTGAGAAAACTTCGTGGTCTCATCCTTGTTATTCATCCCTTCAGATCTCTGCAGATTCCCTTTGCCTATTTTCTGATTTCTTCTGTTGTAATATACAGTCTCCGTCACACCATACACACGGCGATACCTATATTTATATTATTTTGATTTATGTGTATTGTAACTTTTTTAAATGTTATTTATATTTTAACTTATTTATAACATATATTTTTATCTACTGACTCCTACTGTAAAACTTATTGTTTTACACCATGACTAATTTTAACTATTTTACAGCGACCTTACATTATTAGATCAGGTATGTTTTTAAACTTTATAATAAGCTATTGTACTTCGATTTTTTTTTTTTTTTGTAGCTCTGAAGAAATAAAATATTTTTAAACTGGTCAACTAGATCTAGTTGCATTATTTATGTCTACAATATTAAAGAAACGATTATGTGTGTTATAAAAAAGGGGACCGAGCAATTATTCTGTGATTTTTTATTGTTAATAACATTTAATTTATTAATAAAGGATTAATAAATATATTTTTCCTTTCATTTAATAGAGACCTACTTTTCTCACCATCGGGTCTAATCAGTACCTTAATAATTTAGAAATTAACCTTACGGTCGAAGTTAAAAAATTTTAACCACGCTTTACAATATTTTGTTACTTTGCAACTCTATGGGGTTAAAATTTTAACTTCGATGTGGTTATTACTAGAACATATTGAACAAAAAGAGGTTAATAATTGAAACATTAATGTAGGTCAATAAAAAATTTATACAAATGCTTTTTATGAGATAAGTTCGAATTATACAAAGGCAACTGCGTGATATGAGTGGCCCTTTTAATGTACCTGAAGAAACATTTTAAAATATTTTCTTTTGTCTAAAAATTGTACGGAATATATTGTCTTACAAATGTTGTTTTTTTGAAAATCCGAGAGGAACCAAAAGATTTCCCGATATATTGCAAGTAAATATTTAAAACTTTAAAATTGTGATACATTTATAAATTTTGATTTCTATGTTTGTTTAAAAATAAAAATAAAAATAAGGTAAATATAACCTGAAAATAAAAGTTACTTAATATAGAAGAAAGAAAAAATATTGATACATTTGCATGTTATGGTAATTTATAATATTTACTTTTTGCACCCATAATTATTTATGTATAATTACTGTAACTTTCGGCCATATAGATTTATTATATTTGAACGTTGTTCATTCACGATAACACTTGTTTACATTAAATCCATACTTACACAAGTAAAATAAGTCCTTTGTAGATAATTTCACAACATACTTTTAACCATAAGATTAAAAAGTTAAAACTGAACGCTTGGTTTATAACCTGAGATACAAAATAAGAAACAAGGTTGAAATTTTAACTCCCAGTTAAAATGTTAGTTTTTAACCATCATTTTTAACCAAATCTTGTTTACCACAAAAGATATAAAATAGACCCGCACATCAGTTACTTAGTTAAAATAAGTATTAGTAGTGCTCCTTTAATATATCTAAAAGGCGCATTTTTTAAGGCTCGCCATAGGCGCCATAATTGATCGGACCGACCCTGGATTTGAGTGACTAATTCTCGGTTGCATAAAAGTCTTAAAACTAGATGTAAGCTAAAACTCGGTGTAAAACACAAAATTGCCTAGCAATGCTCTGTGTTGCTAGTCAATTTTTTGTTTAACATCACCTCTAGTTTTAAGATATTTATGCAACTGGGCATGAGATTGTCTAAGCGAGAAAGAACAAAAGAAACGAAAAACCTTTGTTTTATTTATTTTTTGTAAGAACGGCTATAGAGACTGTACATTTACTTATATTTTTTTAAATGAAATTTGAGGAAGAGGAATAGAATAAAATAATTAAACATTTGAATAAGGTTTTACAAAAACTATAATTTTGTCTTAATGTATATCTTATACCAAATTGAACAGTCTGTATATGAGAACGTAATGGTGCATGTGGTTGTATATATGTATGAAGTTGCTTGTAAATATCTCCCACTTATTGAATGAATAAATATGTATATTATACAATAACAAAAACTTGAATGAAAAACTGTTAAAACAGGAGTGACAACGAACTGTAGTATGTCTAACTGTCTGACTTCCTTGTTCGTTTAATCTGATTTACAACTTCCATATAAGTGTGTTTAGGTTAAGTCCAGTTATTAACGAAGACGAAGGCTACTATAATAACTTCCAAAGCAAAATTGTTAGAACGAACATCATTCTTCCTGCTGTAAAACTGGCACTTGACTACTTAATTTTTTCCCCAAAAAAATATTAGCAAATGGTAGTATTAAAGAAACAAGAAACAAGAAGACGTCCTATGAAATTCCAAAATAAATATTAAAGTTAAAATGAATGAATATACGAAGGATGAATATTAAATTATGTTTTGAGGGCTTAAATATTTAATAATGACACTGAAATTTTTCTTCTAAAGTACCATTTATAGCTCACATTTTACTAGATAGTCCTTAATTCATAATGTTAATGCTAACGCGTAAGAATGTTTGTTCTACACAAATGCTTATAACCATTCGTAACTCCAATTTAGTGCATAAGCGTAGGAAACTATTTAACGCATAATGTTAAAAGTATGTATACTTCAAACTCTTAACATTAACTTTAAATCACTGACAATTGTCAAAATGAAGGAATATACCTATTATACTTGAAATTCGATAAGACTTGTGGTATAATTATTAGTAAAAATGTTGAAACTCATATTGAAAAATAGATGTGAAGTGAGAATTTTTACACATTTCAGGATTTCGCAGCTATATAGTGATAAATTTCAAAATAGTCGAATATATTGTACAGGAAATTGTAAAAATACTTGTGGCTGCAATTTATGATATACTCATTAGTAAATATGTTGCAAATAATAAAAAATTGATGTGAAATGCGAATTTTCACATAGGTATTTCAGTGATTTTTAGGTATCTAGTACCCAAGTTAAAGCAGCATGCTATCTATATGTGTGGAAAAAGTCAAAATGAACAATATTTTGAAATTAATTTATCATTTGTTATTCTATGTACTAAGAACATTTATTTAAAACACTACATGAACTTTTAAAATAAATTATATATTTTTTCAACAATAAAAAAAATATCTGACAAAATTCCTTGTGAACTATCCTAGTTTCCATCAATGTACATTAAGATTTTTTTCAGATTTTTAGACCAACACTTCTGGGAAATAGGGTAGGAACAAAAGTTCACTTTTTTTTTGTGAAATCAAAAAGTTAGGTTAGAGCGTGAAGCTTCAGGAACATTGTAAAGTCCGTACCAAATTAGTTTTGAAGATCGGCAAAAACCAATTATCCCGTATAACTATAATCACATTGTTAAACTATAAAAGAACTAGGGTTCATGTTTACAACGTTGTAAACAGTCAACGGTCAGTGGCGCAAACATACCTTTAAGTACTAACTATAAATAAGTATATGTACTTGTTTTTGTTAATCCTTTAAGTAAGATGCGTAATGTGAAAAACTAATTTTTATTATTCTATTGTGATCTTCAAAACTAATTTGGAACGGACTATAGCTATTTTATTTAAACATTAATTTAATATATATTATTTTGGTTCTTTTTAGAAGTACATTTACTAAAAACTAAAGAAGCTGTTGTTAGAAAATGACCACCGTTTTCCTGCAGACATAAATTTACTCGTCTTTTCATACTTTTAAAAGCACTTATAAGAATTTGAGGAGTTATATTGGCACATTGTTCGGTAATTCTGTTTTGCAGTTCCTCGATATTGTTAAAAGAAGTCTTGTATATATTATTTTTCAGATAACGGAATATAAAGTAATCTAAAATAGTTAAGTCTGGTGATCTAGGTGGAGATTCTGGATTTCACGTCCAATATTCCGGTATATCTGGGCAGTAACAGTTTCGTGGAAAAAATGGGTCCGATAAACTAAACTATAAATAAACTATTATATTATATTATTATAAAACGTCTTCGAGACAGCAACCCAAACACCAACTTTTAACGGGTGAAGGAGAGTTTCACGAAAAATGTGAGGATTTTGAGCACTCCATAACCTCATATTTTGTGAATTAATGTACCCCGAAAGGGTGAACCAGGCCTCGTCAGAAAAAAACGTTAAATTTAACAAATCATCATTATTAATTAAATTTTTTTCGGAACCAGTGGAATACACAATTCGCCTATTGTGGCTATCTGCTGGCAGCAACTCATGTAAAGCAAGAATTTTGTATGGGAATAGCTTTAAATCTTTTTTTGACGTACTTGCCATACTAAGTTCCTAATGATAAACCAGTCTCTTGCGACAGTGTACGTAGTGATATAGTGGATTGCTCGTTCATACGTTGACGAACATTATCAACTGTATTTTGAGTACGAACTCTTGGCCTTTCAGTTCTATCTCTATGAGTAATGCTCCCTACATCTCGGAATAAATCAACACATCTTCTAAGTGAGCTGTAAAATCTCCTTCAAGGAAAGCAGTATCTGGAAATTGTAGCCGAAATTCCTCTGAACATGACACCGCACTGTAAATCCATTCGCCGTTCACTTGAATGCTATTTCGAAAATATGATTCAATCACAAATTTTTTGTGTTCTATTGTAAAAACCATTATAATTGTAGCTTAATTGCATTTTAAATAGAAACTTATGACAACAACAATGATGACAGTTAATTAATTGACAGTTAAAACCTGCAGTACACATTATTTTATTTTCATCCACAGCCAACCTTTATGTAATTTCTTTTTGAAAACATGGTATAACAAAGTATATAGTCAAAAATATCAAATGTGGCTGCAAAAAGTAAAATATTTGAATGGACAGAGATAAAAACAGTTCTGAAAATTTAAAAAATAACATTAACTCAAAAAAACTAAAAAATGGAGATAGAACAAACTAATTCTGGGGTGATGATTTGTCAATAAAACTGTGTAAAAAATAGGGAAATTTATGTATTAATCAACCCGCGTAGATCCTTCTGGAAAGGATATTTGCTTCGAGCGAATTATAATAGGCTGCAAACATCATGTACGGGAATCAATCATCAGGAAAACGTGACGAAAATAAAATAAGATTGAAGGACAAATTTGGAGACGTAATATGAAAAATTCCCATATCCAATACAATGATGATATTAAAGTAATAATAACATAATGGGTATGATTTTACGGTTAAAAGTTTGTAAAGTAGTGCAAAACAATAAAATGTTATTAACTTTGGTTCTGAAAAAATAATTAAAGTGCATAAATAATTTTACAATCCATTGTTTCAAAATATATTGTACTATTGGTGATTAGTTCCAAAATGTATCCTGAAAATTTTGATTAAAAACTATTATTTTTAGGATGTTATACAGTTATTGTGAATGCTATAATTACGAGTATAATAGTTTGGAATTTTTGCAATATTGTGCAACAGGCAATATTGTAGGCGGTCTTTTATAGGCTGTGGCTGCTGCTTTGATGTTAGGGTACGAACACGCATAGAGATTGTTTCCAGTGCTTATAAACAGGCGCTTATAAGCCCTAGTTGTCGACGCTTATTAACTCTTATTAACTGGCTAGTAGACACGTAATAAGATTGTGATCGCCTGTTTACTAATAATTCTTCATCAAAAAAATTGCCTGGTTATTAATGAGTGTTCCTATAATTGCTTGGTATATTATATCTACGTGTGGAAAAGGTAGTACGGGTTGTACGGGATACAATTATATTTGGACTTACTTGTATTGCTTAGGATTTGCTTGTTTAATCAAGTCTTAATAACTTTTTTAATGTTATATTTAGACGCACAGTACCCTCATGATTTATTAAAGAGAAATACAATATTTCTGCGAAGAAATAGCGGGACTAAAAGAAAAAAATAGCGGGAGTTGCATTTAAAAAAATACATTTTTTTAAATTTTTGTTTATTTGGCGTTCAATTGTTAATCCAAATTAATATTCTTATTTATAGAGTATAATAATACTTCATCTTTGGTTAATACATATAGGTCTCTGACCCTATATAAAGGGTATTGTCGCTCCCGTAAGGCCGCTATTATTATTAAATTAAATTTTACTTAATTTAATTTGCATCAAATACTTTTTGTATTTTCATAAAATGTTGAGAGCTGCCTCCTGCCGGTTTCAACATTATTATTTCACCTAATTACTCACATGCTGACCTGATCAGTGAGTACTTCGCTTGCCGAATTATTATTACAACTTTCAAAGTTAAATTACACGTCTCTATCGCGGTTTAAGTGATCTTACACCCTCTTGGTGTCATCATTTTATTTTTGTGTGTCAACTGTTGAAGAAACCATTTGAGGACCCAGGAACCTGTTTTTTTATGTAAAGTTGGGAATGATATTTTACATAGTTATTAGAATATAACCATCTCACTGTAAGTCCATTCCAATTTTATATTAACTCTATTTCATTGTTTATTTAATATTTTTATATCATCATCATCACTGGCGCGACAGCCCAAAATGAACCAAGACCTCTTGTTTCCAGGTTTCGTGACCATGTTTTCAATCTATGTACAATCAGGAGTAATATGGTCAGTATTACGTCCATTTTTTAGCGTACACAGAAAGGCACCTACAGGTTACAGCCGGTTGCGAATGGCTAAGCAGAACCTGTAATTTGTAAAAATAATTTTACACAAATTATTTGACATAAGCAGGAATTGAACTCACGTCCGTGCCCTTGCTCAGCGGTCAAGTAGCAGGTACAGACGATTTAACGTTTGCAGCTACAGGCTTGCTAATATTTTTAAATCACATATTTCTATTCTGCAAGGTATTGCATCAGCGCGGTAACTTGTACATTTTAGTTCGCACACGCTGGTCTATTGATCAAGTGTGCTGTTTTATTTTAATTTCAATTTAATATCAGTATTTTTGTATTTAACATTAATTTTTGTTATATTATCAGTTTTATAATATTGAATTTTGTGGTACTGTATTTTATTTATGTGATACACCCATCGTGTTGAGCAACGTTTTCCGCATTGTTTGTGCTTTAGCTAGGGTTTTCAGAGACATCGTGAGATTTTCTAAGTTTGCTTCCTCTATAGCCATTACTTGTGGGCCTAGGATTTTACCCGTCTACATCCCAGCTAGGGCTACCATTCCCTTTGAGCCTCTTAGAGCAGCCCCTAGGAGCAGAAGAGTTTATATTCCCTTCCCTTTCCTCTAGGTCGTCCGTGTCTTCCCCAGGTGCTCAACTCGGTGCATCTCCGTGTCATATCTCGTTTTTCAATTCTATATTCCAGCCTTCTGCTGGTGGTCCTTCGTAGTCGCTGCCGCGAAAACCATTTGTGTGACTGTCTGGCCACCCTACCTTACTTAGGCTGGGAGCGGGCGCCACAGGTATCAACAGTGATTTGCCGGCATGATCTACGCCAGTGGTTCCTAAATTTTGGAACGCGACAAGCTTCACAAAATAATTTTGGTGGAATGCTTTTTGTTTTGTTCGTTTCTCGAAATTTTATTTATTTATTTATTTTTTTTTGCTCGTCTTTTTTCCAGCCTTTTTTTTTCTTGTTGATACAATTAATTGAGTGTGTGGCTGTGTGTGTGTATCAGGGTTGCCAGACGTCCCGAATTTCGCGGGACGTCCCGCTTTTTGAACAAAAATAGATTGTCCCGCGCGGGACAGCTAAACTCCCGAATTAATCCAAAAAAAAATATATGGCTCCTCACTTTCTATTTTGGGAGTGAAGACCTTTTTTTTTTTGACTCATCACTTCTAGTTTGGAAGTGAGGACCTTTTTTTTTGCTCGTCACTACTATTTTGTTTTTTTTATTAACGTTTTGAAATATTTTACACTGTACATTTTATTAGGTTGTCCCGCTTTTTGAGTCTTAATCCCGAATTTTTTATATTTATTTGGTAAAAATCCCGACTTGGTAAAATAATAATCTGGCAACCCTGGTGTGTATACACGATAACTCAAAAACGGTTTAACTTAAAGAGTTCGTTCTGGTACTAAAAAATTCTCCTAATAATTGGGAAGAGCCCAATTGTTTTTTTATTAAAATCCGAAACCGGAAACAGAAGTTATTAAACATTAAAATTTAAAAAATAATCGTAACTAATAAACCAAGCTTTGAACAAAAAATTTTATAGGACATAATTTGATGTATTTTTGAAGATTTACTTAAATCTTCTTTCAAATTTAAAAAAAAAATGTATGTATTTTTTTATTATTATTATTTTTTTTTATGGTAAGGTAAGTCTAGCGGAGGTCTCCCTTCGCCACTGGTTTAATTTTTAAGCCGCGAGCAACATAGTTTGAGAACCACTGACATATGCATTCTCATGCTACTTACATAAAAAGCGTCAATTAGCAGATACCCACGAAACCCTTAAATATGTGAAAATACGCACTTCATATTAATTATTATTGTTTAAAATTTTAAACATACAACTTTGCGGCACATTGGTATAACGCGACTCACTGTTTGCGAAACTCTGTTAGAATATTTAAATAATTGCAACACCTGACTTAAATATGTAGGTTTAAAAACAAAACCTTAACGCGAAAAACTTTTACTAGCTTGTAAAACTGCAGGAAGTCGAATTAATTGGTTTACGAAAGTGTGAACTTGAAAACTACCATATAACGGCAGTCTTAATAGTAAACCTCCTAGGTAAATAAATACATGCAGCTATATTTTTAGCGTATTTTATGAATAGTCATTAATCAAATAAAACGTGCGTTTTAAATTTAGCGAAAGGTGTGTCGCAAAAACAGTATCAGAACCTGAACTATCTATTAACTTTTAAATATGCATTTTAATATAACTTCTGATAACAATTGCTATGAAAGTAGTTATTAAAAACTTTAATTTTAAAGATGCTTGGAATAACAAAAGACTTCGTGATGATTTTTTACTATTTGGTTTTAAAAATACAAGTTAAAAAATTGAAAACGTGTCGTTTCGTTTTTGAAAGTTGGAATTGTTGTTAAAAACGACATATATTGCATTAGCACTCCCACAAATTTTCACTTTAGAAATGTCTGCATTTAAAAATATTTGATTACTAGAATCTATAGACCCTGTATGAACGTTTGTGTACAATTTAACCACGAAATACAGGATTTGAATAAAGTTCGCCCGAATTTGTTAAGCCAACATTTTTATTTAATTGGGAATCAAAAAACCCCTGAGGGATCTATGACTTCCTTACATTCTTAAAAGTACTGTTTGGAATTCGCGACTGAAACGAACGTAGGCGGCGCTGCGTGCAACAGCTGATGGCGGACGAGAAGCGTATATGTCAGAAGTTTTTTCTTAATATTTATCTGTTCAAACAATATTTCGGCAAAAAAGCACTGTATTTAAGTCATTATATTTTAAAATACTTCTTAATTCACATAAACTGCAGCACAACACGCTGCAAATATTATCCAAATATACGCTTCTGTTTAATTTAGCCAGTCACCACCAGATGTCTCACTGTTATTTGCAGTCGCGAATACAGTTTGGGTTGGTAGTTTCACTGGACCGCTTTTCTTCAAGATGCTAATGCAAAAGGTGTTAATGTCACAAGTGAACAATATCGGGCAATATTACAAAACTTCTTTGTACCTGGAATTAATAAACAAGATACAATTTGACTCTACAACACATTATTTACTTGGGCTCCAGGCTCGGGATAACAATTACATACCTTCCATCCCACTCAAGAAAACAATAATTACGTGCCCAATTACGCGCCAAAAAACTGTGTGTAGATAGAAATTGTTCTTTATTTTTTTCTGTAATATGAGGTGTGTAAATTAAGTAACCGGACTAGCAACTAGCGTTTGATCTGGCAACATTTCGGACACGGGACTTGGAGGGGTGGTAGGTGACACGCCTTCAGTACGAGTTTGAAATCGCTAGAGTAATTTTGTTGTCCGTAGTGATTTTTTCCGTGAAACAGTTTTTTCTAGTGCTTTCTAAAAATGAGTGACATTCATTTCGAACAACGGTGTGCTATCATGTTTTGCTTCAGACTTGGGCACAGTGCAACGGAAACTTTTGCAAAACTTCAGCAAGTCTACGGAGACAGTGTTTTGTCAAGAACCCAGGTTTTTTGATGGTTTAAGGCATTTTCAGAAGGAAGAGAGTTAATTGAAGATGAGTCACGTAGCGGAAGACCTTCATCTTCAAAAACCGATGAAAATGTTGACAGAATCCGAAATCTTGTGCGTTCAGATCGTCGGTTGACAGTCAGAATGATCGGGGAAGAGTTGAATTTGACTCATACTAGCATCTGATTTTGACCAATGATTTGGGGATGAAAATGCGCCTTGTCACACAGTAATTTCAATAAATGAGTTTTTGGCCAGTAAAAACATTCCTGTGGCTTTTCAGCTTCCTTTTTCGCTTGACTTGAGTCCTTATGACTAATTTCACTTCCCAAGATTAAAAAATCATCTCAAGGGACGTCATTTTGAGACACTCGAAAACATTAAAACATCCGTAACCGACCAGCTGAAAGCTATTCCAGTTTTCGAGTTCCAGCACTGCTAAGAGAATTGGAAGAGCCGTCTCCAACGCTGTGTGGGTTCCCAAGGAAGTTATTTTGAGGGAGAAAATATTGAATTATACTCGAATAAAAAAAAAATGGCAACAAAATTACTCTAGCCAGTTCAAACTCGTACTGAAGGCGTATCACATGTTCACCTGCCGCCCCTCCAAGTCCCGCGTCCCAAATGTTGCCAGATCAAACGCTTTATTTCCAGTCCGGTTACTTAATTTACACACCTTGTATATATTTTTATCGGCATGAAACTATTTCCCGTTTGAATGTCTTATCACGATCAATTGATTGTTGATCCCCATGGAAGACTTCTTTTTCTTCTTCTATGTTTATTTGCTTGGGATTCCCATTCCGCCAGTGCTGAGCTGCGGAAGTAAAGTAAAATTGTACTGCATATTTCTGGAGTTGGTCGAGTTAAAATTGTTATTATGGTTAATGGTGTCTCAATCGTTCTTCCGAGTTCTCGGTATAATTTGGAGGAGTGTTTGGTAATTGTTGGGGCAGAATAAAATGTGCTCAACAATACCAGGCTCTCCCCGAGGGCAGAGGTTGGAGGTTATCACATTGATTTTGGTAAAGTGGACTTCGGAGTGGCAGTGATTAAAATTAAGGTGACCATACGTCTCGAATTTGTCGGAACAGTCCCGAATTTATGCCTTGAGAATTTTTGGGCAAAATTTGTCCCGAATTCGGGTTTCTTGTCCCGAATTATCCCGAATTTTAGAAATGGTACTTATTTTCAATATTTATTTTTAATATATTTCAGCTAAAATAATTTTTGCAAAACTTGAACTAAAATAAATCTACCGAAAGGGTATTTTCCTTGATGAACAGCTTTTGGACAAGTGACAAGACTGAAGTTGATGTAGACACATTAAAAGCAATATTACTGATTAAAGTAAATTATCAAGAAAACTGTGCGGATATTTATAAAATGCTTCAAAACAAAAAAAACCTACTCAAAAAGATTTATAGTATATAAAATCTGCTGAGTAATTTTAATGAATAAATTTTGAATTCATTTAAAAAAATACTGTGATTTTAATAATGTTCCTAATGTTAATAATATGTGATTAGAAATTTTTATTTATTATAAATTATAATTATTTATTGTATATAATTTGTATTAAAAAAATGTATTAGACAATTAGATTTGAATAATCACCCCACTCCTCCCTTCTATGAGCTCCCGTCCCGAATTTTAAACTGAAAAATATGGTCACCTTATTAAAACGTATTCGGATGGTTTTCTTATCTAGCTCTAAATTATGGAACCATGGTTTTACGGCTACGTGAGGTTGTAGGGAGTAGAAATATGAGCCTTTTAGTTGAGTGGAGTTATGCCATTCATGTTGCCATTTTGAAAATTAACGTTATATTTTATGTGCAATAGATCAGTGGTTCCCAAACTTTTTCGGTTCTGGGCGCCCTTAGTGTATTAAAATTTTCCCGTGGCGCCCCAAGTCAATACATTCAATTTTTCATTTTATTTTATAGGCAGTTGAAAATATGAAACTATAAGTGATGAACTAAATAAAAAAAATAAAAATCAGCTGTGGCCAAAACAGGACCGACCGCCATCACAAAGTACTTGTTTAATTTATGCTGCTTTATCAAAAAATATCTCAAATAAAAGTTGATAGCTACTGCTTTTACAGCAACTTTTGTTAAATAAATTTTTTCGTAATATTTTTCTGTTGTGAAATATTCGCAAAAATCTTAAAACCGACACGGTTTCTAGTTAACCAATTTTTACCAATAGTTGATCAACTCGTAATGTCAAAAGCTTAAATATTAAGTTTCATAAAAATCCTTTTGCTCTGCACGTGTACACGGACCGACAGACAGACCAACAGACAGACAGACAGACATCATGCTAAAAATAGTCAAAACGTTATATAGAGACCTCAATTCGTGGAGATCCATTGAAATCTCGAAATGTCAAAATCGGTATTATCACAATACCTCCCTTATATATGTTGGCGGTCGGTAAAAAAGGTCCTCACTTTTAGACTATAAAGTGATCATACTAGAAAAGGTCCTTAGTCTTCGCGGCGCACAGTTTGGGAAACGCTGCAATCAGTGGCGCAGCCAGGATTTTGTCTTGGGGAGGGCCGAATCAAATTTCGAGGGTACGCGGGCCGCATACGGCCCTCAACCTTATTTTTTGTGGCCCCTGAAGCGGTAATCGAAATCACTTGAGCTTATTTAGGGGAAAAATATATTTACAAATGTAAAATATGCTCTCTTCCCCTTTTCTGTTTATAAAGAAATGTCAAGAAACCCTTCGGGCCATTTAAAGTTCCGTCACTGCTTATCACTTTGTATGAAAAATAGACTGCGACCCAAATCAGTTCGACACCCCTGCTGTTGGATATTGATGTTTATATCAAATAATAATTCCATTATTTGTTGATAAAAAAATGGAATTGTTAATCCAGGTATCAAAAACTTTCACTTGATTTTTTCTTAGATAAATACATATTTATTTATATATTCTGCGGGATATATTTTTGAAGTCTCAATATTTTTCTTACTTATGTTCAGTTCTCTAAATCAGCCGCTTGGCCACAATTTGTATCGAACGAACATACTCGTGTGAAGGTTATACCGAAGTCAGATTTCGACTTTATCTTATCTGAATCGAGTAATTAGTTGTTTAAAACAGTTTTATCATTTGACTGGGCGAATGTTTTAGTCGATGTGTCAGGGGGAAAAAGGATCAACGCTTCCCTTCATATAATTCGTTGGAGCATATTTGGAAAGTGATGTATTTTCACTTGAACAATAATTATGTCACTTTATCAAGAGTAGGCAATCTTAAAAAAATATTTATTTATACGAAAAAAATAAATAAATAAAAATTGCCAATATTGTTTACAATGAAGTAATTTAAAAATTAACTACTGTTGTGGTTAACAAATTTTATCTTCAACTCTCCGTGCAGCGCCGTGTGATCTGCTGGTCCTGGGAGGGGCCCAGGCCCGTCGGCCCTCCCCTTGGCTGCGCCACTGGCTGCAATAGATCTTTAAAGCTTGCTTGATGTATTGATAAAAACACCAAAAGGTTTACAGTAATTATTTTAATTACCCTAAAGCATAAATTGATGACATTCAACTTGTTTTCCCATAGTTTTCACACCTATATACCAAGTTTTAAAATGTTACGCTGCATCATAAACCGGATTTAGCTCAATAAATGTCAGTAAAACATCTCCCTTTTACTTTTATCTCGAAATAAAACAAGTTTAAACCGATACTATTGTGAACAAAGTTGTTATTAAAAATAATTAATTCATATTCTTCAAGAAACGGAACTTGGTTTTTTTAACTTATAGAATTTACTTTCATTAATAACTATAAAGAGTAATGATAGCACACTTGATCACGAAACAAACCGCCCAGATAGAAATGAATTTAATTACTAGTTATGTGTTAAGGTCGCTGTGATAAACATTTTTATAACTCTTACTTTAAGTAACCGAAAATTATAATGATGAAATGTTCTTATTGTGTTTGTTTTGTGTTGCAGGTGTACAGTTATTCAACCGTATCTAAGGAACATATTTACATTAATGTAAGTTTTTGTTTTAAATATGATTATTTACATTTTTTTCTCATGATATTAACATATATTTGTTTTTGTAATGTTTTTTATTACCTAATTAATAGGTATTTTTGTAGGAGGTTATGAATGAAATTATTTTAAAAATGTTAATTTTCATGAATGAAGGGATTCTCGTAGCTGGCGTTTCCTATTTTTAAACTGTCAGGAAAACAGAGTTTGGCTAAGTTATTTTATGTTTTATGTTGACATTTATTATTAAGAGACATTTATTATAAAAAATAAATTATACAATACATTTTATCAAATTATTTAAAATTTTACGAAAATAGTCATTTGTATTAAGAACAGGGCCGTTTTTTCGCCTAGGCCAACAAGGCCATGGCCTAGGGCCCGGTCGCCGGTCTTAATTTTATTTTGTAAAGTTACTGATTTTACAAAAAAAATAAAGAAATAACAAAATGAATAACATTAACATTATAAATATAACAGGAAATTCATATTTCAGACGAACTCTTGTTCGGCATTATAGAATGTATGTACGTAAAATGTAATGGGTTGATGCAAAATTAACGACGATTATTATTTTTTTTTTTTTGTATATAAGTTTATTCAACAAAAAAGTAGCTGTTTGGAGACGATTGGGCTGATAGACGTCGCTATTGATGTTGAATTGCCGTTTGCCATTTTTGTGCGGAATCCGCTTCTGTTGACGCTCATCATCTTCATTTCACCAAAAGCAAATGCCGTTTACAATGATCTCCCAATGGATGATTCCGCTTCTATCCCACCATACGCACCACATTGTCTTCTTACTGTGGGCACCTTTTGCTATTCCTTTCGGTGTTTCACCCGGAGATACACAAACTTTATTTCTTTTGACGTTTTTGAAGAGCAACAAAGATTCATCACCAGTGACAAGATTCTTAAAAAATGACGGTTGTTCGTTTCTCTGCAGCAATTCGATGAAAATTCGAACTCGATCGGCTTTGTTGTTGTCGGAGAGTTCGCGAGGCATCCATCCAGCCAATTTTTACACTTTTCCAAGCTTTTTAGGTGAAGGACGATCGTGGATTGATTGACATTGAAGTCTTCGGCCAGTAGCCAGGTTGCTATGATATAGTCCTCTTCCACGGCTGACAAAATTGTCAGACCGTCGATGACCGTCCTCTTCCTTTATCATCCATAAGACTTATGTCACCCGATTTGAACTTGTGGAACTATCTTTCAACATGTTTTTGACTGATTGTTCCTCTGCCGAAAACCTTATTGAAATCGCGAAATAACAGTGCCACTTTTCATCCTTTCTCGAAGTGGTAGAGCATTATATGACGAACTTGAATATGATTTTCGACACGCATTTTTTTCACTTAAAAACAAAAGAATAGTTTTATAGTTATTAAATAAAACAAGCGTCATTTTTCTACTTAAAATAAAAAAATCGTCGTTAATTTTGCATTAACCAATAATTTTAGTAAAATTAAATATGGCGGTAATGAATAATTTAAATTAAAAATTAGGTCTCAAAATCTATATAATCGCTTAAATTGCAATATTTTTTTACTTGACTTGACTTCACCTGGGAGGAGGGCTTGTTAAATACCCATGGCCTAGGGTCCTTACAATTCATAAGACGGTCCTGATTAAGAATGACATAAAAAATCAAAAAGTAATGAAAATTACATTTTATAATGATATTCACCTTAACCTGAAAATGTTTATTGTATAAGTATGATTTACAAACCTTAAACAAAATGGCCAAAAGCTTGAATCAATCGATAAAAGATACATACTACATTTCATCAAAAATTTCGAGCGTGCTATTTGGTTAACATCAATGTACATTGCTCCAGTTTTTTACAGATTTGTATACCAGTTTCTTTGGGTAACAGGATGGGGGAACGAACAAATTGATTTGGCAAAAATTTATTACAAATATATTGTTGACCGAATTCATTAGAGACCGAACACTGGGTTGCGATCCAAAGTTCGGTCTCTAATGAATTTTTCATATTTGCAGAATTTTCTATATTCATTTTTTTGTTCTCGTCAGTTTCTTCGAAATCATTTTGTTTACTCATCAGGTTTTTCGAAATCTTTTTTTTTTGTGCATCAGGTTTATCGAAATTATTATTTTTTTTCATCAGGTTTTTCCAAATCATTTTTTTTCTGGATTTTCTTTGGATTTTTTTTTTTTATGTTAAGTATCAGCAGGGCTAATATTCAGCCAATATGCACCTACCGGTTATTGAAATATTGAAATACTTTCCTAACGGATAAACAGTAAAAAATATATTTAATTTAGTTAGCGCAAAAGACTACATCAACAATTTATAAAAATCTAAAAAGGACATGAAACTTATTAGAATAATTTAGGCCACAAGTTTATCAGATTTTTCAGAATTTTAATTTTTGTAGCGTATCGGTTGTTAAATATTTTGAATATCGGCTCTGGGTATAGGTACAATGGGTCTCCAAGACAAATGGTTTTAAATTTATGGGTCGCGAGCAAAAAAGTTTGGGAATCAATGTTATAGAGCTTTAAATTGGTACCGCATATATTCTATTGTCAAATGTATTCCTTTTCAAATTTTTGCTATATGAGGCACATCAAGATGTGACTAATCTTTAATGCACTGACAAACTTAGTAATTAGCAATTCGAGATGTGTCTGTTCCTAAATCCGTAAAAAATAGAGTTTGTTCCATATTCTTAATTTAGTAATCACGTTTATTTAAATATGTAACCGCAGGTGAATTTCAAGCATTCAAATTTGTGTTAAAATATAGGCCAAGTTTAAACACCGAATATAAATTGTATGTAGTAAAAAAATTATTTCATTTTATTTTTTTAAATTTAGATAAAAAATTAAACCATGACATTTAGGTTTAGGTAACATCTTTAAATAGCTGACACATTTATGATTTTCATAAAATATGAATAATTAATTATATATTTAGTTAAATATCAAAAACTTTAAGTTGTTTATTTGTTGAAATTAATTTTATAATGAATATGAACATATTTCGCTCTATCATTTATTAGCTCACTCTTAAATTCAAAATTTTGATATTTACGGTCCGATAATATCTACTATCATACTAGACAATACTATCGATACTAGTAGGTATTCATACTTTCCTTCCGATACCGGTAGTTTAGAACCCAATATTTTTTTACTGGTATCGATACTCTTTTTACTGGTATAGGCACAGTATAATACAGTAGTTTCACTCGACCGTTTTTCTGTACCAGATTTTTCATGCGCATGCGTGAGCCCTGAGTAGGACGCGAAGTTTTCCGAAGCTATCCCGAAGCATATAATATTTTTAAAATTCATTTTAGAGTCATAAAATGCAAAATTCTTAATTTTGACATTTTAAAATTAAATTTCATATTGTAACTAATTCCCTGTTTAGTGCTAATCTTCATAATTTTTAATTATTTCATTTATAACCTAATTTAATTTTTCGTCAGTTGTCATATATAGCTTCGTCCGTATCCATACGCGTAGTAGTCTGTATCGTTCTTTAGCGTCCTGGGTAGGACGTGGTAGCTCGAGGTCACGAAAAGTTGGAACACAAACATCAAAGGTTCCGACAAGAGTGGGAATACTGTATTATACTGTGGTATAGGTTAGAATTATTATCTGTAATATTTGTATAGTAATGTGAATCAGCGATCCTATTGGTGAATTATGGTATTTGGCATTGTTAAGCAAGCCTGTGGCTGCAAGCGTTAAACCCTTGTATCTGCTGTTTGGCCGGTAAGCAAGGGCACGGACGTGAGTTCAATTCCTGCTTATGTCAAATAATTTAAGTAAAAATATTTATAAAAATTACAGGTTCTGTTTAGCCGTTCGCAACCGGCTATAAACTGTAGGTGTCTTTCTGTGCACGCTAAAGAATGGACGTAATACTAACCATATTACTCCTGAATGTACATAGCTTCCACAAACATGAATGTTCAACTTGGTGAATTTTTATGTTATGGTGTTGTGTGTCTGTGTTGTGCGGTCGTATTATAAACAGGACAACTGTAGTACTATGATTCAACTTCATTAAGTTATGGAGCCATGCTATGCGTTACGTTATGTGTCTATTATAAACCAGGCGTTAGTGTAGTATGACTATGTGTACCAATATGGTTGTATAATTAGGATACAGTCATTCTCTAATAATCCGAAGCTTCTAGCATTCACTAGTAAGATCCACGGAGTAAACAAGTATGTCTCGATCCGCCCGTCTTTTGCACTACATTACAGGACCGTATTTCGTAACATTACGAAGTCCTAGAAATTATCTCCTGACTTTCAGTGAAAGATTAGAACGCTGTTTATTTTATAAATTAAAAATGTACAATATAATAAGATACAAAATTTACATCTGTTGGATAGTAAAATTAGCGAAACAATAAATACAGTTTTACTCTTTTCCCATGGCCAGGTTACTGAACTTTTACGAAACTGGATGTTTAGTTAACAAACAATTAAAAATGTATAAAACATTCTTAAATTAAATACCAAATTACATGTTGTAATTTATTTACAGGTATTTTACAAGACTTTTGCTCATTTCTAAGTAAATATTTTTATAATTATTTGAGAACCATTGACATTAGCTAAACATTCGTTTATATTTAAATTGCGAAGAATATCACATTATTCATCATTATGTATTCCATAAATTATTTCCTTTTTTAGAGGTCAACGTTTTGCACTTTTGCAAGTATAAGTATAAGTAAAACTACCACATATAAAAAGTTTGAAATTTTTTTTCTAAGTCGTAACCAACAATCATTTAATTTAGGCAACGGAATTTATTTCCACACTTGTGCAGCAATATCTGCACCTTCTGTTTTGAGAGTGCGAATATATATTTTTTATAGTCCAGTTCCAAAGGATGCTAGTAACATGATTTGTTAGTGTAACAGTGCTTTAATATTAGTAGCAAATAGTTTGCACTCAAAGTTTGGTTTGCATATAACATAACCTAACTTTTCGTGAATTATACTAGTTGCAAAGTTAATTTTCAAATTAACTAGGTATTTACCGATCTCTTGTTCATATGAACCTTTACTAAAGTATCGTAAATCAATACAAACTTGTAATTCATTAGAAATACTGCCACCTTTTGCAAATACAGGTTGTAAATCATTTCTTAATAATTCAATTATATATTTTCTTCCTACTCTGTTTCTTGAAAACCCATATATTTTCTTAAAATCTCTGATTCAGTTTTATATACTTTTAGAGGCAAGTTTCGGTTTATTATTTCGTGAATTTCAAGAATATCTCTAATATTTGTGTTAGGTAGGGTGACCAGATTTCAGTGAAGGGAAACCGGGACAGAAGGAAAAAAAAGAAGGTCTTTGTTTCCTCCCAGATCCAAGTGAAGAGCAAAAAAAAAGGTCCTCACCTCCCCACATTAAAAGTGAAGAACAAAAAAAAAAGGTCCTTACCTCCCCAAATTTAAAGTGAAGAGAGAAAAAAAAGGTCCTCACCTCCCAAATTCAAAGTGAAGATCAAAAAAAAAAAAGAAAAAAACGTCCTCACCTCAAAAACCGGGACAATCGGCCGTCCCGAGAACATTTTTCGGGACACCGGGACAATTGACCTAAAACCGGGACAATCCCGGAAAACCGGGACGGATGGTCATCCTAGTGTTAGGTTCATTTTATACTACTTAAAATTGATTCAAATTTCGAGGTTAAATTGCCTTATAATAATTCCAAGCTACCAAATAATGACTGCTAACTTTGTTTTCATTAAGTAATATTAGGCTCTATTAATACTAATTTCGTATTATGAGCTGTAGATATTTATTAGTCTCTAATTTTATTCGTTAGTGGTGCTACTGACATATAGTAAAAGATTATGAGACTGGCCCATAATCATTTACCTTCTCAAATAACAAGCTGAGAGGTTAACACATTAAAGGCGGGAGTCGTAGTACTACGATTTATCTCGACTGTACCTTAAAGGCGGACATTGAAGAGCCACAACCTGGTACATCGAACTCGGCACCACGGACTCCACGATATAAAATTGATCCCCCTGGACGTCTTTCGCTAGACATCAAAAAGCACAAATTAATTGGGATAGAAAATAAAGGCAAAAAGCTATATGCCCAACGAAACTGTGTAGTTTGTGCAGCACATAAAAAAAGAAAGTTGACTTGCTTCAAATGCGAGTTTTGCAATGCACCTCTTCACCGTGGCGAGTGTTATCAACATTATCACACTCATAAAAAATACTAGATTCCTCTCATAATATGTACTTTAAAACATTTTTTGTAATTAGTGTTTAGTTCTTTTTTAATATTTCTTGTAGTTTTAAGAGTTTAAATAAACTTTTTTAAGTCTAAATTTTTTTATGATTACACAAAATATCGCCCGCTCTAGGACGAAAAACGAGGCGGGGCGGTCGCCGCTTTACCTAGCTTACTTTCGTCAAGATCCCCCGCCTTTAATGTGTTAAGATATCATTCAAAGAAGCTATAAGCAACAACGCAGATCTTCTCTTAAATCTACTAAATTATCTCAATACATTTTTTCGGTAAAATTTAATAATATTGTAATATTGTGAGAAAATATAGGTAAATGTTCCAGGGACAAATAGCTAAGTTCCTGACACCCCTTTCCTGAAACATCAAGTAAAAAATAAAATAAAAATTAAATTAAATTGTGTAGTAGGCAACAATACATGGCGTCGCTGCAGAATTACGTATAGAGTATTAAGAACTTACCGAGTGTTCTATTTAACTAAGCCCCCTAAGGGAAACTTCTAGTTGAAAGCAACAATGTGATTCATTGATCCGCGAGAATTTTTTATCCCGAACAATACGTGTGTTTTATTATAGTTATTATTGATTAAAAAAACATTCTCAAAGCATTATCTCAAATATTCCGGTAACATCTTTGTGCAAATTACCAAAATATTTTTACATATTACTGGCTCTACTTGTTGATAAAAAAATATGGCACAATAACATATCAATGCCCAATAATTTGCATATCTAGAACATAATTTTCTCGTGACTTACTCCCAATGATAACTACTAACACATATAAAAACCGTTAGTTAGTTATTACAGGCGCAAAAGAAAATTGCGTCAATTATAACATTTTACACCATAACACATTCCTTTTAAGGTAAGAAAGTTTTGCAGTTGTAAATTTCGACAAGACCGGTTGGCCGATTATGATTTTCGAACAGATAATTACCTATGATTATACTTGTATTATTGGAATTTCAAGGTGGGCGATCTGAAGCCGGTAATACGTGAAAAATCTCTGAAACTAGTGATGTGCAACGATTTCTTAAACTCGCACAAACACGTTACTGGGGTTTCGTTGATATTCGTAATTAACGAATATCACTACTGCTGCTGGCGTTGATATTTTACGAAAAACAATAGAAACATTAGGAAATAATATATATATTACTGCGTTATTCGTTTTTCGTTGTTGCAGTAAAAAAAAAAACACCTCATTTATGGTTTCAAACATTTTAGGCAGTGCGCCTGTTTTTAGGGTTTTGTAGGTATGACCAAAAAACCCTTATACCGTCATTTTGTCGTCTGTCTGTCTGTCTGTCTGTCTGTCTGTCTGTCTGTCTGTCTGTTCGGTAAAAATTGTAGCCAAACGGCTAAACCTAGAGAGTTGAAAATTGGCATGCTTGTACAACTTTTTGACCCGCACATAGGAAAAATACTAAAACATCTAAAAAACATATCCCCCTAAAAATATAAACAGATATGTGCTCATTGAAAAAAAAAATATTTTTTTAAAATTCTGATTAGGGTATCAAATGAAAGCCCTTAGTACGTGGATTAACGATCAAAATTTAATTTTTGCAAAATAAATTATTTTGATGCGATTTTTGCCAAAATTGTGCAAAAATTTTTTTGTCCCACACCCTGTAGCCCAGGTTGTTTAAACTAAAAATGTGAAAAAAATCTAAGTAATGTATAATGGTGTGAACCGGAATAGTACAACAGGAATTTTTGATCAGATTATGTTTTCGGAAAATAACGCATTTTTTGTGTTTTTTGGTTGACGATGCATACATGTTATACTCTTATAACACACTAAGTTGATAAGCGTTTGGTGGTCTAGTGGCTCAGTTGCTCGACAACCACACAGGATCGTTATTCACTACACAGGTTCGTTCCTGGCTTGTGGAGTCAATTTTATTTTTTGTTTTTTTTTTTTCATATTTATTATGTTTAAATTAATTTGTTAAAATTCTAGTTATATTTTAGCACATTTTGAATTTAATTTTCAAGAGCGTAAATTTAATAACCAATTGGAATTATATTTTCATTCTGTGTCATTTATACGAAGCCAGAGGGGCGGAGCGTATGATTTAAGACAACCAATGAAAGCCATAGGCCCAATTTTCAAAATCTTAATGAACCTTGTTATATAAAAAAAATACTGCACTTATTTAGAAACCTAAATAATGATATTAGGTATTCGAATTAAAATTAACAAAAAAATATTTTAACATAAAATTTGTTTTTAAAGCTCTGAGATTAACAGACGATAAATTATTTTAAAAAGATCGTTCATTTTGCCGTGGTTACTACAAAGCAAAATTTGTCCTACACACTCAGCATGCCGCCTTCACTTATTATATACCTGCGAAACCCTGCAATGTGTGAAAATTCACACTTCACATCAATTTTTTTAAATTAAAGACGTCAAATAGCTTGTCAAGTCGTTTTCCAAACCACTGTTGCCTACGCTACGATAACCAAAATCAGCCTGTTTCTTTCTAATATATAATTTCCTATTCTAATCGCTGCAAGAAATTCAGCAGTGTTCAACTTTTTGCGTCGTTACAAATACATTGCCGCGAAAACAAGATATTTGAAATCAACCAATAAAAATTCGCGATGCTGCGACGCAAAACGTACAAGTCATTAGTGGAAACCTAGCTTAAGTCCATCTAAAACTAATGCACATTGATGTCAATCGTAGTAGTGCAATTTTTAATATTGTGCGATATCAAAAGACTGCTCCTGAAACATATATTAAAGGGCCAAAAATAATATACAAATTATAAGGATTGACTGCAGTTGTTTCTTTTGTTTTATTGAAAACATTTCGTACGCATTTTATAGCGGTTTTTGATTTTCTTTACCCCGGTGGTTTTTAATATGGACCAGATCGTAAAGCATCGTGTCTGTGTTTAATTTGTTTCAAACTTGGACAGACGACGACAGAAAAAATTGTATTTTTAACAGCTTTTGGAGACGATGGGTCGAACTGGGTGTTCTTGTGTTTTAAAGATTGTAGAAAGAAAAAAAAAACTAATTAAAGGGTTATCCAGGTTCTCGAATTAATCCGTATTATATGACGACTGTCTTTGAGAGAGGTTACGGAAGTAGTAGAGATATCATACAAGTCTTTTGAAGATATTTTGACCAGTGTTGCCAAGCACGACAATGCACCAGTTCACACTTCCCTTATGTATGGCAGTTTTTGATTGAGAATAATGTCACTTCCCCATTCACTATACTCGCCAGACGGTCCCATGTGACTTTTTTAAGTTCTCAAAACTAAAGAGTTCATTAAAAGCACGCCCATTTCAAACGATTGAAGAGTAAGAAGAAAACTTGGAAACTCACAAAAGGAATTCCAAAAAGTGCCTACGAATGCCTACAAAATGTGTATCCAGAAGTGGAAGAGACGCTGGCAGCGATGCGTAGCTACAGAATGTCAGTATTTAAAAGGTGATATTTCATATGTGAAATAAGTTATTATTAATAAAGTTTTAGCGTGATAAAATTGCGCGATTTTTTTTATCATATCTGGTATGTAACGTAATTTCACTACACATGCCGCACTGTCCGCGAATGACTGAAGAGACTGCTTACTGTGCATATTTTTTTATTTTTATTTTTGGAAAAAGTAACAAATAAGTTTGAAAAGTTTCATACATATAGAAAAAAAAACGTAATTTATTAATAGCAACAGTACATTTATTATTTTATGAACAAAGGCTAAGAATAAAATAAGATAATAGCTATCAAAATGTCTACCAAAATGACTTTTCTGATAAAAAAATGAACTGTGTGCACCATAGAACTAATCGTCCCTTAAGGGGGGGGGGTTGGTTAGAGCAGCACATTTTATACCCATTTTCAAGATTTTTTTTTAGAAAACTGTTAATAGTAACTTGATTGGGATAATACCTACAGTAAAGAACAACCTTTGAAGAGTATCCAAAAAAATTTTTATTGAAAAATATTGAAAATTAAGCTCGTGAAATTTTCGTTCAGGACAAAGAGTTGATTTGCGGTGAGACACATAACTAATGACTGGATCATCTAAAACAAAAAAACCAAAAATATTTCGTTAGTTTATGAGTTTCTTGAGGTAACGCTGTCGAGTTTTTTCAAATATCTAGATTATTTAATTTTTGGTATAAGTTTGAAGTCAAAAAAACGAAAAAAACCGAATTTTTTTTTTCGAAATTTCTGTTTTCATTTGTAAAAAATTCCATAAAAAAAAAAATATCTCGACAGAGTTACCTCAAGAAACTCATAAACTAACGAAATTGTTTTGGTTTTTTTGTTTTAGATGATCCAGTCATTAGTTATGTGTCTCACCGCAAATCAACTCTTTGTCCTGAACGAAAATTTCAAATTCATGTCACGAGCTTAATTTTCGATATTTTTCAATAAAAATTTTTTTGGATACTCTTCAAAGGTTGTTCTTTACTGTAGGTATTATCCCAATCAAGTTACTATTAACAGTTTTCTAAAAAAAAATCTTGAAAATGGGTATAAAATGTGCTGCTCTGACCATACCCCCCCCCCCCTTAAACAAAATACTTTCTAACAGAGAAATTATTATTGAAAAAGATAATAGCTTTTTATAATACGTTGACAATTTCAGAATGTGTGAACGTAATCATGGAAATATTTGTCAAAACAGATACTCGCAAAAAATATCCAAAAAATAATCAAATTGTGATATTCACGTCCAAAACTTAAATATAAAATTTATTAGAAATCCGTTTAACAGAATTTGCTCTATACAGACCGACATCAGGCTAAACACAGTTGATTCCTGTTACAAATAACCAGAAGTGGCCTTAGGGACGGTGGGGGGGGCGATCGGGCGAAGGCCCCGGGGCGCTAGGCCAGGAAGGGCGGCGGACGGTCAGGTCATCACTTGTATTTTAAAAGTGAGGACCTTTTTTTTTGCTCTTCACTTGGATTTGGGAGGTGAGAACCTTTTGTTTTGCTCTTCACTTGGATCTGGGAGGTAAAGACCTTCTTAATTTTTTTTTTTATGAAGGTGCCAAAAAAATCTCGCCCGGCGCGCCGTACTTGCTAAGGCAGGCTTTGCAAATAACCTAAAATATGAAAAGTTATAAAAATTTACTGTATAAATAAATACCTCAAATAAAAATTATTAGTTAAATATTTCTCTGTTGCGAAATATTCGTGAAACACATAAAAGTGACATCAGTAAATTATCCATTTCGATGGGCGAATCCATACTAAAAGTGAATCAAATTGTGTTATTCACGACCAAAACTTAAATATGAAATTTATTAGAAATCCGTTAACAGATTTTGCTCTACATGTGCTCTACACAGACCGACATCAGGCTAAACACAGTTGATTCCTGTTACAAATAACCTAATTAGTGCTTATCTATAAAAATCTTGAAATGTCAAAATTGGTTTGCGTTACAATACCTCCCTCTCTATATGTGAGGGTTGGTAATAACTTAAATAAATATCTAGTAAACGCTCTAAAATAAAGGTTAGTTAATTAACATTTTTGGTGCACAGCAACTGGGGCTATTTGCGTCTAGCTCTAAAATAAAGGACTGTTCTCTATATACGGACGTATAGTCACCATTATTATACTGTGTTCACATGTTATGATTGTTTTGTAGTAAAATATATCTGTGCTGACTACAGTGGCGTAGCCAGGGGGGGGGCTTTGGATAGTACATACAAACTCGCACGTATAACTATGAGGACATAATTTTCTATATCATTATAACAATAAACTTCAAACCAAGAAAAATAGCTACAGCCCAATTATTATTTCTATAATAATTGGAATTTATAACTATTATAATTATTCTTAGTATATCAATTTAAAATTTAAATATTGCCCGAAAATGTTAGTTCGACAACGAAAATTCAAGAGTTAAAGCATGTACAAGGTGTCTCAAAAGAAATTTTATATTTATTTAGCTTACTGCGTGAACGCAACGTATCCGAGTGGCGCGAGGGTTATGTTAATCGGTAGCCTGGCTCTTGGGAATTTAGTCGCTATGGAGCGTTTCTCGGGAGCAGACCGCGCGTTATGCGTGCGAGAGTTTTACAAAAACGGTGATTTGGCGACTGCAGCGCGTAGAAAATTCTGCAGTATTCGAGGTTTTCGCCACTCAAATGATGCGCCAAGCATTCCTCTCATTCGACATTGGGTTAAAAAGTTTGAAGAGACTGGTACAACGCTGGATAAATCAAAATCCGGGCGACCTAGGTCATCAAGAACGGTAGAAAACGTGTAGAATGTTAATCAGTCTGTTCGTGATGACCCGAACCTTTCAATTCGGAAGCGCGCAAGTGCTTTAAATGTGCATAGATCATCATTACATCGCATTATGCACAAAGACCTAAAGCTGCACCCCTACAAAATTCAATTGGTGCAAGAATTAAAGCCCCAAGATGCCAGTCAGAGGCTTAATTTCGTAAATCAGGTGATTGAGCGATTTTCAACGTTTACCAACATTTTGTTTTCGGATGAAGCTCATTTTCATCTTAATGGCCACGTAAATAAGCAGAACTGCCGCTACTGGAGTGCAACGAATCCGAAACGCAAAGATCAGAAACCCCTACATTCGCCTAAAGTGACCGTATGGGCTGCGATGTCGGCGCGAGGAGTTATCGGCCCTTACTTTTTTGAAGACGAAAGGGGGCGTGCAGTTACAGTGAATTCAGAGCGTTATGTGGAGATGTTAGACAACTTCTTGGTACCTGAACTGCAAAACTTTCCTGGCTATAACCAAAGAACATGGTTCCAACAGGACGGAGCAACTTCACACACGTCCAATATGTCTCTGCCACGTGTTCGTGAAATTTTCTCAGGCAAATTGATCTCCCGGAGAGGTGACATAAATTGGCCTCCACGCAGTCCAGATTTAACCCCTATGGACTTTTTCCTATGGGGTTATCTTAAATCTAAAGTTTACGCCAATAAACCCACTTCACTGGCGCATTTGAAAGAAAATATCCGTCACGAAATGGCAGCCATCCCTGAGTCCACCTGCCGAGACGTCATAAGTAATTTTACTGTTCGATTAAATGAGTGCCGAGAACGCGAGGGTCTACATTTAGACGATATTATTTTTAAGAAATAAATCCCCAAAAAGTGTATTTTAATAATTAATAAACATTTTTTCTATATACGGCTTACTTTTTTTTTTAATCGATCCACTAAATATAAAATTTCTTTTGAGACACTTTGTATTTTACGTGGAACCCATGAAATCTTACTTCTCGCATGTTTGGTGTTTGTAGATTTGTATTTTGTATTGTATTCTCTTTTTAATATTACCCGACTGCATCTTAAATATGAAGTGATTATTTTATGTTGGCCAGGGCAACGCCAAGCGGGGGTCTCAGGGGTACCAAGCACCCCAGCGGCAAACTAAATAAAATTATTTTATTATTTGCTAAATTTGGTTTTTTAGGGGCAGCAATTTTTGTCTGGCACCTCAGCGCCCTAGTACCTTGGGCGACTTGATGTTGGCTAATCTACGCAAAATACAACAGCAAATGTCAAATTCATTGTCAAGTAATGAAACTGACATTTTAAACTGACAAGTTATTTTAACCTACAAATTTTATAAAATACTGATTTACAATGTAAAAAAAAAACTGGTCAATAGTCCCATTCTATCTTTAAAAATCACTAGATTTCAAAATCTAGTAAATCTACAAGAAATGAAGCATACCTCCTCATAATACTTATTACTATAAATTTGTTAAATTGTTTGGGAAATTATTGTTCATTGGGAAATACATGTAGAAGAAGATGAAGTAATAGATGAAATGAAGAAAGCACCTCAACGATTATTGGTATGATTATTTATTGATTATTTATTATGCTAATAATTAAATTACTGTGTTCTATTTTATGTTTTTTTTTCTTTTCTTTTAATTATATTTTCTGTTGAAATACATTTTGGTTCTTATTGTGATTATAGTTACATATACATTTCTTTTGAAAAGAATAAATACATTTCATAATATAAAGTATATGGTTTAATTTTATAAAAATAATGCGTTTTGAAAAAAATAGCCCCTCCCCAGAGGAATTTTTGGCTACGCTACTGGCTGAGTACATACAGATATACAGTATATACAATTATCTAGATCCTTGTAGGTATTTGAAATATTATTTCAATCCTAAATAAAATTAAAAGTGACAACCCACCTACTAAATCACTCTAAATATATGACACAATACACTAAACAACACCCACCCGTGTTGAAACTTGTTTTTTTTGCACACCTGTTTTTCAAGATTGTGCATTAAAAGTTCATTCCTATTTGTTCTGCTTGCGATGTAGGAGTATATCAGAGGTTTTCAATCTTTTCTAATTTGACTTTATGCGGATGTAATGAGTTATAAATATGTAACAGGTGAACATGTTTTGTTTAAATAACTTCCTATGTGCTACCGATGTTAGAGGAAGGATCTATTAATTTTCTTTATTTTATGTTGCTAATAAATTTCAAAAAAGTACAACATAAAAGAAAGCTTCTTCCCACAACCTAGACTAGGTAGTAGCAGATCGTATATTGCATTCGCAATGTTTTCTAGATGTTTTATCAAAATAATCTTTTAAATAAAATCATCTAATGTTCAGAAATATTCCTCAAGGACTTCTCCAGGCTTTAACCACTATATTTATAGTACATAGAATTTTACAGGTACTGCAAAACTTAATTTATATTCCTATTTACAGTTTTCATTTTTATTGTTTTAAAAAAATCGCATACTGTGGTCAACAGGAACGTAGCATGGGGGGAGGGTTTACCCTATTTAAAATATAATTTAAGTTGTTAGAAGTTTTCTTCACCAGAGGTGAACAAAATTTATAACTTTACCGTACTTTTATTATTTAATATACAACAAAAGACCTAGAATGCTGTTATTTTCTACCCAAGGCATGTAATTAATTAGGCATGTATTATTTACAATATTATTTTATTTTTGCAACCCCCAAGCTGAAATCCTGGCTACGTCCCTGGTGGTTAATATAGTTGTTTATAGAGTTACATAGGTATAACCAAGAAACCCTTGTACTGAAACTCATGTGCTGTCTGTTAGCTTGGTAGAAATTATTGTCAAGCAGCTGGATTTACAGAGTTAAAAATTTGCATTCATATATATATATTTGACCAGAATGTAGTGAACATATTCATACTTCAAGAATGTATATAATTAGAAATATAAATAGTTGACGTTCAATATTCATTGGTTCTGAAAATTTGAGGAGTCTGAGTTTATGATAAATAATACGGGTCTTAATACACTTCCTTGAGAAACACCTACTTCTACAGGTAACTTCATTCTTTGAATTACGTCCTACCATTGCATGAAATAGTAGCAGAATGGGACCTGTTAGTGAGGTAGGATTTAAATCAAACAAGTGGCTGATCTCTAATTCCACATCTTTCCATGTTCATGAGAACAATGCTGTAAACTACGCCTTGCTCAAATTCAAGAATATCCCTAAAACCACGTGAGATATGTCCACTGGATTATGGTGAAATAATATTTGAAAATAAAAGAAATGTTTATGGGCAATTGATTCAGTCAACATAGAGAAGGATGATATTTGACTTATGGGTCTGTAATCAGTTATTGAAGATTTCTTTTTGGGGTTTTGTAGGTATGACCAAAAAACCCTTATACCGTCATTTTGTCGTCTGTCTGTCTGTCTGTCTGTCTGTTTGTCTGTTTATCTGTTGGGTAAAAATTGTAGCCAAACGGCTAAACCTAGAGAGTTGAAATTTGGCATGCTTATACAACTCTTTGACCCGCACATAGGAAAAATACTAAAACATCTAAAAAACATACCCCCCTAAAAATATAAACAAATATGTGCTTGTAAAACTTATTTATACAAGTATATATGTATTTATACATGTATATAAGTACATATGTAGATAATTGTGAACCTTATTCTCTTATTTAACGTTAACATTAACTACATTTGCACAACGTTGGAAATCACTGGTGGTAGTAATGAAGGACGAGTCATATAACTGTTAGGTGTTTTTGCAAACGCGGATTTACCTATTTTATATGCAAATTATAAATTATAACGGACAATACCTACGCACATCAAATTTTATTTCTTAAAAAATATATATGAGGACAAAAACATTTTATATAACCATGCGAAAGAAAAACACATAACATTTAAAATACGTGACAGAAATAGTGTTTTCAATGACTAAACAATAAAAAGATTTAGAAAGGAAGATTTACGGGATTTACCTATAAAAATAAATTGACATTTACTGTGTATTCAGCTTAGTATTTACATTTTTTTTTGTGGTTGAAATACCCATATAAATTGGTGTAAAATTAGAATGGAATATGCAAGATCTTTCAACAAAATAAATATGCAAATATATTTGTTGCATTATTACAATATAGCATTGGCAGATATATCTGGTTTTACATTTTTTGATGTAGAATACTTGGATCGTTTCGTTCCAGTACTGGGTGCCGCGGTAAAAATCAGTGTGTTCCAAAAAAGTGTACACCAGACTTCCCTCAATAATTTCAAAACTCTAAAATCTAGCAACACTATGATAACAGTTAAAGACAACCGAGTAAAAATATCTAATATTTGAAGCGAAGTCGTACAACGGTCACCGTTTGAATGTTTATAATGAAATTCTGTAAGTCCGAGTTTTTCCGCCAAACGGATGATGTTTGACCATGGTAAGCCTCAGCTATAGCTATCACTTTAATAATTATCACTTTAGACGGCCACTGTACGCCGAGTGTACGGCTTTTTCCATTTTTTGCTTAAAATTTGGGCATTGTATGCCTATGCGTACGACCTGTAAATTTTTGAAGTCATTTGTACTCTGTAAGACCGTTGTATGTCGCTGTAATGCTAAGGGGTCGTTGTTCGACCATTGTAAAGTCACCGTTTATTTTTACTCCGGCAGTTCTAAGGAGTCCACCAAAATAGCGCTTAAGGTCAGATGACAATAGTAAGCGATGAAGGCGATCGTCATTCTGTGGTCAAATCGGCGCACGGTGCACGTTTTAGAATTAGTATAACTTGGGACCGTGACCTGATAGCACTTAACGCGAGGTGTCATTCGTTTAGTCTACGCGAGGGCTATCCATGTCTCTAATATTTGTGAGAAAATTTTATTAGACAGCGTAAAATAAAAATAAATCTCTCTAAACCTAAACTTTGCATATTCACTCATTTCTAACACCCACCCGACAGCCACGCGAAGTGTTCTTCGCCCAAAAATTTTGCGATTGTGGCTTCGAAACAGCTTCCGCCCTATTTTCGGTCTTATATTTCGGCAAGTGAATTAACTAGCCGATTTTTGATTCAGTTCAAATCAGTGGGAACTGGAAAAACCTGCAAGAATGAAATATCTGAGCACTGTACTTATAGATAAGAAACATAGCAATTAAGAGGTAGATGATTATAGTGAACAAAACACATAATTTTTTACAGACAGCCAGGTGCGCACCCAGGAAGGGGGACTGACGGGCTTGAGGCCCCCCTCCCACCAAGAACTCGAAAAACACGTGCTTTTGTCAAAATATAAGTGGTGAGCCGCCAGAGCTCCAAAAACATTTGGTTCTATGGGTTTTTTGGGTCAAAATACAAGTGAGGACCTTTTTTTTTGGGTCATCACTTCTATTTTGAGGACGTTTTTTTGACCTTGCTAAGATAAATTCCAGGGTGCGCGCCTTCGGAAAGCCATAAGTAAGATCTTGATAAGGACGAATGGAATTTAGCTTTGACACTGTCATCGGATAATAGATTAATTAGGTTTTCTTTTCTTTCATGTTTAAATTGTTATCTTCAATTTTCATCGAAAATGAACATATTACTCGCATATTTCCATGTCTGGAATCCTTTTTCTTTGGCTAATAACGGTAAAAAGATTCTGTGAGCGACTGTATGTGTTTTCGCGTTTTTATTTGTCCGTTGATACCTCCTATTTAATATACTCATCAAGATTTGGAAACATTTGCAGATCTTCAGCCAACCGTGTTTACTACAGCACTACTTTCTTTTGAAATGCCTCCATAAGCTGTCCTTGCAAGGACGTGTTCTGATCGTTTAACAGAAAGAAACTATCTGCTAAGTTTGCAAGATTGGCTAACCAATCATCGTCGCATAAGAGATTTAGAATTTCGAAATATTTTGCTACTCAAAGAATAACTTCTCGGTTCAAATCGAACAATGGGGCCAGTTTTTTGCCCCTCAACAGGCATCTCACCTCAGCGCGAAGAAGAAGATAAGTATGTAAGAGAACCTATTTCTTCATAAAATGCCTTATATATTCGAAAATCGAATACTTTGTTCCGAATATCATCTACAAATTGTCTAAAATGTTGCTCTAGTAATGTCTAAAATTTTCCGCGGACCACTATAATTTTATACCACTATAGTATAGGAGATTGATGTGATTGTCAGCACAACTGACAGTACCCATGACGACAGAGAAAGATCATACTCGTACATTTTATTGAAATAAATACAAATCTCTTAATTCAGCACGATATTAATACGTGCTCGCCAGACTTACACCATTTCCCATATATATTAATAACAAAAGTACCTACATATAATTAGTGTAAGTCATTACATTACGCAATCTCAGTAAATATTAGTTACCACCAGGTATATGACCATTATGAATATTATACTAAATAATAATAAATTTAGTATGTTTGATTTGAAATTATTGAGCTAACACAAGTGTGTAAGCCAGGCACTAATGAACGCGGTTTGTTTGACCAGTAATGTTTAAGAAGTGTTTTATTATGTTTGTTAGTTGCGCAATAGATAACGATATGTTTCATCTTTTTCTTTTTAAATGAAACTTGTTTTCATGAAATCTTTATGAAGACAATATGGATGATAAATTGATATTTACCGATTTCTAAAATTAAAAACAAAAACAATTTTTTGTTTAGTTTAAATAAACATCTTTTAATAGAGTTTAAAACAATTTTTTACCTTCATTTTATGAATCTCAGAAGATAATGTCAAGGTTTAACTGTCAGGGATGTTTAATATACGTGCGAAACAGGGCAGCTACGTGGGTCTCAAAGTATGTAAAGAAAGGGTTCGAACAATATTGTGCACAAATGTGTTGCGGATTAGTTTAAAATCTTCATAAGTCTTCAGAACACGCGTTATCGCTCATCTGGACACTTAACTTAACCGCTCATTTTTGCACAATATACTGCTTTATGGCTCAATTCTGTGCAGCCCGTAACGCGTTCCGTAATCAATCTATAAGAGTTAGGTGTACCTATAGGTAATTAGTTGATTCTGCGCGCATCCGTAACGTTACCTGTAAATATTACGGATTCGCGCAAAATCAACCGATTGCTTATGGATAGCTTACGGAATGCGATATGGGTTGACAGAATTGATCCATAAGTCTGCGTCCAGTTTAAACGATCTCTAGCTCAACTTGATGACGTGCGAGCAATGACTAGTAAATTTTAGATTTTCGGGATACAAGCCCTTGTTACCTCAACCTTCTATGGACAATTAGTGATGAAATATCCAAATTTTAATTCTCAGTGAGATGACGTGCGAGAAAAGTTGATGGCAATTCACGTTCGCGCAAAACAGTTAGGCTAAGAAATAGATCGTTTCGAGCGCTTGTGGGACGTGAATGATTTGAAACAGATTGCTATGTATAGGTACCAGTTCGTTGATATCGATAAAAAACGCAAACAATATTTGAATACTGCGGCCATCTTCATGTAACGACGCAGCTTTTATCACGTCCTTGGATCGTATTTTAATTTTATTGCACAAAGATAAAAACATTTGTAAGAGTTCAGAAGATGGGAATTTTATTTTAATAATGAGTTATTTGTTTTAAAATACGTATGTTATATCACATTATCTTCGTTCAAGCGGCCATTATTTATTGTTGCAGGGATGCAATTGTTTTTGCGAACATACAAACTCAAAACGCGACTCTTAAATTGACAAAAAATATCCATCATCTGCAGTTGTTCACGTTTTCTCGATTTCATGTTCGTGAACGCTAAAAAAACATATTTCACAAACATTGAAGATCCAAAGGGTAACAAAGATTTTATGGCTGTACTAATTAATTGAAGATATTGGTTCCGAAGTGAAATCCAGAGTACTGGCAATTTTTGCTCCGCAAATAATGCTTTATGCAAAGGTTCGTTCTTCAAATCTATGAGATTTTCATTTTCTATCAGTGTTAGTTTTATACGTCGTAACTCGTTTGATGACCCACTTCATACTCTTTTGTATCAAGTGATGGAAAATACCTAACGAATGATACAAAAAGGTTTTCTAGCGTCTTCTATATTTCTGGCACAATTGTTAGTTTGAAAATTCGTCAACGCATGGGAAGCAATCAGGTTGTGAACTTCTTCCTTACCTGATCCACAACTGTCATTTTTTAAAATAATAATGTGGGATTATTGTGTCTGCCGGATTTTAAATAAAATGCCAGTGTTAGTGTTTTTAATGATTCTGTATTATGAATTGATATGATGTTGACTGTTTGGAGATTTGTAGGTAACTAACTAATGTTGATGATCAGTTTCATCTTGCCCAGGATAATGCTCGGCCATATGTTGCGCGAATTGTAGCGAACTGGCTGGATAACGAAAGTATTGATGCGATACCATGGCCCAGCACAGTCACCGGATCTAAATCCGATTAAACATGTGCGGGACAGGCTTAAAGTTGGTTTTACACAGTTCATTTAATTGATCAATAAATTGACCAAGTATTTTGTCAATTAATTGAAAAATTTCTTGGTAACCTTGAAAACAAATGCATCAATTTACACACATCAATTTATTTATCAATTTTTTTGAAAGCTTTTACATTACCAACTGTAAAACATGTTGACATATTTATCAAAATGAAAATATTGAAAATATCTTCACAAAATTATGAGCTGTGAACAAAAACAAAAGAAATAACGCTTGTAAATTAGAACGCTTGAGGTTATGTTAGATTTGAAAACGAAACACAAACTATATATTTAGAAGTTATGTTACAACTAAACAGTTGGCAATATCTTAACAGATGAAAATATACCTAGAATTCCCTAAAAAATTGATGAAAAATAGAACTTTTTCTATTTTCAAAATAATTTGATCAGTTTTTTTGTCAATTAATTGACTAAATTTTTACACTTTGCACACATCAATTAATTGAAAGTCAACTTTTTCAATTAATTGATCAATAAATTGAATCGTGTAAAACCCACTTAAGAGAAGAATTACTCCACATATGGATAACATCCACGATAATTTTAATTCATTCTGACTTGTTCTTGACTGTTCGGAGATTTGTAGGTAACTAACTAATGTTGCTAACTAAAGGCTGTTTCCCGTAATGACCAAATAATTTATGACATCTTTTAGCGCAAATATAATTTCTAAAGTGAAGAAACAGTACATGACTATTTGTTAAATATAAAACTAGTAACTATGGCTGTAAAATAAATAGAATTGTAAAAATATCGTGAAATGTTTGAAACCCGAAGGAAATTAGTAATAAAATATAATTTGGCAATTTCTATTAGATGGGTTATAAATCAACTGCCTCTACAATAATAATAAGTTTGCACATAGTTTGGGAGACACTGCTGTAGAATAAAAACTTCTGAATTTTGTTTTCTGTTATGATAATTCAATAAATCGAAAATTCGGGTAATATTATCGAAATTAAATAATGTTATTATTAAACTTATTAGGAAACTAGTCTCACATATATAATTAAGTTGTTATTTGCGGCACAAATTGAATGATTATTAATTCTCTACGCGTGTTTTTATATTAAAGTGTAAAAAATTATGAGTATATCGAATTGCAATACAATTTTAGGAATACGTAATAGATGCAATGTTTATCCATGCGGGAATCAAATGAGAAGGTGCTTTCTTACGTCATCCTATAATTTTTAAGAAGTATGAAATCATCAGTATTTCATATATTTCATTTATTTATTTAGTGATGAAGTAACCAAGTATAGTCGGGTCACCATATTCGTGAGTTCTGTGTACCTTTTCTCGAATCTCGCACACCTAGTATCGCTCACGACTTTACAGATGTGTCGCATGAGTTGTTACTTTTAGTATTCTTGAATCTTGCATACGAAAATTTTTGTACTACAATATGTCGGACGGTTCAAGGTATGCGATATTACATGTCCCACTGGAAAATTTGACATTTGCTTAACTCAAAATTAATAAACTCTAGCTAAGTTGTAAATTTCAAAAATTTGATATTTTTAACCATTATTTATAATATGGAATAACAAGAGCAAACAAGACGTATCAGGCGTCTAAATTTCTGCATTAATATGCCATGAAAATAAATTATGATTTTAAAAGTCTTTTCCGACTAAAATCTAGTTGGAGTCGCATTTAATTTAGTTGAACCTTGAAATACTATTTGGCTGGAACTGTCCGCCAAGGCGGATGAAAGTAACGGCTGGCAGTCTCCAAATATTTTTGAGATTTTAAACAGGAACTATTTCGCTAAAAATGATCGGCAATCAGCGCCTGTGAGGTCATGAAGGTCCGATTCCGATTGCCGCATATCGTTTTGTTTAGAAGCAGTCCTCGCAGCCAGCAGTCGATGGTCAAGAAGAAACTATGGGTGATTTATTTTTACTATTTTTTGTACAATTGTACTGATTCTTTCAAAATGTCGAGAAAAGGATTCTATAATCATGACGATGAGCAACTTGTCGAGTATGTACTAAAATATTGCGTTTTCTATGATCAAGAATAAAAGGAGCAACTTTCCGTGACATATCATCCCTCGCACCATACTCAAAACAAAATCGAACTGCGATGGGTTATGCTTGAAGTATTTCCTGAACATGTCTCTATCGTTTCGCAAGTGACTTTTTATTAAGTTCACAAAACAATATCTCGCTTTCGCCACCTTTAAATATTTTATTTGAGATCGCTCTTGGCGATAAATTTCATCATCCTCTTTTTCCTCCTCTAATAAAAATACTATAACAGTATCTAAACCATCTTTTAAAATATCGCTTTGTTTACCCTCCCAAAACTAACAGCCAGCTGACTAGTTGCTCTCTAGTAGAGCTGTCGGCCGCCACGGAGGGCAGTTTCAACGAAATACTCTAGAAGTCACTGCCAGACATAACGGTTGGCTGTTGTTGTCAATCGCCGCGGTGGGCAGTTGCAGCGGAATGCTACCTTTACATGCACCATAGGCATCGACTACACTGGGGGTTGGGGTATTTATAAAATTGTTCCTAGCTAGGCAACGTCTTATTCAAAAAACGGGTCATACTTTTATTATGAAACCTTTTTCAAAAAATAATTGCCGCCGTATCGAAAACGAATAGTCGATTTCTGGGCAATACGCTCACCAAGCAGATCATCTAGTCTAAGGCAAAATTAAATTGTTATTTAAAATGTCATTAATTTACCAAAGAAGCAAAATTATATTATTTTCCAGGTTTTATCAATATTTAATTCATATGTTACGTGACGGTTGTTACTAACTTGGGGTAGATTATAATTTATTTATGGGAATATCCCAGTTTTTTGCAAGCCGGTGTGTTTAAGAAATTACTACTGTCTTAAATAGATAAGAAATGTTAAACAAATGGATTAAATTCCCCGTAATATTCAACAATTAAATATTAAAAGACAAAAGGAATATGTTACCAATTGAGTTTTAATTTTGGGCCGCTTACCCAGCAATTTTTCTGAGGGGGGGCTCAGAAAACTAATTGTTTTAAAACGGTAGGAATTGGGAAATTACTATTAACAAGTGCTGGCCAAATGCATTTTATTTTGCAAAATACAAGTGTTGGCCTAAAAGAAGTCACGCTGCCAAAATACATGTAATGACCTAAAAAAAGGTCATCACTAGTTTTGATGAATTTTGACGAAAACTAAGTGTTTTTTGAGCTCTTGGGGGGGGTCAAGCCCGTGAAGCCCTCTCTGACTGCGCACCTGGGCTTGGCAATTTAACAACACGGGCAAAAGCCAGAAGGGCCAGCGCTTAAATAGGCAGTCGATACCGTTTCAACACCCCACGATAGTTTGTGAAAGTGAGCTGGTAGTCCTGAAGATGTCAAACTAAGGCGCAAATAGCCTTTGTTGCTGTGCGCCAAAATTTTTAACTAACTAACTGAGAATGTCAAACCCAAAATGTCGTTTCAGTCCGCTCTTGGTAATAACTGTGACATTATTTTGAAAGTTTTATAATATATATTGCACTCACCTTGCAATTTTTTCACCGAAATAAAAGGACCCTGTTTATTTTTTATTGTGTTTTGCGGTGTAGCCAGGGCGCATGGAATTCAAAATTGGTCCCATGCGTGAAATATCATCAATTATTCGGAACTGTTCGAGAATACAGTTTAAGAAAAGATGCGAAAATTACCATTCGACTTTTCTTGCATAGGATTTTGTTATGCGATATTCGAAAATAGCACCCGTATACACTGTACTCGTGAAATTTATCATAGTATAATTTTGGCTGCGAAAATATTCTATTTTACTTATGAACGATTCTCATCAAAGATGCACTGCAAATCTCAAGTGAGTATTAGTACTCATTTAAAGTGCGTACATTGCTTGTCCTCGTTTTTACTCACGTACAAGTGAATACTTTTGTACGCACTTTAAATGAGTACTAGTACTCACTTAAATAGAGTACTAGTACGCGTTTTAAATGGGTAGTGGAAAGGAAGAGAGGGTAGTAATACGCACTTATAGTGCGTACATAGGTATAAAACTCTTTTCTTGAGTGACGTCACAATAAAGCTTTAAAATTCAGGAAAAGTAAAAATGTTGATTGAACATCAGAAAAATAGTTTTTAAATTATTATAATCAATAATTTATACACTTTTTTGCCAATTTTCAATGCAATCCTTTTCCAGAATTTATGAAACTTCATATTTTTCTGTAAATAATAAAATGCGATTATTATTATTTCTTGAATATATTTATTTAAAAAAATTTCAAACCTTTCAGATATTACAACTAAAATAATCATAATGATTAAGTACAAGTATGAAGTTAGTTATCATCTAAAATTCAATAAATTATTCTAAACAATTTCTACGAATAATAGAAGATAAAAATTATGATTTTCTCCTTAGTTACATTTTGAAACGCATTATTTTAGTATCTAAAATATAATGTAATTGTCTCGGTAATTATGTCGTATAATAGAATCAATGTTAAATCTTTAAACATATCTAGAAGGTACCTGAATTAATCTGAGCGCATTTATTCCTAAAAATAATGCAATCATCACATGTGCTATTATTATATCGCATTTAAATTAAAACTGCATATTTGTATAACTAACTTTGAGGCTTCCGAACCTTCTTAAACAAAAACTATGCAAAAATAAATTCTGGCTTCAGCAGCCTCTCAATGCTACATTTCACTTTATTATTATTATTTTTCACTTTTACTTAACTTTAAATTCACTTATTAATCAGCAGATACTTTGGCACTTTTTTTTTTTAATTTTTAATTGTCTAATAAACGTTAATATTGTACTATTATTTGGTTGTTTAGTTTTAAAGAGCTTATATGACAGGAAATTTAATATGTTAGGTTAGGTTAGAAATTCATCGCAAGTATATTGAAAGTACGCATTTAAAATGAGTATTAGTACTCACATATAAAGCGTATCAAAAGTACGCATTTAAAATGAGTATTAGTACTCACATATAACGCGTAGTTTCAGTTCCGCTTTAGAAGTGAGTACTTGTACTCGTTTTACGTGAGTATTTTGAAGTACTCATTTATAACGAGTACTAGTACTCACTTCAAGTGCGTACACTTATCTCCTTCTTCAAAGTGAGTACAAGTACGCACTTTAAATGAGTAATATTAAAAGTACTCATTTAAAAGGAGTACTATTACTCACTAAGATTTGCAGTGTGGTTATAGTAATATATATATATATATATATATATATATATATATATATATATATTAGAAAGAAGATAGTAAAGAGTCGAGACGCTATACAAAAATTAAATTCGATATGATAGAGTGAAGATCACAAAGCACACAATAGAAATATAGAGATAAGATAACTGTAGATCCTGTTACTGCATACTGTTCAGAATTCTGGATTCTGAAAAAGAAAAACAGGTAAAAAGTAAATGTTAATGGACTTTTCAAGAAGTTGTAGAATATTACGCCTAGATCATATTCGAAATGAAGAGATTCGTGCAAAAAGAAGACAATACAATTTTCTGTGGAATATAGAATTAAAGCTCTTGAAATGCTTTTACTTAATTTTGAAAACATTATTTTGACGCGAATTTTGTTAAAAATGTGCCAAAAATATTATTTTATATATATATATATATATATATATATATATATATATATATATATATATATATATATATATATATATATATATATATATTTAAATTTATAGTGAGTATCAGAAAAAATTATTAAACGTATAATAATACTGTATACCCTATTATTATTATTATTTTTACAGCCATTTAGTTAAATATCTGTTGAGTTTGTTTAATAAGATTATATAATAACCAAATTATAATAATTATAGTAGCCTTTTATTACATTCCCTTAATATATTTTGCTTGATTTTAGTAAAAGTGGGGAATGACGAGGAAGTCTAAATCAATTCTTCCGAACAGGCTTAGACTGGCTTAGTAAAATCCTTGTAATGTTGGTAGGTTGTTAACATTTGCAACGTTGTTCTTAAAACAATCATAAGCAGATAAGCTCTTCAGTAATCCACAGTGTAATATGTAGACATTCCTCGTATGCTAATGTAGCGCGACTGCTGGTTCTGGCTGCGTGTCTGCCATGGATGGTGGCTGCTGGCTGGTGAGTGCTGGCTGGTGGCAGGCCAATGGCATCTACGTGAGTCAGTGTGTGGTGTGCGACTGTCGTGTGTGTACGGGCGCTCATCTCAGGAGGCCACGGCCGCGAGTCTCGCTGCCCGCGGTACTTCGCGTTCGCTAACTCTGCGCTACGATCTGCTCTTGACGGATATCTAAGACTAGACAATAAATCGCACGTTTCTAGATCACGAACTACATATGTGTGTTGATTGGTTTAAATTATTGTGTTTCCATTGGGATATAAATGTTAGTGGTTACAGTTATATACTTCTTTAGGAAGTTGCACAAATATAGTGATAGTGTGTGAATTCTATTGAAGAATTTTAACAACGGGATTATTTTGAAGAAATATGGGAATTTTTACTAAAATTATATGGTACTAGTATGACCTATTTTATAATTTTAAAACTAATGCTTCAGCAGCTTACTTCTAGTCGTCTTTAATATTATTGTGAACTATCGACATTAATTTTTAGGCTGGCGACAAAACCACATAACTCAGTTTATGTAATTTATCAGGTGGTTTTTCTTTATACCTGCTGCTCTATTTTGTGGCGTTGGGAAACTTTGGTATCAATATGTGTATTGTACCAAAAGCAAAATGTATTCACTTATGTATGTGATTTTGTGAAAAATATGTATTTTTTTAGAGGATCCTACATTGGACATATAAATCACTGTATTTGTAACTGATTCATAAAGGGTTACGAATTTAGAAAAAAGAATACAACAGAATTACTTACATTTTCATTAGGTAGATTTTGATCTATTGAATGGCATGAGTATAATCTGTCTAATTATTAAATACGTTACAAAATCTCGTTTTTGCAGTTTTTGTCCGTACTATGCAACTGATCAAAATTAAACAAAAAATATATGTAAAGATCATATATTATTTGTTGATTCTGTTGTATTATTTTTTCTAAATTCGTAACCCTTTATGAATTATTTATAAATACAATGATTTTCTTGCGTATACAGTGTAGGATTCTCTTAATATACAGAGTTATCATTTTAATTTGTTCAGTATTGCTATGTGGAGAACTAAAAGAGCTACGAGGTTGTTTTAAGTAGACAACAATTATTATTTTATAAGATTATATCAATAAGCGAAGCAATTTTTTGTTTCAACCAGTGGATCTAAAAGTACATTGCGCAACTTTCTTATTTTAAATGGGAACACATTTTTTTCTTTTGCTTATTTGATAAAATATATTATTCTAAATTTAACAATATAGACAAGTAATGGTCTAACATCACAAAAAAATCGAGAAAAAATTCAAATTAAATATGATTGAATTATGAAATTTATTGTTGTACTAGTTGGAGTACCGGTACTTTATAGGGTTTTTGAAATGTACAATTTTGCCTTAGCGTTAATAACGTAAAAAAGTGAGATATTTCATTTTTAAGTAGAATATAAAATAATCGTTTTTTTTTATTCCAAATCTCTTAAACTCTTTTGTATGTATTTTAAATGTTAGGTAAATAATTACTGAGACACTTGATTTATAGGTTGGTTTCCCCATAGCTCCCCAAATATACTGCACTAAATGTACATGACTATAATGCTTCCTTGTACACATTATTAATGTAAAGTTAATAATATATTGTTCTTATTTTATCCATTATTGATTTTCATTTTCATCTGTCAAAAAACGAAAAAATTTGCAATTAAGAATGTGGCTGTAATGGTTCTACTTTAGAGTATAACAATACACCATTATGCATTCTAAAACAAAATATTAATGTTTACTTAGTTTTAATTAAATAAATACTAAAGATATTTCTATTTTCATATTATTTAAAAACGTAACCTATAAATATATCTTTGAATCCTTATCTATATATATAAAAGGCAGTGTCCTGACTGACTGACTGACTGACTGACTCACTCATCACCGCCCAGCCCGAACCCCTGGGCCTAGAAACTTGAAATTCGGAGAGTATATTCCCTTCATGACGTAAGCACCCACTAAGAAGGGATTTTTCGAAATTCCACTCCTAAGGGATGAAAAGGGGTGAAATGTGATTTCACGAATTCCTTAATATCTCATAGGGCCGATGGGATATCGACTTAGTTTTTGCTTACAAGTATTACCCTTACAAATACCGAAAAACCAATTTCGGGATTTTGCCCTAATCAACCCCTAAAGGGGTGAACCTACAATCGGGGTGGATTATACATCCCGTTGTATTTCCTGTGTTCGTTTAGTTGCAAGATTACTTTTTGGCACATAGGTGTCTTTTTAAAATATCTCGAAATGGTATTGACAGTTTTTTGAAATTTCACCCCTAAAGGGTGAAAATGGGTGAATTGTGATTTTAAGGATTCCTTAATATCTCTTAGGACCAATAAGATATCGACTTGCTTTTTGCTTACGAAGATTAGCCATATAAATACCGAAAAACTTATTTCAGGATTTTGTCCTAATCAACCCCTAAAGGGGTGAACCTACAATCGGGGTGGATTATACATCCCGTTGTATTTCCTGTGTTCGTTTAGTTGCAACATTACTTTTTGGCACATAGGCATCTTTTTAAAATATCTCGAAATGGGTTTGACAGTTTTTTAAAATTCCATCTCTAAGGGTTGGAAAGGGGTGAATTATGATTTCAAGTATTCCTTAATATCTCTTAGAAGCAATAAGATATCGACTTGCTGTTTGTTTACAAAGATTACCCATACAAATACCGAAAAACATATTTCAGGTTTTTGTCCTAATCAACCCCTAAAGGGGTGGATCTACAATCGGGGTGAATTATACATCCCGTCGTATTTCCTGTGTTCATTAGTTGCAGCATTACTTTTTGGCACATAGGTGTCTTTTTAAAATATCTCGAAATGGGTTTGACAGTTTTTTAAAATTTCACCCCTAAGGGTTGAAAAGGGGTGAATTGTGATTTCAAGGATTCCTTAATATCTCTTAGAACCAATAAGATATGGACTTACTGTTTGCTTGCAAAGATTATCCACACAATTATCGAAAAACTTATTTCAGGAATTTGTCCTAATCAACCCCTAAAGGGGTGGATCTACAATCGGGGTGAGTTATACATTTCGTCTTATTTCCTGTGTTCGTTTAGTTGCAACATTACTTTTTAACACATAGGTGTCTTTTTAAAATATCTCTAAAAGGTTTTGATAGTTTTTTAAAATCTCATACAAATACCGAAAAATATATTTCAGGATTTTGTCCTAATCAACCCCTAAAGGATGGATCTACAAGCGGGGTGAATTATACATCCCGTCGTATTCCCTGTGTTTATTGAGATATAAGGTTTCTTTTTGGCACATAGGCGTCTTTTTAAAATATCTCGAAATGATTTTGACAACTTTTTTAAATTTAACCCCTAAAGGGTGAAAAGGGGTGAAATGTGATTTCAAGGATTATTTAATACTTTTTAATACCAATAAGATATCGACTTGGTTTTTGCTTACAAAAACTACCCTTGCAAATGCCGAAAAAACAATTTTTTGATTTTGTCCTAATCAACCCCTTACGGGGTGGATCTTCAATCGGGGTGAATTATACATCCCGTCGTATTCCCTGTGTTTATTGAGATATAAGGTTTCTTTTTGGCACATAGGCGTCTTTTTAAAATATCTCGAAATGATTTTGACAACTTTTTTAAATTTAACCCCTAAAGGGTAAAAAGGGATAAATTGTGATTTCAAGGATTCCTTAATATCTCTTAGGACCAATAAGATATCGACTTGCTTTTTGCTTACGAAGATTACTCATACAAATACTGAAAAACTTATTTCAGGATTTGGTCCTAATCAACCCCTAAAGGGATGGATCTACAATCAAGGTGAATTATACATCCCGGCGTATTTCCTCTGTTCGTTTAGTTGCAACATTAATTTTTGGCACATAGATGTCTTTTTAAAATATCTCGAAATAGTATTGACAGTTTTTTTTTAAATTTCACCCCTAAAGGGTGAAACGGGGTGAATTGTGATTTCAAGGATTCCTTAATATCTCTTAGGACCAATAAGATATCGACTTGCTTTTTGCTTACGAAGATTAGCCATATAAATACCGAAAAACTTATTTCAGGATTTTGTCCTAATCAACCCCTAAAGGGGTGAACCTACAATCGGGGTGGATTATACATCCCGTTGTATTTCCTGTGTTCGTTTAGTTGCAACATTAATTTTTGGCACATAGGTGTCTTTTTAAAATATCTCGAAATGGTATTGACAGTTTTTTTAAATTTCACCCCTAAAGGGTGAAAAGGGGTGAATTGTGATTTCAAGGATTCCTTTATATCTCTAACGACCAATAATCAACCCCTCCTAATCAACCCCTAAACGGTGGATCTACAATTGGGGTGAATTATACATCCCGTCGTATTCCCTGTGTTTGTTGAGTTATAAGGTTTCTTTTTGGCACATACGCGTATTTTTAAAATATCTCGAAATAGTTTTGACAATTTTTTTAAATTTAAACCCTAAAGGGTAAAAAGGGGTAAAATGTGATTTCAAGGATTGTTTAACATTTTTTAGGACCAATAAGATATCGACTTGGTTTTGGCTTACAAAAACTCCCCATGCAAATACCGAAAAAGCAATTTTTGGATTTTGTCCTAATCAACCCCTAAAAGGGTAAATCTACAATCGGGATGAATTATACATCCTGTCGTATTTCCTGTGTTCGTTTAGTTGCAACATTACTTTTTGGCACATACGTGTTTTTTTTTTTTAATATCTCGAAATGATTTTTTTTTAAATTTTACCCCTTAAGGGTGAAAAGGGGTGAAATGTGATTTCAGTAATTCCTTAATTCTTTTAGGACCAATAAGTTATGGACTTGGTGTTTGCTTACAAAAATTATCCATACAAATGCCGAAAAACTTATTTCAGGATTTCGTCCTAATCAACCCTTAAAGGGGTGATTCTACAAACGGGGTAGATTATACATCGCTTCGTATTTCCTGTGTTTGTTGAGTTATAACGTTTCTTTTTGGCACATAGTGTCTTTTTAAAATTTCTCGAAATGGTTTTAACAGTTTTTTACCTTAACAGTTTTTTACCTTAACAAATATCACCCCTTAAGGGTGAAAAGAGGGAATTGTGATTTCAAGGACGCCTTAATATTTTCTAGGATCAATAAGATATAGACTTGGTTTTTGCTTATAAAGATTACACATACAAATGCCGAAAAATAAATTTCAGGATTTTACCTTAATTAACTCCTAAAGGGGTGAATCTACATTTTGGGGTGAATTATAGAACCCTTTGTATTTCTAGCTGTTGTTGAGTTATAACATTCCATTTTGGCATATATGTGTTTTGACAGTTTTATTTCACTCCTAAAGGGTAAATTAGTATTTTTTTGTTAGAAATAAAAAATTCGGACAGTACATTTTTCAGTATGACGTAAGAACCCACTAAGAAAGGATTTTTTCAAGTTCGACCCCTATCTGGTGAAAAGGAATAAAATGTTTTTTCACGGATTCCTCAATATCTCTTAGGACAGATGAGATATCGACTAGATTTTTTGTTACAAAGGTTACCCATACACAAGTTTAAAAACAAACTGCGGATTTTATGCCAATGAGACCATCAATTACCGTAGCGAAGCACGGGTTTTCAGCTAGTTTATCTATATATATAAAATCGTAACTAAGCTACCTACTCATAATCAACGCCCAGCCCAAACCACTAAACCTACAATCATGAAATTCGACGAGTATATTCCCTCCATGACGTAAGCACCCACTAAGAACGGATTTTTCGAAACTCATCCTCTAAGTGGGTGAAAAGGGGGTTAAAAGGGGTAAAATGTGGCTTCACGGTTTCCTTAATATCTCTTAGGTCCAATAAGATATCGGCTTGGTTTTTGCTTACAAAGATTACTCATGTAAATATTAAAAAACTTATTTCAGGATTTTGTCTTAATCAACCCCTAAAGGGGTGAATCTACAATAAGGGTGAATTATAGAACCCTTCGCATCTTCTGGGTTTATTGTGTTATAACATTTCTTTTTGGCATACAGGTGTCTTATTAAAATATTTAGAAAGTGTTTTGACCGTTTTTTAAATTTCACCCCTAAAGGGGTAAATTGATATTTTTTATTCGATAGAATGTCATCTAGACAAAGAAACATAAAATTCGGGGAGTATATCCCTTTTATGACTTAAGAACCCCGTAAGAAATAATTTTTCGAAATTCGACCTCTCAGGGGTGAAAAGGGGTGAAATGTGTTTTAACGAATTCCTCAATATCTTTTAGGTCAATAATATATCGCCTTGCTTTTGCTTACAAAGACTACCCACATAAATGTTGAAAAACTTATTTTTCAGGATTTTGTACTAACCAACCCCTAAAGGGGTGAATCTACAATCAGGGAGATTTATAGAACCCGACGTATTTCCTGCGTTTGTTGAGTTATAAAATTCCAATTTGGCATATAGATGTCTTTTTAAAATATCTCGAAATAATTTTTACAGTTTTCCAAAATTTCACCCCTAAAGGGGTAAAAGGATATTTTTTATTTGATAGAACATCCCTTGGACATAGATACATAATATCCGCAAAGTATATTCCCTCCATGAGTTGAGCATAAACTAAGACGGGATTTTTCGAAATTCAACTCCTAAGGGGTGAAAAGGGGTAAAATGTGATTCACGTATTCCTTAATATCTCTTAGGGCCGATGGAATATCGACTTATATTTTGCTTACTAGGATTACCCATACAAATACCAAAAAACTTATTTCAGGATTTTGTCCTAATCAACCCTAAAGGGATGAATCGTAGATATTCAATCAGGATGAATTATAGAACCCTTCGCATCTTCTGTGTTTGTTGTGTTATAACATTTCTTTTTGGCATATAGGTGTCTTTTTAAAATATTTAGTGTTTTGACCATTTTTTTTAATTTCACCCCTAAAGGGGTAAATTGGTATTTTTTATTCGATAGAATGTCGTCTAGACAGAGAAACATAAAATTCGGGAGTAAATCACTTTTATGACTTAACAACCCCCTAAAAAATGGTTTTTGGAAATTCAACCCCTAAGGGGTGAAAAGGGGTAAAATGTGTTTTCACGGATTCGTCAATATCTCATAAGTCCAATAACATATCGCCTTGGTTTTTGCTTATAAAGTTATCCATATAAATGTTGAAAAACTCATTTCAGGATTTTGTTCTAATCAACCCCTAAAGGGGTAAATTTCCGAATGGGGTAAATTATACAGCCCGTCATATTTCCTTTGTTTGTTGAGTTATAAAATTCCCTTTGGCATATATGTGTCTTTTTAAAATATCTCGAAATAATTTTTACAGTTTTCCAAAATTTCACCCCTAAAGGGGTAAAAGGATATTTTTTATTTGATAGAACATCCCTTGGACATAGATACATAATATCCGCAAAATATATTCCCTCCATGAGGTGAGCATAAACTAAGACGGGATTTTTCGAAATTCAACTCCTAAGGGGTGAAAAGGGGTAAAATGTGATTCACGTATTCCTTAATATCTCTTAGGGCCGATGGAATATCGACTTATATTTTGCTTACTAGGATTACCCATACAAATACCAAAAAACTTAAATATCTCGAAATTGATTTAACAGTTTTTAAAATTTCACCGTAAATGGGTAAATGGGTATTTTTTATTCGATTGAACATCCCTTGGACATATATAAATAAAATTCGTAAAGTATATTCCTTCCATGACATAAACACCCACTAAGACGGGATTTTTCGAAATTCAACCCCTAAGGAGTGAAACAGGGTGAAATGTGATTTCAAGGACTCCTCAATACTTCTTAGGACCAATAAGATATCGTCTTGGATTTTGCTTACAAAGATTACCCATACAAATGCCGAAAAACCTATTTCAGGATTTTGTCCAAATAAATCCCAATGGGGGTGAATCTACAATCGGGGTGAATTATACAACCCTTCGTATTTCCTGTGTTTATTGAGTTATAACATTCCTTTTTGGCATATCGGTGTCTTTTTAAAATATCTCGAAAAAATTTTGACAGTTTTTAAAAATGTCACCCCTAAAGGGATAAATGGGTATTTTTTACTCGATAGAACGTCCTCTGGATAAGATACATGATATTTGTAAAGTATATTCCCCGTATGACGTAAGAACCCATTAAGACGGGATTTTTTTAAATTCAACCCCTAAGGAGTGAAACTGGGTGCAATGTGATATCAAGGTATCCTTAATATCTCTTAGGACCAATAAGATATCGACTTGGCTTTTGCTTATGAAGATTACCCATACAAATGCCGAAAAACTTATTTTTGGATTCTTTCCTAATCAACCCCGAAAGGGGTAAATATATAATCGGGGTGAATTATACAACCCGTCGTATTTCCTGTGTTTAGTGAGTTATAACATTCCTTTTTGGCACACCGGTGTCTTATAAATTTCATTCCTAAAGGATAAATTAGAATTTTTTATTAAAAATAAGAAATTTCAAGAGAACATTTCTCGATATGGCGTAAGAACCTACTAAGAAAAGATTTTTCGACCCCTATGGGGTGAAAAGGAGTAAAAATTTTTTTCACGGATACTTCAACATCTCTTAGGACAGATGGCATATCGAATATCGACTAGATTTTTGCTTATAAAAGTTACCCATGTACATGTTTAGAAACAAACAGACTATTGAACTAATGAGCCTCTAACAGGGTGAATCTATAGCTGAGGAGAGAGTCAGCAATGTGATCTATAGAGAACCATGACTTATAATAATTGCACGATGATGGTAAATCGTCAATATACCGTAGCGAAGCACGGGTACTCAGCTAGTATGTTTATAAAAAAATTATTCTATAATATAAGATATCTGAATTGTATATATTAGTGTACACTTATCAAAGCTATATATATTTTTGCTCCAAAATTGAAAATATTCATAAAATTAAGGTAACACATGTATTTTTAATCTCCCAAAAAAAATCCAAAGGAAACCGTTGTCAGATGGCAACACACGTATGTGCCGTCACACTAATATGGTCTATTGATATGTTTGAATTGTCATTTTGTGTCATAAGAATTCTTATGCTGCCGTAAATGTGTATATAAAACGGTACCCTACCCGAGAAGTTCCCGGTCCGTGGTATTGTCGAAGGGTGGAATTAAAACTCTGGAAATTAAATGTAATCATGTGCAAAATACGATTAACAACATTGAAGTAGATGTTTTGGTATATTTTGAAGCCAATCCGAAGCCTATTTATTTATAAATAAATAAGTACCATGAATTCAAATAACAAAAAGTTCAACATCTTCATTATGTTGATCATGAACTGCGATTAAAATTTTGCTATTTACTTCTAAATGAAGGACAAGACATTTTAAAATCTATCATCGGGACTGACCAAGTTAACATTTCGAATATCAGGATGTCTAACAGGAAATACATATTACCAGAGTCACGTTCACCCCGTGATGGAGGATTTCAGTAGAAATTCAGTGTAAATATACGGTGCACCTTTTTAAAAATAAAGTGTACATAAACATGTACGAAACTGTGGTGAAACTCCCTTCCGGTTCATCAAATCCAGACGTTTTACTACTACTGCTTCATTAGCTATTTCAACTTGCCCAAGATGTTTGACCTCGTCAGATATAATAGATTAAATTTGAAAAACTCTTCGAACAAAAATTCGATAACATTAGAACAAAAATTGCCGTTCACATTAATGGTCATTACTCTGAATATTTGAATCGAATTTTTTTCAGTTAGCAATGCAAAATTGCAACAATTTTTGCCGTATCTCATGGTGAAATAAACGTCAGCAAACCAATTCTGGACGTTTTATTTTGCTGCCTTCACTCTTGCAACTTAGCCGGATATTTGTTCAGGAGGTTCTCTATGGAGGACTGCAAAAAGCACTTTGAAAAATATTCAGTAAGGATTCCTCGGGTTGGTTGCGGGTCTGATATGAGGGAACATAAAGACAGTCAGTTAAAAATAAGTCAGGCAGATTCATGATTTTCGTAACGGGTGTCTCTTTTGTAAGAAAGATGTTGTAATGCTTTAACTAAAGCAATATTATATAATAAATAATACATACATAAAAATTGAAACATCGAGAAGTATCAACATGGGATCATGGTTTCAATTCTAAACTTGGCGATTAGTGACCATTTTAATCAATTCGTTTAACATGTATTATTCGACAGCAAAAAGTAACAAAGTACTATTTTTTGGTTAAGAAAAAAATAACAAATTGCACATTTTTCTTTTTATATTGTAATTGCTTTAATGACACTAATAAAGAGAACTGTTTAAATCCTACAAACTTACTTTGCCATTATTTAAAAATGATTTGGAAGTACCTCTACTTGTAAAGCGGCTTTCTCAGCTTAAATTGTCAATATTTGTCTTGGTCACTTTTCGCAGTAAGCCCGCGACTTATAAAAATTCATCAAATAAACAACCGGAAAAAAAATCATCACATTTGGCGACAAGTCGCCAATTTTATTAGTTAGTTCTTGACTACCCCAAAAGATGCCACTCAGAGTTTCAGTCGCTAACTTTGGAAGAAAGGTCGCCAACTGTACTATCAGCTGTCTGTACGGCAATAATTGTAGCCAAACAGCCGAACACAGAAGTTGAAATTTGGCATGTTTATACAACTCTTTGATTCACATATAGTAAAACTACTGAGTTCAAAAAAACACACAAACTTTTGCACCCCACCCTATATCCCAGAGAAGTTGATCTAAAAATCTCAATAATGAAAAATGATGGGAATCGAAATAATTCAACAGGAATTTTTGATCAAATTAATGTTTCAAAATATATCGATTTTTATGTATAAATGAAAAAATTAATTGTTTAAAAAAAAAAATTATGTGGTATCAAAAGAAAGCTCCTACAACGTAAATCAAGAAAAAGAAAATAGTTATTTAAAATTCGTTTCTTTTAATACGATTTTAGCCAAAATGTGCTAAAAAAGATATTGGCTCGCACGTTTTAACCCAGGGGTCCCCAAAATTTTTTGACCGTCGACCCCCAGAAGAGTTTTTCGACTTCGTATCGACCTCCTCTAATTTACAATTACGTTATTATAATAGGGCAAGCAAAAAATAAGCTTATGTGATTTCTTGTATTGTTTATTGGACAGTGTTTTTTATTTATATTACATTTATCTAATATAATTATATCTAATTGCATTACAATAATATTATTATTAAATAAAATTGCATTTCATTGTCAATGTGACGGGTGTAGTTGGTGACTCTTTACAAGATTGGCAATGTCTGGTTCAAAATTAGTTAATTTCAGCCTTAAATCGCCACGGAATTCTACATCTAACTTGTTTCTCTGTTTTGTCAGGATGGAATTAATATGGCTAAATCCAGCCTCAACCACTGTGTAGCTACACAGCTATATATTAAAATTATGCTAGTAATTTTTAACTTTTATCCATCGACTCCCAATCGACCCCCGAGCCAAAATCGACAATGTCATATAGACCCCCGGGGTCGATATCGACCACTTTGGGGACCCCTGTTTTAACCGATAAGGGGTAAAAATTTTAAATCTGAAAAAATTACAGGAAATGTACTAGCAGATTTTTTGTTTAGATTGCGATATTGGAAAATATTGCAGTTTTTGTGTTCCTGACACAATTATTTTTAATAATTAATGGCTAAATTATGGCTAATAATATTAAGGATTTTTTGTATTTATAACTAAGGTAGAATATTTGTTCTTTTGAAATTAGAAATATGATAAAAAAACAGCTGAGAACCGAGTCCATGCGCGTAAGGAGCCAGTAGGCGGAACACCTACTGTTATACGCCATGATTCAACGTATTGTTTGAATTAGTGGAGTTTTTTTATTTTAAGGTATCAAACAAGAATAAAAATTTTTAGTAGTGGATTACTTATAAAACAAATAAACCATTGTTAATAGCGAGAAACAGGTTTTTAAAATTAAAAATAGCCATTTATCAATATATTTCTTATTAATTTAATGTAGACTTTATTAATATAAATTTTATTGTGATGAAATTTTCGCAAATCACTTAAAAAATTAAATGGAAGCTCTTATAAATGGAAGTACTCAAATAACGAATAAAAATGAATATTAAAAAATCGTTTTATCAAAAAAATATTCTTAGACATCCAGCATTCTATTGGCATCTTACATTTATTAAATACCTACAAAACTCAGAAATTTGGGAAAATTCACACTTAACATCCATTTTTAACCTACCGCCAACATATATATGGGTGGAATAGGGGATATGCATGATTTTTTTAATTTTTTTTATTATATTCCTCTTGTTGCATATAAACATAAAAAACAGTTTTTCATTTTTTTTTTTTGTAATTTGAAGGCTTAAAAAAATCATAAATGTTTGTAGCGCGCGAAAACGACGTGTGACGTCATACCCCTTCTAACTGACGCATGGCAATACTAGCTTACCGGCGTACATAGTCTGTTGTGAACTTATTTGTTTGTATAACTTTTATAGGTTATGTAAAGTTAGAGTGATTTTAATTTAAATAAAGTTTAATTCTATAAAAACAATTAATACATGTTTACCGAATTAAATTTTATATTAAAATAGATAACTTATATTGCAGTATTTCAATTATGCCTCTAACGTTTTGTAACTTCATGTAAACAATGTAGTAAAATTCTGACATCTAAATTACATAAATATTTACATTTTACAGAGTTGCAGCGTTTGTTTACATAAAGTTATAGAATATAAAATAAACATTACTTACAGGTCTGCTTTGACACCACGTATTTCTTCAGCACTGTAGCATTCATTATTTTTCATATATTCCATGAGAATAGATGCATCAATGTTGTGTAAATTATCACTCTGAGCCCTAACAAAATCTTTATCTGCCATTTTAATAATAAATGCGTGAAAAATTGTTTAAAAACAAATACAAAACTCTCGAACAATACAATATACACACGTGTAAAGATTATGTTGTAGCTGTATCTGTGACGTGAACCCCTATCGTTTGACGTCATACTCAGTCGTTTTTACTCGGCAACCTTCGCTCCATGGTCGGCTCATTTCAAATTTACAATATTTTAATTCAAAAATTTGGCTATAATATTAATTAAAATGTAATTTTTGTTTTGTTAGGTGACATAACTAACATTAACATATCAAAATAATGTAGTTTTAAGGAAATACAAATTTTATGCGTATCCCTTATTGTGATCATACCGATTTTGATATTTCGAGATTTCGATAGAACAAATTGAGGTCCCTACATAATGTATTTTTAGCATGATGTCTGTCTGTCTGTCGGTCTGTCTGTCTGTCGGTCCGTGTGTCAGTTCGTGTATGTTTTTTATGAAACTTCATATTTAAGCTTTTGACATCAATGGCACGAGTTGATCAACTTTTGGTAAATATCTTTTGGTAGAAATGGGAGTTGACTCGTATCGGTTTTAAGATTTTTGCGAATATTTCACAACAGAAATATTTATAAAAAATTTATTGAACAAAAGTTGCTATACAAACAAAAACTAACAACTTTTATTACAGACATTTTTTGATAAAACAGCATAAATTAGACAAGAACTTAGTGATGGCGGTCAGTCCTGTGGTGGCCACAGTTGATTTTTTATATTAATTCAGAAATTCATTTAATTGGAATTTGATAAATCGGAGTTCTACTGCACCTGTTTGTAAAAACAACTCTTACTACGATCTTATGGAAAGTGTTATTATTCTATTTTATTAGACAATGAATCAATCAGTTTTACAATAGACTATATTTATGAACGTATTCTAATTCAGGAAAGAGCAAGCAATGTGTTTACATATAATGTAATTGTTTTAATTTGCAATTACAATATAAACAATTACAAATTTTAACTAGCAATAACTCATATTGTTATTTATGATATCGCATAATTTATTATTGTTTTATGCTTTTAGTTTTTAATTAGTGGCGCGATATAAATTTGATTTTATATAACGTTATTTTTGTTATTTAAACCGGATTTAGTAACTACTTTCGCGCAGTATAAAAAGTTTGATGAACGTGATGACCATTGTGACATTTTAAATGCGGTACTAAATTTTAAGTTAATGGCCTGTCTAAAAGTAGTCAGATATTGTTTATTGTTTATTAAATGTTGATTATTTCATGAAATATTTTAAATTTGCGAATGGTTTTGTAATCGTTAAACGTTACTTAAATTTAGGTATTACGTAATGTATAAAGAATTTTATAATTTGGAGAAAATTTTTAAATGTTTAAAGTTTTGTTGCTCAGAATAAACCTTGAAATAATCAATAATCAATCTTTATTGGATCTTGGTATTTGGCTTTTCGGTTGATTAAATCACTTTATTCTAATTCATGGATAACCATGTGAACATCTAATGTTTGGTTTTGCTGTGGATATTCCATCAGAGCCGTAGCAATGTTTTGGGTGCCCTTGTCAAATAAAGTAGATTGATTAAATTTACCGTTCCTCCCCAAATCCTAGTGATGAGCAAAAAAAAGATCCCCACTTCCCAAATTCAAGTGATGAGCAAAACAAAGTCCTCACTCCCCAAATCCGAGTGGTGAGCAAAAAAAAGGTTTTCACCTACCAATACTTTTAATGACCATATATACACATTAGCGACCTTCAAACATCGCGCCCCTGGCAAGTGCCTCGATGCCAACCCGTTGCTACGGCTCTGCATACCATGAACGTGTTTGCTTGGAACTGTTGTGCATTGTACATTTTTCTCGCCAGTGACGATTTTCCATAATAATTCCAAAATTTAAAATACTTGTTACGTTGACTGTCAATTAATGAAATACATTTGTTGAGTAAACTACCTACGCTGAGATTGGAGATTTCATGTGATACCCACTTTTGGAGCTTCTGATTTTTTCCCATCTCATACAAGCGTCTCGAAACTGTTGCTTGATCAATTCTCTGCATCTGCGATGTAATTTATTTCAATGAAGCTTGCAACTCTTTGGCTTTCACTTTTCTCGTCGTTTCAGAGTATTTATTTCGAGTCCAATATTTGTATTGAGCTCGTAAGTGTTGTGAGACACATCTTCACTTAGAACAGAACATTTTGGATATTTTTTTTATGATTTTGGTTTTGGAATTATCTATTTCCAGCTTCTAAATAATTAATTTTCACCGAAATTTTTACCGATCGTCACCTGTAGAGAGGAAGTTATTATAATCATACCAATTTTAACTTTTCAAGATATTCAGATCAATTCTGTAAAAAGTTACTGTGTAATAACGTTACTACAACATAAAATATTATAAAAAGTATAATGGCTTTCATTCATGATAGTAACTGACCTTGCTCATAGTGACGAATTTAGGTACAATTATGATACTAACAGAGTTACAGAATTGGTCTGATTGGCAGATAAGAGCAAATTAGGATTTTTGTAACATAAATTACCTAATTGTTTTTAACGTGATGTCGGTCTATCGGTATGTCCATCGGACTGTTGGTCTATGGTAAAGTGACCAGACGTCCTACATTTGGGTTCCTTGTCCCACATCGAAAACTGTCCCACAAAGTGTCCTACATTGGACAAAATGAAGGCGAGGACCTTTTTTTTGCTCGTCACTTGGATTTTGGGAGGTGTGGCCCTTTGTTTTTTTTTTTTTTTTTGCTCGTCACTTAAATTTTCAGAGGTGAGACGCTTTTTTTAGCACCTTTCCCACATTCCATTGTAAAACATCTGGTCACTTTAGTCTATGGACACGTGTAGAGCATATTCGGTTGAACAGATTTTTAAGAAATTTTACTCTTCTTAAACCGTATGTCCTTTTTGACTTGCAACATAGAGCTTCCTTATGTTAAATTTTCCATTGCATATTCTATCTCTACTATAAGTTTTAGACAAAAACTTTATTAATAAAAATTATTCAGTATTTTAGTCTCAACACATTGTGTCCAATTTTTAATCAAAAAATCCCAATTTGTTTGAAAAAGGCACACAATATTTTCTGTTTTTATATCTGAAAATAACAGTAGCCATGCACAAATGAAAATCAAACGTCTAACAAAGTTTATTTTCAGGTTAAACATAAATTTACAAAATAAAATAATATCACATATAAATTAAATTTTCAAATAAATTTCCATTATTAGCTAAACCAAAACTTAATCTATTGTAGAAATCTCTATGTACATTTTCAATAATCCGCGAATGAATATTATTACAAATATTAATTATTTCTTGCTTTAAATGGTGTATGGAGTCGATGTTGTTGAAATTATACATATTATTTGATATACTGGCCAATTTTATTAATAAAGTTTTTGTCTAAAACTCATAGTAGTGATATAATATGCAATGGAAAATTTAACATGGGAAAGCTCTATGTTGCAAGTCGAAAAAGGACATACGGTATACATTTTACTATTAAGTAAATAATAAGTGAGCTATTTCAAGTACAAGGTGTCTCAAAAGAAATTTTATATTTATTTAGCTTACTGCGTGAACGCAACGTATCCGAGGGGCGCGGGGGTTATGTCAATCGGTAGCCTGGCTCTTGGGAATTCAGTCGCTATGGAGCGTTTCTCGGGAGCAGACCGCGCGTTATGCGTGCGAGAGTTTTACAAAAACGGTGATTCGGCGACAGTAGCGCGTAGAAAATTCTGCAGTATTCGAGGTTTTCGCCACTTAAATGATGCGCCAAGCATTCCTCTCATTCGACATTGGGTTAAAAAGTTTGAAGAGACTGGTACAACGCTGGATAAATCAAAATCCGGGCGACCTAGGTCATCAAGAACGGTAGAAAACGTGGAGAATGTTAATCAGTCTGTTCGTGACGACCCGAACCTTTCAATTCGGAAGCACGCAAGTGCTTTAAATGTGTATAGATCATCATTACATCGCATTATGCACAAAGACCTAAAGCTGCACCCCTACAAAATTCAATTGGTGCAAGAATTAAAGCCCCAAGATGCCAGTCAGAGGCTTAATTTCGTAAATCAGGTGATTGAGCGATTTTCAACGTTTACCAACATTTTGTTTTCGGATGAAGCTCATTTTCATCTTAATGGCCACGTAAATAAGCAGAACTGCCGCTACTGGAGTGCAACGAATCCGAAACGCAAACATCAGAAACCCCTAATTCGCCTAAAGTGACCGTATGGGCTGCGATGTCGGCGCGAGGAATTATCGGCCCTTACTTTTTTGAAGACGAAAGGGGGCGTGCAGTTACAGTGAATTCAGAGCATTATGTGGAGATGTTAGACAACTTCTTGGTACCTGAACTGCAAAACTTTCCTGGCTATAACCAAAGAACATGGTTCCAACAGGACGGAGCAACTTGACACACGTCCAATATGTCTCTGCCACGTGTTCGTGAAATTTTCTCAGGCAAATTGATCTCCCGGAGAGGTGACATAAATTGGCCTCCACGCAGTCCAGATTTAACCCCTATGGACTTTTTCCTATGGGGTTATCTTAAATCTAAAGTTTAAGCCAATAAACTGACTTCACTGGCGCATTTGAAAGAAAATATCCGTCACGAAATGGCAGCCATCCCTGAGTCCACCTGCCAAGACGTCATAAGTAATTTTACTGTTCGATTAAATGAGTGCCGAGAACGCGAGGGTCTACATTTAGACGATATTATTTTTAAGAAATAAATGCCCAAAAAGTGTATTTTAATAATTAATAAACATTTTTTCTATATACGGCTTACTTTTTTTTTAATCGATCCACTAAATATAAAATTTCTTTTGAGACACCTTGTATATAGGAATCGGCAATTAGCCTCGTTGCAGGCTTGCCGATGTAAAATAAATAATAAAGTATATAGGCAATGTTTCCATAGCCCCCCAAATATTCATCTTATTAAAAACTACATTCAACAGAAAATAATCTAAACCATTTTTATTACATATATTTTTGATGTTAAGTAAATAATAATTGAAATATTTCAAGTGTATAGGTAACTCCCCAAATATTCATCCAATTGAAAAAATGTATTGAATAAACGATTTGTTTTTCTTATTATAAACAATTTTTGCCATATACATTTTTGCTATTGTCAACACAAGAGAAAATATTACAAAACATTAGTTTTAGGATCCCCCCGTAACTCCCGAAAATATTCATCTAATTGAAAAAATGCATAGAAAAAATAAGCTTTGTTTTCTGATCATAAATAATTTTTGTCATATAGATTTGTATGTTAAGTCAATAATAAGGGAGATATTTGAAATTTTTTAGTAATCAGTTCTAACCTCAAAACAACCCGTTAGCATGAAATTTTTGAGATACTGTACAGCCTATGTTTGAATCCTGGTTCTACTGTAATACTACACTAAATTTAGTTAAAATATGTTTAGCCGTTTTTGCGTGAATCTCG